>OY740720.1:144294186-145494186 GCA_963513945.1 Hydrotaea diabolus | reverse complement strand
ACTTATTTAAAAAAAATTCCACACATTTCTTGGTAGCGTTATGTATTAGGGCTCAAAGGCCTCAATAAAATTAAATTGTATTTAAGGATTTTGTTTAAAGCTCATAAAAACCAGGATAAGTCACGAATAAACCGATAATAGGAATACAACATTGTCATTCAGGCAATAGGAATGATGACATTCCTTTAAAGGCCTGTCCCCAAAGAAACACAGGATCATAGGAAATGTTGCGAAGTAGAGCGAAGTGTGCCTACGCAAACATTTGTTAAGTTCATGACCCATTCTCTTGTTGCGTTATGTGTGTATGTGTGACACATATACCACCATACACCCACACATGTTTGCATTCATACATCCACTCAAGTGTGTGTCTTCATTAATATGTATTGGTGTGAATCATATCTGTTACACTTTCAAGTATTTGTTGTTACTCTTACGCACTTACAAGGATATCGTTAGCAGATAACAATTTATTTCATCCTCTACTCACTCTCCCCCCTTAGTACTACACCCCCAGTCTTTTTGTGCTTTATTCTCTGCTTAATTCATGGCTGAAAGAAGAACAGGAAGAATCCTTGAAAAGCATTTTACATCAGCAGCAGCCTTTTGTATGACTTCTGTACAAAAAAAAAGTTCATCTGTCTTTGTTGCGTTTTTTTTTGCGACGCCGAGAGCGTATCAGGAGAAGTGTTTTCATTTTCCGTATTAGGGAAATATTACGTTTTATGGGGTGCCAACAACAACAGCAACAGGGGAAGAAATTGCTATCTTTGTATGAAATAAATAAAAACAAAAATAAACCTAGAAACAAATTTTGCAGAAAATAAATTCACCTCCCATCTCTGAATTTATGCTTCTTTCTCATACACAGACACGCACACATACGAAGAGTAATTTTTACACAAATCTTATCATTAAAAATACATAAAAGCCAAAAAGAATATAAAGAAAGACAAAAGGCTATAGTCACACAACGTAACAGGGTAATTTACACCGATATGCTGAGTTACAGTGGCACAAAGCAATGGGAATTTCCCATCTGTACTTGGATTATAAGTATAGAAGGTAATAATATATAAAGACAAGGCCCCGATCATATTAGATTGGAACTTTAAAGCGGCATACTTTATGAAACATGTACAAAACAATAAATAAACAATATAAACAGCTGTCATTGGAATGCATTTGACATAGCTGCCAACGTGAAGTCGGACACACTTCAATCATCCAGCCCTGAATATTTTTTTTGCATCCTAATCTGCTCTTACTGGTCAAATGCATCGTTCTCTTCATTTTTCAGCTTGCCCAAAATAGCTCTCATTGTTATCCCCTGTAGTGTTGTGTTATGGGCGGCATTCTTTGCGTCGATAGCATTTCAAACTCATTAGTGTGGCGCGTATTAGCATTTATAAAGAGTGGTCCAACTAAAACGCACGATGTTAATTGTAAATAAAACAAAAAGTTTTTTTTCATTACTATAGAAGGATCAAAGACAATTATGTGTGAAGTAAAGTATCAGCCATATCCTTGCCACAGCTTCGGTGAGACACCTCTATTCGATGGTCTATATTTTGAATGAGTCTAAGACATAATGGAGGTTGAATGTTGTTGTTTTCGTCAAAGGTGTAACTCAGAATATACATCGTGCATTATGGTTGGATCACCCTTTACATTTGACAAAATATTTATTTGTTTATTAGAAAACTTTTGTTGACTGGCCAATATTTTTTTTAATACTATGGTTTGCTCAACATTTCGGTACACTGTGCAGAGTTTTCACTTGCACACACCTTACACTCTACAAACAGAGCGATAGCGAGAGACAGAGAGAGAGAGAGAGAGAGAGAGAGAGAGAGAGAGAAAAGAAGAGGGATAAAAGATATCAACCGCAACTTCTCAAGTTACAGTCAACCGCGACTTTGCGGCTTAGTGCAAACTTAACACATACACTGACATACGCACGATCTGATGTTAAATGTGTTAATACAGTGTGATACAACCGATGTAACAGCACTTAATCATGGCAATTTATATCGTACAACAACAACAACAAAAAGACAAAGGTTTTCTTTATCCTCCCCTCCTTGCCTATCAGCGACGGTTGCACAAATATTGTGAAATGTTTTAACCTCGATGTGAGTCTATCTACACCGAAAAAAAACGATTGAAAACAATTTCTATTAAACACAGTAAGTATCCCATGAAATAATTTGCAAAAATTAAGCGATGCTTTTGAAAAAAAATCGCATATGTTAGGTTTACAAAAAAATTCATACATTGACTACAAAAGTTGTAACGCTCTTTACTACGAATATTCGGTTTTTAGTCGATGTAGACTTTCCACTTCAAGTTGAGGTTGTTGTTGTAGCGGCAAACCGTACCGGGGTGACAGCCCTTGGCCGAAGAATTGGTGCTTCGGGTAGATCTGTAGCTGGCTTCAATGCAATCGATTAAACAATACACGCTGACTCGACTATAATATACTTTAATTCACACATAGAGAACTCTGAAAAAGTTCCTTGAAATTTTTATACCAAACATAAGATGAATACACTCAACACCTATGAATTGATACTTAGCAAAGTTTACATTTAGTTATTTTTACCGAATATGTTCTGTCTATAAAGCTTTTAAATAGAGAAAGCTCAAAATGCCAGAGCCAACAAAGATTTTTTAAAAATTTTTAAAATGATTAGTTAGGGTAATCATATTACACGATTTTTCTATAATAATTTTTTTTTTTAAGCAACAAAAATTTATAAAAAATATTATTTTAAATAACAATTTTTTTTTCAAAAAAAAATATTTTGGAAAAAAAATTAATTTTTTTTTTAAAAATTTAAAATACTTTTTTTTTGGACAAAAAAATTAAAATAAATTTCTTATGTATGTTTAAAAACATATTTTTTTAAAAAATATGCAACAAATGTGCGTAACTATTTTTTTCTAGAAAAAAAATATTTTTTTTAGAAACAACAATATTTTATTTAAAAAAAAATATTTTATATTTTTGAAAGAAGAAAAATGTTTTATAATTTTTTTTAAGAAACAAATATTTTATATTTATGAAAGAAAACAAAATTTTGTTTAAAATTTTTTTTATATATTTTTAAAGAAATAAAATTAAAGATAAAAAACAAAATTTTTTATTAAAAAGAAAACCATTTGTAATTTAGATAATGATGTGCCAAAGAATTTAAAATATAAAATAGTAAACTACATACAGGGTGATTCATTCACGACAGGATAAATTTCAGTCAAATAGTCATAACTTTGAAAAGGTAGGACCTTTGGGATTTGTTTATGTAATATTGGAAAGGTAAGAGCAGGGCTACCTTATAATTTAACAACAACAAAAAACACAACAAAAATTTGACTTCTGGTTTAGAACTTAGCTATTTTAACCGTAGTACCCTGCGAACACCAATCCGAAAATGTTCAAACCGCTGCCATTTCGCCTCCTTTCATTTTCGGACATGGACATGGAGATAGACATACATATTTTCATGAAATGAGCCAAGGAAAACGCTGGTGAAATTTTTCCATTCGTGAGTGAACCACCCTGTATAGAGAATTTTTCCATTTTCACTTGAGATCAAAGTTGAAGTATCTATATAAGAGTATCAATATATAATTTGTTTATTAACAGAAAGGTGGCAAACGTCAATCCACTATCAAAAAAGCTTGCTTCGTTCGAGGTGGCCATCAAAACAAGTTTTCTAATCTAGAGCTTTGGTTAAGAGTGATTGAAAAAAATGTTCACTAAATTCTGTTGACTACATATTCAGACTACAAACCCGCTTTTTTCGGTGTAATTTTAAGTCGGCATGACAGATATGTGTAAATATATTTACACTTGTGGGTGGGCAAAATTGACAAGCAACGAAAAGTTGTGATAAAGATTTACCTCGGAAACAACCCCTCTCCCCATTCCTAGTTCCCTCCATCTCGGAAACAGAAATGAGGGGTGGGCTTATAATTAGCCTAAAGTGAAGCATATCGGTACCTACAAAGAAAAACGACTTAAGAGCAATTTCCAACGTAGATGGAGAATATTTTGGAGGTACTTATGTTTTGTATAGGTATAAACAAAAAGGCAATAGGAGGGAACCGACCATAAAATATCTTGTAACCTACCGGAATATAAAAGGCTTAAAAAGTTCCAAAGCCGAGAGGCTTCGAAATACGAATAACCTGGTCTTTTGAGAAACTCGAACAAAATTCGATTGACTTCCTAGCTTTTGGAGCAGCAAGGGTTCAAACCCGGAGAACCTTCCGTTGGAACACCTATGCTCGCAAGGACAAATTACGTAGTACGACATTTGTACAAAATTAGCAAAAAGGCTACAGTAGGGTCGTCAATGTAATACTCTACATTATTCTGGCCTATAGAAAACTCGGTGCCTCTGCACGGAATAAGAGCATGCTCGATTTTAATGTGAGCTTTATTAAGCCCAAGGCCTTGAGACCGGAACTATCTAGGCATACGACCATCTAAACGAGAGTCTATTAAAAATGTGCCTTCTAGAGCGACAGGTCATTTAGAGGTAAGTTTGAGGTAGGCTATACCAAAACATGGACGTGTATTGGCCACCTTAGTTACTCTTTACTACTTTACGAAAGTTAACAAGGATCAGATGCACTATATGGCCGCAGAGTAGGTGGGACCCAAATCAGCAGAGATCTTTGTACGGACTGTTTATGAAATCATAGCCCGATATTTCTGCAAGACTAGTTCTGGACCCGCATTACATACTATGAGATATTTCAGCAAGATTATATGGGATATGTGTCTACAGGAGCTCCATGGACCCTAACTAAGTAGGAGTTTGGTGAAAAATGCATACGAAAACATGGCGCGTTATGGTCCAATTACATTAGGGTTGGTCGTAGGTCTCTCATAACAAACCAACGCATATGGTCCAATATTAGGAGGATTAGTTGTTGGTCATTAATAACGAATTCTACGGAAGCAAGAATGAGTAGAACAAGTGGCTTTTGGAATACCAGGAACTCACATCTATAGGGATCCATGTACGGGCTGTGTAAAAACTTGATATTAGGCGTGTTCGATTGGTACTCGTTTATTAAACGAGTAAGTGGCCGCTTAGACGATCACTTTAAAACTTTAAGACAATTTTTTAAATAACTTTGCTTACAGAAACTAGTTGGCTTCATGTATTAAAAACCGTTTGATTTGTAATTTAAAGAATATAATTTATTAGGCAAGTAATATCCGAGCTACTTTCCAAAAAAATTTTAAAATTTAAAACCAACGAAACTTTCTAAAGTTTTTTGTAAACAAAATCATTTTTATATTCTTGTACAATGGTGTAAAGTTATCGCATTAACGACCTCCAAAGCGAGTTGCCAAACGAATACGGCCATTGTCTAATTTTACCAGAATTAGTTCGTGGTCACTGGAGTGGCAAGTAATCAATGTGGGACGCAAATTTATTTGAGGGTAAATACGATGTTTTTGCTGGATCTGTGCTGGCAAGAATTGAAAGTTGTGAAGGAATTATTTTTAGCCTAACATCACTAATACATACATACGTGACAGCGCATAGAGAAAGCGAACTAAGAGTAAAAAAGACAATTTTCATTTTTTTTTATGTGGACAACATCTGAGCATCAATTGAGACCGATCCCATGCCCCAAAAGTGTTCCCTCCCAGAGATATGCTCGTTTTATGAAAGTGAAGTCAACGATTCTAAGCGCAATAGAAAGGGAACTAATCTTTAAAATCCTGAACAAAACTGGTTTTGAACCTTAGGTCCCTTTCTCTATGCGGCGTCACACATGTTTCTCTGCCATTCAAAGCATTACTGGATAATCTGCCCTCGTATTTCTTTTTTTGTTTATGGAGCAATACAATTTTAACATATTTTCGTAATTACACACGTAAAACCAAGTACGAGTACATACACACTTTTGGTAGCTGTGATGTAGGACAATATTGAAGACATCATTTTACGGATGCTGGCTGACTTTTTCTCTGCCTCTCCCTCCCTCCCTCCCTCCCTCCCTCCCTCCCTCTCTCTCTCTCTCTCTCTCTCTCTCTCTCTCTCTCTCTCTCTCTCTCTCTCTCTCTCTCTCTCTCTCAGTCGTTGCTGATGAAATGCCTTCCTTTGAAGAAAATTGTAAGTAATAAATCGTTGTTGTTGTGACACTAATAAATAAAATATATTTGCGAGAAGGGGACCTCGCCTGCCTACAACCCGCTGCCCTTTTGTTATTGTGTGTGTACGAGTATATGTGTGTAAGTATGTGTGAGTGTATAAGAAAGTGTATAAGAAAAAAATACTATGACAACAGAATATCGAAGGGATTTTCGAAGAAGGTCGGCGACAAAAGTTTTCCGCAAATCTAAGGAAAACATGAAAATGAAGAGCAGCGATCAAGAAAGAAGAATTCCAGCAGCACATGATCAAAAGGGGAGCTACAGAAAGATGGATTCCAGCAGCACAGCCTTAGAATTGCATTTTTTTCAATATAAAAGAAACGAAATCGAATTCAAACACGCAGAAAAAAAGTATGGCTGTGGTGACAATATTCGAAGAGGATAATACTATTGTTAGGTATATGGTTGTGGTACAACCATATTATGATCCTCACAACAATAGTATGATTCAAATACAACCATACTATGATCGTCACAACAATAGTATGATTCACACATAACCATACTATGATGCCCACAACCATAGTATGATTCACACTCAACCATACTATGATCTCCACAACCATTGTATGATCCTCACAACCATAGTATGTTTCACATACAACCATAATATAATCCTCACAACCATAGTATGATTCACACGCAACCATGTTATGATCCCTACAACCATAGTATGGTCACACACAATTATACTATGATTCCCAATATAATTTATTAGAGTTTGTTCAAGTTGTCGACAATAGATTTGAATTATGAAAATTATTCAAAAATGCATTCAATTCAAAATAATAGGAGTGACTTATTTTACAGTAGAAAAAATAAGTTAAAATAAACATCAGCGTTTTTATTAAAAATATTTCAGTTAAACAAATTTAAAATTTTTTAAAAATTTTAATTTCGATAAAAAAAAGTACTATTATTGCATTAGATGCGTACCAATAACATTTGTTCTTAAAAGCATATTTAAATGAAGAAAAATTACAATCATACAGCATGATTGCCGTAGTCATATTATTGTTAACATAAAACGCACCAACCATATTTTTGTCGCACCAACCATATTAATATTGTTGCTTTAACCATATTTTCATTTTTAAATTTGGCAATAATAATATTGTTACATTTCAACAATATTAATATTGCAGCAATTATACTATTGTCAAAACTAAATTCAGTTAACAATGCTATGGTTGCGACGAACATACTTTTTTTGCGGATAACATTTTATTAATGCCGTGACCATGTAGTAACCAGGTTTTTTTCTCTGCATGAATCAAGAATATTTTAAAATTGTCTAAAAGAAAGTAGCTTTCAAAATATCCTTAAAAATAAAAACTTTCTTTATTATCAATTTTCAATTTCAAAACAAAAAAGATTTGAAGCTGCTTTGTTTAAAACTTCTCTTACATCGATTACACTTTATATTGATTCATTTTGGTTGACTCTTGCCCATGCTATTTAGTTTCTTCCATTTTTTTGGTTGCCTCCATAGATAACTTCCTGCTGCACCCTCGCATCTTTTTGATAAATTAAATGTGCTTTGGAATATCTGTTGCGGAAATTGTTGCTAATTTAAATGAAGTATTTTTTTTGATGTGACACCTGTCTACCTTTTGATATGAGAAATTGCTTTGACACACACTCACACACACGAACAACAAGAAACAAATGTGGAAAACAAATAAGGGACAATAACACAAAGTGCTGGGTTACCAGGACAATAAATAATAAATTTATTTACCCATCAAATAGGGAAATATGAAGACAGCGGCAAATGACAGTTTTTTTTCTATATAAAAAAAGAAGTGAATAATAACAACAACAAATAAAATGGCATAAAAGGGCAACTGCCGTAAACCGAACCGACTTAAAAATACCCTACAAGTACAAAAGATAAGGGAAAAAAATAAACGAAAGATAAAAAAATGTATATTATTTTACAAGTGGACAAATCAAGTTTGGTCCTGCTAAAACTAATATAACCTCCAGCATAGATTGCGGTCCAACATGAAAATGTTGTCAAATGGGCGTGGCATTGTCCTTATTTCCATCAGGGTGTGTTTTTTACCATACTAACATCGTATATACCAACTACTATTGTCATATCGGTATAGTTCACGAGATATAACCTTTTAAGTTTAGGGTTGCGTTGGTCAGGCCGCGCCCCTTTTTCAATGTAGTCTTTAATAATCAAATCACTTAAAAAAGATTTTATTTTATGCCATACATGCGATTTTTCAATTAAGGGGTTTTAAACCAAAATGTCGAAATTTGGTTCTGCTGAAAACTCTAAAATTTCTCCGCTATTCTTTGGCATCTGGGAAAGGACAATCTACATAGCAGGCGACTTAAGTTTCTCTGTATTAGTGTTTGTTCATCTGCAAACTCTAGATGTCACTATCGTCTTTAATGTAATTTTTTAGAAAAGCGATAACTGTCCTCTGTAGCAAAAATCAGCAAGGGTCTGATCTTTTAATTGTCTTTGATATAAATTCAATGTTATTTTTTGATCGCCTAAATATGCGAGATGTATGCAAAGGGATTTGCAAGAACCGTCTGCTCTTTTGATTGTCTTTGATTGAGATTCAATGGGACATGTGACGGCTTTTACGATTCGCTACCTTGCCTCGATTATCTTCAGTTTGGGTTCAATGCCTAAAAGTATGCAAGGAATTCAGTTCCTAAAAATATGTCCTAAAGCCAAGAATATTAGGCTGTTTTGACTTAAAGCACCTCCTCCAAAAAGCTTCTGAAATCATTCTTTCTGTTGGAACTATAAACCTCTTTTAAGGTTAACGGGCTATAGAACTGTTCAAAATCCTCTGAAGTTGTTACCATTTATCTCCTGAATGTAAGAGAGTTTCGCAAAGGGATTTGCTAGAGTCATATGCTTTTTTAATTGTCTTTGGCTTAGATTGCCTGCTTTTTCTATTCGCTACATTCCATGCCCTTTCGATAGTCTTTAGTTTGGGTTAATGTCTAAAAGTATGTAAGGAATTAAATTCCTAAAAAATATACCCCTTTTTAGATTAAGAGACGATGCAACTGACCACAAATCCTCTGAGAATGATATTTTTATCTCCTGAACTAGAGAGAGTTTCGCAAAGGGATTTGCAAGACCCGTCAGATATCTTCATTGAATTTGGTTCAATGCTGCATGTGATTTCTTTTAGGATTCGCTACCATGTCTGTCTTTTTGATTGTCTTTAGTTTGGGTGCAATGCCTAAAAGTATGTAAGGAATTCAATTCCTTAAAATATGCAACTAAAACCAAGGGTATTAGGCAGCCGTGACTGTTCTGACCTAAAACACCTGGTCCAAAGAGTTCCCGTACTCATCCGTACTGTTGGAACTATAAACTCCTTTATAGGTTAACGGACCGTTTGCAAATCCTATGAAAGTGTTATGTTTTTATCTCCTGAAAATAAGAGAGTTTCGCAAAGGGACTGCCAAGAGTCGTCTTCTCTTTTGATTTTCTGTGGCTAAGATTGCCTGTTTTTTTTGATTCGCCGCTACCTTGATTGCCCTTTCGATTATCCTCAGTTTGGGTTCAATGCCTAAAAGTATGCAAGGAACTCAATTCTTAAAAATATGCCCCTAAAGCAAAGGATATTTAACTGCTCCGACTTAAAACACCTGGTCCAATGAGATTGCATAATCGTACTGTTGGACCTCTAAACCCGTTCTTATGATTAAGAGACGACGCAACTGACCGCAAGTCTTCTGAGATTGTTATTTTGTATCTCCTTAATATGCAAAACAATTTGCAAGACCCGACTGTTCTTTTGATTGCCTCTGGTTTAGATTCAATGCTGCAAGTGCCTGCTTTTTCGATTCGCTTCCTTGCCAGCCCCTACACATTCGTGCCAGTTTTAGATTATTGTCTGCCCTTTCGATTGTCCCAAGTATGGGTCCAATGCCTTAAAGTATGCAAGAATTTTAATTTATATAAGTCTCCGAAGCAAAGGTTTTTAGGCAAAAGTTGCTGTTTAAATTATATAAGATTGTTATTTTTTATCTCCTCAATATGCCATAGCTTCGCAAAGGGAGTTTGGTCCTGAAAATTAAAACCTTAGCTCAATGCCGCAAGTGACTTTTTTACAGTTTGCTAACTTGCCCTTTTGATTGTTATGAATTTAGTTCCTAAATATATGCCACTAAAGCAAAGGGTATTAGGCAGAAGTGGCTGTTTTGTCTTTCAACAACTGGTACAATAAGCATTCGTACTCATTCGTACTTTTGGAACTATAAACCCCTTTTAAGGTTAAAGGGGGATGCAACTTTTCGCAAATCTTCTGAGATTGCTATTTTTAATCTCCTAAATATACGAGAGTTTCGTAAAGGGAGTTTGAACCTTATGATTAAAACGTTCTAAGTTAGAGAGCCAGACACGAGCATAAAGGATTTCAGAGCTTTTACGAGGTCTGCTATATATATTTCTGGCCTTATAATGAAAATGCGAATATTTATCATCAAAAATGGTTTTACTGTATTTCAAAGTATTCTCCAGCAAGATTTATACACTTTTGCATGCGCTCAAACCAATTGTCGATGCACTTTTTCTACTCCGATTGAGACACCTCCAAAAAATGGTTTTTGGACGCTTCTGGCAATGAAAATCGTTGAACATGCATTTTTTACTTGACGCCTTTTTATTCTTGGAATAAAAAGAAGTCATTGAGTCCAAAGCCAGGGCTGTACGGCGGATGAACCATCAATACAACGTTCGGGCCGGTCAAAATGGCGCTGGTTTGAGCCGATGTGTGAGAGCTCGCATTGTCATGGTGCACAATGATTCGTCTTCTCTTGTTCGTTTTTCGAATTTCTCCCAAGACTTCAGGCAAACAAATTGTGGTGTACCACTCAGAATTGACCGTCCTAAGTTGCTTCAGCGGAAAAGTCGCCACATGACCAGTTTTACCGAAGAAACAGGTGACCATTTGCTTCGAAGTGCTTCCTCCACGAAGAACTTTCGTTGTATTTGGCTCGTCTTCGAAGACCCCCACGGTCGATTGCTGTTTTGTTTCAGGTTCATACGCATAGATCCATGATTCGTCACCTGTGACGATCTTATAAACGTCTTTTGAAGCACCGCGATCGAAATTTTTCAAAAATTTTAGCACTAATCGACACAAGCCTTTTTTGAGCGATTGTCAAATTGTGCGGGATCCAACGGGAACAAACCTTTTTTACGGCCAGGTGCTCATGCAATATCGAATGTATGCTGGTGGAAGAAATGCCCAAGGATGCCTCTGTCTCACGGTATGCCACATGACGATATTGTATTATCAGTTCACGCACGGCATCAATGTTCTCTGGCACAACGGCCGTTTTTGGATGGAGCGTCGGCCACGATGTTAAACCAGAGAATTTATTAAACCAGTTTTTCACAGTGCTATAGGATGGTGCATCATCGTCATACAAATATATAACTTCATCGATGCTCTCTTGTCGTGATAGTCCACGTCAAAAGTTGTAAAAAATGATCGCACGAAAATGTTCACGAGTAAATTCCATTTTTTTGCCAAATTGATTTTTTCAAGTCACTAAAAACAACACAAATGTTGGTCGTACGTCAAAACTTTCTGAGAAAGTTTATGCTAAGAAATGTAAAACTTTTCAATGGAAATGACAGAAATATATATAGCAAACCTCGTACTACTCTCCTCTCTTTTGTTTCAACATCTTTTACAGTGGTCATTGGTTGATCTTCTTTCAGTCTGGCTGCAGGTCTGCCTTTCAAACAGTTTACAGTGATCATGTCGAATAATATAGAAAAATTGTCCCCCCTGGTTGACAATAAAAATTTCGGGTAGTTCAGCTCGTAACCAAAACAATTTGCAAGCGAAAATTTTCAGCGACTTTCCTTTAAGGAATGTAAGACAATCACGAACCTCCTACTCTGTAATCCTTGGAGTTTGAGAGCAACTTCTAAGAAATTGCAGTTTAAGTTCAATTCAGAATATTTTTTTTGCTGCTTTGTCTTGGTTCAAAGGGTGCAACTTAAGATGTTCAGAAGTCATGCGGTCCTCATGCGACGATTACTTCGGATACAAATCAAATGACTTATACAGTATTTTCGTTCAAATTAATGAGAATTATTCTTTTACGAATGCACAAGCATAGAATTATGCTCTTGAAAATGACGAATAATTTTCTTATAATATAATTTTCTCATCATACAAAAAAAGATTATTTTCGTAAAACATAAATAGGAAAATGTACCTAAAACTTACGAACAAAATATTTACGATGAGTTTTCAAAAAAAAATAGTAAACTTTTCATAAAATATTAAAAGAAAAAAGTATAAAATATTAAAGAGGCTTTTTTAAGAAGCCGGTTCGTAAATTTATAAAAGCTTCGCGAAATACACGAAATGTACAAATAACTTCGTCCATAATATGAAGAGTGTACGAACAACATAATAAGAAAAATGTTTCATAAAAATTGTAACATAATTCTTTCAGTGTATAACAATCAAGTTAAATTCTCTTTTCCGCCCGCCAGTGTGCCTGTTAAAATCACAATAGCGGACAAACAAATTAAGCTAGGGCCCTGAAAAGTTTTCTTGACGATGGCTTATACTCATAAGCTGTTTGAGACGAGAAATGGACGAAATCGGCACAAGGGGCAAAAAGGTGCCCTTTAAGGAAATACAGGTAGAGACTGGGCCATTTAAACTTCAACCTTTCCAATAAAAGACGAAATTTGAAAAAGTTATCAGTATTTTTTTTTAAATGTTAAATTTTTCAAATTTAAAATGTTAAATCGCCCACCCTGTACTTTGGAAAGAAGTACACTTCTTTAGGTATTTCCTCAACAATAACGGGTATATAAGTTTCAGCCGAAGTTTGGCCGAACTTAACGATCCTTTTAATTGTTTTAAATTCCCTGAAAGTTTAAAATATAATAAATCGTGCTTCTGCATCAACTCCTCATTTGGGTATCACTAAAATGGGACCGAAAATTACCCTCAATGATGTCCGCTTAACTTAAAAGGGTCTTACAAACCACTCCATTAACTTAATCTGAATGCGTGCAACCAACTAACAGGGACCACAAAGTCCTTGCGATGGAAAAAAATGTGCATACAAAAGAATATGACAGAACCGAGACAGTGTCGCAGAGAGAGAGAGGCAGGCATTTAGTCAGCGCTCAAAGTCGTCAACAATTTATACTAAGTGCGTGCAAGTATATGTGTGTGTGTGTGAGAACACACATATGCACACTTTTGTAAAGGACATTCAGGAAAAATTACACAAATTTTGCTCTTTGTTGTTGTTTAATTTTCCTACTTTTTTTATTGTGTTTCATTGTAGCTGCGGTCGTGTTAATCTGATTTTGCAACATCACTTGCCACCAGAGCTCCCATCTTGTCTCTTTTTTAAGGACTTTTTTGTTTTTGATGTGACAGCTGTTAGCTTCTTTCTTTTTTGCTGGTGTGACTTTATAGAATCTTTTTTTTATACACACACACACATATTGCCAGTGTGTCATGACTTAGCAAAAAGGACGAAGATGCGACCAGAATTACTTGAGTCTTGCCAAGTGACATCTTGTCGTCGGATTTTTCGTGTTAACATCCAACGCAGTGTGTGAAATATTTTATGTTGAATGCTGTAATTCACCGAAATTAGCTGCAAGTGACTTCCTTTAAGCCTGTTGGAAGATTTGGTACCCAGTCTTGCATATTTTTAAAAAAAATACTAAAATGGATTTAATCGATTTCTAATAAGTATTGAAGAAGGTTTGCCACATACGAAAATAATCAAATTTCAGGGATAATGATAAAGTATTTATCTATAGTAAGTGCAGCAATATGAAGGAGACAACTGAACGTCTCTGCCACTAAACGTCATTTTTGGACATATTTTTGGACTCCGGCATGTCTGGTCTACATATACAAACAGACAAAAACCTAAGTCTACTTATACAATGATGGTGTGACGGCTAGAATCCTCACCTTTATTATGGCAACTAGCAGACCAAAGGATAAAAGAGGCTGTGGCATAGAACGAACTATTCGATACTAATAAAAGGTATCACAACGGGACCTACTAATGGACACACGTTAGTTATGCTTTGGGCAGGCGCCCAATTTTACCTGGTTTAAGCAGACTTTCTTAAAAAGACAACCTCTTTAGGAGACTGCCTCCAAAAGAAATTTTAAACCCGCCGGTTTCTAAAATGGCCATTACAGCATCAAAATTATTTCTCCACTAGAAAAACCAATATTGATTGGATTTGGTCATTTCTAAATCTCTGTCGTATATTGAATCCTTCTATTAAGTAACGTATATAACTTTTCTGGGTCTTTGCTAATAAAGGCTCCAGGATAACTCTTTTTCGTTTTATTTTTATCTTTCCTTTTTTAAGGAAATGAAATCAAATTTCAGGGACGATAATCAAATCTAAAGCGATGACATTATTGATTTGACCGTTTCTTAAAAACTATCGTATATTGAATCTCTCGATAGTCCCAAGGATGAATATTCCTTCTACTAAATAACGTATCGGCTTGTGGGTCTTTAGCAATTTAAGCTCCAGGATAACCTTCTTTAGCTCCGAGAATGTTGAGAAGCTTATAAAGATACTCCTCTCTTTGAGAAAGCCATCCTTTATTTCCATTGCTCTCTCAGAGTATCGTCTCAGGCTTTTCTAGATGCTTATGGTTTGAAATATTTCGTCTAAAACTTTTGTTTAATCCTAGTTTTTTTTTTTGATTGCATTTGACCGTTTCTTTAGAATTTATTAAGATGATCGTCTTATGCATTTGTTTAATCCTTTTTTTCAAAAGACATTTTTATTTAAGTTATACCCAATCAACGTTTTGAATGATTCCGAATGACAAATTTGATTAACACAGTTCCTGAATCTAAAAAAAAATTAGTCAGTCTTTAATACCAATTTTATGGGTTAGTGGAGTTTGTTTTCAAAAATGTTGCATACTTTTAGGCCTTGAAAAAAACAAGAAAACAAACATTTTTATGAAATTTATACTTGAGGCAATTATAATGCCAGTAGGGCCTGGAGATTTAAAGGCAGAGAAGCTAGATTTCTTTAAGGCCTCGGAATAATGTCAAGAGCTTTGGTTTTTATAAATCGATGTTCTCCTGTAAGTCCGCTGGAATAATGTCATTAGGGCCTGCAGCTTTAAAGACATAGAAGCTTTGCTTAGGACCCCATAAATTTCTATAAGGCCTTTGTAAACTTCTAAGCGCCGCTGCTAATATTCGACTGCCAGTACGTGGCTAAATCTGTGTAAGCTCTTTCAACAGGGTGAACAACGTTTATATTTTTGTTTTTATTAAATTTTAGCCTTTTACTTTTAAAGCCCTTTCATGTGTCGTTGTCACGGTAGCGCCGCTTAACCTCAGTAAATGGTGCACACACAAAAAACGGGCAATATTTCTAGGGTAAATATATTGACAATGATTTTTCAAAAGAGCCAAAAGGCTTTTTTGTAATACTTTTGCAGTGAATCCACAAAACTAAATAACAGAAGTAAAGAAAACTCAATTCTTAGAACTTAAGCTTATGAGTAAATGGGGGACGGTGGAAAGGGGGGATCCCTGAAAATCTTGTTCAAATTGTTGCTAACTCTTACAAATTTGATGGTGTTCCTTTTTAAGCCGTTTCATTAGAGTTTTAATACGAAAATTTAAAATTGTTTTTCATCATTGAGTTGAAAGGAAAATCTGCCGATTTGTTGGCATTTTTCGTTGCCCCATAAAAATCATCATGACTTTGCGCACCCACGCACACTTGGTACATGGCACGACGAGTGTACCTTTCTTGCATGCCAAATCATTGATTGTCCGTCCGTCCGGATGAAATTTGTGGAAAACTGAAACTGGAGTGAAAAGTGAAAATACAAATGATTTCGTTTTGAGCTGGCCATGACGACGCGAACGTTGCCTGCCTGGCAACGGGAACAAATAATCGGAAATCTCTCAACACTTATAAACAGACGAAAATAATGACGGTAATAAAAGCATGCATACATAGACACTCTCACCCACACAGACACACCTATGAGCACTTCCGGCCTGGCACGAGCAGTGATGGAGGGAATTCAATTCAAAAGGCGAACAGTGATTAGAGTGGTCCATTCTTAGGGAGATTCCTGTTTTTAAGGAGGTTGCAAGTCGAAAAAGATGGGATTTTTCAAATCGAACATGAAGGGATTGTAATAAAGGTTAAGACAATGCGAGGATCAAATGGTGGCTGCTATAATAGCAAAAAACCCGGGTTTCCGAAAAAAAACCGGTTTTGTGAAAAAAAATTTTCGTTTTATTTTTAAAGTAAAAACCCAACATTAACCGACCATCCGGGTTTAGCCTTCTGCGGAAACTATTTTCAGTATCAGAAGTTATTAAAATGGTCCTCGTTTTATGAAAAAAAGATTTTCGGTTTTTTTAAAAGTAAAAACCCGACATTAACCGACCATCCGGTTTTATCCTTTTGCCTAAGAATGACAACTATTTTCCGAATCAGAAGTTATTAAAATGGCCCTGAAACAGCTCTAAGTTAAGCCAGATTTTAAAAATAGGGTCATATTTTAATTTGTGTTTTTGATTTTTAGTATTTTTGGGCAACCCGGAAAATATCGTGAAATCGAAACAACTGGTGATTCTGAGCTGAGCGGTACACCTAAAGGTGGCTCTAGCTTAAATATTTATGATATTTATTTATTGAGTACTTGAATAATATGAATTATCTTTGCTTTTACAAACATCAACCCAAAAACCGACAACCGGAAAAGCCGACAGCAAAAAAACCGGTTAAACCGACTTATTGGATTTGACGATTTTTGAGAAACCGACTGTTGGCTTTGGATATAAACACCAAAGTGTCGAATTCGGTTTTGAACACTCTAATGGCAGCTATAATCAACGACTGCGAGGAGTATGTTTCCGAAATTCATTGGAAGCCATTTAAATCAAAGCCGACAGCAAAAAAAAAACGGTTAAACCGACTTATTGGATTTGACAATTTTTGAGAAACCGACTTTGGCTTTGGATATAAACACTAAAATGTCGATTTCGGTTTTGAACACTCTAATGGCAGCTATAATCAACGACTGCAAGGAGTATGTCTCCGAAATTCATTGGAAGCCATTAAAATCAAAGATTGTCCCGCCTGCCATCAGGGTCATTTGAACTGGATGAGCCCAAAAAACCTGAAAGTCAGCCTAGTGGTACTGGCCGGACAATTGAAGAGAAGCAGATCTTCATGTATCTGCTTCTCTTCAATTGTCCGGCCAGTACCACTAGGCTGACCTTCAGGTCTTTTTGGGCTCATCCAGTTCAAATGGCGCGTTTTCTTCATCTGGATGTCGACGCAGACACCCCATAGATGGACAGGACTCACAATACTCAAAATTTTATTCACAACAATTACCACAAAAAGGAATTTTAAAAAACTTTAAAGGTATAAGAGTTTGAAATAGAATTCGAATTTACTAATTCTTAAGGGAGAAGTTAACCTGACGTCTTTATGGTAAGGACTACATTGAGGTTTCACTTAAAGGCTCTGTCCTAAGGTTTGTTCTTAAAGGTCCCTCCTTGCGGAATACTTTGTAAACTCTTTCCAGAGTTACTTGAAAGCAACCCCCCCCCCCACCGCTTTAAGAACTTCCTTCAAATTCCTCCTTCGAAGTCTTTTTTTAAAGTACTCAAGGGAATTCCCTAAGATAATTCCAGAGCCTTTACTTGAAACCGTCCCCACTACCAGTAAGAACTTCCTTAAAATTCCTTCTTTGAAGTATTTTTTTAAGATACTCAAGGGAATTCTCTAATATAATCCCTGAGCTTTTACTTGAAAGTGTCCCACCACCACACTTCCTTCAAATTCCTTCATTAAAGTCTTTTTTTTAAGGTACTCAATGGAATTCTCTAAAATTTTTCTTGGTCATTTGTAAGTGGGTTTCCTAGAGGTCTTTCTTTGATTTACCTTCCATAAGGTCTTCCTAGGAAGTCCATCTATTAAAAAGGGGGAGCAATCTAGAGTTTTTTTTTCAAAATTAAAAAAATACAAAAATTCAAATCAAGTGTGGAATTTTTATTGTTCATTCGAAAGGTTCAATTTTGGATGACTCGTTCGAGCGTTTAGACCGTTATGGCGTTAATAGATCCATTGTTTGAGCAGATGTATGACAAGTGGCACCGTCCGGTTGAAACCAAATGTCGTCAAGATTATGGGCTTTTATTTTTGGTAGCAAAAAGTCCGATATCAAGGCGTGCACCATTCACGATTACATTCCGGCCATCATTATTTTTTAAAAAATTTGGCCCGATCATTCCACCCGACCGTAAACCGCACCAACCGTGGTTTTCTCTGTGTATAAGTATAATGGCACCTCTTGAACCTTATCTGGTTGCTCCTTAGGCCAAATGCGACAATTATGTTTATTGACGTTGTCGTTGCGCCAGAAATGAGCCTCTTCACTGAACAAAATTTTGGTCGAAAACAGCGGATCCTTTTCGAGCTTGTAAAGAGCTCAAACACTAAAACGTCGAAGCACAGCAATTCCAGCAAATGGCAAACAATACTGAAAAGAAAACAATAATATTTAACACAACTCAAGCGATATCTGTGAAAAACCCTATTGAAAAAATACATGAAGTCATGAAGTTTTCCCTAACGCCTTTTGTCAGGGAAAAACTTAGGAAGTATTAAAAAAAACTGTTGGTGGTATTTCTTAAAGACTTTTTTGGAATTTTAACCCTAAGGTCTTTCTTGGCAGACCCCGTTTTAAGGGTTTCATTTGAAGCTCATCGGTCCCAAAAGTGCTCCTTGGACACCTTTACATAAGGTATTTTTTAACTGCTGGAATATTGCCAGTATGGCCCGGAGGTTAAAAGGCGCAGAAGAAAAATGTCAAGACATGGAGTTATGTATCGATGTTTTGCTGTAAGTCCGCTGGAATATTGCCAGTAGGGCCCGAAGCTGAAAAGGCATAGAAGCTTTGCTTAAGACCCCATAGATTCCTTTAAGGTCTTCTTGGAAAAATGCCAAGAGCCATGCCAGTTACGTATCGATGTTTTGCTGTAAGTCCGCTGGAATATTGCCAGTAGGGCCCGAAGCTGAAAAGGCATAGAATCTTTGCTTAGGACCCCATAGAGTTCTTCTTGAAAAAAATGTCAAGAGCCATTGCATTTATGTATCGATGTTCTCCCATAAGTCTGCTGGAATAATGCCAGTAGGGTCCAGAGGTTAAAAGGCATAGAAGCTTCGCTGAGTTCTTTAAAGTCTTCTCGAAAAAATGTCAAGAGCCATGGCAGTTATGTATCGATGTTCTCCCGTAAGTCTGCTGGAATAATGCCATTAGCGCCCGGAGGTTAAAAGTCATAGAAGCTTTGCTTAGGACCCCAGAGATTTCTCTAAAGCCTTTTTGGAAAAATGTCAAGAGCCAAGGCATTTGTGTATCGATGTTCTCCCGTATATCTGCTGAAATAATGTCATAAGGGCCCCGAGCGTTAAAGGCATATAAGCTTGGCTTGGGATCCCATAGATTTCTTTAAGGCTTTCTTAACCTTCTAAGCGCCGTTGCTGATTTCCGACTTTCATTAGGGTTAGAACGTAAGCCTGCGTAAGCTCTTTCAACACGTTAAACAACGTTAGTATTTTGGTTTTTATTAAATTTTTAGCCTTTGACTTTTAAAGCCCTTTCATGTGTTGTCGTCACGGTAGCGCGCCACAACCTCTGTAAATGTTGCACACAAAAAAGGGTAATTTTTCTAGGGTAAAAATATTTATTTTTGGCAGGGAAGGTTTAATTCCGACCGACAGTCCATCCATTTATCGTTGTAATCAAAGTACTGGTTGCAAGTTCCCTCCATTCATCATTTCTCTAAACAATCTTTTCCATTTCCTCCGTGACTTACTTCATCCCTTCTTCTTAATTATGAGTTTCAGTTAAGGGAACCACAATAGACGATTTTCACGATATTGTAAACTTAACAGGAGGAGGCGTCTCATTTTCCTAACTTTACCCTAACTGTTCGCTAATGTAAACCGATCTGGACGCGACTTGGCGGTATATTGAGTTATGAGCCAAGTGTTGAACCCTTTCGGTTCATACTAGGGCTTTAATATATATTTCTGGCTTAATAACGAAAATCCGAATATTTATGATCAAAAATGATGTTATTGTTTTTCAAAGTATTCTCCAGCATGATTTATGCACTTTTGCATGCGCTCAATCCAATTGTCGAAGCACTTTTTCCACTCCGATCGAGACACCTCTAAAACATGGTTTTTGAACGCTTCAACAGCATCTTCTGGCGACGAAAATCGTTGAATACGCCTTTTTTTCCTTAATGTGCGGGAACAAAAAAGAAGTCATTGGGTGCCAAATCAGGGCTGTACGGCGGATGTCCCATCAATTCGACGTTTTGACCGGTGAAAAGGTTTTGGTTTGAGCCGTTGTGTGAGAGCTCGCATTGTCCTGGTGCCCAATGATTCGTCTTCTCTTGTTCGTTTTTCGAATTTCTCCCAAGACTTCAGGCCAACAAATTGTGGTGTACCACTCAGAATGCACCGTCCTACGTTGCTCAAGCAAGACAGTCGCCACATGACCAGTTTTGTCGAAGAAACAGGCGACCATTTGCTTCGAAGTGCTTCTTACACAAACAACTTTCGTTGGATTTGGCTCGTCTTCCAAGACCCACACGGTCGATTGCTGTTTTCTTTCGCGCTCATACGCATAGATCCATGATTCGTCACCTGTGATCAGCTCTTATAAACGTCTTTTGGAGCACCGCGATCGATTTTTTGCAAAATTTCTTTAAACCAATCGACACGAGCCTTTTTTTTGAGCGATTGTCAAATTGTGCGGGATCCAACGAGACCAACCTTTTTTACGGCCAGGTGTTCATGCAATATCGAATGTATGCTGGTGAAAGAAAAGCGCAAGGATGCCTCTTACTCACGGTATGTCACTTGACGATTTGGCAATATCAGTTCACGCACGGCATCAATGTTCTCTGGCACAACGGCCGTTTTTGGACGACCTTCACGACGTTTGACTTTGAGCGCGTATCGGCCACGATTGAATTCATTTAACCAGTTCTTCACAGTGCCAGAGGATGGTGCTTCATTGCCATACAAAGATTTAAGTTCATCGATGCTTTCTTGTCGTGATAGTCCACGTCGAAAGTTGTGAAAAAGGATCGCACGAAAATGTTCACGAGCTAATTCAATTTTTTTGCCAAATTGATTTTTTCAAGCACTGTAAGTAAACAACACAAATGATGGTCGTAAAATATATAGCAACCCTCGTATCGGCCCTTATTTTGATGTGACCTGTGTATTAACCCAGGTCTTTTCCGTTTTTCCATAGAAGCCACTTATTTCTTCGCTTTAGAACAAAATACACACAAAAAGTTATGAGTGCCTACTATTTAATTCGGATAAAGTTCTAGAGTATTAAAAACACCTACCACTTTCGGGTTTAAGGGCTTTAAAAGCACCAAATGTTTGCCGATCTTGCCTAAATGGCTTAGGTCTAATTGGCACATGTTTTTGTAAAGGTGAACCACAAGGGTCCCAGCTGATTTGCGGTTTGGCAACTCTAGAAGCTGAGATCCTTTTAAGTAATTCTAAAAAAAATTTTTGCGTAGAACGTTGTGAGCAACCAGTAAACCACGAAATACTCCTCAAGAAGATGAAACTGTTTCCATCTATAGTAGATTTAACATGATTATATCGTAATTTAACGCTTGCAAACTATTGTACATATGCTAGCTTAAACTCAAATCATGCGAGCCACTGTGCAATTGCAACTGTGCTGAAAAATTTCCACTTTCATAACGTGAAAAACGTTTGTTATCCTTTTTTCCCCACTACGTCGCCGGCGTTATCCGTAAGAATTCCAATGATAATTACAGTCATGCAATCAAGTAAATACGTGCACTCGCACCAACACACACACATGTGGGCATGAGGAGAAAAACAACCGTCGTCGCAGCAACACTTCCGTTTCCGCTTTTGTGATGTTGGTCTTAATAACATTGCAAACAAACACGCACACACATAACACTCACACATGGCTGCACCTCCAGCGCAAACACACACACATACTCGTATGCCTTCCTTCATTCATTCATAAAATATTCCACTACAGCCACGTTTCTAGCAAAACGCACGAGCGTGGCCAATGCGAAATCCTGTCGATACTTTTCAGGATAAAGAAGCTACGACAACAACGACAGCGAACGAAAAACTGAAAATTGTGCAAAGAAAATAGAAATAAAAATAAGCACAGCGCAAAAAGGAAGGAATCGAAATCAAGACACAACAAAAACAAAAAGCTTTTGTGTTTTTTTTTTGCTCTCTCGCTTTCGGTGTGTGTACGTAAGTGTAAAGGTATGTGTATGGCTGCGAGTGTGTTTGTTATGGAAGGAAGTGCTGAACAAATACACAGCAACGTGAGAGCAATTATTTATGAAGATTGTAAAAGGGTTGAAATTGGCATGATAGTTATTATGGCTAAACCGAAAAAAGGAAAAAGTAAATCGGAAGACTAACATTTTGTCAATAGACATTTTAGCAGAGAGTAGTAGAATTATACAGGCTGGAGCGCGAAAATTTGCTAGTTTGCACTGCAGGCTGTGGCGACACTGTTGGTCGAAGAGAGTGAAGAGTGTGCGTGGCTTATAGTGGCCGATGGGAGATTTAAATTCGCCTTCCTCTCAGTTGCCATCATGCATTGGACACGTGAGGAGAGATCATTTTGTGTTGAAGCGTATTTTTCAAATAAGCACTCGATCATTGCAGTGCAGCGTGCTTTTCGTTTACGATTCGCTGTTTCCCCACGCGCAAGTGTTCGTAGACGGCAATCAATTGTAAATGGGGTAACTTCATTGAGAACAGCAGGGAATATGTCAGGTGTACAAAGGGGACCTGAGAGAAGGATTGCAACACCACAAAACATCGACAGAGTTAGAGCAGCAGTACTGCAATCTCCGAAGCGCTCTGCTCGAAAGCAATCCTTGGCATTTTCTGGATATTTTTCAGCCTGCTCTTGGGGCAATGCAATAAGAAGATACATGGTTCCAACAGGATGGTGCCACTGCACACACAGCGAGGGTCATTTTGTGTTGAAGCGTATTTTTTAAATAAGCACTCGATCATTGCAGTGCAGCGTGCTTTTCGTTTACGATTCGCTTTATTGAGAACAGCAGGGCATGTGTCATGTGTAAGAGGGGGACCTGCGAGAAGGATTGCAACACCACAAAACACCGAGAGAGTTAGAGCAGCAGTACTGCAATCTCCGAAACGCTCTGCTCGGAAGCAATCACTTGCTCTTGGCATTTCCTGAATATTTTTAAGCCTGCTCTTGAGGCAATGTAATAAGAGGATACATGGTTCCAACAGGATGGTGCCACTGCACACACAGCGAGGGTCATTTTGTGTTGAAGCGTATTTTTCAACTAAGCACTCGATCACTGCAGTGCAGCGTGCTTTTCGTTTACGATTCGCTGTTCCCCCACGCGGAAGTGTTCATGGACGGCAATCAATAGTAAATTGGGCAACTTTATTGAGAACAGCAGGGCATGTGTCATGTGTACGAGGGGGGCCTGCGAGAAGGATTGCAACAACACAAAACATCGAGAGAGTTAGAGCAGCAGTACTGCAATCTCCGAAGCGATCTGCTCGGAAGCAATTACTTGCACTTGGCATTTCCTGGATTTTTTTCAGGGGGCTCTTGAGGCAATGCAATTAGAGAAAACATTGTGCGAACAGGATGGTGCCACTGCACACACAGCGAGGGTTACCCTGAATCGTTTCGAGGCAAATGTTTCCTAGACGGCTTATCTCTTTGAGGGGTGCTGAGAACTGGCCGGCACACTCACCAGACTTAGCTACAAGCGTTTTTTTCCTTTGGGGTTACCTGAAGTCAAAGGAGTATATCACCCGTCCCAACACCTTGCAAGACCTACCTAACAATATTGAGGCTGAAATTGGCAGATTACCAGTCGACATGCCTGTTGGAGTTCATGAAAGCATCAGAAAACGTATGCAGCCGTGTGTGCGATAGCGAAGGTCGACATTTACCAGATACACTATTTAAAACCATGTAATTTAAAAATTCCCTTACTGTTCAATATAATTAAAATATAAAATACATTTTTCTAAGGTTCATAATTTTTGTATTTCGTTACCAATGAAGCAAATTATCGCGCTCCACCCTGTTATAATGGGTCACCAATCTAGAGGTATTTTTCAAGGGGGGTTTTTTCACACATTACGCGTAAGTTGTGTTAAACTATATTTTTTTTCTTCTCAGTATTGTTTGCCATTTCATTATGGAAAGACTCAACAACGCATCGCCATTTCAGTGTTTGGGCTTTACAAAAATTCGAAGAAGATCCGCTAGTTTCTTCAATGTCCTCGTAATGCCACTCTGTCATTATTGGTCGTGTCGAAGGCCCTGGCAAGGTCAAGAGCCACAAGGACCATTCTGGCGTTGGGCTTGTTTTGATAAAGGCCTCGAGTTATATAGGGTGATCCATCTAGAGGTATTTTTTCAGAACAAAAAAAATTCTAATCGAGGGCGAAATGTTTATTGGTAGTTTGAAAGGACAGTTCAAGGCATTCATTGTTCGAGTATAATTTCCTTTAAATGTTGGCCACAACTACGCCTCAGGGTTTCCATTATGAGGGTGCAATTTTAGATGACTCGTTCGAGCATTTCGACCGGCATGGCCTTAATGACACGCTTAATGTAGCTTCCAAAACTTGAATCGTAGCTGGTTGGTCAGCATAGCTTTTGGACTTTAGGTAACCCCCAAAAAAGGTCTAAAGGTGTGATATCACTCGATCTAGGCGGCCAACTCACCTGTCCAAAACGTGAAATTAGCTGCTTTTCGAAATGACCTCTCAATTGATCCTGTATGACAAGTGGCTTCGTCCTGTTGAAACCAAGTGTCGTCAAGATTACGGGCTTCAATTTCAGGTAGCATAAAGATCGATATCATGGCGCGATAGCAAGCACCATTCACGTTTACGTTCGGGCCATCATCATTTTTGAAAAAAATATGCACCGATGTTTCCACCAGCTTATAAAACACACCAAACCCTAATTTTCTCTGGGTATAATGGCATCTTTTATAGCTCTGCTTGTTGCTCTTCAGCCCAAACGCGGCAATTTTGTTTATTGAATTTGCCGTTGAGCCAGAAATAAGCCTCATCACTGAACAAAATTTTGATCGAAAACAGAGGATCTTCCCGTTTCTCACCGAACGCTCATTTCCATAATACAGTTGCCAACATTTGAAGGTAATTATTTTTAAAAAATAAATGCCATAAAATTTTATTTTAAATTACCAATAAAGATTCCATACTTGATTTGAATTTTTTTTTATTCTGAAAAAATACCTCTAGAAAAAATACCCTATACGTGTGCTGATGTCGTGTAAAGCAGTTGCTTACTGTGCTGCTTGCCAAACCTATGCTGATGATCAGCATATGTGACAGCGCATAGAGAAAGGGACCTAAGGGTAAAAAAATCAATTTTCTTTTTTTGATGTGGACAACATCTGAGCATCGAATGAGACCGATCCCATGCCCCAAAAGTGTTCCCTCCCAGAGATATGCGCATTTTATGAAAGTGAAGTCGACGATTCTAAGCGCAAATAGAAAGTGACCTAATCTTTAAAATGTCTCTCCTGAACAAAAATGGTTTTTAACCTTAGGTCCCTTTCTAGTTTGCGCGTCACATATGGACGGTAGAATCAGACTGGGCAGCAGCAGTCCTTTAAGTGTCTTTTTGACTTGACTTCTTGTAACGGTATGCGCTGAAGAAAAGCTATCTCGCATGTACAAATATTGCTTTCAAAATTGACCAATAGGACTCTGAAATTATATTGAAAACAATCCGTAGCATACCAATCTTTATCCCCTTTCTTGTTTATTTAAAAAAAAGTTTCTTAATTAAAAACTGGTAGCATATTTTCAGGCGTTGAACACAAGTAATCGGTTTTATTTATAAAAATTAAAAAAAAAAAAACGTATTTTAAATCTACTTCGAATTCCACATATTTTTCGAAATTACCCGACACTCACTCCGTTCGGGTGTAGAAAGCCTTTATTAGGGCCGTAGGCCTGTTGTCAACGATTATGGTCATTCTTAGCATGTAGTCACCCGAGGGCAAAGGTATAAGACGAAATTTATCCTCTGACAGTATCAGATCCTTAACAATTATGTCGTGCTTAAGGTGCGAGAAGGAGAGAGAGAGAGAAATAAGCCCAAAGGTCAAGAAAAGTTCCAAGGTCATACTTACATCGTATGGACAGGTGTGATTCAAATTCGAATAGGGAGTTATGAAACTGAAAAGAATTTTGACGGGCAGATTTTGTATGTGTCTTATGTTTTGCAGGAAATCACAAAAATCGGTGGTGTGATTGAAAAGAAAAGGCTTATAGCCATTGGCTCTCTTGTAAAAATCCGTATTTATCTAGAATTATGAGACAAATTGAGAATTGAATTAAAACCAATTGAACTAAACGAGATTACGACAATATTACAACTAGGTAAGTTGTCCACAAACTTGTAGTTTAAATGAAGTTCCAATTCGTTTTATAATTTTTGTATTCCACTTCCTTGTCACAAACTTCCAGTTCTTACCCAAACATTTGATTCTGGCCTCAGCACCTTGGCATAGATATTGACACCGATTATACCACGTCGAATAACTCTTAAGCGGCACTGCTTGAAAATGGCCACACTGGGCTCTAACGATGCACACTGTAGATTTGTAAACTTCACGTTTGGACCAACACCAGCAGCCCAAGCTGCTCCACCAGTTCCATTGAAGTCGTACAGCAACCACACAATAATGGGCTGCACTAGTAAAAAGGAGCGCATTTCCCTCATGGATAGCACCATCGAACTGAATGGGATGCCACAAAAAAAATTGTTTGTTTGTTTTTTTTTTAAATAAAAATGCAGACGGCCAATATTAATTTTGACATCACCTGAAAGTTAATCTACTGGAAATGTTGTTTTATTTTGCTATTCGACGAAACAAAAACAATTAGAAATCAATTTTAACGTTTACTTTTTATCGTTCATTTGCGCATTCACCATCATAATAGTTTAAGTGTTCGTTCTGGTATCACGTTCAACACTGACTGGAATATTAAAAGTGCAGCTAGAGCGCCAAAAAACAAAATAACAGCGTTAAGTACAGGGTGGTGCATAAGCATCATCACTGTGGTTTTTGTAGTATCCTCAAAAATCAAATAAAAATTGTTTTAAATTGCCTTTTTTAAATTTTTCTTTTTTAAATTTTCTCTTTTTACTAATTTTTTCATTCCGTTTTCAAATCCACCAAAAATTGATCGGAAACCCTATAAATTATATATATTATTGATCTAGTAAAATTGTAAGACGGGCGAGTGTCCGTAAAAAGCACAAACGCGGTCAAATGAATTAAACTACTCGCAAAAAAAAATATGGTTACTACATGGTCACGGCAACAATAATTTGTTCTCTGCAATAATAGTATGTTCGTATTGTATTTTGAATTTCATGTTGACAATAGTATGATTGCGACAATATTAATATTGTTGAAATGTAACTTAAGTAATATTGCCAATAATATTTAAAAATAAAACTATGGTTGCAGCAACATTATAAATATGTTTGGTGCAACAAAAAGAAGGATTTTTGGGTTTTATGTTAACAATAATATGATTACAGCAATCATACTGTATGATTGTAATTTTTCTTAATTAAATTATGGGTTTTACAACAATGTTATTGTTACGAATCTTATGAAATAATAATGGGAATTAACGTTTTTCAATCAAACTGCTTTGGATTTGTTTAACTGAAATATTTTTTTTAATAAAAACGATTACGTTTTTTTTAAATGGATTTTTTATACTGTTTAACAAACACACCTATTATTTTAAATTTAATGTATTTTTAATTTATTTATTTAATAAAAATCCCTATTGTTGGCAATATAACCCAATCCTAATAAATAATTTTGAGGATCATGGTAGAGTGGGATCATACTATGGTTGCGTGTGAACCATACTTTAGTTGTTAGGGTCATACTATGTTTGTATGTCAAACATACTATTGTTGTAGGGATCATAGTGTATGATATGATTGAATGTGAATCATACTATGGTTGTGGTGATCATAGTATGGTTGAGTGTGAATCATACTATTGTTCTGAGGATCATAGTATGGTTGTGTGTGGATCATACTATTGTTGGGAGGATCATAATATTGTTGTGCCCCACCATATACCCAACAATAGTACGATGCCCTACGAATATTGTCACCCCAACCACACCTTTTTTCTGCGTGTAGGATTCTGAAATTTTACTTGATGTTAGTTTTAGCCCATAAGCTATCGGCCCAGGGGCAAAAAGTTCAAGTTACCTCGGTAAAAAGCACACTATTTTGAGTATTAGCTTTACATAGTTTCATAATTTTTTCACTGGTGAAACTTGTCCATATCGGTCTAAGTTTCGAATAGCTCCCACCCAAAATTCCCTCCCGATTTGAGGTCCTGCAGCTCTAGAAGCTATAAATTACACCAGATTATGCCTAAATTTTATATGGTAGGATATAAGCGACCATTAATTAGCTGTGGTAAAACTAGATCACATAGGCCATTATTTTCGCATAGCCCCCATAGAAAGGTTCTTTCTGATTTAACAATCTGCAGCTTTAGGATTACCCGATTTTAACCGTTTTACTTGTTTTTTTTCTTTTTTAGTTTAGTTTGTTTATTCAGCATCTTATGAATCATAAAAGGCTCTAAAGGTCTCAGAGTAGTGATGCAGTTTTGCACCCTTCATCCGGATTAAACCTACGCCGTAACGTACGAAGCGAAAACAATCAAAGGGGGGCAGACGCCTTAAATGAGATAAGTATTTTTCTACAGATGATGGCTACATTTTTTCTACAAATTTAGAACTTATTTCATATGTTCGATATAGTGACATCTGGAGTTTTCAGACGTTATTTTACTTTAATTTAATTTGCCTTTGGTATAAAGTTTGGTATGAAGTTTAAGAGAACAATTCTTAATGCCATCTATTGCCTTCAGTAAGTTTGAAATCAGATTTAATTTGTGGCTTCCAGAGAACATTTCCTAATGTCATCCATAGTCTTCAGTAAGTTTGAAGACAGCGCCATCTGCCAGCAGTTTGGTTATACCTATATTTTTTTAATTTGGAAGAAACAAAATGCCATACCCTGCCCACAACCTTGTTAGAACTAGACTTTGCAAAAAACGGCTAATTTTGAATATCTTTTACAACTGCAAATAGTCTTAGGTCGCCAGGCCTTTTAATTGCCTGCCTTTGGTATGTAGAACAAGAAAGCAGTTCTTCAGTAAGATTGAAGTCAGAGCCATCTGCCGGCAGTTGATAAGTACGTTTGCTTTTACTTATTTAATTTTAAATAAACTCAATGACATACCCTGCTCACAACCTTGAAGAACTAGAGTTTGCAATAAAACGACGAATTGTGAATGTCGTTTATCGGTTTTTTGAAAAACCGGTTTTCGTTTTTTATTTACTCGCTAAACCGGGGGATCCACCGATTGTTAACAGGGATTTGAAAAACGCCAACATGAGTAGTTTTAACGCATTTATAAAACCGTGCACCATTTTGATTGATATCTGCGAAATTTAGGCAATATCACTCTGATTATGTGGCTTCTAGAGCGGTTAAATTTCAAATTGGTTGGGCAGGTGCATGGTGGTCATACCACTGCATTCACTGAAATGGAACTATTTCGTCGTGAATGATAATTTTTCGGTTAAAAGAAAATGAGCTACATTTGGTCAAAATCAGCCCTCATACTGTAAAGATTTAAGTACAAGGATTGATATAGTTTTGTTTAACCAACGCTGTCAATTGATCGCCCATAATGTTTTATGTACGATTTGAGCAACATCAGAATTGGTATGTGGCTTCCAGAGACCTTAAATGGGTATGGACGTTTGTATGGAGGCTATTTTAAAACGTGCACCGATATAGGATAATTTCAAAAGAGTTAGTGCTTGGCCCAAGTCTGCGCAGAGTTCCAATTGAACTGAGCATTTCTTAAGGGACAGGCGTACGGATTGGCAAACATCGCTTAATCGACATTAAAAGAGACAGCAGGGAATGAAACCCTTTGAACCAACGAAATTCCCTTGCTACCGGCTCCAAATATGTTCCTGTTAGCTCCAAGTTTGAATTTTGGTAATATTAAACAAATATTTGGTTTAATTTTTCACTGCTTAAAAAGCCGGCTAGCCGACATAAATATCTCGGTTGATCAAGAATAATTAATTTATTACAACCGGCCGGTTTTCGGTCACAGGTTTAAAAACTCTGGCTAGAACGAAAACCTAGATTTAGAGTATGCAAGCTTTAATTAGCGACAAATAACCGGGTTACCCGGTTTTCGGTTACAGGTTAAGAAACTCTGGTTGGAACGTAATCCAAGAATGAGAGTATATAAGCTTTGGCTCGTTTGATCTTGTCATATTGTATATTTCATCCACTTCTTTGCTTGCAAATTCAAAATTTCCCCACAACTAAAAACCAAACCTTTGCAGTACACCCTAATGTACTGGCAGTGTGCATTTCAGTTCGTTGAAAAGTCTGAAATTCGCGGAAACGCACAAAAGTATGCTATAAAAACAAGTATAAACATAGCAATAATAGTGAAATCCTTTTACGACTAACACGTACAACACATGTACAGATGTATGTATGAATGTGTGCGTGTGTGTTGGTGTTTGGGTGTTTGCAAGTCCATGTGTTTCTAATAGCACCGTGAAATGTTTATGCCCGGCAAACAGTTTTGAATGCGGAAGAATCTCAAGCGTTTTGCCGGAATGATAAGAACAATTGCGGCGAGTATTGTACTTCTTCGAGCGATTTGCGAGGAGGAAGAAACGTGTGCGTTGCACGGTGCAGAATCCAAAGCGAATTGCTAAGAAGAATCGTTGGCAATGCTTCAAAACGAGTGGGAAGCGATTACGATATTTGTTTACATGCTTCGTAAATCAAACTATCTATGGTGAGTCAAAAGCGATTCACTGGAACAAATAATTGAAGATGGAAATAGCATTAAATTCCTTCACTCGAAGGAATATTATTGAAGCAAGACAAATTAAGGGATTGTTCGATTGCAGAAATCGGGTCCAAACTTCCTCAGACAGCTTCAAGGCAATTGTTGAAAGGAAAACTTTGAAAGACCAGGTTCTAGCCAAACATATGAGAACTACTGAAGTAATTCTAACTTTTTAGGTTTTTTCAGATTTTTTTTAACAGATGCCTACAAAAATACAATTCACCTTTACAACCCCTACAGAGACTCCACATTCAGAGCCATCTATAGATTTTCTCTTAAGAAGTGTGTTGTGGAAAGAATTTAGTTGGCGTTGCCAACTGTTTTGCCGTGCATTAATAATGTGACAGCGCATAGAGAAAGGGACCTAAGGGTAAAAAAAATCAATTTTCATTTTTCTTTTTTTTGATGTGGACAACATCTGAGCATCGAATGAGACCGATCCCATGCCCCAAAAGTGTTCCCTCCCAGAGATATGCGCGTTTTATGAAAGTGAAGTCGACGATTCTAAGCGCAAATAGAAAGGGACCTAATCTTTAAAATGGCTCTCCTGAACAAAACGTCACATATATTTAACTCGTTTGAACTCGAGAGATCTCTAGCCGGTTAATTCCTGTTCAATGTGTTAAAACAAAAAAACTAAAGAAATAAACAAATGAGGTAAATTTTTAACTTTTTACTCGCTTGGCAATGGTAATACGATTCATCGTAAAATGAACGCAAGCTAGAATAGTGAAGGCATCGCTTTAACAATGATCATGCGATGCATCGGCAAATTATACTCAGTAGGGACATAAATACTGTTACAACATTGAACACACCCATTTCAATAGTAGAACTGAACATACCCCGTTAATGTCGTATGGGCTTTGAAAGCTAACCTCAACAGCGTTAGTCTGTAACGGGATTTTAAAATTGTTTCAACTTTCATCATGGAGTGGTCAGATAATGAGAACCGTATCGCTGTAATAGCGCTTTTCAAGTGTGAAATGAGAAAAAACTATATTTTCAAAACGCTCCGGTCACTAGGGATTAGCCGCATGTTCGTCTACCGATGCATAAAACCGTTTGAGGAGACTGGAGATGTAATAGACCGCCACCGGTCGGGCCGCCCACGCTCTGTTCAAACACCGCATGTCATCAAAGCCGTTAAATCAAGAATTCACAGAAATCCGCTCCGAAAACAGAAAATCATGACCCGTGAGATGAATACCACGCAAAAGTCCATGAAACGAATCATTAAAAAAGACATGGGACTTGGGGCTTTCAAACGACGTACCGGACATTTATTGACTCCAGCTTTAAAAAAAAATAGGATAGAAAAAGGCTAACGTCTTTTGGTGAAGCACGCTGATAACTTGCACAGAAAAATGTTGTTCACCGATGAAAAAATTTGTACCGTTCAGGAAAAATTTAACAAGCAAAATGATAGAGTGATGCGAGGTCATCTAAGGAAGCATCTGAACTGATCCCAAGGGTGGAAAAGTGTCATCACCGAGCTTCAGTTATGGTTTGGTGGGGTGTCTCTTACGATGGGGTCACTGACCTGCATTTCTGCGAACAAGAAGTCAAAACATCGGCTAGAGTTTAACAAGAAACCGTTTTGGAAGCTGTTGTGAAGCCTCTTAACAATTCCCTGTTCCAAAACCAGCCATGGACTTTCCAGCAGGACTCTGCGCCGGCCCATAAGGCTAAAACGTCCCAGGCCTAGCTTCAAAACAATTTGCCAGAGTTCATTTTCTCTGAAGAATGACCCTCAGGCAGTCCAGATTTGAACCCATTGGATTACAAATTGTCGACGGTTTTAGAGGACAAGGTTTGTCACAAAAGATACCCCAACATTGGATTTCTTAAGACTGTTTTGATTCGAGCTGTGTCCAATTTTCCCCTGGACGAGGTACGTGCAGCTATTGACGATTGTCCAGTGCGACTTAAGGCGTGTGTAAAGGCAAAAGGCGGACATTTCGAATAAGTAGATTCTTTTTGGATACAATATACATCAATAAATATATTACAAAAAAATTTGGTCCAAAAACATTCAGTACTTTTTATTTTACAGCATAAAAGGTGTGTAACAGTATTTATGTCCCTACTAAGTAAGTAGGGAGAATCGCGGTAACCTCGCACGGGCGATTAATATTCCCAGCATTATCCAGCTGGCAAATCTATCGCCCTGTCAATGGTTAGGCAAACAATTCTCGAAAGTTAGCTTATGGGAGTCGCAGTGTATACGCGCGGACGATCGATCCCTTATAGCCTTTTCACATTTACTGCGTTTCAGCTGAAACGCCGGCGTTTCGCTCTCTTGAAATCATTTTGAAACCATGGTGTTCACATTATGCTTTTTTAAACTACTGTGGTTTCATGTGACATTTCTCATTTCTCTTTTGTGTTTTCTGTACTGAGTGTAAACAAAACAAACAAACAAAGATAAAATAATATCAAAAAATGAATTTAATTTGTACAATATTAGAGTTTATATCATTGTATGACTGCGCTGTAATTATTAAAAAAGAAAAATTTTAATTTATAGTCATAGATCCCATTGCAATAAGTACTTACCACCACAAAGCAAACTAGAAATGTAAACAAACAGATGTTTTTTTCCCTCATTTTTCTGACATTTGCTTTGAACCAGCAATGGAAATTTTTTCATTTTACTGCTTTTTTTAACTACTATTGGAGTACAACACTGGGCTCTCTCCCATTTTTACTGTGGTTTCAAACAAACTACAGCAAAAAGAGCATAATGCCTGCGTTTTCTTTTGTATGGAAATTTAAGTGTGTTTCGCGGAATTCATCGAAAGAGACTGAAACGCCGGCGTTTCAGCTGAAACGCAGTAAATGTGAAAAGGCTATTATCCAACAATCGTCAAATTGTTTACAGGGTAGCGACATGAGTTTGTGTGTGTACAAGCATAAGTGTAAATATCTGTTGCTGGCGCACTGTCTTTACCCCCCACCGCCACCACCACCCACCTCCACTGAACAATAGTCATTAAATGAAAGAACGATGGATGTTTAATGTTTTGTGTGTCTCTTTTATTTTGGTGACGGGGGCCCAACAATATGTTGGGAAACTCTACCTAATGTGTGCTCTCTTATTGTGGATGGTGAGTAAGGGGCCAAGGCAAGTTGGCTTAGCCAACCTCACCACCCACTCTCTCTCTCACACACTCTTTGGAAATTGCACATCTTCAGGGCGTTTAAGTGCATGCGTGTGTATGTGAAAGTGTGTTTACAACACACTCGTGCATATTTATTGCGTGTGTGTTCTCAAGTACGGCCATTGTAAAGAGCACCTACGGCTTGAAAGAGAGAGAGAGAGGGACAGGATACTCATACAGACATATGAGCCGTACTACTTAGGGACGATGTCGTCTGTTGTCTTAAACTTTAATGTTAACTTTATAGTGGCTGGAGGTGGCTCTATGGCTGTGACTCAGGCCTTAAATGAAAATCTTGCCTCGGAGGACATTTTGGCAACACTTGCGTGGGCATTAAAATGGGAACAGATTTGTTCCCTTTTACTCTCTGCGTAAAGGAAATCTAAGTAAAAGTTTCATGCTTTACTTGTGCGGACGTTTGTATGCAAATGGGTAAACACAATATCACCAACATATTAAATGGTCCTTCTCCTGAACAGGTTGCAGAGGCCGAATGCCAGAGAAGGAGCATTATTATTGTCAGCCACACACTGTAGAAGGTGTGCGTACGGAGGAACTTTTTTATTACATCTGCTGTGCTCTTTTATTAATTGTCAAGTTTATTATTTGAGTTTGGGGGAAATGTTTTGATATTTGTTAAAATCTAAAGTTTATTTTCTCTGATGTTGGGGTAGGACATGGTGGGACGGGCGGCTATTAAATATAAAATAGTAATGTAACTTTTGGATATATATTGTTTAAACAAGGGGAGATAGGAAAGAAGGGTGGATAGTGACATCCTCTTTTTTCTCTCTTTAAGACAATTTTGTCTAATAAAAATAAATGTTATACTTCCTGAAATTGATGCCATCAATGTTGGCATGGCACTCACATCGAACACATTGCTCCGGAAGTACTTACCTGTAAAGATAAAAAACAAAACAAGTAAATTAGTAAGAATATTACTAATATAAATATTACAGCGAACAAAAAAATATATTTAAATGCAAACATATATATGCTTCTAATATGCTACAATTATTTATATATACGAGGGCGGTTCGGAAAGTACTTAGCCTATCAATGAAAGAGCATAGTTAGTTTTTCAAAAATATTTTCATTTTTCAATATAATCTCCTGAAACTTCAATACACTTAGTCCAACGCGTATCTAGCAATTCTATCCCTTGATTAAAATAGTTTTCCTCAAGGTCTTCAAAATAGTGGTTTACAACTGTAATTGCATCTTCATTTGAGGTAAAACGCTTGTCAGCAAGGAATTTTTTTAGATTTGGGAACAGGTAAAAGTCACTGGGAGCTAAATCAGGAGAATGGGTGGTCAAGCAACTCGTACTTTAATTCGTTGATTTTAGCCATTGTTAAAACACTCTTGTGCGCTGGTGCGTGGCCTTGATGAAAAATTATTTTTTTGTGTTGTAAGCCAGGACGTTTTTCTCGAATTTGTACATTTAATTGATCTAAAAGGTTGCAATAGTACTCTGAATTTATTGTTTTACCCTTTTGCAGATAGTCAATCAATAAAATACCTTTGAAGTCCCAAAAAACCGTTGCCATAACCTTACCAGCCGATTGAATTGTTTTTGCCTTCTTTGGGGCACTTCCTCCAGCTTCAGTCCATTGTTTAGATTGTTCTTTTGTCTCTGAAGTATAGTGATGGATTCATGTCTCATCAACAGTTATGAAAAGACGCTTAAATTCCATTTTATTTCGCTGAAAACGATCCAAACAAGCTTGAGAAATGTTCATTCTTATGCGTTCTTGGTCGACTGTTTACAAGAGCGGCACCCATCTTGCAGAAAGCTTTTTCATCTGTAGTTCTTCATGCAAAATTAAATGGACTCGATCATTTCAGATGCACATGATATTAGCTATTTCACGCACTTTTATTCGTCGATCATTTAATACCATATCATGCACTTTGGCTACAATTTCTGTTGTTGCTGTTTTTGGACGTCCACTACGTGGTTCATCTTCAATGCTTGTACGACCACGTTTAAATTCAGCAACCCAATTTTGTACTGTTGCATATGAAGGAGCACTTTCACCAAACACATTCACCAAATCATTTTAAATTTCTTGTCCCGATAAGCCTTTTTTTATGTAAATATTTAATGACACCACGCATTTCTAATTTTTCCATTGTAAAAAAATCGCGGATGCGTCTTTTGTGAACAGCTGTTTCTATATGAAGGAGTTGTCAGATCGAAAATTTAACATGTGTTCATAGCAGAGATGGAAGTTTCCAAAACACTTAACTTTTATCTGTTTATACCGCGCTTTTTGTGCTAGGCTAAGAAGTTTCCGAACCGCCCTCGTATTAGGACTGTTCACGACATAGCAGAATTTTGTTTGCCAAATCGTATCGCATAGTAGCTTACTTTGGAGAGAAAAATAGACCTGCAAAATATATTTTCAATCGAAGAACATTTAGACGTTGCTCAACGCTTCCAAATTGTTTTTAAGGAATATCCTCTGTATTTTTCCATAGAATTTCTATTTTCAAAAAACAATATGGCCCTGTAGAGCAATAAAAACAAATAAGTTAAAAAAAAAGTCGGCGGCAACCTATAATTTCCGATTTATGGGACACTAAATTTCGGACCTACAACTGGATACATCGGTGACACTTGGTGACATTTGTTCTGGCATCGCGCCGTACGAGTACTTAATCTAAAATGAGGTCGACCAAGCAGGTACCGTGAATGGTGTTCGCTACCTCAAGATGATAACGGACTTCTTGTGGCCAGAAATTGGGAATATGGACCTGGAAGATATGGACTTGGGGCTTTCAAACGACGTACCGGACATTTATTGACTGCAGCTTTAAAAAATAGGATGGAAAAAGGCTAACGTCTTTTGGTGAAGCACGCTGATAACTTGCACAGAAAAATGTTGTTCGCCGATGAAAAAATTTGTACCGTTCAGGAAAAATTTAACAAACAAAATGATAGAGTGTATGCGAGGTCATCTACGGAAGCATCTAAACTGATTCCAAGGGTTGAAAAGGGTCATCACCCAGCTTCAGTCATCTCTTACGATGGGGGACTGACCTGCATTTCTGCGAACAAAAAGTCAAAACCGTTTTGGAAGCTGTTGTGAAGCCTCTTAACAATTCCCTGTTCCAAAACCAGCCATGAACTTTCCAGCAGGACTCTGCGCCAGCCCATAAGGCTTAAAAGTGAATGGTGTTCGCTACCTCAAGATGATAACGGATTTCTTGTGGCCGGATATTGGGAATATGGACCTGGACGATATGTGGCCAACAGGAAGGTCCCACTTGCCATACAGCCAGCGAAATAATGGCTCTTTTGCGCCAGAAATTCAATAACATGTTGGCAACAACAATTACAAAAAAATCATGCGTTTATGTTGGACCACTCTTTAAAATTGTACGAGGGCATATCAATAATTCCGTGACTTCGTTCTGGGCGGCCAATTGAGGTCAATAAAACCCGAAAATACCAAAAAAAACATCCACGATATGGTACTGGCCGATCGAAGAGTAAAAGTGCCTGAGATTGTTGATGCCATACGCATTTCATATGGCAGTGTGGTTTCGATTCTACATGATCAGTGGGGTTTATGAAAGATGTCTGCAAGATGAGTGCCGTGTTTGCTCTCAATTGACCATAAACGTAATCGTGTGACAACTTCAAAGGATTGTTTGGAGTTGTTTAACTGCGAATCAAATGAGTTTTTGCGGCGTTTCGTAACTGTGGATGAAGCATGGATCCATTTCAAAACTCCAGAGACCAATTGTACTAGGGCATATCAATAATTCCGTGACTTCGTTCTGGACGCCCAATGGAGGTCAATGTCGAAAATGTCGAAAAAATCCACGATATGGTACTGGCCGATCGAAGAGTAAAAGTGCCTCAGATTGTTGATGACATACGCATTTCATATGGCAGTGGGGTTTCGATTTAACATGATCAGTTGGGTCTAAGAAAGCTGTCTGCATGATGAGTGCCGTGTTTGCTCTCAATTGACCATAAACGTAATCGTGTGACAACTTCAAAGGATTGTTTGGGGTTGTTCAACTGCAAATCGAATGAGTTTTTGCGGCGTTTCGTAACTGTGGATGAGGCATGGATCTATTTCAAAACTCCAGAGACCAAGCAGCAGTCTAAACAATGGGTTTCTCCGGGTGAAACGGCTTCGAATAAGGCCCAGGTGACTTTGTCGACCAATAAGGTGATGGCAACAGTTTTTTTGGCATGCATGCTGGAAAATCCACATCGATTACCTTCAAGAGAGGGAAAAACAATAAGCGGCGAATATTATGCCAACCTATTGGACCGATTTAACTACACGCAGAAAAAAGTATGGTTGGGGTAACAACATTCGAAGAGCATCATACTATTGTTGGTTATATGTCTGTGTCACAACAATATTATGTTCATTACATCAATAGTATGGTTCACACACAACCACGCTATGATCCCCATAACAATATTATGGTCCTCACAACAATAGAACTATTTACACACAACCATACTATGATCCCCACAACCGTACTATTATTCACATTCAACCTTACTATGATCCCGACAACCATATTATGATCCTCATAGCCATAGTATGTATAAGGTACAACTATAGTGTGATCCTCACAGTCATGGTATGACTTACACACAATCATACTATGATCCCCAAATTTTTTTGTAAAGATTGGGTTAAGTTGTTATTTAACAATAGAGAATTTTATTAAGTAAGTTATGTAATAATAGGAGTGATTTATTAAACAATAAAAAAAATTATTTATTAAAAATATTTTAGTTATACTAATTCGTAGTTTGTTTCGAAAAATGTTATTTATTTTTACTATTATTGCGTAAGATTCGTAAAAATAACATTGTCAAATCAAAAAAAAAATACAATTTTGCCGGTATGATTGCCGTAATCATGTTATTGTTAACATTAAACCCATGAAAACAATACTTTTTATTGTTGCTACCTATTAATATTGCTGCAACAACTATATTTTCATTTTTAAATTTGGCAACAATACTATTGCCACATTTCAACAATATTAATACTCGTATTGTCGCAATCATACTATTGTAAAAATGAAATTCAAAAAGCAATACTATGGTTGCGACGACCATACTTTTATTGCAGAGAACATACTATTGTTGCCGTGACCATATAGTAACCATATCTTTTCTCTGCGTGTAGGATTTCACAAAAAACGATCCTATATGATGAAGAAAAAAGTTCTTTTTCAAGTTCTTTTTCAGATAAGGCACGGGTGAACACGTGTGCAGTCTCAATGGCAAAATTGCATGAATTGGTTTACGAATTGGTACCTCAGCCGCCATATTCTCCGTGTGCAGTCTCAATGGCAAAATTGCATGAATTGGGTTACGAATTGGTATCTCAGCCGCCATATTCTTCGTGTGCGGTCTCAATGGCAAAATTGCATGAATTCGGTTACGAATTGGTACCTCAGCCGCCATATTCTTCGGATTTAGGCACCAGTGACTATTTCCTACTTTCAAACCTAAAGAAAGGGCTCGGTGAAAAGAGTTTCAGCTCCAACGGTGAAATTATTGATCAAACAAATGCCTTTCTTATGGACCTTGAATAATCCTATTTTTTGAAAGGGTTGCAAAAATCAGAGAAACATTGGTGTATTGAGCTAAAAGGAGATTATGTTGAAAAATATTTTTTTTGTGCAAAAAAACTGTGTTTTATTCGAAAAGTCAGGGAATTATTGATATGCCCTCGTATCGCAACCTTCGGGCAGTCTGATTGGTCTGAAATCTGCAGGAGTGACATGACTATACTCGGGGTGTAAAAAACCGAAGCTAGTTATCGGCCTGTTATGCGCTATTTTTTTATGATTTTCAAAAAATAAACTTTGTTTGGGCCAAGGGGGGATCAGGACAAGACTGTGAAAAAGTCTGTTTCATTGGATTTAGTGCTCGTTCCTACAAATTAAAATCTCGCCTAATCGAATATTCTCTTCTGCAGGAGTGACTAAACTTATCGGATTCTCTTAACTAATTACAGGATATACTCTGGGTGTAAAAAACCCGAAGCTAGTAATCGGTCGGTGTTATGCGCTCTTTTTTATGATTTTCAAAAAATAAACTTTGTTTGGGCCAACGGAGGATCAGGACAAGACTGCGAAAAAGTCTGTTTCATTGGATTTAGTGCTCGTTCCTACATAAAAAAATCCCCGCCTAATCGAGTATTTCTCTCTTTTAATATCAAGAGTTTTGTGATTTCTGTGGGCTACTTTTTACGGACAGACGATTCGTAAACAGATCGACAGGCAGACTTAAAACAATATGTTATTTAAAAACACATGTATAATATTATTTATAAAACCCTTACTATCTTCTTTCCTTCCCTGGCTCGTTTTGTTTTTAATCCATTTCAAATTTAATCCTGGAGGCGACAGCTTTAGTGCGGATGTCATTATTGCGCATATTAATTAATAACTTTGCACAATATGTGTTTAAATCATTTACAAGGCCTTTCTACGTTTTGTTTAAATTAAAAATAAAAAAACACACACACATACACACACAAAAAAAAACAAACGCATTTTGAAAAATGTCCAAAAAGTTTGTCATAAAAACAATTTATTAAGTGCCCTGAATGGCAAAGTGCTATCAACCGGATCGACGAACGGACGGACGGACGGATATGGCAAAACGTTTTAAATTTCCATTTTGTTGCTGCTGCTGCTGATGTCGTATCGCCCTGTCATTTGGCCGATAAGCCGTTTCAATAATTCAATTAAAAAAAATTCACACCAATTTTTTTTATTTAATTACAAATCGCACAAAAAAACAACAACAGCGACAACTAATATATAAACGAAAATAAACAACAGCAAAATTACTTAATAATTAATTTCCCGGCAGAGCGAAGAACGACGACAGAACACAAAAAAATACGACTCCGATATGAGATCGGACAAAAAATTCATATTAATATCTCTGTTATATTTCAATTAAGATTAAAATTTTATTCATTAAAATCAAACGGACGGACAAAAGAGGCGGATGCAGGGACGCAGGGGAGGGATAAATGCTGGTTTAAATCCAATGATTAAATTCTGTGTGAATGTGCCTGTTTGGAGACGGTTTTAAAATAAATTATATGATAAACAATTTCAGATATGTCTAGATATGTAAATGTAAAATGTTACAGCAGAGTTCCTTAAAGTAGCACAACTGCGGTAAAAGACACTTAAAACTAATGGTTTGCAAGTGAAAAAAAATTAACTCGTAGGCCAATGCTAGGCAATGTTTAAAATTGAAAATGAGTAAGGGAAACAATTCCCATGCCAAAAGCTAATCTATCATAGGCCATAAATGGTCCAACATATTTACAGCAAAACAAAGACTTACAAGGGTCCTTGTTTAGCTTCAAATGGAAGAGGTAAAGAAATTTGTTAAAAACTGAAAATACAGGATGGCTGATAAATATTGCTACATTAAGAAACTCAAATAAATTTTTTCTCTGTATGGAACTCATTTTCCTTTTACTCTTGTTTTAAGCTCACTCATCTTATTAAATACTTAGTACACGCAGAGAAAAAACATGGTTATTACATGGTCACGGCAATAATAGTATGTTCCCCGCAATAAAAGTATGTTCGTCGCAACAATAGCATTGTTAACTGAATCTATTTTTGACAATAATATAATTGCTGCAATATTAATATTGTTGAAATGTAACAATAGTATTGTTGCCAAATTTAAAAATGAATATATGGTTGTAGCAACAATATAAATATGGTTGGTGGGACAAAAGTATTGTTTTCATGGGTTTTATGTTAACAATAACATAATTACGGCAATCATACCGGCAAAACCTTATTTTTTAATTTGACAATATTATTTTAACGATTCTTACGCAATAATAGTAATAAAAATTATATTTTTTTCTAAAATAAAACTACGGATTAGTATAAAAATATTTTTAATAAATGATTTTTTTTACTGTTAAATAAAACACTCCTATTGTTACATAACTTACATAATAAAATTCTTTATTGTTGAATAACAACATATTCCAGTCTTAACAAACAATTTTGGGTATCATAGTATGGTTGTGCGTAAGTCATACTATGGTTGTGAGGATCATACTATGGTTGTACGTTAAACAAACTATGGTTATGAGTACATAATATGGTTGTGGAGATCATAGTATGGTTAAATGTGCATAATAATATGGTTGTGGGGATCATAGTATGGTTGTGTGTGAATGATTCTATTGTTGTGAGGACCATAATATTGTTATGGGGATCAAAGTATGGTTGTATTTGAATCATACTATTGTTATGAGGATCATAATATTGTTGTACCACAACCATATACCCAACAATAGTATTATCCTCTTCGAATATTGTCACCACAACAATACTTTTTTTCAGCGTGTAGGGACATAAATACTGTTACACACGTTTTATGCTCTAAAAAAAAGTACTGAATGTTTCTGGACCAAATTTTTTGTAATATATTTATTGATGTATATTGTATCCAAAAAGAATCTACTTATTCGAAATGCCCGCCTTTTGCCTTTACACAAGCCTTAAGTCGCACTGGCCAATCGTCAATAGCTGCACGAACCTCGTCCATTGGAAAATTGGCCACATCTCGAACCAAAGCAGTCTTAAGAGATCCAATGTTGGGGTATCTTTTGTGACAAACCTTGTCCTCTAAAACCGTCCACAATTTGTAATCCAATGGGTTTAAATCTGGACTGCCTGAGGGCCAGTCTTCAGAGGAAATGAACGCTGCTACTGTATAAACTAAAAAGAATTGTGCCCACCCCATTTTACTTGTTACTGAAATCGTACTTAGAAGATAGACATTTCTATGTGGACATAAACGGCACAAGCTCTGAATTTGGTTCGGTAAATGCTGGAGTTCCCCAAGGGAGTGTCCTGGGGCCAATTTTGTATACAATTTTCACATCAGATATGCCCGTTATCCAAGACGTTACAGTGGCAACGTACGCGGACGATACAGCTGTATTGGCTTCTGATGTATCCGCAACCCAAGCTTCAAGGTTTGTTCAAACACAGCTGGATTTAATTAATACTTGGCTACTAAGGTGGAATATACAAGTTAACACAGAAAAATCGGCTCACATTACGTTTACAATGAAAAGAGGCGATTGCCCGGATATCTTTTTAAATGGTTGTTTAATTCCAAAGCCCAACGCTATTAAATATCTGGGACTACATTTAGATAGGCGATTAACATGGAAAGCACACATTAAAGCCAAACGAAAGCAGCTAAACATTAAAATGAAGAAATTGCATTGGCTTCTTGGACCCCAATCAGAATTACGGTTAGAAAGCAAACTAACTTTGTATAAAGCGATGTTGAAACCTATCTGGACTTACGGAATTCAACTATGGGGAACAATGAGTAATTCAAATGTAAAAAAATTGCAAGCGTCACAGTCGAAAATTTTAAGAGTCATAACTAATGCTCCGTGGTTTGTTAGCAATAAAACTATACACAACGATCTTGGTGTCCCCGATGTTAAAGACGAGATAATTAAATATAGCACTAACTATCTAAATAGATTAAGTAACCACACAAATCCCTTGGCAATCTCGTTATTAGATGAAACCGATGAAATAAGAAGATTGAAAAGACCTCATGTCCTATATCTCCCATACATTAACCGATAGTATATATACATATTTTTAAATATAAATATTTTATCTAATTAATTATATGTATAATTATCTTTAAATTATTGATCTCACTGGATTTCAATAAGTATGTGAAGTTTATTGTAAATATCAAAAAATTTGCTTATTATTTGTATAGTATAAATAGATCGCAAATAAAGAATATTTAAAAAAAAAAAAAAAAAAAATCTTTTCTCTGTGTGTAGAAGACAAGTTTTTTATAAAATGGCAAAGTGACATTTACTTTCGTGACATTTTTTCGAATTTTTTAAAAATTTTCGTTCACTTCTTTTGAAAAAATATTTTTTTACTTTAGTTTTAGATTCAGAAATTTTTTACTTGAAATTTCTAGCCACAGCGGCGGCATATATAAGTATAGAATATCGAATATAATGAGAATATGGAAGACGACCTTAAGTATTTGAACAATCACAATCAGAGATACATGTTGCCCATGTCTTCAAAGATGAGTGGGTAGTCACTGGGCCACTTTATTCAGCGCACTATATGTGACGCGCAAAATAGAAAGGGACCTAAGGTTAAAAACCAGTTTTGTTCAGCAGAGCCATTTTACAGATTAGGTCCCTTTCTATTTGCGCTTAGAATCGTCGACTTCACTTTCATAAAACGCGCATATCTCTGGGAGGGAACACGTTGGGGGCATGGGATCGGCCTCATTCGATGCTCAGATGTTGTCCACATCAAAAAAAAAAGAAAAAAAAATGAAAATAGATTTTTTTACCCTTAGGTCCCTTTCTCTATGCGCAGTCACCTATGGAAAATAAAGTATTATATGTAGAACATTTCAAAGCGAATATCTAAAATACAGTATTAATGCAGATTGTAAGTACGCGGAGATATTGAAAAATATTAACGATATGTAGATTTAAGCATAAATTGCAAAATTATTAAAACTTAAATGCAAAAGGACGATAAATACGCTTGTAATACATCGGCATATGCTCAAAATCAGGCAGACAGAAACTCGTGTTGTTTGTTCATTTCATCAGTTGCGGATGCGGAAAACCAAAGGGCACATATTGAATGGATCGGTTTTAAAAGCGCACATATGTATAGAAATACACACACAAGAGTGTTCACACATATATACGAGTAAATGTATTAATTTCAGTATGTAATTGTTGCTGTAGTTGTAGCTGTTGTTGCTGTTGTTGTAGTTAATACAGATGTTATATTTAGTTAGAAAGGAAGGATACGTTTGCATAATTGAGCTAAATCTGCAGTCAGTAAGTACTACAACATCGATATGTCGAAAGGGTTGGGCGAGTGGCGTGATCAAATATTTGAATTCGGAAAGTCATGTCGGAAAAGTAGTGGAAGCCCAGCTGATCTTAAGAAACTACATGATTGAAAACTAGTAAAAAAAGCTAAGGTCGGGGGTGGCCGACTTCACTCGTACTATATCCTGCTATTCTGGATGTTTACAAAAGCCAACTAAAAATTGGTGTTTGGACCCCTTGGACAGGCTCTTAATTAACATAGATTTTACAACAAATGTTATATTTGAATTTGAGAGAAAATTTCGTTGTTTTAGTTAAAATGCGTTTAACATATATGTGGGAGCTGCATTTAAACTGAACCGATTTTCTTCAATTTCAACACCGACCGGACTTCCATGGCCCAAAAAACCTACTAGTGTCAAATCAAGATTGAATGTAAAATGTTGCTTCTAGAGCTAAAAACATAAAGTCGGATAAAGAGATGTGTGAGAGCTATATATATAAATCGGAGCCGATTTTCAATTTCGGTTCTAATAGTATCCGCCCTTTATCCAAAAAACTAGCTTGTGCCAAATTTCATCAATAATGGATTAATATGTGGCATCTAAAGCTAAAAACTGAAAAATCTGATGAACATATATTTATAGGAGCTATATATCTAAACCTGAACCGAACTTCTTTAATTTTAAGAACGTCCTCCTTTGGTCTGAAAACTGACTTAAAGACATACAATCGGATTAACATGGGAGCTACATATATCCTTGGCCCAAAAAAACTTACTCCTGCTAAGTTTCATCCAGATTGGATGAATAAATGGGAGGAACATAAAGGTGGAAGTTATATCTCAGTCTGAACCGATTTTTTTCAATTTTAATAGCATCCCTACTAGAACCAAATTTCATGAAATCAAACAACAATTGCGACCTGTAGTTTTAGAAGGACGGATGGACGTACGGAAGGACAGAAAACAGGCATCGTTAAATGGAATCAGCAGGTCGATCGGTATACGAGTACTTAAATGTGGGTTTAGCTAAAATATTTTTTGAAATTACAAACATTTACCATGAAACTAACTTAAATTACCCAGTTCCATAGAGTAGTGCAGGGCAAAATAAAGCGTTTTTTACCCTACACCACACTGTTGTACAGGGTATTATATCTTAGTGCTGATGTTTGCAACACATTAAAGGAGTGGAGATAGACCCTATATTTAGTACACCGATCGACTTAGAATCACTAACTGATTCATTGAGCTTCGATCCGTCTGTCCTTCCATCTTTCGTGATCATCAAAGTACAGGTAGTAATTATGAACTGATTTCGATTAAACAACTTTGGGCATGTGGAAACCCTATTGAAATTGGTCCATATTTTGATATCACTCACTCCGAACTTTAGAACAGAGAGCTCTAAAAGCCACATATTTCAACCGATTCTGACCAATCTGATTTAGCCCAGAGTATAACGAGTGACCAACATACATCTCTAGTCAAGTTGGACTATATCCATCTATGTTTACGAATAGCTCCCAACAAAGATCCCTTCTATTTTGGGGTCCTGTAGCTCTAGAATTCACAAATTACAAAGATCATTAATTAACTATGTTGATACTGGACGCATAGGTCAATATTTTCGCATAGCCTCCATACAAAGGTCCTTCCCGATTACACAACCTACAGCTCTAAAACCCATATATTACATTCGATTTTGACCAAATTTCACACAGAACATAACGAGTAGCCAACACATATCTCTGCTGAAGTTGAAACACATCCTTCCTTGTTGTCAAAAAGGTCCCACACAAAAGTTCCCAGCCCATTTGAGGTCCTGTAGCTCTAGAAGTCACAAATTATACTAGATAACGCTAAAATTTAGCATGATAGCTATCTGTTGCAATCACCAACATTCCATGGTATTTACGGTTACATTTGTCGATTTCCCATAAGATGGTAGCTACAATAATATTACGACACTTACAACCAAATTGTCGGTAATACCAACTAACAAAGATATATAACAACAACTAATATATGTATAAACTTTGTTCCAATAAACTTACTATTAATTCAGGGTAACCAATACTTTGTCTCTTCAGCAGATACTCTCAGTTCCCTTTACTGAAATTGCCGTGAACCCAATTAACATTCGGGTGAGGCGATAAAATACAAGAATACCAACATTCGGTGGGGAAAAATTCGGTAGTGGCAACAAATCTGTTCTTTGTGTGTGGCGACATCTATAGATTGTTGATGGCGCAATGCTTAAGACAATCACAAGAAGAGAAACTATTTCTCGCCGCGAAATCGATGCGGAAGGAAGGTCTGAACCTGTTCAAGAACAGAAAAACCTACTACACACAGAGAAAAAATTCGTTTCCACACACCATAAGATGATAAATATGATCATCGTATGGGACACACAACTAATTAATCGGCCATACTAACGAATGTTGGAAAAGGTATTTAGTTGCCACAACTAGCGGTTTTGACAATCAATAGTTTTGGAAAAAATTTGTTGTTGCAACCCAGTATTAGTAATGATAACTTATCATAAATAAAAACGGGTTGTTTAGTGGTAATTTTTGTTGTTGATTTTTTTTGGTTTGAATAGACATTATTATAATAATACGAGGGTTGCTATTTATATAGCGGGTTCGGCAAAAAACACACTAATTTATTGTGGAAATGGTTTTATTGTTTTTCAAAATATTCTCCTTTAAGATCAATACACTTTTGCAGGCACACAAACCAAATGTCATTTCCGATTAAGACACCTGCAAAACATGATTTTTAAACGCTTCAACAGCTGCTTCGCATTTTTTTCTTGATCCTAGGGAATAAGAAGAAGTCATTGGGTGCCAAATCAGGGCTGTACGGTGGATGGCCCATCAATTCGACATCTTGAGTGGTCATATAGCTCATCGTTTCAGCTGATTTGTGAGCTCTCACATTGTCATGATGCAAAATGGTCCGTCTTCTCTTATTATCTTTCCTTATTTCTTCGAACATGGTTGACAAACAGATGTATACCACTCAGATTTGACCTCCTGCGTTCCACTAAAGGCACTGTGGCAACATGGCCGGTTATACCGAAAAAAACGCAATCATTTGCTTCGATGTACTTTTGTTGGATTTGGCTCGTCTTCAAAGACCCACACGCTCGATTGATGTTTTGTTTCGTGTTCATATGCACAGATCCATGATTCGTCACCTGTGACAGTTATATACACTGACTATGAGCTACCGCAGTTATACTTTTTCAACATCTCTTTCCACCCAGCCATACAAGCCTTTTTTCAGCCTTCGTCACATTATGTGGGATCCAACGAGAACAATTTTTTTTCACGGCCAAATAAACATACAATATCTTATTGATGCTTGTCATACTTATGCCCAAGGATGCCTCAATCTCACGGCATGTCACATGTCGGTCGGTCTTGCTTAATCAGTTCACGCACAGCGTCGATGGTTTCTGGCAAAGTGACCGAAGTTGGAAGTCCTTCACGAAATTCATGCTGGAGCGAACGGCGTTGAACTCTTGGTACCAGCGATTAACAGTGGTTTTTGATGTTGCTTCATCGCCCAGAGTCGAAACAAATTGATTTAAACACTCTTGTCTGGATAACCCACGCCGAGAATCTTAAGAAACCATCGCACGGAAATGTTCACGGGATCATTCCATTTTTTGACTGAGATGACTTTTTCAACACACTGTAAACAAAACAATTTGCCCTCAAATGACAAAACGTTCTGAGTGAAGTTATGCAGAAAAATGTCAAACTTTCCAATGGAAGTTCCAGTTTGCATCTGGGAACACTAGTATTGTCAGGACCCGAAATATTAATAGCAACCCTCGTATAATTCGTTTATTACTGACCTTAAGTCAATCGAGTAGTCCAAAGTTTGTCAGAAAAACCATCCATCATCATTTTTTAATCTATGTTTTAGAGTACAGTTTTTTTTTAAATGTTGTTTTTAGGTTTAATAATTATTCTCCGAAGGTTCGAATACTTCGTATTTATCACCGATATTTGAGTTCCAAGTACTAAAAACTACAGAGCATCAACTAACATTCGGTTGTACTGATGGAATACTCGAGAAACATGCAACCTCAATCATTAGGTTGGCAAAATAAAATTGGCGGTAACAACGAATCTGTTATAAACTACTTAACAACAAGCTTTGATCCTAGTGGCCGTGATCATTAAGAGCAGACTCTTAAGAATGAGAGGACAGCATTACCATCACTCCAAAAGCTTATGCTTTGCAGCCATTACACACACATATGTTGGCCTTGTCTATACACGGACATGGTTGTCCAAAAATTCAGAACACATATGGGCCATGAATGAGAACCAGGTGATGGGGCCGATGCCGGTGGTCCATACGATACATATCGAAGATATTGCATTGCCAGCTAAGGAGTTCTCGTATGTACAGCATTATGGAAATAACAATTTCCACTTACCCAATATTCGTCTTATTAAAATTTAATTAAGACCCACACGCACAAGGATATCTATAGTAGTTTTAGGAAAACGAGTATTTATACAAGCAACACACACACACTCTCAAAAAGCACTAGATTAAGTTTCAAATTTAGTAGATTTTAATGATGCTCTCTCTCGCTCTCGTTGGCATTGTTAATGGCTACGCTTATTAAGTTGTAAAGTTAAAATTCATATGCAAATACCAAACATTTGGCCAGGACAATAGATAAACTGCAAATTGCTACTCAAAATTTAAATTAAGGCGAAAGACAAAATCAGGACATGCTCTGGCATAACATCACCACACATTACAGGCCTATTGTGAAAACTTAAGAAAATCTAATCAATTTTTCACCAATTGTTACAAAACAAATAACTTTTAATTATATTTACGATACTTGAACTAGGTATGAGTGGTTTAAGGATGAGATTCGTTATAATGTGGGCGTTTAAAGGACTAAAGTCAAGTGGATATTTGAAATGTGAAAGAGACCTTTTTGTTTGATTATAAGCCTTTTGTTCGGTATGAATTTAAAATACCCGCAAGCAGAGCAAAAACATGGTTCCGAAATGGTCACGGCAAAAATAATATGTTCTTCGCAATATAAGTATGTTCGTCGCAATCATAGTATTGTTTATTAATTTTAGTTTTGACAATAGCATGACTGGCGCAATATCAATATTGTTGAAATGTAACAATAGTATTGTTGCCAAATTTAGAAGTGAAAAATATGGTTGTGGTGACAATATAAATATGATTGCGGCAACAAAAGTATTGTTTTTTGGCTTTTATGTTAACTATCAGACAATACTAGTGTTCCCAGTTGCAAACTGGAACTTCCATTGGAATCTTTGAAATTTCTTAGCATAAATTCCCTTAGATCGTTTTGTCAATTGAGGACGAATTGTTTTGTTTACAGTGTGTGGAAAAATCCATCTCAGTCAAAAATGGGAACGTGCTTCGAGCGATAGTTTTTTACGATCAAATCACCACTGTTAATCAAAAACCACTGTTAATCGCTGGTACCAAGAGTTCAGTCTCGGACGCCGTTCGCTCCAGGATGAATTCCGTGAAGGAAGTGCAACTTCGGTCACTTTGCCAGACCGACATGTGAAATACCGTGAAATTGAGGCATCCTGGGGCATTAGTATGACAAGCATCAACAAGATATTGCATGTTTATTTGGCCGTACAAAAAATCTTCTCCTTTGATCCCACATAAGTTGATGCTCAAAACAGGCCCCTATGGATTGGTGCAAAGTAAAGGGTGATCCATCTAGAGGTATTTTTTCAGAACAAAAAAAAATATAAAAATTCAAATCAAGTGTGGAATCTTTATTGGTAATTTGAAAGGATATTTTATGGACATTTATATTCCACTTCTAATCATAAAGTTAGTGGGATAAATAAAAGTTAAACAACACATAGAACAACGAGTTTAAATAAATGACCTCAAGCCTAAAAAATAATTTTATAAAATAACAACACCAAAGGTCAACCATTCACTTACAGCATTTATTTTTTTAAAATAACTTCCTTCAAATGTTGACAACTGTAATATGGAAAAGAGCGTTCGGTGAGAAACCAGAAGATCCGCTGTTTTCGACTAAAATTAGTTCAGTGATGAGGCCCATTTCTGACTCAACGGCAAAGTCAATAAACAAAATTGGCGCATTTGGGCTGAAGAGCCACAAGAAGAGGTTCCAGAGGAGCCATTATACCCAGAGAAAACCACAGTTTGGTGCGGTTTATGGGCTGGCGGAATCATCGGTGCATATTTTTTCAAAAATAATAATGGCCGGAACGTAACCGTGAATGGTGCTCGCTGTCGCGCCATGATATCGATGCTACCTGAAATTGAAGCCTGTAATCTTGACGACACTTAGTTTCAACAGGACGGTGCCACTTGCCATACAGCTGCTCAAACAATTTATCTATTGAGAGGTCATTTCGAAAAGCAGCTAATTTCACGTTTTGGACAGGCGAGTTGGCCGCCTAGAGCGGGTGATATTACACCTTTAGACAATTTTTTTTTTGGGGGTTACGTAAAGTCCAAAGTCTATGCTGACAAGCCAGCTACGATTCAGGTTTAACACCTGACCTTAAAAATGGTTTGTTCTCGTTGGATACCGCACCATTTGGCAATCGCTCAAAAAGTCTCGTGTCGATTGGTGTAAAGAAACTTTGAAAAATCACGATCGGGGTGTTACAAAAGACGTTTATAATTGTCACAGGTGACGAATCATGGATCTATGCGTATGAGCCCGAAACAAAACAGCAATCGACCGTGTGGGTCTTCGAAGACGAGCCAAATCCGACGAAAGTTGTTTGTGGAAGAAGCACTTCGAAGCAAATGGTCGCCTGTTTCTTCGTAATCTTGACGACATTTGGTTTCAACAGGACGGTGCCACTTGCCATACAGCTGCTCAAACAATGGATCTATCGAGAGGTCATTTCGAAAAGCAGCTTATTTCACGTTTTGGACAGGCGAGTTGGCCGCCTATGTCGGGTGATATCACACCTTAAGACATTTTTTTGGGGTTGCGTAAAGTCCAAAATCTATGCTGACAAACCAGCTACGATTCAGGTTTTACAAGCCAAGATTATGCGTGTCATTAAAGCCATACCGGTCGACATGCTCGAACGAGTCATCTAAAATGTGACCCTGAGAATGGAAACCCTGAAGCGTAGTTGCGGCCAACATTTAAAGGAAATTATATTCTTAAAATAAATACCATAAAATGTTCTTTCAAATTACCAATAAAGATTCCACACTTGATTTGAATTTTTATATATTTTTTGTTCTAAAAAAATACCTTTAGATGGATCACCCTATATAACTTCAATAGCTCAAAGGCATTGTTGAACATTGTCACAGGTGACGAATCATTGATCTATGCATATGAACCCGAAACAAAACAGCAAGCGACCATATGGGTCTTTCAAGACGAGCCAAATCCAACAAAAGTTGTGCGTGCAAGAAGTACATCGAAGCAAATGATTGCGTTTTTTTCTCGGTATAACCGGCCATGTTGCCACAGTGCCTTTAGTGGAACGTAGGACGGTCAATTCTGAGTGGTATAGTACAACCATCTGTTTGTCAACCGTGTTCGAAGAAATGAGGAAAGATAAGAAGAGAAGACGAATCATTTTGCATCACGACAAGGCGAGCTCTCACACATCAGCTGAAACGATGAGCTATTTGAGCACTCAAGATGTCGAATTGATGGGCCATCCACGACACCGTTCAGTCCAGATTTGGCAGCCAATGACTTCTTCTTATTCCCTAGCATCAGGAGAAAAATGAGTGGTCAACGTTTTCAACGCTCGAAAAAGCTGTTGAAGCGTTCAAAAATTTTGTTTGTTTTGAAGGTGTCCCAATCGGATTGGAAGAGTGTTTCGAAAATTGGTTTGTGCGCATGCAAAAGTGTTTAGATCTTAAAGGAGAATATTTTGAAAAACACATTGAACAGGGATTAAACCAGCTCAAGACCTTTGGCTTCTATATTTAAATAGAAGACAAGTTTTTAACAAAATGCCAAAGTGACATTGATTTTCATGGCTGCACACTGTTTTTATCATGATTTCGGGTCCGTGACAACCCTCTTCAGAAAGCCTTGCTGCAATTGTTGCAAGTAAAACCGAACTCTATAAGGCCAGGCTCTCCCCAAACGAATGAGAACTACTGTTGTAAACCTTACTTTTCAAGTTTTCTTCATACACTAAACTATTGCCAATGATAAATTTTTGTGTTTTTATTGCCGGACTCGAAATACTTATATAAATAACAACCCTCGTAAACTATTTTCCAACCAAAATTCTTTCATTTTAAATGTTAAACTGTTTGCAAATGCAATTTTAATACAAGGAACTACACCTCATATATGCAAGTCTTTAAATGGATTACAAATTCTTTTAAATCTCTTCCATAAAAAAGAAATATTAAGAAAAAGACAAACAAAAAATGGCAAAATTACATTAAAATTGAATATTTATACGGGCTGGCGGTGGCTACGTTAACGTTTTGTCTTAAGAAACAAACTTTTGGACAATCAGAATATTTTCAATATTTCCCAGAGGAGTCTTTTCCATCAGGAGTGATGGAAAATTGATTGAACAAAGCAAGTGTTGCTGCAACACAAACAATTTTCACACGCTCTTCGAAACTGATGGCGCAAATTAATATTTGACAAATTATCGCCGACACATAAGGCGCCTCGCATTGCGTGTTCGAAGAAGATTTATGATGTGCCGCACACGAAAAGGCTCTAAAATAAAAACGCAAGTCAAGTGGAAACAAAAAAAAAATTAGAAAATATTTATGGGTCTCAGGCGTGTCAGTGACAACCTTTTACAGAGAAAACATTTTGGGAAAAAAGCTTATAAATTAAATTAGTGAGTTAGATAATTTAGCCCTTTAGACCCTGAACTATAAAACCCATCACTCCTAAAAACCCAGCTCCTGTGTTTGTAATAGACAAAAAAAATACTCTGCCATTCTCTGACTGGTTGTCTCTGGCAGCTGACAAATACATAAATAATTCACAAAAAAAAAACGCAAAATGACCAAAACTTTAAAAGAGTTTTTTTGTTTCAAAACATATGCACAATGGTCATAAATATGCATTTCACAAAAAATAACAACAACAACAGTTGCTGGTAAAAATCCATTTAGACAAAAACAAAATTGTATTTTTGATATCAATAAAAATTTGATTGTTTCACTGGGTTTTTAGGCAAAAACCATAAGAATGCCTTGGATTTAAATGCAGGCATACAAAATTCCTTAAGCGGAAGTTAAAGGATGCAACACAAAGATAACAATTTCAAGAGATGCCACACACACCCACTTATCCACAAAAATAGCCACACTCAAACACACACATGAACATAATGACACACATATTCATACCCCATCTGTAAGGAAAAGTAAACTTCCAGCTCTAGTTTTTGGCCTTTTCCCACCACACTCACCCACACCTTTCTCAGCCACAACAGCATCTCTAAAATGAATTTGTAAAGTCTTGGCGGAAGTGCTGCCTCCTGCTTTAACAAAACTATTAAACTTCAAAGGATAAGCCGAGTTAAAAGAATTTTGTGGGCTTTGTTTGTAACAGCCTTTCCTGCAGAGCTACCAGCAGGGAGATTTATTCAAGTTAGAGAGGACGTTTGCGAAAGGTGTTAAAAAGGTCCTTAAGGACCTTTGTTAAAAAGGTCTAAGGAGGTGATTTAAAATGCAGACTCTAAGAATCACATCAGCTTTATCCAATATAAACCGGTCTTATCAGGGGTCTATGCAACTTTTATTTTTTAAGGACTCTATAAAGCTGCAGGCACACAGGATTGTTAAACTCAATCAAACTTCCTACTAAGCCCAGGCAAAAAATTGTCAAAAGAAACTACTCAGTAGAAGTGTAAAGTCTGTACGAAGCCTGAGTAGTTTTCACCGTGCCTCGACTAATCTAGCCACTGAACAAGTGTTTCTATTAGAAACAAAGTAGAAATTTAATTAAGATGGGCCTGCCCAAAGCTTATATACTCTCTACCATGGATTGTGTTCGAATATGGCAGTATTGGGTGCTACGATTGTTAGGATCCGATTTAAAGGACCAAAATATAAGACGAAAATGACTGAGTCGTTCATGATCAGTTTTGATACTCAATTCCAGTAAAGGGAAACTAACCGAGGTGAATTTTTTTAAAATAGCTGGCATTCGTTTCGGTATTAGAAGGGCCCTTTTTCAAAACCAAGGATCCTAGGGTCTGGGCTTAAAAAATGCTTGTTGTGTATTTATATTTGTATAACTCAAGTTTTTTTTTTAACAAATACAACACTTACGTACTTTTAAAATATAAGACGAAAATGACTGAGTCGTTCAAGCTCAGTTTTGATACTCAATTCCAGTAAAGCGAAAATAACCGAGGTGAATTTTTTTAAAATAGCTGGCATTCGTTTCGGTATTAGAAGGACCCTTTTCAAAACCAAGGATCCTAGGGTCTGGGCTTAAAAAAATGCTTGTTGTGTATTTATATTAAAAATTGACCCATCTCAAAAGGTACAAAATATTTGTTAAGCGATCCTATCCTTTAGCCCCTAGAATCCATAAATAAAAATATAATATTAAGAGAACCCATGAAACTCAAGTACCAATGAAGCGACCGATTTCGAAGGACACCTGGCAAGACCCAAATTCAGATTCGTGACAAAATTTTCTGCTTTTTTGAGTGAACATGTGTTTATGTTAGCCAGGGAAGATATTTGGGCTAGGGACTACAGAACCTGAGCAGAATATTTGTAAAGGGATCCTATCCTTTAGCCCCTAGAATCCATAAATAAAAATATAATATTAAGAGAACCCATGAAACTCAAGTACCAATGACAAAATTTTCTGTTTTTTGAGTGATCATGTGTTTATGTTAGCTGTGGGCCAGTGGGCCAGTGTTCAAACTCGTTTATACGGCAACAAAATTTTTCTGAATTATAAAAATAGGCCCGTAATTTTAAAGGGTGTTTTTTCAGACGTGTGGTTTTCAAGAAGAAATAAAACGCTTATAATTTAATGTTATGGCTAAGAATTAAGCTTTATTTTTATGATAAGGGTTTCCCATTATGTTTTAAAATGATTTCGGGGAAGTAGCCGAGAGTCCCAATTTTCGACCTCTGGGAGTGCTCCCGGCATTGCACAAAACTGTAAAAATCTCGATTGCATTATTGAACGGGCAATAAAAGCAGCGTGATCTACGAGGGTGAAGTGACAAACTATCCGACGGAATTTCAGAAGTTTTAAACTCGATTATTGTGCCGGGAATTTCGTCGCATAATTTACAATTGAAGGGCGGGCCGATCATAATCATGTTGTGATATCTGAATCATCCGACATTGTGCAACGGTACGCAGTTGTCTGTCAAGAAGCTAATGAACAATGTTACGCTCATCAAGGGCAAATTCAAAGGAGAGCAAGTCCTTAGCCCACGAATTTTGATTATTCCAACAGATCTTCAATTTTAATTCAAGCGGATTCAGGTTGCCGTTCAATTGGCTTTTGCGATGACAATCAATAAGTCGCAAGGTTAATCGTTGGAAGTCTGTGGGATTAATCTTGAATTTCCCTGTTTTTTAGCACGATCACGTTGCATGTTCGCGTGTTGGGAAACCGTGTTTGTTGTTTATTTTTGCCCTGGAGAAATATCAAAAAACAATGTTTTCATAAGGCTCTCAACTAATTTCGATTCCATTCAAATAAATTGCATTGAAATTTGAACTATCTGTGTCTTTTTATCACTCTGGAGTTTATCTGAAGGCGTTAAATTGAGGCGAGTCGGAGTTGCCGGGTCCGCTAGTTTTGATATATTAAAAAATTGCAAAAACACGTGAATCATTTATTTTCTCCTACTACGAACTCATTTAATCTTATGTTTTTCCAATCTAAACGTTTGAAAATTTAAATAAGGCTTCCTCTTTTAAATAAGACTTTTTTTCCATTTCACATAATTTAAGAGTTTTTTAGAAATCGTCATTTATTTTCTCCTACTACGAACTCATTTAATCTTATGTTTTTCCAATCTAAACGTTTGAAAATTTAAATAAGGCTTCCTCTTTTAAATAAGACTTTTTTCCATTTCACATAATTTAAGAGTTTTTTAGAAATCGTCATTTTCGGCATCAATCAAATATGAGTTTAAAAATCGTCAAAATAACGATAAATCGTCAATATTAGCAGCCCTGCTGGCAAACTTATGTAAATGTAAGTTTAACTGTGTATATGAGTGCATGTGTGCGTGTGAGTTACCAGGATATAACACAACTGCGAGTTCTTTCTAGTTGGAGAGCACATGCCAGCCCTCCCTAAACTGTCTGAGTGAGTGAGTGTAAGTGAGATCACACAAGTGTCTGTTCTCTCTTTGCAAAAGGGGGAATAGCTGTTGATGGCTTTGTAAGTGTTCGTACATGTACATTATATTCGCATACATGTGTGCAAGTGTGTGTGTGTGTTTTTGTGAGGAGTGTGCATTCAGGATGATAAAGCTGCTGAAGCAAACCTGCTAACGCTTGAGTGAGAGTGTCAAGCACTTCCAAACTCAGTGTCTGTGCGTTATGTTTATCTAGAGCGACAGAGAGAGGGTGAAAGAGAGAGAGAGTGGAAGAGTAAAAAGCGTCACTCATTGCTAATAGGCCCCAGTGCTAAACCAAACTCTGCTAATGCTTCTGTTAAATGTAATGTTTTTGCGCCAGACCCTTCATCAGCTCTAGCAACATATTGATGCTGCTGCTGTAGCTCTTGTTGATGTTGTCGGTGTTATTAAAGTTACAAAACTAAAAGTTTATTTGGAGTTCTTTTTTGTCGCTTTGATTCGTTATTTTTATTTTTTGCAGTAAAAACATTTCCATTTTAATTGACTATAAAAACGAAACAGATTTTTATTATCGAAAGGGGAGCTAATATTCTCTGAAGCACACACATGAAGTACCGAACCGACACACACTCAGACACTTTTTAAGCGTACAACACTTGTCGTCCCTTTGGGTGCTACTGTGTATGTACGAGTATATGATTGTGTATTAGTGTGAGTGTGTTTGTGTGCGAGCAGCTTTATTAAAAATTACATACATTTGTTGTGGCTTGGCAGAGTTTGTGTTCACCACAATATTTCACAACAATCATTTATAGTTTTGACAACCACAAGTTTTCAACTATCACATCTAAACATGGCTCGAACATAAACCCTGAAGCGCACAAAAGGACTGTAGTTAGATATGATATATGTATACAGGGTGGGTCAAATAAGGGTATACGGATTGAGTTGTATGAATACGGCAGGACTTTCGGAATTTTTGTTTAATGTAAATCTATAGAAGAGACATGATATATGTGTACGAGGACGGTTCGGAAAGTTCTTAGCCTATCAATGAAATAGAATAGTTAGTTTTTCAAAAATATTTTTATTTTTCAATATAATCTCCTGAAACTTCAATACACTTAGTCCAATGCTTATCTAGCAATTCTATCCCTTGATTAAAATAGTTTTCCTCAAGGTCTTCAAAATAGTGGTTTACAACTGTAATTGCATCTTCATTTGAGGTAAAATGGATTTTTTTTAGATTTGGGAACAGGTAAGGGTCACTGGGAGCTAAAACAGGAAAATAAGGTGGGTGGTCAAGCAACTCGTACTTTAATTCGTTGATTTTAGCCATTGTTAAAACACTCTTGTGCGCTGGTGTGTTGTCTTGATGAAAAATTATTTTTTTGTGTTGTAAGCCAGGACGTTTTTCTCGAATTTGTACATTTAATTGATCTAAAAGGTTGCAATAGTACTCTGAATTTATTGTTTTGCCCTTTTGCAGATAGTCAATCAATAAAATACCTTTGAAGTACCAAAAAACCGTTGCCATAACCTTACCAGCCGATTGAATTGTTTTTGCCTTCTTTGGGGCACTTCCTCCAGCTTCAGTGCATTGTTTGGATTGTTCTTTTGTCTCTGGAGTATAGTGGTGGATCCATGACTCATCAACAGTTATGAAACGACGCTTAAAATCCATTGTATTTCGCTGAAAACGATCCAAACAAGCTTGAGAAATGTTCATTCTTATGCGTTTTTGGTCGACTGTTAACAAGTGCGGCACCCATCTTGCAGAAAGCTTTTTCATCTGTAGTTCTTCATGCAAAATTAAATGGACTCGATCATTTGAGATGCCCATGATATTAGCTATTTCACGCACTTTTATTCGTCGATCATTTAATACCATATCATGCACTTTGGCTACAATTTCTGTTGTTTTTGCAGTTTTTGGACGTCCACTACGTGGTTCATCTTCAATGCTTGTACGAACACGTTTAAATTCAGCAACCCAATTTTTTACTGTTGCATATGAAGGAGCACTTTCACCTAACACATTCCCCATATCATTACGAATTTCTTGTCCCGATAAGCCTTTTTTTATGTTAATATTTAATGACACCACGCATTTCTAATTTTTCCATTGTAAAAAAATCGCGGATGCGTCTTTTGTGAACACCTCTTTCTATATGAAGGAGTTGCCAGATCGAAACAAACTTTAACATGTGTTCATAGCAGAGATGTAAGTTACCAAAACACTTTTCTGTTTATACCGCGCTTTTTGTGCTAGGCTAAGAATTTTCCGAACCGCCCGTATAGGGTGGGTCAAATAAAGGAATATGTATTGAGTTATATGGATACGGCAGGTCTTTCGGAATTGTATTATGTAAATCTGTAGAAGAGACATGGTATATGTGAATTGGGTAGAACAAATAAAGGAATCAATATTGAGTTATATGGATACAGCAGGACTTTGAAAATTTTTCTTCACGGTTAATCTGTTGAAGAGACATATACAGGGTAGGTCAGATAAAGCAATCTGTATTGAGTTATATGGATACCGCAGGACTTTGAGAATTTTTGTTTTTAGTAAATATGTACAAGAGACATGATATATGTGAAAAGGGTGGATCAAATAAAGGAATTCGTGTTTAGTTATATGGAACGGTAGGACGGTTTGCGAATTTTTCTTTACCGTTAATCATTAGAGGAGGTCAAAAGAGGAAATATCTAGGGATTTTTCGAAGACAGCCAAGTCCATATTAATGTTTGATATCTCGGATTGTTTCTTTTGGGTTTCGCGGCCGATGCAACATATTCACAGGCAGGAAAGCCCCAAAAACCGAGGATTTAAAAAGATAAATTCAAATTTAAATTATTATTTTTATACAATAAATACCGTCTAATAAAAAAAATAATTAGTGCGTCCATTAAGGACAAATGGAACTACGTTCGTCAATGAGACTACCACCAGATTATGTCTACTAATAAAGGGTGGTCCAACTACTTATGTAACGCGCGATATTATTTGAAAATAAAAAAAGAAGTTTTCATAGAATTAGCTTAATATTTTTAATTATTTTAGAAGGGTCTATGACTAATATTTGTGAAACAAAATATCGGCCAAAAGGGTGGTCCAACTAAAACGCACGATGTTCATTGTAAATTAAACAAAAAGTTTTCCGGAAATTAACTTAATATTTTTTATTATTTTAGAAGGATCTACGACAATTATGTATTGAAAAAAATATCGTCCAATTGCTCGCCACGGCTTTGCTGGCATACCTCTATTCGATGGTCCATATCGACAAATTTAAACTCTCAAAACTGAAAAGAAAGACTGCACTTTGGACGCAAAATCGCTGGATATCGTGTGGGCTTATATACAATCGAAAAAATGAAATACTGAAAAACGTGCAAAGATACTCCCTGCTAATCGTCTATAGCACAGCAATCTATAATGGCACATGGGACTTTTATAGCGGTTAGTAGACCTAGACTTAAATACAGCGCCCACGGATGTACAGTAAACAAAAACTCCTACCTTTAATGGTAGGCATCACAAGAGCGCTAGCCTAAGCTTCCCAATCTGATCTAAACACAACAAGTAAAAAATGTTAAGTTCGGCTGTGCCGAACTTTGGATACCCTCCACCAGATTCCCAAATAAAACCAAATTTGGTGCGGAAGTTCGGCATAAAAAAATAAATTTTTTTTTTTTGAAACTACCTTTCAATAATACTTCATATTCGAAGGTGTACGGCGAACTTTTTTTTTTACTTGTAACCTGGTACGCTCTAGTGTCGAATTCAGCGTAGAAATCTTTATGCCGAAAATTTCGTCTCGATAGGTCAAGTGTGTGGTGAGTTATAGCCATATTATTTCTCAAGGCCCATAAGACCGTTTGTATGGGAGGTACAAGAAATGGTGGCCCGATATAAACCATTTTTACATAGATGATTGCACCTATATAGAAGTTATTATTTGCAAAATTTCAGTGATTTTGCACAAGAAACTGGACGGATATTTCCAAATAAAAAACTAATTTTTATGAGGTAGTGTCGGTTGAGGGTCTCCAACACCAACTTTCCGTAGAGCTATATAGCCCAGCTATATACAAGCTCCCTAGCTGTTTTCATGCAGGCTCTATCTTGTTTTCAACAGATGGACAGGCGGACAGCCGGACAACATGGCTAGATCGTCTTAGAATTTTACGAGGATCAAGAATATATATACTTTGTTGGGTCTCCGGTGGTTATTTCAAGGTGTTGCAGACAGAATGACAAAACTAATATACCCCCCATTGTATGGTGGAGGGTATAATAATCGATTTCCCGCCCATAGTTGCCCATCTTGGAAATTGTGATCAAAGTTCCCTCCTAGGAGTGGGATGACAAACTTATACCAAATCCATCAGAAATTTGGAACAAAAAAGAGTTAAAGTTTTTAGACTGCGAGGAGAAGAGTGGTATAGAAACTGAGCCAGCCTTTTACGATGGTTAGGTAATGGATAAAGAAACGGGATCCGCAGTTAGCTCAGAAGCTATGCGAATAGAAAATGAATGCAGACTAGCGAACGTAACTAGCCTCAACGTGATGAAGAAGCAAACCACCAGATGGAGAGCGGAGCAATAATTTTATTTTATATTTTTTTCTGCAAAATACAACCTTTAAATACATAACCTTGTATACTCGCATATGTTTAGAGTAAATAAAGTTGATATATGTGCCCTTTTCTGAAAAGTACAACCCTTATATACACCACCCTATAACCTCGCATTTGCACACATGTTCAGAGTAAATATAGTTTATATACCCATAACTAAGTTAAGGGGTTTTGATGCATTCCAACAGCACAACTCAAAACAATTAAAAAAAAAACAAAAATCTAAATACCTTTAATGAAGCACCAGTACAACTTCGTTAAACGGGCAGACAGTAAATTTCAGATGGCGAAATGGTCATGGCCAGCAGTTGAACTGATACATCAGATGCCCAGCGAACAAAATTAAGGTAATAGAGAGAACAGTTTTGTGAAAATAATGTTAAAAAAAAAATACATTCACCGAAGATGCCAAAACGAATGACTATTTTTAAAACCTCCACCGTAGTCAAAAGTGTGTAATTAATTAGTCATTTCATTTGAAACTCCTCAAATTAATTTTCGGAGATCCTATAAAAAAAAGTTATCATTGAACATCGTAAAATTCTAGTCGTGTTCGTCCGAACTTCCGTCTGGTGTTTGTTGAAAGCACGGTTGAGTTCAAATGAATAAAGCTAGGACCCGGAGTGTATAATAAACTAGTTATTTCATTAGAAACTCCTCAAATTAATTATCGGATATCCTATAAAAAAAAGTTATCATTGAACATCGAAAAATTCTAGTCGTGTTCGTCCGACTTCCGTCTGTGTTGAAAGCACGGTTGAGGTTAAATAAATAAAGCTAGGACCCGGAGTGTATAATAAATTAGTTATTTCATTAGAAACTCCTCAAATTAATTACCGGAGAGCCTATAAAAGAAGTATCCATAGAACATTCTAAAATTCGAAGACTATCTAGTAGTGTCTGTCCGTCCTTCCGCCTGCGTGTCTGTTGAAAGCATGAAAGCAGGTCAAACGAATAAGGCTAGGATCCGGAAATTTTGCACGATTTTAACTGATAAGCTGTTTTGAATTGTAAACTGGCAAATTGCTTAATGGGTATCTTTTAGAAGACTGAACGTACTTCGAAAAAATGACTTTTTTGAGTATTTGCTCAACGGTGGAGGGTGAATAAGATTTAGCCTGGCTACGATTATAACTTATTAAAGATCTTAGTTTTTTTTTTGTAAATTTACAACAATCATGTGGTCATAAAACAAAATAATGTTATTTGAGCAATTTATATTCTGGTTCGAGAGCTTTGTTGTCCCATTTTAGAATCAGCGTAAAAAATTGGCAAATACGAGGGCGACCGCAAAAGTAACTGGCCTAACATAAAAAGAACCGTTTTTTTGGAATTATTATTATTTATTTTTCAACATAATCTCCTTCCAACTCAATACACTTCATCAAACGTTTTTCAAGTTTTTTAATTCCATCCGAAAAATAAGATTTATCAAGACCTTCACTCGCTATACTATGATTATTAGGAAAATGTTTCCTCAAGTATACGCCCCTTGGGACTTATTCTTGCAATAAAGGAACTTTTCTTATTAGGCTGTAACATAGCTAGTCTTATAAAGATTTTCTTAAAATATTCCATTTTTTTTTAAAAATTCTACGTTTTCTTTAGTGATCAGTCCGCGCTATTCGAGGGCGGTTTGGAAACTTCTTAGCCTAGCACAAAAAGCGCGGTATAAAGTTAAGTGTTTTGGAAACTTCCATCTCTGCTATGAACACATGTTAAATTTTGTTTCGATCTGGCAACTCCTTCATATAGAAGCAGGTGTTCACAAAAGACGCATCCGCGATTTTTTTACAATGGAAAAATTAGAAATGCGTTTAATGACACATTAAATTTTTACATAAAATGGTTTATCGGGACAAGAAATTCTTAATGATATGGTGAATGTGTTAGGTGAAAGTGCTCCTTCATATGCAACAGTAAAAAATTGGGTTGCTGAATTTAAACGTGGTCGTACAAGCATTGAAGATGAACCACGTAGTGGACGTCCAAAAACAGCAACAACAACAGAAATTGTTGCCAAAGTGCATGATATGGTATTAAATGATCGACGAATAAAAGTGCGTGAAATAGCTAATATCATGGGCATCTCAAATGATCGAGTCCATTTAATTTTACATGAAGAACTACAGATGAAAAAGCTTTCTGCAAGATGGGTGCCGCTCTTGTTAACAGTCGACCAAAAACGCATAAGAATGAACATTTCTCAAGCTTGTTTGGATCGTTTTCAGCGAAATACAATGGATTTTAAGCGTCGTTTCATAACTGTTGATGAGACATGGATCCATCACTATACTTCAGAGACAAGAGAACAACCCAAACAATGGACTGAAGCTGGAGGAAGTGCCCCAAAGAAGGCAAAAACAATTCAATCGGCTGGTAAGGTTATGGCAACGGTTTTTTGCAACTTCAAAGGTATTTTATTGATTGACTATCTGCAAAAGGGTAAAACAATAAACTCAGAGTACTAATGCAACCTTTTAGATCAATTAAATGTACAAATTCGAGAAAAACGTACTGGCTTACAACACAAAAAAATAATTTTTCATCAAGATAACGCACCAGCGCACAAGAGTGTTTTAACAATGGCTAAAATCAACGAATTAAAGTACGAGTTGCTTGACCACCCACCTTATTCTCCTGATTTAGCTCCCAGTGACCTTAACCTGTTCCCAAATCTAAAAAAATTCCATTTTACCTCAAATGAAGATGCAATTACAGTTGTAAACCACTATTTTGAAGACCTTGAGAAAAACTATTTTAATCAAGGGATAGAATTGCTAGATAAGCGTTGGACTAAGTGTATTGAAGTTTCAGGAGAAAAAAATTTGAATAATAAAAATATTTTTGAAAAACGTACTATTCTCTTTCATTGATAGGCTAAGAACTTTCCGAACCGCCCTCGTACACCATAAAAAACCCTAGACTAGAAGGCATGAATGACTTTTTTTTTAAAAAAATGTAGCTGAAGTACTCGCCGAGCCATTAAGCATTACTGAAAAAATCATCTCACTGGAAAAATTGTGTTGTATTTAAAATCCTTCAACTGCGTTAAAAAAAACTGTTGTTTTTTAAAGCAAACAAAAATGTTTTGGAAAAAAAACCCATTGAAAAATACTACAATTTTGGCCAATTATGTGAAAATATGTTTGTTGGCTACTTTTCAGAGTGATCCACTGGGCGTATGATTATTGGCAACTAAAAGTCCTTCCATCCGAACGCTTTTTGAAAATGTTTTACAACTTTTTTTGTAGAACAAAAATATTTTCTTCTTTTTGATTGTTTACATTCAGAATTTACCATGACAAAAGCTCATAAGAATTCGGTTCTTAATGTCGGTAAAAACATCAGAATTTAATAAGACTTAATGCCAGAATTCTGATCGAAGACGTTATATTTTAAATCCTTCAACTGCATTAAAAAGGCTGTTGTTTTTCAAAGCAAACAAAAATGTTTTGAAAAAAACCCATTGAAAAATACAACAGTTTTGGCCAATTATGTGAAAATATGTTTATTGGCTACTTTTCAGAGTGATCCACTGGGCGTATGATTATTGGGTACAATTTTCCAAACATCAAGTATACGCCCCTTATAACGAAAATGACTTACTTGTAGGTCTGTAACTAAGGTAGGTTTATTAAGATTTTCCTCAAAATTACCACGTTTTTCAACGCTATGTTTTTTCTGTTCAACACGCGCTGTACACCGCTAATGTACTCAGCGAACCATTGAGCATTATAAAAAAAATGGATCGCATTGGAAAAATTAGTGTTATATGTGACGCGCAAAATAGAAAGGGACCTAAGGCTAAAAACCAGTTTTAGAGCCATTTTAAAGATTAGGTCCCTTTCTATTTGCGCTTAGAATCGTCGACTTTGCTTTCATAAAACGCGCATATCTCTGAGAGGGAACACTTTGGGGGCATGGGATCGGTCTCATTCGATGCTCAGATGTTGTCCACATCAAAAAAAAAAGTGAAAAGTTGATGAAAAGTTTTGTTCAGAAGAGCCATTTTAAAGATTAGGTCCCTTTCCATTTGCGCTCAGAATCGTCGACTTCACTTTCATAAAACGCGCATATCTCTGGGAGGGAACACCTTTGGGGCATGGGATCGGTCTCATTCGATGCTCAGATGTTGTCCACATCAAAAAAAAAAGAAAAAAAACATGAAAATTGATTTTTTACCCTTTGGTCCCTTTCTCTATGCGCTGTCACATATGCATAGAAACATGATGCGTCACCAGTGGCAATGTTCTGCACTGCCTTTGAGCTACCGCAGTTATACTTTTTCAACATCTCTTTGCACCAATCCATACGAGCCCTTTTTTGAGCATCCGTCAAATTAACCTGAAAGAGAATACATTTTTTTCACGGCCAAATGAACAGGCAATATCTTATTGATGCTTGTCATACTAATGCTTAAGGATGCCTCAATCTCACGGTATGTCACATGTTGGTCTTGCTTAATCAGTTCACGCACAGCATCGTTGGTTTCTGGCAAAGTGACCGAAGTTGGACGTCCTTCACTTAATTCAAGCTGGAGCGAACGGCGTCCGAGACTGAACTCTTGGCACCAGCGATTAACAGTGGTTTTTGGCGGTGCTTTATCGCCAAAACAAACGAAACAAGTTGATTTAAATACTCTTGTCTCGATAACCCACGCCGGAAATCGTAAAAAAAATCATCGCACGAATTCCATCACGGGATCACGGGATAATTCCATTTTTTGACTGAGATGAATTTTTCAACACACTGTAAACGAAACAATTCGCCCTTAAATGACAAAACGTTATGAGTGAAACCAGTAAACGAAATTTGCCGACAATGTCTGATATCAGACAATTCTGAAAAAAATCTTAACTCTATCGAGAATTCTTACCGAAATCCGTTCAAATTCTGTTCGATTTGTCTGAGGATTTTTTATTCATTTTGTTAAGAAATATCTAAACTAATTCGGCCCGAATTCTGTTAGACTTGTCTGTGGAATTTTTTTTAATTTTTTTGTTCAGACTTCTCTTATCGAACTCGCAACGAATTCTGAACTATTTATTATTTATTATTTGCTTCATATTTTACAGTAGTTGTTCTTGTGATCAGACATGTCGGAACTAATTCTGAAAGAATTCTTAACTGTTTGTTTGAGGTATTTTTATATTTCAAATTCAAATTCTGGACGTTTGGTTATCTTAGCTGTGGAGGGATTTTTATTGTGTTCGGAGGTAAACTCTACTGCGGCAGTTCTCGTTAAATGCAAAACTGGTTGCCCTTAAGTGTATAGCCACTGAACAAAGTTACAGCACAATTATTGCTTGCGAAACTGCAGACACCCCTGCTTGCAACTAAAAGTCCTTCCTTCCGAACGCTTTTTGAAAATGTTTTACAACTTTTTTTTGTAGAACAAAAATATTTTCTTCTTTTTGATTGTTTACATTTAGAATTTAACATGCCATAAGCTCATAACAATTCGGTTCGTAATGTCGGTAAAAAACATCAGAATTTAATAAGACTTAATGCCAGAATTCTGACCGAAGTCGTTCAGAGTTAGTTTAGAATTCAATACGAAAAATCCAAATTTCCTTTCGAACTTCCTAAGACTACAGTTCAGAATTCGGTCAGAAATCGGTTTGAAATGTCTGCAAAAACAGCAGAATTCCCTCAGAGAAGTAGTTCAGAATTCGTGTCAACCCTCTCATATGATTTTCGTTACGAACTCGCTAAGAATTCTGATCCGAAATCGGAACATTTTGCCGATTGTCGTACAGAATTCTGACCGAATTCTGAAGGTTTGGTTTGCTGGGAAGATACACTAGTATTGTCAGGACCGAAAATATACATAGCAACCCTAGCATTCTTCCCTTTGAAAAAAAATCATGCTCCCCAATTTCCCTCGTACAAAGCCTATTGCGAAAACATTGTCCTAGATTTAAAATTTATCACACTGTGGTCCTTAAATGGCTACCAGTGCAACCAATGGCGCCAACAATTGTCCACCCATCAATTGTCTTCGTTTGTAAACAATTTGAAATGCAAAACCCCGAAAATCCATTTGCTACCCATTCGCATACAAGCATATCCTTGATGTACACCTATTTCGTTTTTTTTTGCTGTTTGCTGTTTGTGGTAAAAATACTGTAGACATACTCAATATTCGTTTGCCTCTATTGTCCGTCACATCATCCGAAATTTGTACAACATTTTATGGTTTCTCGATATCGTTCCAACCATGTGTGGTTGGCTACAGCGTTCGATGCTCGTTCGTTGTGCAATGTGCCCTTCAAAAACCACAAAAATACATTGACAGTAGATCAATCACAACAAGTTATCAATGGGTAGACTCTCACACACACATACACACACACAACCACTCTCATATACAATGACGTAAAATATTCTCACATACACAAAACACATGGATGCTTTGAAAAATGGATACGAGTTAAAGGTTTTGCACGAACCAAACGCTGGAAAACCCGAAATCCGCTTTAGATGTGCATAAGAGGAGCGGGTAAAAAGTGTGTGGGGGGGAAGAATAAAAAATCAGTGTTTGTGTATGGGGACAACCCATTCAGAGTCGTCAGTGAATGAATTGAAGCTCCCAGTTTCTGAGACACATTTCATTTAGGAAAGTATCAGCATGTTTTGTTTCAGACTTAGGTCCGACTTCCCATATTACCAGACTTCGTACCTAGCATACATTTATCTTACCTTTGAAACATCTACAACTTCTCTGTAAAACGCCAGCAATTAAAGCAATTTCCAATTATTGCTTCCACATTTGTACTGCTCATGTCCAAGTAAGTTCCTCAAAGCCACAAACCACACACAAATGAGATTTATGGCTTCGTCCTTGCCCAGTAAGCCTTCCTCTTTTTTTTTGGGAAATATTCAAATATGAACCAATCGAGAAAAATCGAGGAAAATTGCACATAAATTCTGAAAAAGCAATGTAAGGCACCAAACAGTAAAGGGAGGAAGAAAGAAAAAACAAAACGATTCCATGCAATGGAGAATCACTTTGGCAGGACTAGCAACTTCCACATAAATGGATTTCAGGACAAGTTTAACATGTTGTGGGTTGATTGTAGGTTGTCATCGTCATCGGCATCATCATCAACAGCAACAGTATCCCTCACAGCCTGCTGCACAGTCATCCTCGTTGTCGCTTCAATGCGTATGTTGTTGCTGTTGTTTGCCATGTCGTAGTTGTGATATTCCAATATTTCTTAACGAACACAAATGCAAGTACGAGGATATCCTGCTGAAGGACTTGTACGCCATGAATACGTAAGTTCACATTTCTGTGCGTAGAAGCCTGACGTTTCGGTGGAAATAATTCGTAGTAAACTAATGTCAAAATGTGTTTTGTACATGTCACATACGTACACACACATACGCATATGTAATGTCCTTACAATTCTTTGGGTGCGTGGTAGGAATGCGATGGTGCGTTTGCCATGATTCACAACATTTTAGATTTGCCATAGAAGCAGAGCCAGTAATGCGATTTAGGGAATCTCTTACAAAAAAACGTAAAGCCCTATACGATGAAGGGGGGGGGGGTGCTCTTAAGAGGTAGAACGAAGCTGGCTTGGCAGAAGATTTTGGTTCCATTCCAAGTTGAGCGAGCTCACAACATTAAAAACTTCTTTTAAAACTGTTTTGAGAGTGAATAAAGTTTAAAAACGGGATGGCCTAGATTACGATTAGGAAGTTTTGGTCTCTCTATGAACTTGAAAAGAATTCCGTTCTATTGGCTAGTGAGCTCACAACTTTAAAAACTTATAAAAACTGTGTTCAGTGTGAACGAGAAACTTCTGACCTCTCTATGAACTTGAACATAGGGCCCAAAGCGTTTTTTTTATTTAAAACCACTCTGAAATAAGTTTTTGTTAAAGGCTTTTGAGAGAAGCTGAGAACTTACAATTTGTGGATCAGGCAGCGTTTAAATGCCAAGCTCCAAATTTGTGTAGCCTTACCCCACTGGGAAAGGATACACAAATGGACAAAAATTGTGATGCTTCGGATACAGCATTTTTGACCCTTTATATTTTTGACCCCATCCATGTCATGACCTTTTAAGTTATTTAAGTTTCCGTGTCCATCCGTGCCCGTCTGTGCAGTTGGTTTCCAAGATAACTAACGAAAGGAGCTAGCAATCGTCTTCAAATTTGTCACGTGGTAAGTTTTTTTTCCTGCCTAGTGGTTAAAAATTGGCCATATAGCCACACCCCTTCTGGTACCTCCAACACAAATTTATTGTTACGCCTCTTTTGACATTCTTCAAAAATATATTTAATCCTTTTCCTATAATTGGCCATGTTGTATTCCGCCACTTTTGGTATTCTTAAAATATTAAATCCTATCCGTATATATAACCAAGGTTATAAGCTTAGTTTATTGACAAATACCTCGATTCCTAGCCACGCCCCTTCTGGTACCTCCCACACAAATTTATGGTTACGCCTCTTTTGATATTCTTAAAATATATTTAAACCTATTCCTATACTATCTGAGCCAAAATCAATACTTAATACGACAATTTAAAGGATAACTTGGTAACAAATAATTGGCCACGCCCCTTCTGGTGCGTCCCAAACAAATGTTGTATTCCGCCTCTTTTGGTATTCTTAAAATATTAAATCCTATCCGTATATATAACCAAGGTTATAAGCTTAGTTTATTGACAAATACCTCGATTCCTAGCCACGCCCCTTCTGGTACCTCCCACACAAATTTATTGTTACGCCTCTTTTGGCATTCTTAAAATATATTTAATCCTGTTCCAATACCATCTAAGGCAAAATCAATACTTAATACGACAATTTTAAGGATAACTTGGTGACAAATAATTGGCCACGCCCCTTCTGTTGCGTCCCAAACAAATGTTGTATTCCGCCTCTTTTGGTGTTCTTAAAATATTAAATCCTATCCGTATATATAACCAAGGTTACAAGCTTAGTTTATTGACAAATACCTCGATTCCTAGCCACGCCCCTTCAGGTACCTCCCACACAAATGAATTTTGTTCAGTGTCGATTATACCCACAAAACTTATAAACCAGCCTTTGACATTTGCTTAAGTTGTGGACTCTATTATTATTTTATAACGGCTTTATACACGTGTATGAAAAACGGGGTAGCCACGCCCATTGTGGTACCTCCCATAATAATGCACTACTCCGCTCACTTTTTTATTCTTAAAATATCTTTCATGCTAAATATACGATCTAACCCAATTAATACCTAAGACCATAATTATAAGGTAAATTTAATGACAAGTAATTGGCCACGCCCCTTAAGGTACCACACACACAAATGTTTTATTAAGTCTATTTCGGTATTTTTAATATATATGTAATCCTATTCATATGAACTTACTCAATTTAACGCATATAATCAAGGTTATAAGCTTAGTTTATTGCCAAATACTTTGATTCCTAGCCACGCCCCTTCTGGTACCTCCTACACAAATGAATTTTGTTCTGTGCAGATCACAATCCATATAACTTGTCACCTAGTGAGTGAAGTTCGCTAAAATTGTAAACACTGTGTTATTTTTATAACGGCTTTGTATTTGCTTTAAAAAAAGGGGTTGACACGCCCCATATTGGTACCTCCCATATAAATGCACATTTTCGCCCACTTTCTTATTCTTGACATATATTTTTTTAATAATCGTACTTTCTAACGCAAAATCAATATTGAAGTACACAGTTAAAAGGTTAAATTGTTGACAAATAATTGGATTCCTAGCCACGCCCCTTCTGGTAACTTACAAACAAATGAATTTTGGTTTGTGACGACTATAAGCCACATAACTTTTTTTTAAGTTCGCTTAAACTGTGAACACCGTAGTATTTTTAAAATGACTTTGTATTTGTATATCAAAAAACTGGCTGACACGCCCCTTTCTGCTACCTCCAGCACAAATGTACAATTCCGCCCACTTTTTTTCTTTTAATATCTTTAATGGTAGTTACACGATTTAACACAAAATCATTACTTAAGACCACTATTATAAGGTTTACTTGGTAACAAATTATTGGCCACGCCCCTTCAGGTACCTCCCACACAAATGTGTTATTACGTTTTTTTTTTGGTAGTCTTAAAATATTTTCTATCCTATTCATGCGATCTAACCAAAAATCAACCCTTATACTCAGGGTTATAAGCTTGGTTCATTGACAAATAATTGGATTCCTAGCCACGCCCCTTCTGGCACCTCCCACACAAATTACTTCCGTTCAGTGCTGATTATAAGCCACATAACTGGTCACTCAGTGAAGTTCGCTTAACCTGTGAACAATGAATATTCTTATAACGGCTTTATACTTGCATATCGAAAAAGTGGTTGACACGCCCCATTTGGTATCTCATATACAAATGCACCACTCCGCCCAATTTCTTATTCTTGAAATATCTTTAATGGTAATCATACGATCTAAACCAAAATCAATATTTTATACAAATTAATTTAATACAATTATAAGATTAACTTGGTGAAGAAAAATTGGCCACGCCCCCTCTCGTACCTCCCACACAAATGGCACGGTTTCAGTGCAGATTAGAACCAACATAACTTGTCACACAGTGTGTGAAATTCGTTTACTCCTTTATATTTATATATAAAACAAAGGATTACACGCCCCATTCTGGTACCTCTAATACAAACGCACCACTCCGCCCACTTTTTGTATTCGGATACTATTTTGAATACAAATAATACGATTCTGCTGAAATTTAGAAATTGACAAATAGAATATAAATTAAACAGACTGGAATTTGAAGCCTTAGCCACGCCCCTTTTTGCACTTCTCACACAAGTGGCACTGTTTCAGTGCAGACTAGAAGCCACTTTACTTGTCACACGGTGTGTGAAATTCTCTCACATCTTAAACACTTTTATATATTTAAAAAGGCTTCATACACGTAAATGAAAAAAATGTATGACACGCCCTATTTTGGTAGCTCCCATACAAATGCACTTCTCCTCCCACTTATGGCATTTCCATATTATTTTTTCTACATTTTATAGTATACGATTCTTTTAAATATTAATAATAAGCAAATAGAACAAAAAGTAGACTAGCAGACGAAAACGTGGAGCCTTAGCCACGCCCCTTTTTGCACCTCTTCCACACACGGTACTATTCGAGCCTAGATTGAAACTAATGAATTAATTTCTCTAAAATTGTGTCTACTTATTTAATCTTTATATGCTTATAAGAAAAAATTACATGCCACGCCCCATTCTAGCACCTTCTACTCAATCGACCCTTTACGAGATTTTGATAAAATCGGTTCTATGCCGGCAATGAAGGTCGGAAGGAAGGACAATTTAAATTTCCTATATGGATGAGGGTATATGTAAGTCGGATCAACCGACAGAAACTTTTTTTCTTTTTTAATTATGGACTCATGTCACGCCCCATTCTAGCACCTTCTGCTCAGTCGACCCTTTACGAGATTTTGACAAAATCGGTTCTATGCCGGCAATGAAGGTCGGAAGGAAGGACAATTTAAATTTCCTATATGGGTGAGGGTATATGTAAGTCGGATCAACCGACAGAAACTTTTTTTCTTTTTTAATTATGGACTCATGTCACGCCTCATTCTAGCACCTTCTGCTCAGTCGACCCTTTACGAGACTTTGACAAAATCGGTTCTATGCCGGCAATGAAGGTCGGAAGGAAGGACAATTTAAATTTCCTATATGGATGAGGGTATATGTAAGTCGGATCAACCGACAGAAACTTTGTTACTTTTTTAATTATAAACTATTTAACTCATTCCTGAAGAAGTATTGGTGACTGGGGTAGACCTTCTCAGAGAAGCTATGTGGTAATGTGTAAGGGATTTTATTTTTGTTTAAAAATGGCTTTCTAATTTGTTAACCTGACAAGGCTAAGAAGACCGTGTTTTGAATTTGGCAAGGGAGAACTAAAGAAAACAGGGGTAGACCTTCTCAGAGAAGCGGTATGGTAATGTGTGAGGCATCTTTTTCGTATAAAAAGAAAGTTTTCGAGTTTGGTTACTTGGAGAGCAGTGGACTTAAGCAGACTGGGTTAGACCTGCTCAGAGAAGCGATATGGTAATGTGTAAGGGATCGTTTTCGTTTAAAAAAAGGCTTTCCAGTTTGATTGCTTGGAGAGAAGAGAACTAGCGACCTGGGCAGACCTTCTCAGAGAAGCGATGTGGTAATGTGTGAGGGATCTTTTTCGTATAAAAAAGGCTTTCCAGTTTGATTACTTGAAGAGAAGAGAACTAGAGGCGACTGGGGTAGACCTTCTCTGAGAAGCGAAATGGTAATGTGTAAGTGATTTTTTTCTTAGAGAAGCGATATGGTAATGTGTGATAAGATAAGCGATGTGGTATTGTGTGAGGGATCTTTTTCGTATAAAAAAGGCTTTCCAAAGAAGCGATGTGGTAATGTGTGAGGGATCTTTTTCATATAAAAAAGACTTTCCAGTATGATTACTTGAAGATAAGAGAACTAGAGGCGACTGGGGTAGATCTGAGAAGCGATATGGTAATGTGTGATGGATCTTTTCGTTTTTAAAAGGATTACCAGTTTGATTACTTGGAAAGGACTTTCAGAACATGTTTTGGATTTGACAAGGGAGAACTAGAGGAGACTGGGGTAGACCTTCTCAGAGAAACGATATGGTAATGTGTGAGGGATCTTTTTGGTAAAAACAAATGCTTTCCAGTTTGATTACTGGGAAAGGATACCAAAATGTGTTTAGGATTTGAAAGAGCAGACTATTTAGAAAGAATTTAAAAAGAAGAGCTGGCAAATGTTTTAACTGGGAACCAAAGGGTGCCCGGCAGCGTTTGCCTTCTTCATGTATTTAGGAACATTCCCTCTATTGGCAGGAGATCTAGTGAAGGTCCTTGAAGAAATCAAGCTAGCCTTAGCTTCAACTAGAGCAGACCGGGGTAGACCTACTCAGAGAAGCGATATGGTGATGTGTGAGGGATCTTTTTCGTTTAAAAGTAAGGCTTTCAAGTTTGATTACTGGGCAAGGCTAATAAAAACGTTTTTTGGATTTGACAAGGGAGGCAATTTAGGACTTCTTAAAAAAAACCTATCAAATGTTTCAACTGGGAACCATAGGGTGTCCGGCAGCTTTCGCCTTCTACTTGTATTTCAAGACTTTTCCTCTCTTTGCAGGAGATCTAGTGGAGGCCCTTGAAGGAATAAAGCTAGCCTTGGCTTTACGTAATCCTTTTGTCCTCAAACATGTGGTTTAATTTCGCTTTTAATATTTCAGTGTTGCAGGCAGGCATTGTCCACAAGTTTGTCCTCCTGCTCGTCTACATCCTTTTCCACCGTCTAAAATGCCGGCAAACATTGCATGGCATGGCATATCTTGGCTTTTGTCCTTAGGTTTAATTTCTGAATCCATGTAAACGAGAATAGTATATATGTATCTCTCGCTATATACTTATATATCGTATATCTCTTTGTGTGGAATGGTGGCTTTGTTGTCCTGTGATGAATTTGTTTTGTCCGTTTTTCGATGTTGTTGTTTTTGGTGTGTTGTCCTTTATCATTTGCAGGTTTGTTTTGTGTCTCGTTTTAATTTTCTTTTTGTTTTCTCATCTACAACAAAAAGGACAACACACATTGTTTCTTTTGCAACAACAAAAAAGATGGGTGGAAAAAACAAAAGAAAAATGTTTTCAATTTTGTTTTAGTTGTGTTTTTTTTTCTCTAGCGTTTCAAAAGAAAACTCTCAAAACCTGGTGTTTTTCTGACGTTGAGCATGAAAAATGAGAGAGAGAGAAAAAATTGTTAAGGACAGTCGGACCAGCGGACAGACCGACAGACATGTGGTTACGCTGTTGGCTTGCATTAAACGCAACTGTTTTGCACTGAACTTTTTGTGGCCCGGCCAAGGTATGTGGGTTTAAACTTGTTTAGATGATGTTTTCTGTTCGTTGTTTTTCTTTGTATGTCCTGCCAGTCCTTTGTGCAGGAGTTGAGCTGAGAAAGTCTAGAGCCAGCGTTGGCCTTGTTTTTAACGGAAGGAAGCGTTTTGTTTCAGCCGCTCATCAGTTGCGCAAAGACGTTTAATTAATTTCCATTCTGGTGGCTGTTAATTAAATGGGGGAGAGGGTGAACTAAGGGGGAAGGAAATGGATGGTAAGGACGAAAATTGGAAAATTTACTGAACCAGAGGGATAACTGTATTTCTTTTCAGATTTTCAGGTTTTAGATGCAGATGTAATTTCTTTAAGGAAGAAATAGCCAAGGCACAAGATATCTGTCTAGGGACATTGCCGGCAATGTTTCTCCTAATAGAATCCAGTTTGGGTGTTGGCACTGTCAAACCAAATGGAACTGAACTCCCAAAACAATTGGAATTGAACACCCATCCTCTCCTTTGATCGCCCTTTTTTCATAACCTCTGAATGCCGAACTTTTCCCAACTAGACAAAAGCTGCCGGACAGCGAAGTTTAGAAAGTTTACCAATCGTCGCTTTGGTAAGCTTCTCAGTTCCTCGCTGCCAGCCAAAGAGGTCAGAAAATTCAGCAATCGTCGCTTCGGTAAGCTCCTCATTTCCTCAGCTGTAAGGGTAGTTAAGAAAAACTTCCGAGACATCATTGACGCAGCAGCCGCTCGCTTTCTTCCTGTTGATTCAATACCGGAAGTCCGGTCAAATTTCCCAGTGGAGATCGCAGAAGAGCGTGATGAGAGGCGATTTTCGTCCAAATTTCCTTAAAATTTCCCAGCGGAGCTCGCAGAATAGCGTAATGAGAGTCGTGTGGCTACTCTGACATACCGAGAATCAGTAATCTTTATCTCTGTTGGTTGAATGCCCGATTTTCGTCCAAAATTTCCTAAAAAGGGTAGTGGAACTCGCAGAAGAGCGTGATGAGAGTCGCGAGTAACCTGACAATTTGAGAATCGGGGACCTTTATCGCTGCTGGTTGAATACTTGCAGTCCGTCCAAGTTTTTTCCATCTGCGGAACTTGGAGAAGAGCGTGATGAGAGTCGACAGTACCCTGACAATTTGAGATTCGGGAAGCTTTATCGCTGCTGGTTGAATACTTGCAGTCCGTCCAAGTTTTTTTCATCTGCGGAACTAGCAGAAGAGTGTGATGAAAGTCGTATAGGTTACCCTGTCGATTCGAGAATCAGGAAGCTTCATTTTGCAAGTTAAATACCCGATTCTTGCACCTATTTCCCAGGAAAGGTAGGGGAACCGGTAGAAAAGCCCGATGAGAGTCATATGGCTTACCCCTAACAATTCCAGAAACAGGGAGCTGAGTTGGTGGAATAGTCATCGAATATAAATGGAATAAATGGCTGGTTCCCGCCGGGGAACCGGTAGAAGAGCGAGATGAGAGTCCTATGGTCTACCCATAACAATTCCAGAATCAGGGAGCTGAGTTGGTAGAATAGTCATGGAATAAATGGCTGAATCATTTGAAGCTTCTTTAGTTTACTTGATTCCCACAAAATCCCAATAAGGACTAAGGGGAAACTTCTTTCAAATCAGTGAGCTTCGCACGATTCAATTCATTTACTCCCTGGTCGGGACCTACTGTTTAACGCCGGCTTTGTGGGCTAATGCATTTTATAGAAAAGTTTTTACATGGCTTAGAGATAATAAAAAAAATGATAAAAACTTGTCTTCTTGAGCCGGTTAATCCCTGTTCAATGTGAAAAAAAACTTTTATATCGGTCATAAAACCCTAATATGTGACGCGCCAAATAGAAAGGGACCTAAGGTTAAAAACCAGTTTTGTTCAGGAGAGTCATTTCAAAGATTAGGCGCTTAGAATCGTCGACTTCACTTTCATAAAACGCGCATATCTCTGGGAGGGAACACCTTTGGGGCATGGGATCGGTCTCATGCGATGCTCAGATGTTGTCCACATTAAAAAAAAGAAAAAAAATGAAAATTGATTTTTTTTTACCCTTAGGTCGCTTTCTCTAAGCGCTGTCACATATATAAAATGTAGCTATCAGTTGGTCCAGTTAACACATGCCCGTGGTCATGACAGCCGAATTCAAAGAGTACTTAGTACCGATAATCAATAATACCAACCAATACTTGTACAAATGCAGTTCCAATAATCCTCCTAATTCGTTAGGGTTACCAATACTGTATCTTTTCAACCGATACTGTCCTTTTCCGCTACTAAAAAACGCCGTGTACAAATTCTGGTGGTTATGACAGCCGAATTCAAAGAGTACTTTGTTCCTATAATCAATAACAACAACCTGTGCATGAACAAATTCAGTTTCAGTAATCATGCTAATTTGTTAGGGTTACCGATACTATATCTCTTCAACCGATACTGTCAGTTTCTACTACTGAAAATCGCCGTGTATGCAATCAACATGCTAATTAGTTAGGATTACCGATACTTTGCCTCAAACAATACAGTCACTTCCTTCTTCTAAAAATTGGCGTGTATTCACTGTAATCACCTAAGTCTTTCATTTCCAGAAGAAGTTATTCACCCCCCGAGAAGGTACGAAATTTTGTTGCATAGTGTAATAGGTTGCAAGAGCGAACTAAACGGGGTTTGGTTACTACAGAGAATTTATCTGAAGTCACCACCAACTTACTATTGGTACCAAAGTAGCATGTACTTAGTAGGGACATAAATACTGTTACAACATGAACAAATTCAGTTCCAGTAATCATTCTAATTAGTTAGGGTAGCCGATACGTTGTCTCTTCAACCGATACTGTCAGTTTCTACTACTGAAAATTGCTGTGAAGTCACTGAACTTTCTAATTAGTTAGGATTAACGATACCTTGCCTCAAACAATACAGTCACTTCCTACTTCTAAAAATGACAGTGTACACAATCAACATCCGTTTGTAGGGCTAGAATTCATGGCCACTACGTGCAACCAGTAGAATTCGGTTGGCAAATAAAATCGGTTGTAGCAACAAATATGTTCTCTGTTTGCAGCAAATCAGTATGGACTTTTTGTTAGGGCGCCAGTTACTGGACCCATCCTGTCAGGATCTCCGGCAGACTGTCGACATGTCCTGTTAGTAGAGGGTATATCATTTAGCACGTTTTAAAATTTGTAATGCAACGAAAACTCCATTTAAACTGGGCCATGTTTGGGAAATGTCAGCATTTCAATTGTCTGTTCTAGTGCTACGCAAAGCCAAGAAACAACTAAAATTCTTAGTCACACATAACGATTTATGTCAGCCATTAAAGTTGACCATTATTTTCGAACACACAAGTGTACTCACATATATTAAAAATGTGTATATGAATTCATTTAAAATTTATAGATCACAACCGGCGCATACTCGCACCAACTGCAGGGAGAATTTATGCTTTTGATAAATTTAGCAAAATGCCATAAAACGCCTACATCAACGCCACATGCACTTAATCTGCGAAACGAGTTTGTTTTCAAAACACAACAACAATTTTATCGATTTGACTCAAAGTGTTGGATGTTGGCTGTAGGCAAGTTCCCTGCCCCCTCACTTTCAAAATAGAGAAAAAAACATATGAAAATCTTATTACATTTTGACTTCAAATCTCAAGTGTCACAAATTACAATTTTGGCGTTCGGCACTGTCTTTAATTTTTTGGCCCGCCCAGTGTGAAAATGTTTTTAATGCCTTGTCCGAGTCAATTGGCTGCCTGCCTGCATGCGATGGCTACAAAGTGGGATATCTCAAATTTGCATTATGATTATTATCACGTTTTCTTAATTAAAATGTTCAACGCTTGATGTGGATTTTGCTGTACCGTGCTGCACTGTACTCGTGGCACTATTTTGCACTTAATTTCGTCAGAGTTTAAGCGTACGTGGAACTGGTTATCAATCAATGATCAATTTGCTTAATTTATAGATTTACCTTGTCAAGCGATAAGTGGTTGTTGAATTCTACAATTTACAATTGGAATTTCCACTAGAGTTTTGCTTAATGCGAACTACTTTGCATACAGACATCAGCTGCTGTCTAGATAAGCTAAATGTAGGGAATTTGCGAAAAGTTTTCCTTCAGAGAGAAAAAAAAATTATATACGAAAGCGACCGCAAAAGTAATTGGCCTAACATAAAAAGAACCGTTTTTTTTAGAAAAGTGTCTAACACAACATGTTTTTGTTAGAATCCTAACAAGTGTTCAGTATATTTGAGTACCAGACCACCACAGGGACATTCTGGGAAACTGTAAAATAGGTAAGCTGGCAGGACTTGCTACTACCTTACGGATTTTAGGCGAGCTTGGCCCTTGCCACCTGCAAGTTTATTCTGTGGGTGCAAGCATATCGGGGTGCAATTACAGGCTGCTTTCAGTCCAGACAGATGTGGCACCGACAGGATATGAAACGCGGTCACACACTGCTGGCATAACGTTTGAAGACCTGACGTCTCACTGATGGAACTCTGTCTGTTTGGAAGGCCTGCAGTGAGACTGAAAGTTGTGACTTACGCCTAATGCATAGGTTGTGAGCCTATAGGGATATTGTCATTAATCAACTCAAGAGCTTTTAAAGACGATCAAAATGGTTCAACGCCAGGTAGTAGTCAATGCAATCGCTTAGAACGTCCATTTTAATTCTGATTTCAATCAAATTTTATATGGAATACATATTTCGATTGACAAACAACTTATTTTGGACCGATTTAAGTGATATTGGCCTTTTTTGTTACAGTCCCCGTAAAAATTGTCTAGAGGCCCAAAAAATGGTTCCCATATACAAGGACATATGGTTTTCAAATAACTATAAGTATATAAAGTTATATTTGAAAATAAAATTATTTTGCAGTTTAACTAATTTTGGTCCCTATGTCCGAAAGTCTGATGAATTTACCCATGGTTTTCAAAAACACAAATTCTAATTTGACATTATTAGAATCTGCCTTCCAGCGCTCTATAACTTTACTTCTGATTCGAAAAATAATTTCCAATTTTAAACAAAAGGTGCTGGACTGTATGACAGCGAAATAAGAATCTGAGAATATACCCATTGAATCACATATACGATTCCAAAGACGCAACATGGGTAACGGATCACAGCGATATACCGGGCAACGAGATGGCAGATGAGCAGTTGACGAACCAACAGCCCCAGAGATACACATCCCGCTCGTCGAACTGATAAATGTAATGGAAAAATGACTGTTTTTGAAGCAGGGTCAAGGCGGAAATCAATAACCCGGTCTCTCTGGCCGCAAATAGACTGGCAAGGGACAATGGAATTTGCTAACATTAGGAAAACGATCTATTTCAATTTCTATAAGAGACCTTACGGTGCACTGCCTAATCGAGACTATGGCGGCGCGTATGGTCATCCCTTGCAGAGACTTTTGGAGACGCTGCCAGGACGCTGAAGAAGAGGAATCAGTGGAGCATTTGCTGTACACATGAAGTAGGGTCAAGGTGGAACCCACTAACCTGGTCTCTCTGGCCGAAAATAGACCGGCAAATGACAAGGAAATTGCTAACATTAGGAAAATGATCGATATCATTTTTTACATGAGACCTTTCGGGGTACTGCCCAATCGGAACCAATCCAGGACGCCGAAGAAGAGGAAAGGGGTACTGAACAATCGGGACCAATCCAGGACACTAAAGAAGAGAATTGGGGTTTTGTCCAATCGGGACCAATCCAGGACGCTGAAGAAGAGGAATCAGTGGAGTATTTGCTGTGCACGTGCAAAGGACTTTAAGAATGCGGACTTGCCTACCTAGACAGAAAAGACTTTGATGACTTAGGCGAAATAGAGAATTTTCCTCCTGAATCACTCTTAAAATTTGTTGAATGGTCGGGCCGGTTTCGAACTACTTAAACCAGTTGATAAACCATAATGGATAACAAATATACAGCTTCACATACATCTCTGTTATTAATAAGCACCCTTTCTCCTTCCTAGAAATATTCACTCTTCCCCTCTCTCTCGTTTTCTCCCTTTTACCAGGGTTCCACAATGGGCCTAAAAGGCGAGTGAACTCGCAATTCTTCTTGGCAAGCTACCCTTTTAACCTAACCTAACCTAAACTAACCTAACCCATCCTAACCTAACTTTACCTTACCTAAACAAACCTAAACTAACCTAACCTAAACTAACCTAACCTTATCTAACCTAAACAAACCTAACCTAACCTAGGCAAAAGGCTACAACATCAATGTCAGTTAATGTCGGTTTTTCACTATTACTCGACACCTTTTTAAAAAAATCTCGAAATTCCGTTTTTCTAAAAACCCCGGTTGTTTAAACACTCTAATCCTTACTTTAAATAAGCGAAAGGTCTGCTTTAGTTACGGCCTTTTTGGGGGCACAACTTCTTTACAGGTTTTGTAGCAAGTCTACCAATACCTTTAACAAACCAAGGGCCTGTTTAAGTTTCCTTCTCCAAATTTAACATGTCCTAAAGATTTAGAAGGATTTAGAATGGAATGGTATCGTATGTTCGATTAAAGTGTTTTGCCATTTTTCAATTTCCATTTTCAATTTCAAAAATCCCCCCACCCTTTAGAATGTCAAGACTTTTCGTTGCCTTATCTTTAATTTTCACATTTCACCTGGATGTGTTGTACGTATCAATAGAACGAGTGAGTTTCGCTCATGCTGAAACTCAATTATAAAGTCCATGCTCAGTGGTACGAGTATTAGTATTCAGATGGTTTTGAAGTTCTGTTTTCATTTCAAATCATTCATAATTCATAACTTCAAAAGAAAACGACTGAGAGAGGGTGTGGCAAGGAACTAGGGAAAACTTTTAAAGCACAATGCAAAAAAAAACGAGAAGAAACGAAAACAAAACAACAGAGGAGAACTTAACTTGGCTTCATTTGCTTTTTGCGAAGCCGGTTAAACACAATCAACTTTACTTTTCCTTTAACCAATAACAATTTATACCTGAATTGAAGCTGCAGCAACTGCTGCTCCTTCCGCTACTTCTCCTCCAAGTCATGCACCAGGCACGCATCTCTGGCTTAACCATGTCTGTCTTGGAAACGTAAACTCAACAGACGCAGTGGCGTCTGAAGTGGTGGTGGCATTGCCTGGAAGATGCCGAAGATAACAACGAGGAAGGAGAAGGCGCAGGCAAAAAGAAAACCCACAAACTCTGAACTAATAGAGTTTTCTTATGTGTAACTAATTGTTAAATTGCTCCTACACTTAAAAGCTGCTTAAAAAAACGCAAAACGTACACACAAAACTACCACAGACGCACACGCACACTCATACACTGAGCGAAAATATGCTGTATGTGGTTAAACAAAAACAGAAGGGAAACGGATATCACTTGGCTGCACTTACTGGCTTTCGTGCAGTGCTTCAGTGTGTGAGCGTGCAAAATGTGTCTGTGTGACAGGCGGCAGTGCGTGCTAGGAATACCAATAGCATAGAAGAAGAATGAGAGAGAGAGGAAGGGAGCGAGCCATAGAAAGGGAGGGAGAAAGACTTGTTTGATTTTCATTATAATGAAAATATGAAAACAGCATTGAAGTTCGCAACGAACTGTCGTTACGGGGGAAGGCAACAGATGCGAGATGACAGCAGGACTGAAAAGAAGGCAGGGCCAGGGCAAGTGACTGAGTGAGTGAGTAAGTGTACGTGTTGTTGTTTTCCATCTGCTTTCTTCGGCTTCTGGTGGTTAAAGCTCTTAAGCAAACAGTTTTTAATTGAAAATAAAAATCGATGAAGTACTCGGCACTACTTCAATGCTGGCAGACACGCATACGCTGGAAACAGTTCATCGAAGTGGAGCGTGTTGGAAACCCAGCGAAACACATTGGTGGCTCAGCCGTACGAAAAACTATGGCTTTTATTTGTAAAGAAACGAATGGGACAGGAAAACGGAAAACGGATTTAGAGAAACTCGGTTTCTTTCCAAATATTTAAAGGTTAAGGATGACCAAAATAGTGCCAGAAGAGAAAAACTTCCGAAGAAACGAAAAGTACTAAAAAAGAGCAAACAATTTAAGTGATTTAAAGAAACTCGATTTATTTGCAAATATTTTCACGTCCACGATGAACAAAATAGAACGAGAAGTAAGAAACCTACGTACGGTTATAACCTACACTTCGAGATGAACAAAATATAACCAGAAGAAAGAAACCTACGGACGGTTATAACCTACACCTCCAGCTAAGGACATTAAAACTAACCGAAGATTTGAGGGCGTTAAGGATTCAAATTTTAAATACTGGGCGATCATATACGAGGAAAGAAAAGTACTTTTGAAGTGAAAACCAACGCAGCTTTTTAAGGCTCGATCAAGCAGCTTTAAAGACCTACTTAAATTTAGTCGTGATTTTAGGGATTTATTGCAACTCGATTTCCTTTTAAAATAGAACCAGAAGTAAGGAACCTACGCACGGTTATAAGCTACACCTCGAGCCATGGCTAAAAGGACATTAAAACTAGCCGACGACTTAAGGGCGTTAAAGGATGTACATTTTTAACACAGGGCAACCATATAAGAGGTTAGAAAATTACATTTGAAGTGAAAATCATCGAAGCTTCTTAAGGCACGATTGAACAGCTTCAAGGAGTACTAAAATTTTGTCGTGAATTTAAGGATTTATTGAAACTGGATTTCCTTTTAAATATTTTTAAGTTCAGGACGACTAAAATATGACCAGAAGTAAGGAACCTATTCACGGTTGTAAACCTACACCTTGAGCAATGGCTAAAAGGACAATAAAGCTAACCGACGACTTGAGGGCCTTAAAGGATTAAAATTTTTACACGTAGGACAGCCATGTAAGATGATAGAAAACTACATTTGAAGTGAAAATCGCCGCAGATTTTTAAGTCACGATCAAGCAGCTTCAAAGACGTTCTTACATTTTGTCGAGATATAAAAGATTTATTGCAACTCGATTTCCTTTTAAATATTTTTAAGTTCAGGATGAACAAAATAGAACCAGAAGTAAGGAACCTATTAACGGTAGTAAACCTACACCTTGAACAATGGCTAAAAGGACATGAAAACTAATAGCCGACTTGAAGGCCTTAAAGGATTAAAATTTTTACACGTAGGACAACCATATAAGATGATAGAATACAACATTTGAAGTGAAATCCGCCCCAGCTTTTCAAGGCACGACCAAGCAGCTTCAAAGTCGTGTCTACATTTTGCCTTGGAAACGTTGCATAGATTTTAAGAAGATAGGATGGAGTTAATTTTGAATTGAAAAGCTTCAAGAAGCCTAGGCAAATGGATGCGGATAATAATGCTAGTCCTTTTTAAAGAGACCTACTGTGCACGACCATTATATGGGTTAACCCAGGTTCAACCCTGGGTAGGAACATCTAACAATTTTTCAGCGGCGGCTTTTCACCTCGAAAATGCCGGCGACTGTACGAGTAAGAGATTTATCTCTAAGCCATGTGAAAACGTCTCTATGAAAAATGTATTAGACATTTTTTAAACAGTAGGTCCCGCTCATTGAGTATAATAATTGAATCGTGCGCAGCTCATGGATCTGAGAGAAGTTCCGCCTTGTTCCTCAATGGGATGTTGTGGGACTTAAGTAAGTAAGTACATGACTAGAAGGCCGCCTTTTAAGTTCCAAAACATATTCGTTCATGGCATTTAAAGTACGCCTTTCAAAAGGACTTCTTTACATAAAATATAATCCCACACACATTTCCATGTCGCCTCCCTTAGAAGGTGTGCTATAGGGACTTGTATATATTCTTATATATTCCCATTCGATGGTGCATTCTTTGAAAAAGTCTCGAAAAAGGCCTTCATATTTCAGGAGAGGTTCAACAAACATTCCTAGCCCCTTCTTGTGAAGGCATGCCAGGTTCTTTAAGGTATGCCAGGTTATTTAAGGCTTGCCTGGTTCTTAAAGACAGCACGGAAGGTGTTCGTCACAGCGGTATTTTATTCAACGCCAAAACAATATTTTCCAAACATTATCATAATATGTACCTCTTACAGTTTATGAGTCATGATGTATCTAAGTTCGGAGTTGTATGGGCGGAACCACGCCCCCTTGTCCATTTTAAACATAACATATTCTAAAATAAATTGCTAGTCAACTATTTTTTTCGGTTAAAATTTTATAACGATCAGTTTCTTACTTTGTCTATAAATGCGACCTTTTTAAAGTGGGCGTGACACTCTTACTTTTTCACTAGGATGTGTTTCGTTCAATGCCAAAGCAATATGTTCCAAACATTATCATAATATCTCTAACAGTGACATGATGTATCTAAGTTCGGAGTTGTTTAGGCGGAGCCACGCCCCTTATCCATTTTTAACATAACCTTGTCTTCAGTAATTAGATATTTAACGATTTTATTCGGTTAAAATTTGATAGCGATCAGTCTATTACTTTGTCTGTAAATGCGACTTTTTTAAAGTGGGCGTGGCACTTCCACTTTTTCGTTCAATGCTAAAACAATAAGTTTCAAAGATCATCATAACATCTCTAACAGTGACAAGCTGTATCTAAGTTCGGAGTACTATAGGCGGAGCCACGCCACGCCCCTTATCCATTTTTAACATAACCTAGTCTTAAGTGGTTTGATATTCAACGATTTTATTCGGTCAAAATTTGATAGAGATCAGTCTATTACTTTGTCTATAACTCAGATTTTTTAAAGTGGGCGTGGCACTCCCACTTTTTTACTAGGCTGCGTGTCCTTCCATACTCAAACAATATGTTTCATATATCGTCATCATACCTCTAACAGTCTCTCAGATAAGCTTTATCTAAATTCGGAGTTTTATGGGCGGAACCACGCCCCCTTGCCCATTTTCAGTTAAGCAAAGTCTAAAATAATGTGCTAGCCAATAATTTCATTGTATTACAATGTTTTAACGATCGCTCTATTACTTCGGCCTTAAATGCGATTTTAAAGTGGGCGTGGCACCGCCCCCTTTTCCACCAGGCTGTGTTTTGTTCCATATTAAAACAAAATGTCATCGTATCTCTTACATTTTATGAAATATGGTCCTCGAATTTCAGATTAGAAAGGAGGCCACGCCCTTTTTTTTGTTTCAACTAGGTAAAGCCTTAAAAAAATTGTTAGTCACTAAATTTATTCTTATGAAATTTGAAACCGATCGGTCCATTACACTTCGGCCTTAATTCGTTTTTTAAAGGGGCGTGGCACCGCCCACATTACTTTCACTATGTGTTTCAGTACAATCCTACATTATATGTGCCAAAAATCATAGTCATATCGCAAATAAATCATCCAATATTGTCTTTTTAATTCAGGGTTGTGTAGGCGGTGCCACGCCCCCTTGTCCAATTTAAACATAACATATTTTATAATATTTTCCTGGTCATAGATTTCAATCAGTTAAAATTTTGGAACGGTTGGTCGATTAGTTTGGCTTTATATGCAATTTGTTTAAGGGGGCGTGGCATCCCCCATTTAGAAATAACTGCCTAGTCTCTGGTTTCATTTTGTTAAGATAATAAAATGATCGCACCATTAGTTTGACCATAAATGCGTGACACCGCCTTCTTTTCCTCCATGCCATAATTTTTTGTTCTAAATATCTTTGTCATATCTTGAATCGTTCATGAGATAGTGTATTTTTAGGTTGAAGCTTGTTGATTTTTCTGAGGTCGACCAAGTCAAAATTTTGAGCTCTTCAACGATCTGGACCATTTGCAAATACCGCTTCAGTCTATCAACTATGTTTCATGTTTCTGAAAAATTTCTGCGACCTAGCTTCAAAAGAGCGACCTGCAGTTTGCTTTCCACAGTCAGGCAGACGGACATTGCTTTTTTTTAGAATTTTACCACGATGCAGAATATATAGGTATATACTTTATGGGGTACCCGATTAGATGAAGTAAATTACCCTCTATTCTGTGCAGGAGGGTACAAAAACACTTTAAGGCATGCGATGGAAGTCTATGCAAATCCAGAGCAAGAATGGATTTTCATTGTGTTTACTTTGTTCGTTGTAAAATCTAATACCAGTAATTCTCGTTAAATTCAGGGCTGCTTGATTTTAACTGCAAATCTGCTAATTTTTGTTATAACAGATTTGTAGCTACGGATCTGACAAAGATGAAGTAGCGTTCATCGTAACGGGGCAAATCAAAGAACTATCAGTTAGGTCTGAGCGGCATTTAATTCGCCAGAGGTACCGCAAGAAGAGAAGAAACTATACTGACAATCTAGATCCGGCTGATGTAGCTGCCTCAATTCGCACTGCGCCCGAATGATAGCAATGTATCTAACACATGTCCCGCCACCTAGTGGTTACCACACGACACACAACAACGGTTCAGAAGCCCAGCCCAGTTTGGTCTGATTACCAGGTCCTTGAGGACGTACCCGATTCTTGGCGGCTCTTTCCTTAACCCAGAAACCAACTCTACAGAACCAGCAAGTCTGGTCTGATTACCAGGACCTTATGGACACACTCGATTAAAGTCTAAACCTTACTGAACCTAGAAACCAACTCTAAGCTCATAAACCAACATCACTTTCTTTGCTGGGTTATTTCTATGTGTAGCATTTTATGAAAGCGCTCTTGCAGTCATGCGTAACTGGGAGGTCGGTTGGTGTTGCTACGAAAATTGTTATTGAACGAGGTGTAAAGTTCAGTAAGCCACTAAAATTATCTTTCATTTACCGCGTCTACTTCTCGATGCTCGTCTCCGCCTTCACTACTACTTTATTTTCTTTTTTACAACTTCCGCAAGCCTTTAGCAGAATTATAAAAATCCTTTTCATGTTCATCAAAAGGGGGGCTGGGGGAAGGCAAACAAAAAGAATATTTTCTTTTTGTTGTATCCTCTTATTTGTTGCCAAATTGAAATTGATTTGCTTTTAATTATTTTATAGTAGAAACTCAAGAAGACAGGCTTTTATCGAACTCAATGGTGGCATATGATGGCATATACTTGTATATGAGGGAGAATTTTTAATAATTTCATGGCGAAAGTGCAATCAACGAAGTTCTACTGTGAGGGGTAGTAGTTTTTCCGGTAACCATTGGTATGCCTAAGGGATATCAGATATTAGGATCCAGGCAAGCAGCATATAACATACATTTACTGAGCGATTACAGAGTAATCGGACTTCACTTCTATTGGAAAGCCTTTTAAAACCTCTTATTTTAAAAGACTTTAAAAATATGTTTTTATCAGATCTTCTTAAAGCCATTAATATAAGCTATCTAAAGGGACATTGAAAGGTCTTCAATAGTTACCACCACAGCACGGCACCCACATAAACTAAACAGCTTGTAGAGTAAACCCCAAAAAAAATGTTTTCGATCGTTATAAATCGTATATAAATTTTATTAATTCATTCACAAGTTGACAGGTTGACATAGATGGTAGAAGCTGATGATTAGGTGGAGGAAACTGAGAATTAAATATTTGACAGGCAATAAGTAGTAAACCGACTATGATGCTATACTACCCCTGCCCATGACGGAGGGTATTTAAAATTCCACCCGCCCGAATTTACTTTGTTTTCCTTTAATCCTGTCGATTTTTTTCTGTTGAAAAAACCAAATACTATTCGGTATTTTATTACAAGAAAGAAACTATTTCTCAAACTAATTTTCTAAAAAAAAAAATCTAAATAAAACTGTATGGCCTTGAAAATGCTTTACGATAGTTTTCCGTTTTTTTCTATTTTCATATTTTTTCCATTAAAATAAATTAATTTCATTGAACAGGGATTAGCCGGCTCTTGCATCTACATTTGATAGAAGACAAGTATTGTACAAAAGAGCAAAGTGGCACTGATTTTCGTGGCTGCACACTGCTTTCATCGCGATTTCGGCACCTTGACGACCCTTATCAGAGAGCTTCGCAGCAATTGTTGAAAGAAAAACTGAACTCTTTGAGACGAGGTTCTCATCAAACGTATGAGACCTCCTGTTGTAAATCTCATTTTCAATTTGTTTTCCAAACGATTGCCCACAAAAAAATATTTTTATAAAACAAAAATTGTTAACTACAAAAAAATTTAAAAAAAAAAAATATTTTTCTACAAAAAATTTTTTTATGTATGTGACAGCGGAGGACCTGATGTGGACAACATCTGAGCATCGAATGAGACCGATCCCATGCCTCAAAAGTGTTCCCTCCCCGAGAACTGCGCGTTTTATGAAAGTGAAGTCGACGATTCTAAGCGCAAATAGAAAGGGACCTAATCTTTAAAATGGCTCTCCTGAACAAAACTGGTTTTTAGCCTTAGGTCCCTTTCTATTTTGCGCGTCACATATATTATAACCTGTTTTTTTAAAGAAAACACAGACACTTTTGTTGTGAAACAATTTTCTCTCTTCTTTTCAAGGATTTCAAAAAAATATTTTTTTAGTTTTTTTAATAAAATGAAGTTTATTTTTTTTTAATTCAATAAAACTAATTTTTTTTTTACTAACATATTTTTCCGAAAAAAAAATAAATCGATTTGACTACACCAAAAAATACTCTCCTCTTTTCACGGATTTTTTTTTCAAATAAAAGGCGTGTTTATTTTGAAAAAAAAAAAAAACAAAAATATCTATTAATTTTTTTCGTATGGTATTTTTTTCGATTCTCCTTAATTAAACGGATTTTTTGAATCACCGCTCAGTTTTGCCGCTAAAAGTAATTTTTTGGTAGACGTCAGTAGACATCGCTGCCAAATTAATATTTATGTAAGTTGATTTTTTATATTTTCTTCACACACTCTGTTTTTTTCTGGCAGAGCGTTGCTTTCATTTATTTGAACAACTTTTGTGTCGAGTTTTATTTTCTTAATTTTTCAATAATTTTTCTATCAATGCTAAAAATAATTCAACGGTATTTTTTTCATTATCGGGGAAACTTGTTCCCCTTTATTTTTTTAATTATTTTTCTTTATTTAATTTTTTTTAACAACAAATATATTTTCTTCTTTCTAAAAAAATCGATAAAAAATATTTTTTAATAAAATAAAATTTAATTTTTTTTTTAATTTTAAAAGCTTTTAGCAAAATATTTTTTTTTAGTAAAAAAAATAAATAAATTTGTTGAGATTAAAGGATTTTTTTTAAGGTTTTTTGCAATAATAGGCGCGTTTTTCAAACTAAAAAATTTGTCAAATTTTTTTGCTTCCTTTTAATTAAGAGGATTTTTGAAACCTCCGCTTAATTAAGACCCGAAAAGACTTTTTAAGAAAACAACTTTTTTTTGCAATAATAGGCGAGTTATTGCAAAAAAAAAATCCTCTACTTTTTTGTGATCTTTTTTTGCTTCCTTCTTATTAAGCGGATTTATTGGATCACCGCTGATTTTTGCGGTTAAGTTTTTAAGATTTTTTTTTTGTTTTTTTACAAAAAAGAATCCTTCAAAAAAATCAATAAAAATATTTTTTAATAAATTAAATTTAACTTCGTTTTTTTTGCCGCTGAGAGTTTGTTTTTTTAGATAGGTAGATGATGTTTTTTAACAAAAAACATTTTTTTCCTAAAAAAAATCAATTAAAAATGTTTTTTAATAAACTAAAATACATATATTTTTGTTATTTAAAAATATTTTAGCCAAACTTTTGTTTGTAGGAAAAAAAATTAATAAATTTGTTGACACTTAAAAATATATTCTTCTCTTCAAGGAGATTTTTTGCAATAATAGGCGTGTTTTTTAAAAGAAATTCGCTAATTATTACAAAATCAGTATTTTAGAAATTCGCTGTTTATTTTTGCCGCTAAGAGAGAAGCTTTGGTAAATGTCACTGTTCGAAGCTTTGCAAGCTTGGTGAATACCAGTGCTGCCAAATTGATATTTTTTGATATTTTCTGGCCACCCTGTGTTTTTGGCATAGCGATGATTTGATTTAATTTAAATAAAGGGTGGTTAAATTTTAAGGGCCGATGTTAAATGTGAACAACACCTAAACGTCAAGTTTTTTTTTCTTCACTTCATTTAAGATTTCTCAGTTTCTCAATTCTCAGATTAACTCAATATGAACCATGGAAAGATACACAAGCAAGCAACGCGTGAAAGTTAATCAGTCTTATTATGAAAATTAAAATCAATCAAAGAAAATCATCTTCAGTGATGAGGCACATTTTCACCTCAGCGGATTCGTCAATAAGCAGAATTGCCGCATTTGGGCGAATGGTAATCCAAGAGTGATTGTCGAAAAAACAATGCACCCACAAATGAATGACTGCTTGGTGCGGTTTATGGGCTGGCGGCATCACCGGGCCGTATTTTTTTCCAAAATTAGGCCGGTCAGGCAGTTGCTGTGAATGGTGTTCGCTATCGTAACTTTTTATGGACCGAATTGGAAAATATGGATGTGCACAATATGTGGTTTCAACAGGACGGTGCCACTTGCCAAACTGCTAACGAAACAATGACTATTTTGCGCGACAAATCAACATCGGCCCTTTAAATTTAAAAAGCCTTTAGAAGAAATACTTTGAACAAAAATTGACGCTAATGATAAATTTTTTATCAAACTCATGTGGTATGGGTCATTTTCGTTGCATTAATTTTAGACTTGCACTAACTGCAGCATCAAGGCTAGACTTGGGGAAAATTTCACTCTTCCTCTTAAGTAAAGGATAAATTTCATATCACTGTAATCTAGGAATCGGCATCACTGCATCACTTTAAAGTTCACAATTTATTTGTCTTTCGATTGCCTCCTCCCATTTTTTTTAATAAATATTTATTCGATTATTATTTTTTCTTCCCCTCCTGAAAATCAAATAAAGGAAATAATTTTAAAAATATTTACAAAAAATACGGTTCCTGTGATTTCCTGGCAAACAGACAAAAAATAATAAAACTGAAATTCAACAGCAACGAAATTCCTCTACATCCCTGAAATGCCAATGATCCAACGCTGCGCTGAGCTGTTCTGTGCGGTGGGGCTCAGCTCCGCATGGCCTGGGCCAGCCAGCATCGTTAAAGCCAAGCAAACGAAGCGTATTACATAAGGTTCGTTGTTGTAATACTTGTACGCTCATCGTACGATATCTTAACAAAATAAATAAAGGTTAACAAAATAGAATTACCAGCTATTACCATTACCAATATCCATTAAATTTGCCAGCCAACAAAGTCGTGCGAGGGAGGATGAGAGAGGCAGCGAAGGGTAAGCCTTATAAAAGCTTTAAGGATGTTCACACACACACGCAAGCACGTCGACCAAAAGTCTCATATTAAAAAAGTTGTGTGTGCAGATGTGAGAGTGTTGTAGTGCAAGTGTTTGTGAGTGGGTGTCTTAGTATTTGTATTTCCACATCACTTTAGTGGAAAAATAACAATTTTTAAGAAAGGCAATGAAGCAGAAAAACCAAAACATTCATAATAATGATTAACTCGATACACAGTCTCCCATACTCTCAATAACACGCACACAGGCCCATATAGGCCCTTACACACACACACATGTACCACACATTTTTATTAAAAATCTTAAAATTCCAAGGGAACAATGAAATCCTTAAAAGACTCTCAGACACACGTACACATACAAAAGGATAATACACTTCAAACGACCCTGTAATACTCTACTTTTGACATTTTCGAGAACTTCACCTAATGGCCCACATAATGATGTCGGACAACAGAGGCCAGAAAAGGACGACACATCCTTGGAATGGCTATCAATCAGGGCGACTGGTTATTAAGGTTAAGGCGAACTGTTGCGGTGAATTAGGGAGGAGGTGGAAACAGGAATTTTGTAAATGACCATTGGTGGAATTTCAAAACTTGATTGATTAAAAGGGTCAGGTCAGCCTGGTGACAAAAGTAATCTACTTTAGCTCAACCCCTAGATTAACATCAAAAGCCGCAGGACCGAGTATCAGAGTTCAAGTTTGATCAAACAGGAAATAAAGCCGTGTTGTAAAGCCTTCGGCTGAAGTCAGAGTGCTTGTTTTGTGTTGTGCTACAAGGCGCGACAAAGCACTGCATTTGTTTTCTGTGACGCCTGCAGCACGACTGATGGGGGTGAAAAGCGAGTCGAAGCGACAAAGTTGGACGTTGTTGTTGTTATAGCGGCACTCAGTACCGGGGTAGCAGTCCTTGGTCGCAGAATTCGTGTCGATCCGGTGCATAGGACCGGCTGTCATGGGACCCACAAACTTGGACGTGAAATGGTTAGCAGCATCTCAGAGTTGTAGCGAAGCGAAAAGCAAGTTAAAGCGACAAATCAGGTAGTGAAATGGTGTGTAGCACACAATCGCTTCGTTTTGTTTAAGTTTCAGTTTCTCTACAATTATTATTTGTTTGCACGAATTGTTTTCATAAGGCTTCTAAATTCCCTTTTGATTGGGCATTTTAATTTAACACTTAAATTAAAAAAACTCTTCGTCTGCATCGATCTTGCTCCGCTTGAAGAATAAAAATTATTACAAATACAACATAGAGCAAGGACAAGAACAAAAACAAGTACAAGCCGCGTTTCATAGCCTACTTTGTGGTCTACACTCGCTTCACTCTCATTCTGTCATCACTCTTACTCTGCTATAGCAAAAACTATTATCGCTTCTCGCATCGCTTATAGCGCGAACTCTCTTATCAGCCTTTGTATTATTCGCTATAGCAAAAACTATTACGGCTTCTCGCATCGCATCGCTTATAGCGCGAACTCTCTTATCAGCCTTTGTATTATTCGTAGGACAAACGAGCTTAGTTTAGGACTTTGGAAGGGCTTCTCTTAAGCGCTCTAAGTGAGGACATTGTTTACGCATACGGATTCCACAAGGAGGCGCTGGAAAATTTGATGCGTCTTATGAAAGGGTGATAACCTTTCGCAACCTAGTAATTCTTGGTAACAAGCGAAGAAGATATACTTCGCTTGTAAAGCCGTAGCATCGTTTATAGCTTAAAACGGGTTATTTTCAGGACTTTGCCTGGGCTACTACTCCTCGCTAGCGCCATATTTTAAAACAGACTTTTTACAACCTTAAAATATAAGTAAATCTCATACAACTTATTTGAAATGCCGCAGAATCATGCATATTCAAACAAGCTTCAGCCGATACGCAGCATGTAGCCCTAGAGCACTACGGTAATGTCAAGTCCGACACCAGCGAATAATACTACTATCTATCAAAACATAGCAGGTCTACCATCAAACCCAATGAGTTCTAATCATATATCATCTGTTGTCGAGTCTTTTACCGAACCTCGAAGTGGTAGCAGCATAGCCTACCTCATTGCATCGAATTCGGCGTGGTCCACTTGAAAACCAGCGAATAGTACTGCTATCTGTCAAAACGTAAAAGGGTACCATTAAACCCCAAAGAGTTCTCATTTAATGTCATCAGTTGTCGAGCCTATTACCGAAAATCGAACTGGTAGCAGCTTAGCGTGCTTCATTCTGTCGAATACGCTGCGGTCAATTCCAAAAGCAGCGAATAGTACTGCTATCTGTCAAAATTTAAAAGGGGTATCATTAAACCCCAAAAAGTACTAATTGCAGCTTAGCGTGTTTCATTCTATCGGATACGCTGTGGTAAATTCCAAAAGCAGCGAATAGTACTGCTATCTGTCAAAACCTAAAAGGGGTACCATTAAACCCCAAAGAGTTCTAATTGAATGTCATCAGTTGTCGAGCCTATTACCGAAAATCGAACTGATAGCAGCTTAGCGTGCTTCATTCTATCGGACACGCTGCGGTCAATTCCAAAAGCAGCGAATAGTACAGCTATCTCTCAAAACCTAAAAGGTCTACCATTAAACCCCAAAGAGTTTTAAACGAAGGCCATCTGTAGTAAATCCTACTACGAACTGGTAGCAGCTTAGCGTGCTTCATTCTATCGAATACGCTGCGGTCAATTCCAAAAGCAGCGAATAGTACAGCTATCTGTCAAAACCTAAAAGGTCTAATATTAAACTCCAATGAGTTATAATTGAATGGCATCAGTTTTCGAGCCTGTTACCGAAAATCGAACTGGTAGCAGCTTAGCGTGCATCATTCTACCGGATACGCTGTGGTCGATTCCAAATGCAGCGAATAATACTGCTACGTTTTAAAACCTTAAAGGTGTACCGTCAAACACCAAAGAGTTTTAAATCGAATGTCATCTGTTTTCGAGGCTACTACCGTAAATCGAAACTTAGCAGAATAGCCTGTTTCATTCCATCGAATTCGCCGTGGTCATTTTTTTCTCAGAGCCAACTACAGGCGATCCTTCTGAAAAACCTTACATTCTCTAAGCCCACAGAACAAACCAAGTTCGGAACCATTGATAGCGGATCACACAACCACCTATCAAACCAAAATGAGCCTTCCATTGTTACTAACAAAATTTTTAATCAAATACTGAACCAGTTGTAGCTTAGTCTGCTTCATTTCATTAAACCCTATTCCTTCCCCTCAGAAAAAAAATTCTGAACCACCTGTAGTTGATTATTATTTCAAAACTTCTAAAGCCCTAGAACCCTGCCGATTTTCCAAGTACAGATCCAGCTATAGCGCATCATACTAGTAGGTAGCAGCAAAACCTAACAAGCTTCCATCAAACCCCAAACGAGTTTCAAGACAATACCATTTGCTGTACTGCAGAAAGCTGAATCAGAAGAAGGTTAGCCTGCTTCCATATACTAGACACGCTATGATCGACACTCTCTCTGCACCTTGCCAAGCAAATACAGAGATCAAAAGTATAGCAATAAAGACTAAGATGGCGAATATCGAGGCTAGCCCGGATGGAGGCTCGTCGGCTTACCCCTACCAAATTAGCTGCGGGTTCACAAACCCACTGTTGCCGATTTTATTCCCATACATGATGTATTCGAAATTCCTGAATCCCGGAAATCATAATCCGCCAGCAGTCAATCATAATGACAAATACAGACAAAGTCCAGATTTAAAAAAAAATATTTCAAATTTCTGTTGGGTAAATTGCTAACATCCCTTGTCATTAACCAATAACATCCATAATCCCCATTGTAGCGTTTGGCAGCCAACATTATTCCTACCTCAAAATCATAACAGAGCTGCTATTAAGTATAAGAAGGGTGTTAACTAAGTACCATCACTTAACTGCATACACTCGAATGAAGGTTATCAACTGGTATCAAATGCCCTGTGAATCGCATGGAAAATCTATTTTCTATCAAAATCAAGGCATGATTGATGATGACGTTCATGAATCGAACCCAAGGAGCGTTGATAGCCTTAATACTTGAATAGATTTAACACACAATGAAGGCAGCGGCGACGATAACAACAACTGCGGAGATGGCAACGACGACGATATATTCGAATAACTGAGACAATGGCAAACAAACACAAAAGCGATGCCTCCGAAAACAATTTATTTTAAGTTCCACTAAATAAGCAACAACAGCCAGGCAGGCAACGTCATTTGTATTCCGTCTCCATGTGCTCATGCTACGAACTTAAAATGTTCCTTAAGATTTCTGTTTATTTTTTTTTTATTTTTCTTTTGTTCCTTCATTGTTCATGGGGTGTTAAATAGTAGATATGTGCGAGTGTGCTCAAGAGTGTGGCATCATATATGTTTGCCGCTGTAAGAGCATGGATTGATGTACAGTAGCTGGATAATGATATAAGGAAAGCTCGACTGGGCAGTTTTTAGATTCACTTTCACTAGATCTTTGCATTAAAGTATCGAAGAAGCTTTTACCCGTATCTCTCTTCCTTCCTCTTTCGCTTTCTCAGTTTCTCTGTCGCTTGCTCGCTCTTTCTCCTTTTCTGGCTCCCTTTCGCTCCCCATCTCTTTTTAACCCTACCTTTCTTGCGCCGTCGACTCTATTATCTTGTTCTCTCCCTTCTTCCCTCGCTCCTCTCCCATCTCGTTCTCACCCTGCGTTCTTTCGCTTATATTTTCTCCAGTTCATAGACTCCCTTTGTTGATACCTCCCACCCTCTATTACTACCTCTGTCACTTTTCATCTTTCCCACCTCGTTCTCTCTCCTTCATTACCCCCATCACGTTGCCTCCCCGCCTCTATCGCTCCTTCTCAATTCTTTTCTCACTATCTCCTTTTCTCTCTTGTTTGTTCGATTCTTCTACTCCTACTCTTGTTCTATTACTTCCCGTAACACTTCTTTTTCCTCCCTTTCACGCTTCTTCTCCCTTGCCATTCGCTCTCTCCCATCCTTTCTCGTTCTCTTCCTTCACTATCCGCTCTCTTTCTTCTTTTCGCGCCATCTCCCTCCTTTTAACGCTCACTTCCTTCGTCTCTCACTATTTCGCTCCTTCTCTCATTCTCTTACTTTCTCTTTTATTATGTACCTTTCTCGATAGTAAAAGAGAGTCTATCTCACTAACCTTCAACGGATCTGCATCCGCCACACCAAGCGAATTGACATAACCTCAACATGATGTTACCGACCTTTGAGATATTCTAGATCAGCTATCCTGTCAGCAGTTGGTGTTACAGCAGATGGTGTTACCAATACCGATGGCATTGCCATCACCTTCATTCCCAAGAGTGAGCCGGTAGATGGCGCAGCCTATGCAGAATTTCTGTCTGAACACCTTGATATCCAGACGAAAACCTCTCCGCTTATTTTTCTCAGTCCAGGGACTTTTTAGGTAGATAAATCAAATGCAAAGTAAATCAGCATACATCAGAAATTGGATGATGCATGCGCATTTTCCAAAACATAAGGCAACTGTAATAATCGATCTCAAGAACCTCCACAACTTTTACGTAGTTCAAGAGATCGGATTTCGAAGCGACTCAGTTAAGAGGTGTCTCGCTTTTGGGTTCCCAAAAAAAATGTTAGGAAATGTAAAATCCTAGAAAAAGTCCAGTTTACAAGTTGAGGTATTGCCATCTGGCAGGCCGATGTGTCGGAAACCCCAATATACGCCTGGTTGACTTATTTACCCCAAAAAGGTATACAGTGGGATTTCTTACTAATAAGATCTTCGAGAATCCGGCTATCCTGCCAAGGTAAAGTTTTGCTAAAGTTAATCGTATAACGAAAGGCAACACGGACTCCAGCTTTTTTTGCCAAAAGCTAAAAAAATACAAGAGATCCTTGTGTGCCATTAATTGAAGCGATTGGTCGCAGGTAGCTTGGCCATATCAACTAATAATGCGGACAGCCATCAAGGTATACTGAGTAGGCTCAGTGGGAGAATCTTCCGTGTCCGTGTTCTCAGCATACCTTTAATGTAAGGCTTAACAACTGGGGAGTCATTTGTAGTCATGTCCTCCGAAGAAATCTGATTTTTTTATGTAGCAGATGCGATAAGATTGTCACCTAAGAGGTTCACCATGAAGTAGCATGGGGATGACCAAATGGGAGATCATTGCGCTTTAACATACGGATACAAAAGTGTCTAATACAGACTTGTCCATTTCGTAGGTCACAATGAAATCCGAACTTCCCGAAGTATCATACGTCCAAATTCTGCAAATTGGCGTCAATACAGCGGCTCAGTTGGAGGCAGCGCATGCTTGAGATAGGTTGAGAAAATTCAAGACTTTCTCAAGATAAACAATGGTGAAACAGACTTCGAAAATAGAACAGAAAATGCTACTTTCGGATATAGCGAGTGCGACGTTTTGGGGCTACGTTGTATAAAGCATCATCATAGTCTTTCGAAATAATCTAAAAGATCAATTTTTACCGTCGGCAAAGCGGCTATCTTACTAATTCTGATAATAGAACAGCACCTGCTTGCTACTTTCGGACATAGCAAGTCCGACGTTTTGGGGCTACGTCGCCTAAAGCCTCAGCAGTGACCTTCGAAATAGCCTGAAGCCGCCTCCAGAACAACGCGGGGTTTAACCGTCGGCAAAGAAGCAATCTTACCATTTCTGATAATAGAACAGCATCTGCTACTTTCGGGCATAGCAAGTCCGACGTTTTGGAGCTACGGCATCTAAAGTAACAGCACTGTCCTTCGAAAAAACCTAAAACAGCCTCCAGATCAACGCCGATTTTAACCGTCGGCAGAATGGCAATCGTTTCATCTCATATGTTCTTCTGTAACTGCTAATAGAAGCGTTAGGGATCGTGTGTCGCAACGCAGGTTTTAACCGTCGGCAAAGGGAGAATCGTCCCATCTTATATATTCTTATGAAACTGCTAATATAAGCGTGAGAGATCGTGTGCCTTGTCTGTGTGCTGCTTTTAGTTGTCTCGAAGGACCATTTTCTAAAGTAAGCTTACGCTGTTTGGGTTGATATTTTTCCAGATTATATTGTTGGGGTTGATATTCCCTCCACCGAAGGAAGGAAGAAAGAAAGAGCGTCCGTTATGTGGCCCACCTACGCTATAGACAGATACAAGTTGGAGAATATGAAGTCCAAACTGCTATATTTTGTTCGGGTTCATATGCTCACGGTCTGGAGAGCATATAAACCCGAACAAAATATAGCAGTTTGGACTTCATATTCTCCAATTATCGTAGGTGGCCCACTTACGCTATAGACAGACACAAATTGGACAACATGAAGTCCATACTGCAGAAAATATACCTGCGAAGCCAGATTTTTGATTTTCGATCTGTGGGCGGTGGAGAGGGCGTGGCCGAGATCACATTTCTTGCTGAGAGTTCACAAAAGATTCCGATCTACTAAAAACTTTTACCCAAAACGTCTATAAACAGATGATGAGCCCGACCCCGCAGCTCATCTATAGATGTTGAACGATATAATGATCTTACACCTAAGAGCTGATAAATGATATCTACTCTGCACACGCTTGAGACACCGTTCTGTGGTCCACTTACGCCATAGACAGCCACAAACTGGACAACATGAACTCCAGGCTGTAGAAAATCTACCTGCGAAGCCGGATTCTTGATTTCCGATATGTGGGCAACGGAAAGGGCGTGGTCGAAATGCCATTTCTTTGCTGAGAGTTCACAAAACATTCCGATCTCTTAGGTACAAAGACAGACTAATGCAATTGTCTGCTTGATTTCAATATCCTAGCCGCAAGCTCTCCCTTGCTATAAGTGTGCACCGCTGCCGCGTCTATTGATTACAAGGGGCACATGTCGAGTTATTATTTTGAGGGATCGGCTGATTGTGGGATTTTTTTAATTCTACTTTACCATGTGGGCTTATAATAGAGATTAAGAGAGGAAGAGTAGAAAAATTGTTCTGTGACTGATATGAGCCAGGACAGATCTGTGTCTGTACAGGACAAATTTGAATTTGCCTAAGACAGATTTGAGTCTACAGACTTCTGGAGTTGTCCGCTTGAAATCTAATCCCAATTTCCTAGCCGCAGACTGTCCTCCACTATAAGTATGCATTGCTGCTGTGTCTATTGATTCTGGGTGGATTTTCTTTTCCTTTTTTGGTTGCATGAACGTACATAAAGTCGGGTAAATTTACTTTAATTGCTTTGCACTCGACAATTAATTTGTTGCTGTTGCGCGCCGATGCTTTTTCCCCCGCCGTTCATTTATTTACATGTTCCCTACAGCGCCCGGCCGGCCAAGCCGAAGTGTTGGGTGGCGGCGTTGCTGCTGCTGCTACTCGTGTTGGTTTTGGCTGAAGTTTCCAAGTGTGAAGTGAGCAAAACTGTTGTTAGTAAAATACCACAAATAGTAATTAATTTTAATTACCCATTGCATTTGTGCTACTCCTCTTCCTCGGGCGCTCCTTCCCTAGATTTGGTGTTCATTGGTTGATTTTTTCGCTGTGGGGCAGGGGCCTAGGAGGCGGACAGCGATCGTTATGTATTAAATTTGTTGAAATGCTGAGTGCCACAATAACGGACGGTAGATGTTGTCGGACGACGGAAATGGCTGAACGACCGTTCGACCATGCACTCGTCGTCAAATTTGAGGTTTGACTGGAAGTTAAGAGTTTGTGACCAACGACCCAACGCAAAGAATAATTAGTGGTGGATATTTTCCATGAGCGAAAGTTCGGTTGAAATGTTTCATTGTGGGCGTAGCTGATGGTGATGATGTTGGCAATGCCGGTGGCGATGGAGGAAGGATGAATGGGTTGGCTGGTCAAAGTGGCGGAGATTGCTAAGCACAATAAACAAATTGTGTTATTGGTTTATGTTTTGAAAATGCATAAATTTCAATTGTACACGGATTTTCTTTAAAGCCTCGGAACTGGACGATTCTTTGCGGTAGTGGCAAATATTCCAGTTATGAAAGGGGGCATTGGTGTGGGGTTGAAAAGGAGATATCAGCTATATTTTGATTTAAACTGATCTACAGTTTCTTAAAGGAAAATGGGCCATACGAAAAACAAATATCATGAGTGGCATGGAGTGAATAACAGCGGTGGGTTCGAACCCAACTCATTCTGAACGGCGCACCCAAGGCAGTTGTCCTACCACCGAACTAGAATCCTTTAGCCTAATCAGTCACTGGATCCGAAAACTGAGCAATTCGAGTATCCAACTCTAAACTATTCAATTCGAGTATTCACAAGAAACCAGACCAGTTATAATTTAGGGGTTTTAGGTTCCATTAGAACCTTTTCTTCCTCTTGCAAATTCCTGTTTTTAGTCCTAAGTTATTTAAAACATTATTTGTTTCTATGCCCAAGACAACATGATTTTGGAATAATTCCCAAAATTGTTATTCATTCTACAAATTTAGATTTTTTTTCTTGCGTGTTTTTTGGAAAAAAAAAAATGAAGAGCGTCACACACACTAGAAGACTCAACTCAACAGCTGCTGCAACAGGACGTGAGGTCATTCATTTGTTGGCAACATCTGATGCCAGCAACATTTCTGCTTCATAGATTTACCGCACCAACACGCAAATGTGGGACAGCAGCATAAACGTGCTGCACTTGTCCTGACATTTCTCTGTGGGTCATGCAACAACATCTGCCAACGGGCAACAATTGTACGTTCATCGACCATTCCCCCAGCACCGCAACGTTTTGAAAAACAACAGCTGTATTTCCTCCCGGGGAAGCGGCACACGAATGCAAAGAGTGTGAAAAGGCCATCAACCGCCCCCTGCTGGTGTGCGTAGCTGGCTGAGATTGGCGACGGCGGGACTCAACTATGAATGCAACAATTTGCTTTAAATGCATTTATAATTGCTGCTGCATGGTGGCCGTAGAAGTTGTTGCTGCTACTGCTGCTGCCGTAAAACCAACAACAGCATATGATTAATTTCCAGAAGAGATTTGATTTATTGATTTGAACTTTGCTTCAGTGAATTATGAAGGGGTGTTGGAGCGTCCGCCAGTCAGCCAATGCATATTAAATGTTTTATGACTGCACTGCATGCTGAGCAAGCGAGTTAGTATGGAGGACGGGGGGCATCACTGGGGACTGGCGGGCATAATCTGGGGATTTCTTAGGCAATCCAAGGGGCAGATGAAGAGTAATTATTTTAAGGGGTCAGTTGACTAGGGGATTTCTTTTCAGTGACTGGCGGTCTGATTTGAGTCTCCCCCGAACAGAATCAAATCTGTCCTGGACAGATGCAAATCAGTCCTAACAGACTCAAATTTGTCCTAGAAAAACTTAAATATGTCCTCAACAAACTTAAATCAGTGCTGGACAGGCTCAAATCTGGACAGACACTAATCTGTTCTGAACAGACTCAATTTTATTGTAGACAAACTCAAATATGGCCTAGACAAAATCAAATCAGTCCTCAACAGACGCAAACCTGTTCAAAAAAACTCAAATCGGTCCTAGAAAACGCCTGCAAATAGAAATGAGAACGGAGCCTGTGACATCGTTGGGCTTTGGCGGGAATAAACTGGGGGGTTTTTTAGGCAATCCAATAGGTAGATGTTGAGTAGTTATTTAAAGAGATCGGTTGAATGTGGGATTTATTTTAATTCTTCTGGACTATGTAGAATTATAATAGATATTAAAAGGGAAAGGATCGAAAAATTGTTCAGTCACTGATGGCCTGATTTAAATCTGTGCTAGACAAACTCAAAGCATGTCCTGGAAAAAATCAAATCAGTCCTGAACGGACTCAAGTCGGTCCTGGACAAACTCAAATCTCTACATAACAGACTCAAATCTGTCCTATGCAGGCCCAAATCTGTCCTGGACAGACTCAAATCTGTTCTTGACAAACGTTAGCCAATACAAATCAGGAACTTTGGCGGAAGAATGGAGTGTTTTCTATGGTTGTTATTTCCTGACTCTATATCCTTTAACGAAGGATAGAGTGTATACTAAATTTGGCAGCCAATGCCTATTAAATGTATTATGACTGCAATGCATGCTGAATTAGTAAAGGCCGTGGGTATCACTAGTGTCTGAGGGGCATAATCTAGGGATTTTTTAGGCAATCCAAGGAGCAGATTTTGAGTATTTTTTTAAGGGGATTGGTTGATTATGCGATTTTTTTATTTCTACTGGACTATGTTGGATTATAATAGATATTAGATAATAGTAGAAAAATTGTTCATTTAATGATGTACTGATTTAAATCTCCACTGGACAGGCCGCAATCTGTCCTGGACAGACTGAAATCTATGCTGGCAGACTCAAATCTGTCCTAGACAGACTCAAATTTTTCCTGGACACACTCAAATCTGTTCTAGACAAACTCGGTGCTAGACAGACTCAAATTAGTGCTAGATAGAACTCAAATCTGTACTGGCAGACTCAAATCTGTTCCGGACAGACTCAAATTTTTCTTGGACACACACAAATCTGTTCTAGACAGACTCGGTGCCCGACAGACTGAAATTAGTGCTAGATAGAACTCAAATCTGTCCTGGACAGACTCAAATCAGTACTGGCAGACTCAAATCTGTTCCGGATGGACTCAAATTTTTCTTGGACACACTCAAATCTGTTCTAGACAAACTCGGTGCTAGACAGACTGAAATTAGTGCTAGATAGAACTCAAATCTGTCCTGGACAGACTCAAATCAGTACTGGCAGATTCAAATCTGTTCCGGATGGACTCAAATTTTTCTTGGACACACTCAAATCTGTTCTAGACAAACTCGGTGCTAGACAGACTCAAATTAGTGCTAGATAGAACTCAAATCTGTCCTGGACAGACTCAAATCTGTACTGGCAGATTCAAATCTGTTCCGGACAGACTCAAAGCTGTACTGGCCGACTCAGATCTGTACTGGCCGACTCAGATCTGTACTGGCAGACTCAAATCTGTCCTTAAGAAACTTAAATCTGTCCTAGAAAGACTAAAATCAGTCCTGGACAGACTCAAATCTGTCTCGGAGAGACTCAAATCTGTCTCGGACATACTAAAATCTGTCCTGGACAGACGTCTGCAAATATAAATGAGGAACTTTGTGTTTTTATTCCCTTCACCAAGAACAGAGTGTATACTATGTCAAATTAGTGCTGTGCAGACTCAAATCTGTCCCGGACAGACTCAAATCCGTCCTGGACAGAATCACATCTGTCCTGGCAGACTCACATCTTTCCTTTACAAACTGAAATCTGTCCTGGAAAGACTCAAATCAGTCCTGGACGAACTCAAACTGGCCTGAACAGACGGCTGCACTATGTGAACTATGTGTAAACAATGTTTGTTATTTATTCCCTGACTTTATCACCCACCAAAGGATGGAGTGTGTATCAAATTTGCCACACCTCAAAATATTGATCGGAGATAACTGATTGTCATAAAATTCTAAGACAATCTAGCCAAGTCCATCTGTCTGTTATTTAAAAACACGACTGCCATAAAACCAATTGATTTAGGTCCCTGAAATTTTGCTTAATGATGGCCTATGGGCAAAGGTTGTTGGGGACAGTAAATGGGCGATATGGGCCCAGGAGACTAAAAGATTCCCTATATAAGACTAAAAGTACCTAGGAAATAAGTCCACTGTATAAGGTATAAGCCCCACAAATCACACTTTATTACATGATTTTTTAGCTAAATAGGGACAGTTAGTTAAATTGTACTTCCACGGCTAAGTTGCAGCACTTTTCGGCTCAAGTGGCCCAGTGGGGATTAATAGTAAATATGGCCATATGGCTAACCAAATTATAGCAAATTTTACTGCGAATGCAAATATATGCATATATTTTCGAGTTATGGCTAAGATTAGGGTCCCTTGAACGCGACCAAAGGGGCCCAAAAAACGGACCTTGTGGTTAAAAGAAAAGATCACCGGTAAATACCGGCATATTAGTACTCATTTTAAGGCCGTTTTTACTACGAATTAAATATTGATTTATTTGAAAGATTTAGCTAAGAATGGTTTCCGACTCAAGGGCCCGAAAAACGCCCTCCACGGTTAAAAGAAGGGACCATTATTAAATATAGGCAAATTCTTCAAATATGCCTTTATATACGCTGCTAAATATGGATTTTATTACGCAGCCAAATATGAATTTATTTGGAAGATTTGGCTAAGATTGAGATCGGACTCAAGGGCCCAAAAAACGTCCCTCGTCGTTTAAAAGGGATAACTGTTTATTATTCAAATAAAAAGCTATCAGAAGGCACCACCGGGAAATATGGGCAAATGGATAATCAAATTAAAGCCGGCTTTACCACAAATCTAAATATGGACTTAGTTGGAAGATTTAGCTAAGATCGGCGGTCTCATTGGCTCAAAAAACGGAGCTTTGTGGTTAAAGAAAGGACAGCTGGTAAATATCGGCATATTATTTAAATTAATGTCGTTTTTACTACAAAGACAGATGTGGATGTATTTTGACGATTTGGTTGAGGTTTGGGCGGGACTCATAAGTCAAAAAAACTGTCCTTATGGCTAAAAGAAGGAACCATCAGGAAATATGGGCACTCCAATTTAAGTCGGTTTTATTAAAAATGCATATGTGGATTTACTTTGAAGATTAAGCCAGGATTGAGGCCGGGCTCTTAAGGCCTATATACTGCCGTTATGGTGAAAAGAAGAAACTAATGGTAAATAAGGGTGCTTAAATTAGATTTGGCTGAGATTGGGGTCAGACTAATCGACACAAGCCGCCCAAAAAACCGGTCACTTTAAGAGCGAGCTTTAGCATGGCCGAACTTTATGACATTTTAGCGTTCACCAGAAAGGAATATAACTTTTAAAACTATCTAAGAGACTAATTCAAAAGGGCTTTAATAGAAGTGGTAGAATTTGGGGGTGTCTATTTATCATAAGAGCCCTAAAATCTGTCGCATCAAGAAACATCTCAACATGAATTTTAAAAACGTAAATTAATTATAGTAATTTAAATAAAATAATATAAATTTATAAAAACTTATATAAATTATATAAATGATATAAAGGGTGTCCTAAGAAGAGCGCAATTTTTAAATTTTAAATAAAACACAGATATTTAAGAAAAAATCGTCAAACTTTATTATATCGTAAAGTAGACAGAATGAGGTTATGTATGGAACAATATATCGTGCAGATGGCCGCCGCGGCTTTGCTGGCATGCACGCGATCTTTTAATGAAATTTTCAATGACCGTTTTGCATGAATGCTGCGGTATTTCATTAATGCAGCGTCCAATTTCGTCTTTTAAGGCTTGAGTCGTCGTCGGCTTATTCGCGACTTCAAAAAACCCCAAAGAAAAAAATCTAATGGTGTTAAATCGCACGATCTAGACGGCCAATTCTGATCTCCAAAACGCGAAATAACACGACCGGGAAATGACTGATGCAGCAATTGAATTGTTTCTCTGGCTGTATGACATGTGGCACCGTCTTGTTGGAACCACATGCCCTCCACATTCATTTCTTCAATTCTAGGTAAGAAAAAACTGGTTATCATTTCACGATACCAAACACCATTGACTGTTTGCGCTTGACCTGCCTCATTTTCATAAAAAAAAGGTCCAATGATTCCTCCAGCCCAAAAACCACACCACACAGTGACACGTTGAGGATGCATTTGCTTCTCGTGAATCACTCGAGGATTTTCCGAACCCCAAATGCGACAATTCTGCCTATTGACGAAGCCATCAAGATGAAAATGGACCTCGTCACTGAAGATGATTTTATCGGCAAAATCAGCATTTTCATGTTGTCTCTCCAATACCCAATTAACGAACTCCATTTCGTGTAGCGCTCCATTTTTACTAACCTCGTATCTTCTACTAACAAACAATAACAATTGTTCAAATGTCAAACAATGACACTTCGAATGTTGTTGCCAGATTTAAAAATTGCGTTCTTCTTGGGACACCCTTTATATGTATATAAATTATATACATTTATATACATTTACTTATATATAAATTATTTAAAATATATAAATTATATAAAATACGTCTCTAATATAAATTTGTATAAATTATAAAAATGTATCACTCCAACACTACATTTTAAAATGCCCATAAATTCAGTTAGAGGACAAGATATGTCAACAGGGGACACCGTTTCTTCCTCCTCAAAGACAACATTTAATTTGATGGAATTCAATAACTGACATGTATTGAACTCCGGTTCGTCCATCCGTCCCTACTTTCCTTTGTAAGTCTGCCTGTTTTTCAGCGCTGGCAAATGTAAATAAATTATCTTCATTAAGAGCAGCCTTTTTTTCTGGCTGATGCCATCAATTCCTGATCAAATTTCTAAACAAACACTTAAACTCCAATCATAAAAAAATAAAACTAAATTGTGTAATGCCCCCTACCCCTCTGCCCACCCCGAACGACAACAATAAGAGAAATAACATTTTTAAAAAGCAATTTCCGCAAGAGGACAATGGCAATATGGCCAGATGAAGAAGAAGAGGACGATCAGAGGCAGTAGTCTAGTCGACATCCAACAAAGTGCAAACAGTAACATTTTTCCACAACGAAAAAATATGTCGAATCTGTTGGCCATGGACGACGACAAGGAGTGAGAAGTGGCGGCGGAGTTCAGTTTCGATAGAAGTTGGTTGTCATGGCAAAAAAAAAATTGCGCAGAAAAAAAACACTGAAAAAATAGCGCCGAGTATTGAATTGAACAACAGAAAATTCGTTTACTTTGGAAGCATATGATATTTACTGTCATAGCACTGTTGACCCGGTTAGTTGGTCGTTTGTTGTTGTTGTTGCCGCCGTAGTTCTGAATGGTTTTGAATTCTTCGCTGTCGCTGTGGGTTTTCTTTTTTATTTTTGCTAGTGTTAAATTTCATTCCACTTTTTGCTAGGTTCTGTCGCCAAAGGGTTGCACAAATTAGGAATGAAGGAAAATGGAAAAATGTAAACGAAAAAATTTAGGTACTAATTTCGTAAATTGCACTTGGCGGTTTTTAGTGCGACACCTCAGCCAAATCTTTAAAATTCATGCATATTTACAAACGTACACTAGGGTGGGCCGATTCTCTCAGTCGTTTTTCTATTTGCAAGCGCTTATATATTATATTGTATTGCATGTACATGTATATTTGTATTGATTGTACAGGGTGTCCGCCAGGAAGGTATACTACTTTGTTTTGCCGCCATTTTGGTAAACATTAGCCTTGACAGTTCATATTTGTCAGTCGTAAAGTAGAGACGTGGCAAATTTATTATGGAAAAATATTCGATAATCGTTAAACATTTTATCAAAATCAATGAGAAAGTTACGTGAAGTTTTTGGAAGAAACAACGTGCCAACAAAACTCACTGTTTATCGTGTAGTGAATGGTTTCGAAGAATGAGGGTCTGTATCTGATAGGCTCAAGCATAGACCACAACGTTCTGTTAGATCGGCTGAAAAGATTACTGCTGCTCAAGAAAGTGTTCAAAACAATCCATGAACCTCAATTCGATGCCGTGCTGAATGTAATAAAAAAATGTGCTCAAAAGGGCTGGCATTTGTGAGGCTTACAAAGGCGGACATTTATTTGAAATTGTATTTCATACATAATTGCTGATATTAGATAAAACGGACATTTATCTGAAATTGTATTTCATACATAATTGCTGATATTAGATAAAACATTTATCAATATAAGATCCATTCTCTTTCATTTAGTCAAAAGTTATAAACAAACAAAGTAGAGTACCTTCCCGACGGACACCCTGTATATCACCTTTGACACTAAGGTCTGTTTTTTGGAACCGTTCGGCTCATGTGTCCGACCGTTATCAAAGCCACGACTTAAAAATAAATCCATATTTAGATTCTTGATATAATTAGCTTTAGTTTGGGTAACCATTGGTCCTCATTACTCATTGATTGTTTTTTTATGGCCGAATCGGCCGTTTTTTGGGCCACGTAAGCAAAAACGTTCAGCAACTCAGTACTTTCTTTGAGGTATTAAGCGCGCCCCAACCAACAGTTCCCATTTTAAACATACCAAGTAAAAACGTATTGAAATTCGGCTTGGCCGAACCTTATATGCCCAATACGCCTCTAATAAAATGGTACGTTTATTGGACCCTTTACGTTTATTGGACCCTACATCCCCAATCTCAGGCAAAACTTCAAAATTAGTTTGAGTAATCATAGGTCCTTATTACTCATTGATTGTTTTTTTTGGACCAAACCGGCCGTTTTTTGGATCACATAAGCATTAACTTTCGGCAACTTAGTCCTTTGAGAGGTAATAAGTGCGTCCCAACGACCAGTAGACATTTTAAAGCGTAGTAAAAGTCGGCCTGGCCTAGCCAATTAAAAAGATGCTTCGTTTTTTGGACAATTTCGGCCCCAACGTCCATCCCTAATCTCACGTAAAACTTCAAAATTTCATTACGTATATTTGGATTAGTAGCAAAATTTGCTTTCATTTGAGTACTCATCAGTCCATACAGACTATCAATCGCCCGTTTGGACCATGCGGAATAATTTTGGGCCACTTGAACCAAAAATTCCCGCAGTTCGTGCTAACTAGCTTACCGTATATATTTTAAAGTTTGTCTGTCCAAAAAACATTATGATTTGTTTAATAATACTCAAAAAGGTGCACTTTTTACCGAGGTAAATTAAGTCCCTTAAAGGGGAGCTTTAGACACCTGGGCCGATTTCGCTCATTTACAGTCCCAATCATTTAAAATTTCAGGATTCAAGGTGTATTTGTCCAACCGCTGTCGGGCTTTCAGCAGACTTATGGAGGGATGGACGGACGGACATGGCTAGATCGTCTTAGAATTTTAGAACGATCAAAAATATAAATACTTTAAAGGATATGCTATATAATTTTTTTAGTCTTAATATTTCGAAGTATTGCAAACGGAATGACAAATTTAGTACAAGCTCCATACTGTGGTATCGCACGCAGAGAAAAAACATGGTTACTACATGGTCACGACAATAATAATATGTTCTCCGCAATAAAAGTATGTTCGTCGCAACCATAGCATTGTTAACTGAATTTATTTTTGACAAGAGGACAATTGCAGCAATATTAATATTGTTGATATGTAACAATAGTATTATTGCCAAATTTAAAAATGAAAATATGGTTATAGCAACAATATAAATATGGTTGATGCGACAAACGTATTGTGTTTTGTATTTTATGTTAACAATAATATGATTACGGCAATCATACTGTATGATTGTAATTTTTCTTCATTTAAATATGCTTTTAAGAACAAATGTTATTGGTACGGATCTTATGCAATAATAGTACTTTTTTTTATCGAAATTAAAATTTTTAAACAAGCTGCTTTTGAATTTAATGTTTTTTTGAATAATTTTCATAATTTAAATCTATTGTTGACAACTTAAACCAATTCTAATAAATAATATTGGGGATCAAATCTATTGTCGACAACTTAAACAAATTCTAATAAACTATAATGGGGATCATAGTATAATTGTGTGTGATCATACTATGGTTGTTGGGATCATAACATGGTTGCGTGTGAATCATACTATGGTTGTGAGGATCATACTATGGTTGTATATGAAACATACTATGGTTGTGAGGATCATACTATGGTTGTGGAGATCATAATATGGTTGAGTGTGAATCATACTATGGTTGTGGGGATCATAGTATGGTTATGTGGGAATCATACTATTGTTGTGAGGATCATAGTATGGTTGTATTTGAATCATACTATTGTTGTGGGGATCATAATATTGTTATACCACAACCATATACCCAACAATAGAATTATCCTCTTCGAATATTGTCACCACAACCATGCTTTTTTTCTGCGTGCGGGTACAAAAAACACATTGTGGCATTTGCCACTTCAAATAAAAGATTATTTTTGTAAATTCTTTTTTTTAGTAATTTTTTACACTTTTTTCTTTTTGATTTTAAAATTCCATCACCCGCGCACTAAGACACCCTTTACAAAGTGCAAAGTTTGCTGTACCACCACGTAACTGTGTTCTGTTCTGTTCCGTATGGCGCTAAGTTTGTTCAATATTTGCAGTGTGTCCATATTTTTTGTATTCGATTGAATTTTATAATGATTTTTTATACGTTGTTAGGCGGCAATAACTGTTGGCCACCTCAATCTCCCCTCAACCCTGTTTTTTTTTTTGAAAACCTTCGCTGTTTCGCACCCCTTTCGAGGGGAAGTTACAAATTTGTTTATTCAGTTATTTATGACTACGGAAAAAACAAATTGTCAAGTTATTCAACAACGCCGGCGAGCGATATCGCCTGCCACCATAACGTAAAAGAACAAAAACAACAACAAAAACGCAATGAATTGCAACGTTCAAAACGTAGTAGATCTCGATTGATCGCTTTCAAGGAAGCTTAATTTTTGTATGCCAGCGAGTCATTGCAAAACTTCCATTCCAGTTTGGAATTGACCGGACCCGACCCGTTTCGATAAAGAATCGTGTAAATTATGATTCAATATTTTTTTCACTTTTTTTTATTATTTTGCTGACTACAAATTGCTTTTGTTCAGTTCAGCTAAAACGTGCTTCTTTTTGTGTTTGCATCGAATATTTGTATTTTTATTAAAATTCATTCATACGATTGCGGACTTCGTTTTTGATGTCATCGCCTTAATGGAGACGTTTGCATGTTAATGAAAGCGACTCATGTCTTTGTGTGAAATATTGAAAATCTTAATTGCAACACGTTCGTTGTAAGAGAAAAAAAACTCAACGCCTCGGCGGGGGAATCATGCCAATTTAAACGTTCATTGAACCGTATTGCAAGAGAAAATAAAATCAATTCTGAATCTTGAACAAAGGAAAAGAAAGACAGGAAGTCATAAACAAAATATTGAATCATATTTGTTTGCTTAAATATAAATTAAGGAAAATTGAATAAATGGGTAGAAATATGTGGAAAAATATGTGGAGGAATATTTATTAGGGTGGGCTGAGTTAGTAATCGATATTGTGCTAACGATTTTGCGATAGCTTTTGGCAAAAGGAAAAAAGTTCCACTACGACGTATCATTAAAATAATTTTCGAGGCGCAGAAACTTTAAATTTCTTGACCTTTTCTCAACTTTAATTTTTAAAGTTTTTTTAGTGGTAATAAAAGAATCATTTTTTTTAATATTAAATACGACTGATTCGATTTTCTACGAATCTCTCAGTCGTATTTCTGATTTCACGCGCTCATCTGTGATTTTGTATTGTATGTGGCAATGTATATTTGTATGCATTGTATGTCATCTTGGAAAGGTAATATTAAAAAAAAATATTTTTGTTATTATCCTCTAAAAAACCTTAAAAATAAATGTTGAGAAAAACGCAAAACAGCAAAAATTTGGGTGCCTCGAAAATTAATTTTTTATATGTAGTAGTGGAACGTTTTTCCTCATGATAATACGAGGGCAGTTCGGAAACATCTTAGCCTAGCACAAAAAGCGCGGTATAAACAGAAAAAAGTTAAGTGTTTTGGAAACTTCCATCTCTGCTATGAACACATGTTAAATTTTGTTTCGATCTGGCAACTCCTTCATATAGAAACAGGTGTTCACAAAAGACGCATTCGCGATTTTTTTACAATGGAAAAATTAGAAATGCGTTTAATGACACATTAAATATTTACATAAAATGGTTTATCGGGACAAGAAATTCATAATGATATGGTGAATGTGTTAGGTGAAAGTGCTCCTTCATATGCAACAGTAAAAAATTGGGTTGCTGAATTTAAACGTGGTCGTACAAGCACTGAAGATAAACCACGTAGTGGACGTCCAAAAACAGCAACAACAACAGAAATTGTAGCCAAAGTGCATGATATGGTATTAAATGATCGACGAATAAAAGTGTGTGAAATAGCTAATATCATGGGCATCTCAAATGATCGAGTCCATTTAATTTTGCATGAAGAACTACAGATGAAAAAGCTTTCTGCAAGATGGGTGCCGCACTTGTTAACAGTCGACCAAAAACGCATAAGAATGAACGTTTCTCAAGCTTGTTTGGATCGTTTTCAGCGAAATAAAATGGATTTTAAGCGTCGTTTCATAACTGTAGATGAGGCATGGATCCACCACTATACTCCAGAGACAAAAGAACAATCCAAACAATGGACTGAAGCTGGAGGAAGTGCCCCAAAGAAGGCAAAAACAATTCAATCGGCTGGTAAGGTTATGGCAACGGTTTTTTGGGACTTCAAAGGTATTTTATTGATTGACTATCTGCAAAAGGGTAAAACAATAAATTCAGAGTACTATTGCAACCTTTTAGATTATTTTTTTTTAATTAAATGTACAAATTCGAGAAATACGTCCTGGCTTACAACACAAAAAAATAATTTTTCATCAAGACAACGCACCAGCGCACAAGAGTGTTTTAACAATGGCTAAAATCAACGAATTAAAGTACGAGTTGCTTGACCACCCACCTTATTCTTCTGATTTAGCTCCCAGTGACTTTTACCTGTTCCCAAATCTAAAAAAATTCCTTGCTGGCAAGCGTTTTACCTCAAATGAAGATGCAATTACAGTTGTAAAACACTATTTTGAAGACCTTGAGGAAAACTATTTTAATCAAGGCATAGAATTGCTAGATAAGCGTTGCACTAAGTGTAAAAATATTTTTGAAAAACTAACTATTCTCTTTCATTGATAGGCTAAGAACTTTCCGAACCGCCCTCGTAGATATCAAAAAATCGATAGCACAATATGGACACATTTTTGTCCTTACAAATCAGACCACCCTTATATTCATGTTAGCTGCCCAGTTAGAACAACGTGTTTTGATTCCCACTAGATACAAGCATAGCAACAAACCTGTGGTTCTTTAAAGATCATGTGCGAAATTTATCCATTGGAAGACACTTACCTGAAAAGATAGAGAATAAAAAAAAACGTTAGAGAACTTCAAAATTTTAAAATAAGAGGCGATAAAAATTCTGCGCTAAAAAACAAGTAAGAACGATGTTAAATTGTTACAAGTAAGACCTAGTTAAGTTGGGCCAGGCCAAACCTTCACCCCTCAAGCGCAAACTAAAAATTGTACATTTTTAAGCCATTTGGGACCATGCTTCCATCCCTAATCTCAACTTAAACTTCAAAATTATTCCATATTTAAATTGATAACAATAACTGCATTGACTTGGGTACCCACATATCTGTATTGACTATAAGTTGCCCGTTTCAACTATATGGGACGTTTTTTGGGCCACATAGGCCAAAAAATCCAGCAATTATGCCCTTTTCGATGTATTTAGAGCGTACCTATAAGTAAACATTTACGCCATTGTCCGTCCACAGTCCGCGAGAGTGCAACACTCGCGGGAGCTGAGCTAAAAGCTACTGGACGGGTCACAGTTTGTGGATAGTGCACAACCCCTAGTTGGGGTCACCTGTGAATAGACGGAAGAATCAGGCCCGAAAAAGCAGCGATTGATTGTTGTAGTAGCGGCATCTGTGTGCCGAGGTGACAGTCCTTGGTCGAAGAATTGTTCTACGGATCAATCTGGCCCAAAGAACCGTCTGTCATGGGATTGGAAAGGTTAGGTAGTAGGCTCTGCAGGAACTAACAATTAATCCCAAAGTTTCGAAGCACATCACCGTCAGGGCGAGTCGATGCCGCCCTCTCAACTTAACATCTAGCGTACATTCTTCTCATCCGTCACTGGGCCAACTCGAATAGGGCGGAATAGGGTCAGACAGATTAATGCATTATTATGACAGGATTATGCAATAAGGATGGTAGAGTTTGAACCTTTAAAAGTCATCGGTAGCGTCCATAAGGTTCCAAGAAGCCTACGCCCGAGTCGAAGAAGGAGTAGTAGGCTGCACTAAGCTCTCCTTTGTCCTAACAAGCATTGAAGAAATCCTAGCAAACCCGTTAAAATTACTATGAATACAACACAAGAACATAATATACAGGGTGGAGCGCGGAAATTTGCTTTTTTTGCACTGAAGGCTGTGGCGGCACTGTGGGTTGATGCGAGAGGAGAGTGTGTGTGGCTTAAAGCGGATGACGAGAGATTTGTATTCGTCTTCCTTTTAGTTGCCACCATCCATTGGACACTGTGGAGAGGTCATTTTGTGTTGCACACGAATACAAATCTCCCGTCGGCCACTATAAGCCACGCACACTAGGGCGTACCTCAAAAAAAAAGTTCGCCGTACACCTTCGAATATGGAGTATTATTGAAAGGTAGTTTCAAAAAAAAAATCTTTTTTTTATGCCGAACGTAGGGGTCGCGCTTTTACATTTTTCTATATGCCGAACGTAGGGGTCGCGCTTTTACATTTTTCTATATAACTTCTGCATTTATAAACGGATTTTAAAGTGTGATACATCGATGTTTTTGTCTCGATGAGGCCGATTTTTTTGTCTTTGAAGTCAAGCACCCCCTTCTGGTACTTACCCATCATATCTCAGTTGCTACTACCCTAATGTACCACTTTAATATCAGAAAATTAAAGCTCGCGCGGGGTGCTTGAGCTCAATGACTTCAAAGACAAAAAAAAACATCGATGTATCACACTTTAAAATCCGTTTATAAATGCAGAAGTTATATAGAAAAATGTAAAAGCGCGACCCCTACGTTCGGCATAAAAAATAAAAAAAAAAATTTTGAAACTACCTTTCAATAATACTTCATATTCGAAGGTGTACGGCGAACTTTTTTTTTTTACTTGTAACCTGGTACGCTCTAACGCACACTCTTCACTCTCGTAGACCAACATTGCCGCCACAGCCAGCAGTGCAAAAAAGCAAATATCCGCGCTCCACCCTGTCTTAGGCGAGTTACCATTAGAACACTGCCAAAATTGGTCTCTCATCCGATGTGAAATTCTTCCATAGTTCTTTTCTCGATTGTCTATCATTTCGATGAGGAGGTTTTTTAAAGTGCCCGTTTGCATGTCTTTAGAGGAACAACAGGACCCCATATCGCAGTTGTTTTACAAAAAAATGGTTCTAACCCAAAAACTAAAATTATTAAAAATATTTCAGTTAAGTTAGACACTTAAAGTGCGCTAAAAAAATAAAAAAAAAACTCTTTAACCAGGAGTTTGAACCTCTTTGAGTGGGACTTGGTTTTTAAGAATCCACCTCTATAAGTGGGAATTTTTACTCGTTTACCTCCCTTTTCATGCTATACCACCAAAAAGAGCATATCGCAGTTGTGTCACAAAAGGGTATTAACCCAAAAACTAAAATTAATAAAAATATTTCAGTAAAGTTAGACACTTAAAGTGCGCTAAAAAATACAAAAAAAACCTCTTAAAGCAGGATTTTGAACCTCTTTAAATGGGTCTTGGTTTTTAACAATGCACCTCTACAAGTGGAAGTTTTTACTCGTTTACCTCCCTTTTCATGCTATACCACCAAAAAGAGCATATCGCAGCTGTGTCACAAAAGGGTATTAACCCAAAAACTAAAATTAATAAAAATATTTCAGTAAAGTTAGACACTTAAAGTGCGCTAAAAAATACAAAAAAAAACCTCTTAAAGCTGGATTTTGAACCTCTTTATATGGGTCCTGGTTTTAAAAAATGCACCTCTACAAGTGGAAGTTTTTACTTGTTTACCTCCCTTTTCATGATATACCACCAGAAGTTCGTTTTTTCGCTTTTTCTCTCTTGTTTTGTTTTGCTTTTTACTAAGAGAGTTTTTGCGGAGTGCGCTAAAAAATGAGGATCATGACCTCGATTTTGATGAGATAAAGAGAAAGCGATGGTAGATTTTAGCAATAGGTAGAGTCAGTCACTCTAGGTAGTCAGTCACTCGATTTTGATGAGATAAAAGGAAGGCGATGATAGATTTTAGCAAAAGGTAGAGTCAGTCACTCTAGAACGTTTTTTTTTTTGAAAACACAAACATTTGGTAATTTTGAGTTAATACACTTTTGCCAAAAAAGTGTGAAATGTACAGTACCTTTTCACAGAAATGTAGGAATGCATGCCTGGTTAGTTGATTCACTTCGCTAATGTGTTGCAATAGTTAGTCTCAATCCACTTTGTTTTCCTTATTGAACCATTTTCCTAATATTTCCCAGTTTCTTAACAATTTACCCAGTTTTTTGTTTTGTTATTTTTTTAATTTTTTGCTCCATTTATTATTTTCTCTCTCTCTTTCTCCTACTTGTTCGACTTCACCCACTAAATAAATCTCATTTGGGGTATTTATCGTTTTCTTCGCCGATTTGTTGGCTCGAGCCAATTATTATTTTATAACTTCAAATAAATCAGTAAATTTACAAAACGATTCAACTTTTGTCACCATAATTTACTGAAAATCGTCTTTGCTGTTCCATTTTTTTCTACATGCCTTGAATTTCGGTTGTTTTGCTCAGCTTGCTGGGAAGGCATTTATTTATTACGCCTCATAATTCATTTGTTCCCGCTCATCTTTAAGAGGATAAAGTAGAGGAGCAGAAGGAGGAAGAGGAGCCAGCAACGAGCCAACAGCCATAAATGCTTATGATAAATGGTCGCATTATGCCGAAGCAAACAAATCTGCGACATAGAACAACAGACGCAACAAACCACTGCATTTCAATGGCCCCGTACGTAACTGATGCTGAAATGCGGCGAGGCATAGGAAATATCGGGGAATGGCGTACAGCAGCAGACTGGGCAACAATGGCTTTTAATGCGTAGCAGAAATAAAGAATTCTTAGCCTAAATTGCATTGAATGGAAGCCAAATTGTCCATATTGTCCGAAGATATGTGAGGCGTACAAAATGGAAAAACAAAAATAAGTCCCCGCCTAAGTGTCTCATTGCTAAGCGCTAATGATGAATGAGGAACACACACACGCGAATTGGGTGACTGACTACTGGAGGGGTACTGAATAAATGAGCTTGATTTGTGGCGTTTACGAATCCATTTATAATATTTTTTCATTTATTTTATTTCTGAGCTTCAGAATAAAGACTATTTTTGACTAGGTTATTTTTTGAAAAACAAAAAAGTTACCAATAATTTTTTGGTGGGACCGTAAAAATTCTATAGAGGGATAGAAATCAAAGATATTTTAATTTATTTTGATTTTGAGCTTAAAATAAAGATTACGAGGGCTGCTATATATATTTCTGGCCTAATAATGAAAATGCGAATATTTATCATCAAAATGGTTTTATTGTTTTTCAAAGTATTCTCTCATGCGCTCAAACCAATTGTCGAAGCACCTTTTCCACTCCAATTGAGACACCTCCAAAACATGGTTTTTGAACGCTTCAACGCTTCGAAAATCGTCGGCCACGAATTTTTTTCTTGATGTGCGGAAATAAAAAGCAGTCATTGGGTGCCAAGTCAGGGATGTACGGCGGATGAGCCATCAAGTCGACCTTTTGGCCGTTAAAAAAGGCGCTGGTTTGAGCCGATGTGTGAGAGCTCCCATTGTCTTGGTGCACAATGAATCGTCTTCTTTTGTTCGTTTTTTCGAATTTCTGCTAACACTCCGAATTGACCGTCCTACGTTGCTCAAGCGGAACAGTCGCCACATGACCAGTTTTGCCGAAGAAACAGGCGACCATTTGATTCGAAGTGCTTCTTGCACGAACAACATTCGTTGGATTTGACCCGTCTTCAAAGACCCACACGGTCGATTGCTGTTTTGTTTTGGGCTCATACGCATAGATGCATGATTCGTCACCTGTGACGATCTTATAAACGTCTTGAAGCACCGCGATCGTTTTGAAGCACCGCGATCCTTTTTTTTTCCAAATTTCTTTGCACCAACCGACAAGAGCCTTTTTTGAGCGATTGTCAAATTGTGCGGAATCCAACGAGAAGAAACCTTTTTACGGCCAGGTATTCATGCAATATAGAATGTATGCTGGTGGAAGAAATGCCCAAGGATCTCTCTATCTCACAGTATGTCACATGACGATCTTGCATTATCAGTTCATGCACGGCATCAATGTTCTCTGGCACAACGGCCGTTTTTGGACGACCTTTGTCTTTGAGCGAGCGTCGGCCACGATTGAATTCATTAAAGCAGTTTTTCACAGTGCTATAGGATGGTGCTTCATCGCCCTACAAAAATTTAAGTTCATCGATGCACTCTTGTCTACGTCGAAAGTTGTGAAAACTGATCGCACGAAAATGTTCACGAGTTAATTCCCTTTTTTAATTTGATTTTACCAAGTCAGGGTCGTACGTCAAAACGTTCTGAGTACGTTTATGGTAAAAAATGTCAAACTTTCCAACAGAGGTCGCTGGCAAGGCATCAGGCTTTTCGCTCAAAACCGTTGTAAATATTCTGAGTGGTTCCCTCTAGGCTGTAACTTGCTGATGATGGTGTAGGGAGTTCAATAGATTTTCGTTGACTTTGATTAAAAAGTGGTGATTAAAAAGAACCCTCTACGTTTGAAAAGTTCACATATAGATGTCGCTACTACTTTGTTTCAGTTAAACGTGATTCTACGCCATTAGGCTTCTCCCACAATGCTCCATAGCACTGGCGTTCGCTGCAATGTGACGATTAATTTTCATCCAGGTTTCCACTTGAGGTTTCCAAATCGGGGTGTGCTGTGTGGGCATTTTTCGCCGCAAAAAAGTCTATTGGTATCTGTCTATTGTGTTGCTAGAACAGGATTTCTAGGCCTATGGTGCCAATTCATTAGCTCTCGGTAACGCGACATATGTTAAATTGGTTATTTTATACATTTCCGATGATAGTAGAATTTCTAGTTAGCAACAGTTTCTATCGTCAATGCGTTCATTTTCCACGCCATATATTACCAATGCATAGAAAAAAAAGATTGAGCATGTGTACTATCGACTGTACTACAAAAGTTTAATGAAAATATTTTAATTTATATTTAAATATAATTTTTTTAAAGAAATACAAATTTTTGATATATGTACACCAAAACGCTGTTTTAAATATTCTTTATCTTATGCAGAGAATGGACAATTGTACCCCTTCAATGACATCTCCATGTTAAAATGTACAGTCCAAAGCATTGCGAGTAGATTTGGAGGAATACAGTGAAATTGCTAGTTCGGCACTTGTTACACGAACAAGCGGGAGTTCTACGCGAAGAACTGTACCACCTACTTAGGGTAACTATCCATAGCTACAGCGAAACTCCCTTAAGGTCCATTCACAGTTAACCCAAAGTTCTCAAGCGTTCTTAACTTCTTGCAGCTTGAGCCCCACACACTCTAAGTTCTAGCATAGTTTTAACACCAGAGGTGTTCCATAGTTTGACCTCGGAGTTTCCAAATGACTCCATTTTAATCCTGCCCCATAGATCTCGAATCTATATGCAAAATATCCACGACCAGCTCGATATACTTGATAACTTCGATCATTAACCGTTGGTTGTTCTACATAGAGCTTACTTTACTGCCACCGGAGAACAATGATATATAGATGGCGCCACTAAAAAACCAGAAGGCATTGCCGAGCTGGCGATGTTTCTGCTTTCTTAAAGCGTAGCTTTGTATTTCATATCTACATTATTGACATTTAAGTGCTAACTGTTCTTTAAAAAATCTACCCTTCACTCTTCTTCAAAAAACTAATGTACAGATGGCGCTTTTATAAACTGCAAAGGTCACCTCATTGAATATTTACTTATTCAAGGCATAACTAATAGCATTTCCTAAAAAACATCGACCTCCCTGTGATAATTGTTTAATATAAAATCGACATTCCTGAACTTATCAGCAATTAATATGTAGATGGCGCCACTATAAAACCTGTATGGTCGCCTGACTGTGTAGTCTTATTCACTTGCCAAAGGCGTTACCTACTGCTTAATTAAAAAGTAACACAATGAATTTGATGCATGATGCAATTTTTTATAAATAGCACAGGGTTGTCCATAAGTCACTAAACATGGTATTTTTAATTAAATTTTTCACAAAATCTTAAGCGGGTTGCATAGTCTTGTGGTAAAATTTCATGTAGCTTTTACGTGGCTTAGATATTATTCCTGAATGAGTTCACGAACTAGCTTATAAATTAATGTTGTATATTTGAAAGACAATATCGATACTACAATCATCATTTTACCACCAAAAATCATATGTACATGCCACTTTCATGCAAAATACTAAGATGAACTCGGCTTAGTTAGCCATATCACTTAACATTTAGTACACAACGTCAATCACTTAATGCTGGTAGTTTTATAACAAACCTACCATTCTCATACCACTATACTAATCACATATAGATGGCGCCACCCTAAAAACATCTTAAAGACCCGAAGGCAAAACACATATGCCAAATTGGGAAAGTCAATAGACTAAATAATCCTCTACTGTCAATTAGTATCCTCGCACTGAGCTATCCTACTCTTGCATGTGTCAACGAAAGTTTAATATTCCCAAGGATATGTTGATTTTAAATTTCCTCGGAATTTCATTATGCGTGTGTAGTAGGATATGGAAAGATGCTATAAATGAATGTAGTAAGATGCTGTGTATATGTGCAAAACTTTCGTATTGATATTGGTAACTTAATTACCAAAATGAACATACAACATATGGACTATATATATAATGTATAGATGCAAACACACATTCATATACGAGTATATGAGCACTTTATAAACTTTTGTACATATGGATGTGTTAATATTTTAACACTTGACTTAGCAGCTCTCGTTCTTTTGGCACTCTTAAAGTAAATCCTAACAATTGTCAATCGAAAATTGACTTTGTCTTGGAAACTTTTGTTTGATCTTTGATGGACAAAACCTCGCACATACCCACGCTCTAAAACCACCAGGACCTTCAGTGATGTTTGTCTTGTCAAGGATTCACACACACACACATACACATTTGGGCATACCAATATGTAAGTCAATGGGGAGTCAACATAGCCCTCACACACATACATGTGTATAATATGATTGAAATAAATTCCAATTGACATACATTTACATTCAAAGTGCTCTTTCTTCCAGTGACAATTTCACAAAATGGATGAGTAGTTTTCGTTGTACGACGGCATTTGTACATTTATTGTTGCCATTGATTTAGGGCACAGTGGCTGCGAATCGGAGGGTAGATGGATGGTGGTGACCTAAATTTTTTGAAAATTTTTTAAAATTATCTTTAAAAAATTCCTAGAAGACAACCCTGAACTAAGAGACTTTCAAAAGCCTTAAGTCTAATCAAAGGCTTGTTAAAGGGACTAAGGAATCAAAAGCACGGATAGTCTTTGTCACTAGCGGATGTTTTCCCTAGAGGGTTGTGCAAGTTCAAGTTCGTATGCACTTGAGATCGTTTTGGGAGAGATTTAAAACTGTGGCTTAGCAGATGGTCTAGGTTAGATTAGGGTAGGTAGTTGTAAGTGGATGTCTATTTTTTAACACACTATGGCCATTGGGGACCACTGTGATACACGGTTTGCTAGGTTGTAATCTCACTGTGCAGCCTATACAGACTTTTTAAGTTAAGTGTCGATGTGTCCAGGTGGTTTAAAATGTTTTTCGACATTTCCACACTCTTTTCGGTCAGTCCCTATCCAACTAAACTGTACTGCTGCGAAATCACCCAAGCTTTGTGCTCTAAATATAAGAGATAGAGAGATCAGAGAAGAGGTGCTAGCCTACAAACGTAAACCTTCTGTTCGAGGACATTATCCCATATCCCATGCTTGTTCTGCCCCCAAGTCTATCTTTCGTTCGACTGTCTAAGAGCTATTGCAATTGAGCGCCTGAATGTAAAAAAGAATAACTTCCGATCAAGTAGAACGATTAAGGATTTTCTATATAATACTCCCCAAAAAATGCGCATATAGATGGCGCCACTTTAAAATCATCTTAAGTTATCCCACATGAGCTTGAAGACAAAATAAGACTCTCATACTTGCTGTTTAAAATTAACAATCTGATAGGTAGCAATTCAAATATAGATTCATTGGCCGTTTTGGCTCGCGCGTTTTAAATCGTACCTACACCATTTTTGCCTGGTAAACCGACATGTTCTGCCCGAGCTCATCTATCGTTCGACTGTCTAAGAACTATTTAGATTGAGCGCCCTAATGTAAAAAGGGGAGTAACCACTTGATTTTCCGACCGAGTAGAACGTTTAAGGATTTTCCATATCTAGCTAGTTCATCCATCCTGTCATTCCCTGAAAAATTGTTTTACTCCTGCACTCAAATTAGGAGAATGTTGAACTGCGGACCCATCTCTTTAAAAGATGATTGCAGTCTGGATATTATTGCAGTCTGGATATTAAAGCATATATTGACACCGACTACTTCTCTCATAGCCTTGATGTCTGCCGGATAAACGTATCCTAGTTTCGAATGTATTAAAAAATCCTTCTGCTTTATTTTGACCCTTTTGTTTAGAAGCCCATTTACTTTTAATATCCTGTTTTGCATCCCTCTTAGTCTTGGCTCTCAGGGCTTTGTGTGGCAAAACCACATGATCTAAGTTGCAAGCATATCTCTAAACTAAAGCCTTAAAGTAGACACTAAAGCTTTACATATATGTCTTGCTATTTCCTTTAATTAAGCCCTCTCGCACACTTAACATTTAGAGGGCGCAGCTCTTTCGTGAGCAGCTCTGGTCACAGTCGGGAAAATTTGGAAAAACCAAGAATCAAAGGATTTAGTAAGCTTAAAAAGAGAGCCTTATCTCCACCAATGTAAGCCTTTGAGTCGCAATTTAAGCAAAAAAGTATATTTTCCCTTAATCCTGTAAATAAGCGTTTTCAGAAACGTGACATATAGATGGCGCTGTTCCTTGATAATAAACTCTGGTTGAATTCCCACCAAGCTTTCAAAATAAGAACCTTTTAAAGTGCCACTTAAGCTGTCTTAGAAACTACACAAATAGAAAATTTCTATATTGAGAAGCTCAGGCTTTCAGACAACTTTCAGAATGTAAAGACTCAAGAGCCTCAAATGGCGATGCCAACCTTCCTAATTTGAAGCCCGTGAGGCACAATTAAGCTATTTCGATACTTTTAATTGTTTAATTAAAATAAGCCCTCCACCCTTTTCACAAATAGAGGGCGCTGTTGTTTCTTGAGAAGTTGGTAAAAGTCAGTAAAATTTAAGAATCTGTGTATAAAGAGCGACCAACCTTTCTAAGTTCAAACCTTTTTAGTCGTCACTTATGCTATGAAGATATTCTTTTCTTTTTTCTATAATTAAGACCTCTCAGATAATTCACAAGTAGAGGGCTGAATCTCTGGTCGTAGGCGAACAAATTAGAACATTTAATGACAGGGACCTTAAAAGCGGGACCAGTTTTTTCAAATTGGAACCTTTTGAGGTGCCACTGTAGCTGCCTTATAAAGTTCACAAATATACACATTTTACATTGGGAAGCTGTCGTCTTTTTCCGGAAAATTCCAGAACGTAATGACTTAGGTACCTTAAAAAGCGATGTCAATCTTCCTAATTAAAAACTGGTGAGTACAATTAAACTAGGGGCCATAAATGATGGTCAATCTTCCCAAATTGAAACCATATAAGTTGCTAATTCATTATTTTTTCTGTAAATAAGCCCGCTTAGAAACTTCACAAAAAGAGGGCGCTATTTTACTTTGAGAGGCTCTGGTTGCTGACGGGCCAATTACAGGATCTTATGACTCAAAGACATTAAAAAAGTGAGGCTAGCATTAACAAATTTAAGCCTATGAGTCTACACTTAATCTTTAAAGATCTTACATTTTTTACCTGTAAATAACCCAACTCGGAACTAAAAGTATAGAGGGCGTATAGAGGGCGTTAGTAGTCGTGAAAATTGCAGAAACGCCACTTAATCTTTGCATAAAGATGGATTTTTAAGAAAAGAAAAAGCTACAATAAACGATGGCTAAGGAAACATTGTGTGTGCCTTTGGCTCCAAAATCTATGATAAGACCATTCGACTGTCACTGATTTTTCGTGCTTTAAAAAATAACTCTTTGTGAATGCAAACGTTTTTAGAAAGCTTAAGCTTGTAGTTACCGTTTTGAGAGAAAAGAATTTCTATCGTAGAAAACGATTTGAAAGAACTTGTATTCGCCTTTTGCTTAAACTCTAAAAATATTTTTTTCCTAATTCCTGTAAATTAGCCCTAGCAGCCTCTTCACAACTAGATGGCGCTTTTTTCATGGGGTGCTTTAAATGGTCGCTTAAGTTGCAGAATCGACACACAATCTTCTCTAGGAATGCAGACATTGACAAAAGGTACTGTGCACAGTCAAACAATTTAAAAAAAGGTTATATCCGCCTCTTGAAATAAAAAGTTTAAGGCACACAATCAGGCACAACTTCTGCCCTTGGACTTATTGTAATCCCAAAACCCAACCCACTGTGCATTGTTCAGCTCATGGGAACGTAGTGTAGTCTTGAACACTTCTCTGCGTTCCCGTATAGCATTATCATCGTCGTCTAGCAAATCTAGACAGTATAAAGTGTCAATCTTTATTTTATTTTTCCCCCCTCAACATATTTTATGCAATAAAATAGGAAAAAAAAGATTTCATTGTAGTGGAAAAAGTGACATTAGAACGATGGGAATGATGGTGAGTCGTGGGCACCGAGGGAAACATACAGCGACTAGTGGTGGGTGGTGGTTTGAATGGATAGTAACAACAGCATCACTTTACATTTCATTTCGATTTAATAGTTGAAAATGAAAAGGAGCATATAAAATTCTTTATAGACACCAAGCACAAATGGGAAATTTCACACATCCAGGGATAGGAGACGTATACTTTGTCCGTTGTTTTTTTTTGTCTTTTTGTACCTTTCACACATTTCTACACATATTGGCTTACACTTTACACAATTTACACGTTATTGACATGCGAGTATTTACACACCACCGATGCACACACAGAGAGATGTTCACACTGTGTAGCATAACAACCCAGTGTTACAAATTGAGTTGTGTAACAATAAGTGGTGTTTAGGGGTCTTAAACTAAAATAAAGTGTACGGTGTAGTGGCATTAGCACAAAGGCTTTTTACAGAGTTGTTCTACCTTTTTTTTGTTGTTCTTCCCTTCAACTCCTAGACAACACCGCCAACCACTGGCAAACCACACACACCCAACCAGCGTTGGGGCCAAAGACAGAGGCATTGTGATTTGGTCTTCGGATATGCTACACTCTGTGAAGTGGTCATCGGAGGCAGGTTAACACTTTGCTAAAGGATAATGTTTGCAATGGAGGATAATGATCTTAACTGCATGCCCATTATGAAGAGTGGAAACATGAAGAGAATCATTCAACAATAAACGATTTTATAGGGAAATGGAAAAAAACCATGTAAAGATTTCTATAGATTCGATACGATACCCGTTAATATGACAGTATTTCAGGGAATATTAAAAGAATTAAAAAAATACAGACCTTAAAACGTCTCAATTTGTTATCTACCTTTTAAATCAATAGGTTGTACGATATAACTTTTTAATCAATAACCGGTAACTACAATTAAAAACTTTAGTTGCAGTCTACATTCCTAGGGAACTAGAGGAAAACGATTCTACTTTAGAAATAAGGGAAGATTTTGCAATTCGACCCACTACGAAAGGAACTTCCTGTGAACAAACAGCGCCGTTCAGTTCTGAACAGCGCCATCTTGGTGTGAACAGCACCATCGAGTTGTGAACAGCGCCATCTACTTGTGAGATGCTTTATTTATGGGAATAAGAAAAAGTTATCTTTAATACTTAATTACGAGATGCACTTCACTGAAATCAGCAAACTGCACAAAATGTAAGTTCTGTGCTCCCGAACCAGCCTCCTTTGAACACCCAAAGTAATTCATCGAACAGCCAATCCGAGATTAAATCCTGGATAATGAAGTGATAGTTGCACATAGTGGTTTTTAAGTCACTATTTCAAAAAAATCCTTATATATCGATGAAGTGTCGTTTCAGGAATTGGCCCAACTACAACCACAGTATCCTTTGAGGAGGCAGCGCCCTCTTGATGTAAAGTGGCTGAGAGGAATTATTTATAGAAAAGAGAAAAAGTGTCTTAATAGCTAAAGTACGACTCTCTTTTAGTTTGGTAAGATTGGTCTCGATATTTGTGGTTCCAGATTCATTCAACTTTTGAATTTGCCCGACGGCAACCAGTGCTATGGGATGTAGAAACAGCGCCCTGTCTTTGTGATGTGTCTGAGAAAGCTTTTTATAGGGAAAACGAAAAAAGAATATTTTTAGCTTACGAAGCGGCTCAAAGGAATTTAATTTGAAAAGATTGGACCTTCGGCTTTCTTAGGTCCCTGAGTCATTAGATTTAGCAATTTGCCCGGCTTCGACCAGATTTTCCCCTGTTACAAGTAATTCTCTTGGGTGGATGGCAGGTGCCTTTTCATCAGATGCAGCTTCATCAGCGTTTTTGTCTATTCTTCCTATACAAAAGTCTTTTTACGTCATTTCACAAATAGAGGGAGCTGTTTTTTGAGAGAGCCGTTTTTCTTACTTGGACAAATTAAAGAGTCTCAACTTAAATTATATAGTAGAATCTTTCCGCAAGGAAATGTTACAAATAAATTTTACTTTAACTGGCAGATATGGGGCTATAATTTCTCTCAAAACTTCACAAACAGAGGGCGCTGTTTTCAAAATAACCTGTTGTCTTGTTTGGGCAGGTTAAAGAATCTCGGGGCTTTAAGCCCTCTCAGCGATTTCAGAAATAAAGGACTGTTTTTATCAAGTTAAGGTTTCGCGCTACTTGGGTAAACTTGGCTATCCACTTAAAATTTAAAGGAGTACCTCTCTGGACTGAGAAGCCATTTTTTAAAGATCGTATGTACCTTTATAGGTGTAAAACATCATCTATAAGATCTTGATATCATTCGATAGCTTGGTTCTCTAACTTTTTCTAACTGCTCCAAAAAAATTAAAGTGATACGGCCTTTGTCGCATGAGGTTTAGCCCAACAGATGGCAGCTACATATTCACAGATCTACAAACAAAGTCCTAATTTTGCATGTAGGACATAGCGACTTCTGGAGTGTGCAGACCTACTTATTATTTAGGGTCACTTGTAAAAGACTTTTACTGCGCACTGATCCAGGGAGTGCAACACTGTTGATCCAGCAAGTGCAACAACCTGAGTTCTATGTTCTTACAACGTCTCCTAGCGGCCGCCAAATATTCCATTTCCTGACTTTCCCCCTTCAATGTGCATGACCTTTACCCGTCATGCCGCAGGGTGCATGAGGTTCGTTCCGTCCATGCTATTTACATGACAGCTTCTACAGCTTGCATTGTGTGTGCTCCTATGCACTTTTTTTTCCTCACACGATGAGGTTCATGAGGTATAGCGAAAGCATCCTTTTCAATTTCATGTTACGAGTATTACTAGAGCCGTGCCTTTGGAGCTGCTGCAACAACGACTCCTGGGTTGTTCATGCTGCAAGTGCGGCAACTGTTTTCTTATTTTTATATCTTCCGAGAGGGAGAGAGAGATGGAGTAGTTGTATTTACATAAATTCTTATTGTATTTGCAGGAGGGAAGCTTTGTGTCACCGAAAGATGGCAGCAACAACTACAAACAACAGCATAGGAGGGAAAAAATGGAATTGCAAAACAAAAAACCCGAAACGTTTGGTGGTACTTGCTCCCCTTTGTATAGAGTGCTTTGTATAGCAATGCGGCACAGTGTGATGAAAAGTAAAAGAAATCATACGTTCATAGGTTAGAAAGAATTGGAAGTGTTTATTAAAAATTATGCCGAAAGTTGCAAGACAAAGTTTTGGGGATTCCCCGAGCCACAAGCTCTGTGGTCCTTCGACTGGAAGTGAAGCTAGGGACAGTGGAAATATTGTTATTAAAACAAGGAGTATACTTTTAGGGCGTCCTTTGTTTAAATTATAAATGGCTGTAGAAAATTTATGGGTACCACCTGGTGGTGGTTCGTCTTAGCTAAAGATTGTAGGCTACAAAGGAGGCCATCTGGTTAAATTTTAGGGAACTATCAACTGTGTAAGGTACTCCTCGGTGAGAGACATCTAGAGTTTGCAAGTGTGGTCAAACGTCTGCAACGTAACTTAGGATTTCTATAGTACTCTTAAGGGATAAGGACGTCAGGTTTCTGAAAAAATTGGGCAATCGACTGATTAATGAAAAGACACGCCGATGGAAAGGATGGAAAGCAAACTGAAGAAAATCGCTGAATTGATGGACATACAGGAGAATGCTTAGTCAGATGATGTATAAATGGGCAACCTGGTCGACAGATGGACTGACATACAACAGAGTGGACAGAGACAAACGATGGATTAATGTACACCTGAGCTTTATATGGACTAAGGGATTAAAGACCATCAGATGCTGGGAGCAACATACGAATGGACAGATGGATGGACGGATGGAGAAAGAGATGGCTAAACTAAAAGACGGTAAATGGATTAATGGACAATCGACATATGGATGGACAGATATAAGGAGCGACAATTTGAGGGCAATCAATAAACACTCGCCGGACGAATTGAGGCACAGACATTTTCTTAGGCCGGCAAGATATAAAAGAAAAGCCCGGCTGCAGGGACAGACAAATTACCTTGTCTCAGAAGGAAGGACAGACAATGAAGTAGTAGGACGAACAGATGTTCGAATGGCCCAATGCAGGGTTGAAAGGGCGGCAAAATATAAAAGGAAAGCGAGGCTGAATGGACAGAAAAATAAACAAGGAAGGACAGACAATGAAGTAAGGGGACGGGCAGATATTCGAGCGGACAAAGGCATGGTTGACCGAAGTCTGGGAGCATTGAAAGCAAAAATGGATTAATAAGCAAACTAAATAAAGATGAAAAGACAGATTACTGGACAGATACAAGGATAATCAGATATAAGGACGAATAAAGATGACCTTCGAATCAAAGAATACACAGACGGATAGACAAGCAGATGAGATAAAAGAAGAACACCAGACTGAATCGAAAGACTGATGAACAAATTAAGATACAACTTAGGAAACCTCGGCTTTGGTAAAGGCTTTGTGTGCGTAAATGTTTGTGTGAGGTAATCTGTTGCGAGAACTTCGCTCTATGTCTCCCACTCCTGTTGTCCCTCTCTCTCTATCCCGTTCTCTATCTTCCTCTCTCTCTCTCTCTCACGTTCTCTATAACTCACGTTCTCTCTTTCTCACGCTCTCTCTTTCTCACGCTCCAGCTTATTTTGGAAACCTAGGCTTTAGGTAGGGCTTTGTGTGCGTAAATGTTTGTGCGAGGTAATCTGTAGCGAGAAATTCGCTCTATGTCTCCCTTTTCTGTCGTTTCTCTCTCTCTCTATCCCATTCTCTATCTACCTCTCTCTACCCCGTCCTCTATTTTCCACTCTCTCTTGCGTTCTCTCTGTCTCACGCTCTATTTTTCTCACGCACTTTCTTGCTCACGCTTTAGCCTATTTAGGAAACCTCGCTTTGGGTAGGGCTTTGTGTGTGTAAATGTTTGTGGGAGGTAATCTGTTGCTAGAACTTCTCCCTCTCCTGCTGTACCTCTTTCTTGATCCCGTCCTCTATCTTTCTCTCTCTCAAGTTCTCATTTTCTCACGCAATATCTTTCTTACGCTCCCTCACACGCTTCTTTCTCGCGCTCTCTTTCTCACGCTCCAGCCAATATAGGGAACCTCGGCTTTTGGTACGGCTTTAAGTGCTTAAATTTTTGTGGGAGGTAATCCGTTGCAAGAACTTCGCTCTATTTCTCCCTCTCCTGTCCCCCTCTCTATTTATCCCGCTGTCTATTTTTCTCTCTCGCTCTCTCTACCTTCCTCTCTCTCTACCTTCCTCTCTCTACCTTTCTCTCTCTACCTTCCTCTCTCTACCTTCCTCTCTCTACCTTCCTCTCTCTCTACCTTCCTCTCTCTCTCTATCTTCCTCTCTTTCTCTCTATCCCGTTCTCTTTCTTTCTCTCTCTCTCTATCCCGTCCTCTATCTTCCACTTTCTCTATCTCTGACTCTCACACACGTTCTCTCTATCTCATGCTCTAGTTTTCTTACAAACTCTCTTTACTTTCTCTCACGCTGCTCTCCCACGATCTCTCTTTCTCACGTTCTCTTTTTCTCAAGCTCACTCTTTCTCACACTCTCTCTTCCTCACGCTTACTTTTTCTTCCGCTTACTGTTTCTTACACTCTCTCTCGCCACTCCTGCAATATTATCCCGTCATATTTAGGCAACCTTCCCGCTTAGGGGGTGGGAATCTGCTGGATGAACTGATCTCTTACCGCCCTTTAGCGCAGTCTTCCCCAAGGGGAGATGCCTCGTCCTTTTTCAGGAAATTCCCCCGCAGTAATTTCCCCTACTATCGACACAGTTATGCGGAAAACCTGTTGCAGATAATTCTCTAGCAGTCATTAGAAATTCCTTAGACATGAGGCGTGTTCGATCTGTAGTCACCAATTAAACGATAACTGCAATAGTTTACGAGATTTTTTTTCAAAATTTCTGTGGATACAAAAACTGATTGGCTTTCAAATTTCTTTGGATACAAGAACTGGTTGGCTTAAAGCATTTACACCTTTTAATTTTTAATTTAAGTTATTTTTTTTTAATTTCATATTTTTAATTTGTAGAAAAAAGTTATTTGACAAATACTAAGAGCGAGTAACAACCGAGCTTGCTTAAACTCGGTAAAAGTTATTCTTGAGTAACTTTATTCCCAAAAATTGTAATTATTTAATGGGTTTTAACTCAAATTCTTGAAAGTTTTGAGTAAAAAACAGCAGTTTTACATTCTTGAAGTTGTCGCTTTAGCGACCTCCTGAGCAAGTTGTCAATAGAACACGGCCATAGTCGTAGTTGTGATATAAACGTCCTATTTTTAGGAATCTGTTGTGAATTGAACAACAAGCGAAGATAAGGCATCAGACGAAGTATATCAGAGAAAGAAGTCACAAACTATAATGCACGGCCTTTAGGTGGATATATTTCCAAGCAAGCGGAGAGATATGGTCGAAGACAAGTTTGGAAACCGAATTGGGACAACCACTCTGAACATCTGGCCGGCATGTGGTCTAGAGCCACATTTAATGCCTTTTGGCTATAATATCTTAGATCGGTATGACTTAAAAAATATGGTTGCAATATCCATCCCACTGTGCAGTGAGGTTTCTGTGTCACTGCCACTGTGGCTGGCGTTTTGTGCGCTCTGTGCCAGTGCAATGCTGCATGAAAGTTGAATGCCGCGTCGCTCTGAGCCTGGTGCCGTGTGCCTTGTACTGCTCAAAAGGTCTGTTGTGTTCCAATGTTGCATTGTTGTGTGTTGTGTGCTGGAAGCTGCCTAGTCCCTGAATCAGTCGTCCTTTCTTGCTCTCTCTCTCTCTCTCTCTGACGCTCCCTCTGTTGTATTTGCTAAGTGCAGTGCTTTGTAATCTTTAACATTTATTTGCAAAAACTTAAGAATGCAATTTAGAATGGTATTAAGGAAAACGTATAAGAAGTGGGTATGTGTGTGAGTATTTCAATACAAGTATCTGTGTGCATGTGTGTGTGTGTATGTTTTGTGTCCATTGTATACTTGAAGCCTTAAATATTTAATGAGATTTTATGCAAAAGCTAAAGAAACAAAAAAAAACACAACAGAGTCCCCTACCCAGAGCGAGAGAGTTTAAGATTAAATCAAATAAAAATCATTATAATGACTAACAAACATGTCCGACCATGTTAAATTTTTCATGAACGGCACACACTTAAAAAATAAATCTTTGTAGCCGTACAGAATACGAAAAAAATATTTGGCAATCTGTAGAAAATGTCAAAGGAGCGAGTTCCTTTCAAAGGGATGCGGATTTTGTTGAGCCCAGGCTACGGCCTGCTTATGCTAACCTATTGTCGCTTGGTACCAACCTCCACCACTTGACATTGAGAGGAGAACAGCAGCTCAAGCATTCTTCTAGTTTGCTAAAAATTAAAAAAAACGGTCAAAATATTTGCCAATTTAGATAGTATGTCAATTTCATGTCATAATGACGTGACTTTTAGCTTTCAAAACTAAAATGAAATTTCCCCCCTGTTTGGCTTTCATAATAATTGACATTATGTCAAAATAAAATGCACAAAGTGAAAATGTGATGAGGGGAAATGAAAAGGTTTCATTAGCCACACTTTCGTTAGACATTAGGGTAGAGAGATAGTTTAAAGTAAAATAAAAGCAATTATTCTTTCATTTGTTTGTGTTGTTGGGCTAATTGTGGTCAGTTTTTGCTTTTATGTAAATAAAAGTAATCTATTTCATCTTTGTTTCTCAACGTTTCGCCAGTTTTTGTTCAGCATCTTCAGGAGAAAATTATTTATTGAAGAACCTGTTGACACAAATTAAATTTTTTTCCACAAAAAAATTGTGGGGACATTCCAAAAAAACGTGGCGACTTATTCGTTCAGCTTCTAATTGTCTAAAAACAGTTTTTTTACAATAAGACGTTAAATGGTGAATGTAAGTGCCCCAATCTTTTGTCTCACAATTACCTTATACAGTAGGGTGCTCCGATTTGTAAGCACAAAAATTTGTCGATATTGTGCCATCGATTTTTCAACGATTCTCTCAGTCGTATTTATATTCCTTTGCGCTCATATGTTATATTGTATTGTATGTGGCAATGCATATTTGTTTGTATTGTGGAAAGGTAATATTTAAAAATATAAGAATTGTATGTGGCAATGTATATTTGTATTCTCATGCCAAAAGCTACCGAAAGATCGATGGCACAACATCGACTGGCAAACCGACCCACCTTATTATACAGTCTTTAAAAATATTCGCATCAATAAATTGTATACTTAACTACGGTCGAACTTAAAAGCACGATGTTATTTGTAAATAAACCAATACGTGTTCCGAGAATTATCGTTACAAGATAAGTCTTTTTGTCACTGTCTGTTTTTTTTTTTGGTTTGCATTAGGCAATTAACTAACTAAAAAAAAACAACAATTGATAACAAGAACTTCGCTCTGTTTCTTTCTCTCTTGCTATCCCTCTCTCTCTCTCTTTCCAGTCCTCTCTCTTTCGCGTTCTCCCTTTCTCACGCACTATCTAGTTAGTTTTTAAGCTCTCTCTCTCTCTCTCACGCTTCTTATCTCTCACGTTCTCTCTTTCTTACGCTCCAACTTATTTTGGAAATCTCGGTTTTGTGCTTAAATGTTTGAGGGAGGTAATCTGTTGCAAGAACATCGGTCGATGCCTTCCTTCCATCTTCCTCAAGTTCTCTCAATCATACGCTCTATTTTTCTAACGCACTTTCTTCTTCACCCTCCAGCCTGTTTAGGAAACCTCGGCTTTGGGTAGGGCTTTGTGTGCGTTAATGTTTGTGCGAGGTAATCTGTTTTAAGAACTTCGCTGTATGTCCCTCTCTCTCCATCCCGTTCTCTATCTTTCTCTCTCTATTCCGTCCTTTATCTTCCTCCCTCTCTCACGCTCCAGCCTATTTAGGAAACCTCGGCTTTAGGTAGGGCTTTGTGTGCGTAAATGTTTGTGTGAGGTAATCTGTTGCGAGAACTTCGCTCTATGTCTTACTCTTTTGTTGTCCCTCTCTCTCTATCCTATTCTCTATCTTCCTTTCTCTACCCCGTCCTTTATCTTCCTCTCTCTCACGTTCTCTCTATCTCACGCTCTATTTTTCTCATGCTCTCTCTCTTTCTCACGCTCCAGCTTATTTAGGAACCCTCGGCTTTAGGTAGGGCTTTGTGTGCGTAAATGTTTGTGCGAGGTAATCTGTTGCGAGAACTTCGCTCTATGTATCCCTTTCCTGTCATTTCTCTCTCTCTCTCTCTCTCTATCCCATTCTCTATCTTCCTCTCTCTATCCCGTCCTCTATTTTCCACATCTCTCTTACGTTCTCTCTATCTCACGATCTCTCTATCTCATGCTCTATTTTTCTCACGCACTTTCTTTCTCACGCTTTAGCCTATTTAGGAAACCTCGGCATTGGGTAGGTCTTTGTGTGTGTAAATGTTTGTGGAAGGTAATCTGTTGCTAAAACTTTTGCCTCTCCTGCTGTATCTCTCTCTTGATCCCGTCCTCTATCTTTCTCTTTTTCTCAAGTTATCATTTTCTCACGCATTTTCTTTCTCACGCTATATATTTCTTACGCTCTCTCTCTCAGGCTTTTCTCTCTCACGCTTCTTTCACGCTCTCTCTCTCTCTCACGCTCCAGCCAATTAAGGGAACCTTGTCACCAACGAGTAAGTAGTCGCTAAGGTGATAACTTCAATAGTTAACGAGAATTGTTTTCAAATTTCTTTAGATAGAAAAACTGATTGGCTTTCAAATTTCATTGGGTACAAGAACTGATTGGCTTAAAGCATTATACTTATACACCTTTTAATTTTTAATTTAAGTTTTTATTTTTAATTTTTAATTTGTAGAAAAAAGTTATTTAACAATTACTAAGAGGAAGTAACAACCGAGCTTGCTTAAACTCGCTAAAGGTTATTCTTGAATAACTTTATTCCCAAAAATTGTAATTATTTTAAACAAATGGGTTTTAACTCAAATTCATAAAAGTTTTGAGTAAACAACAGCATTTTTGTATCCTTGTAAAATGGTATGAAGTTGTCGCTTTCACGATCTCCTGAGCAAGTTGTCAATCTAACACGGCCATTGTCGTTGTTGGATATAAAAGGCCTTTTTTGGGGAACCTTTTGTGACATCACAGTTTCAACTAGACGAAGAACTGCCTTTTCTGACTGAAAAATTCGCTTTTCCTCGTTTTACGAACATTTGTAGAGAAAGTGAAAAAGCCCCTTGGGCCACTGCCCTCTTGTGGGGCTTTTTCCCTCAATTTATTAGCAAAACATTGATGAATTTAGTTTTTTCTCTTCATTAAACACTCTCAGTACGGGCAGCTTTTTTTAGTGCATACTTTTAGTGAAATGAATTTCCGGAAATGTAATTCCTTCCCCCCATCACCATCTCCTACTGCCCTACCATCTCGCGGCCTGGCATTCAGTTTTATGCTCTCTTAGGTATTTTTACGGCTGTCGTAATGGCAACAAAACAAAAGTTCATAAAAATGTTCTAGGGTCTATGGGCGTCTACTTCGTTGTTTTCCCGGCTTGCACAACATTTTTAAAGGAGCATGAAAGCCCGACAGCAACAATAGGGGAGGGGGAGGGGCGAAACAAAATTATAGCCAAATACAATTAAGAAAACATATACACTCACACACTTGGGCTCCTACAGGCATGCAGGCATAAAAGCAGAAATAGGAGTTCTGGCTGAGTTCACAGGACGACTGCAGGCTTTAAGGCAGAGGAGAAGGAGAAGGAAGAGGCGGAGGCATAGAAAGCGAATATGAGCCGTAATACGGGCATAGACATATTTTCACTGTCTCCGCAAATCTAACGCAACAAACTTTTATGAGTTTGAGTTTCAGTGAGGAAAACTCAGCCAACAACAACAGCAGCAGGAGCAGCAGCCGCATCAACAGCAGGGAGGGAATGAAACCACAGTTATTTAGTGGAAAACTTGTGCCAAAAAACAACAACACCAGCTGGAACAACAAGCCAGCGAGAATAGCCAGGCTCTCAAGGGAGGGCGAAATAGGAGCTGGCTACAGTACAACAAAACAGGCCAAGGAGGGGCGTGGACCCGTCGCATAGCCAACCAACCTAACCCCACCACCACCACCATATGTTATGCGTTGTATGAAAATCGCACACAATGAAAACAAATTTGAATAAACTTTTGGCCAAGTTCAACTCTGGAGCGAGCGTTAAGGGCTTTAATGTATTCCATGGTGGTTGCTGGTAATACACTAGATGTTGCCACCAGTCTCTAGCTCCCCACTCGTTGGAAAGAGACAACGGAGGTTTTTGGGGAATAAATTAACCAGATTTCATTGTAGTTGTTGGCGATGTCATCGTCATCCTCGCCCTCGTCGCTGGGAACAATATGGTGCCTTCATTATACTGCGGTCGAAGGGAAACTAAACTCGCGTTCGCTCTCGCCAGGCACGAGAGGATCCAAATCCAAATATATGCGTGTGTATATGATGAATAGTAATGGAACTGATACATAATTAATTTGTTTGGTAATGAGTTGGGGGCGAGCTGTGATGGGTTGGGTTGGCCTAGGTTGGATGCAGTGGATTGCCTGCTAAAGCCTTTGCCAGATATTTAATATATTCATTGATGGCAATAATCTTGGTAAGTAGGACACTCGGCATAGAGTTTCATTCGGGCTGGCTCCGGGGATGATGTTGATACATATGTAATGTAATTACTCTTAAAGGTTTCTCTTTTTTTTGGGGGGGGAGAGATGGGGGTTTGCAAAGTGGTAATAGGTATTTTGTTTTGCGAGAAAGCCTAGAAATGGTTTTGAGTTATTTGCAGAGGGTGGTCCAACTTTAACTTAACATTTAAATTGTAAACAAAACAAAAAGTTTTCAGAAAAGTTATCTTAATAAAAGTGGTCCAACCACAATGCATGATGTTTATTGTGAGTCACACCTAAACGTCAAGTTTTTTGCCCAACTTAATTTGACTTTTATTTGTTTCAGAGTTTGACAATTTCAAGCATTAAGAGGTACACATTTAATTAGAGCATTAAGATTGTCTAAAACCTTTTACGAAAATGGACGTTCAAATCATAATGCATTTCGTGCACTACGTGATTTTTTTTTTGGTCAGCATAAACGATCAATTGTGTCCACAATCGGGAGAATTAGGCGCCAAATTTAGCAAAGCCGGTCTGTAGGAAATGTGAAAAACTCCTGTGCATTCCCGCCTAGTTCTTTCTGCGGAAAACTTTGATTTTGTTCGCAATAGTGTGGCAGAAGAGACGCAAATGTCGTCGACTTGTCATTGACATCACTGATTCGAATTTTGTATAAAAATTTGAATTTACACGCTTACAAGGTTCAATTCAATCAAGAGCTGAAACCTTTTGACTATTTCAAGCGGCGTCGGTATGCTAAACGGTTGGTTGAACCGACAAATGCAAATGGCGAGTTTACAAAGAAAATCAACTTCAGCGGCGAGGTACACTTTCACCTCAGTGGATTCGTTAACAAACAGAATTGCCGCATTTGGGCAAATACGAATCCACGAGGGATTGTTGAAAAGCCTAGGCATCCACACAGAGTGACTGTTTGGTGCGGTTTATGGGCTGGCGATGTCGTCGGGCCGGTCTTTATCGAAAATGAGTTCGGTCAAACAGTTACCGTGAATGGTGTTCGCTATCGCGAGCTGACGATATGTTCAAGAAAATAGTTATTTATTCATCAAAATAATGGACAGGTGCACATCTGTGCAGTCTCAATACCATTGCATGAAATCGGTTACGAATTGGTATCTCATCTGCCAAATTCTCCGAATTTAGGCCCCAGTGATTATATCCTGTTTCCAAATCTAAAGAAATGGCTAGGTCGAAAGAGATTCAGCTCCAACGATGAAATTATTGATTAGGCAAATGCCTATTTCATGGACCTCGAAAAATCCAATTTTTTGGAAGGAACACAAAAATTGGAGAAACGTTAGACTAAGTGAATTTAGCTAAAAGGAGATTATGTTAAAAAAATGTCTTTTTTTCAAAAAAAAAAAAGTTTTTTATTTGAAAAGTCACGGAATTATTGGTATACCCTCATATATATAAAAAATAAATAATTTTTTATATATATGATATATATGATTTTGATATATATTTACCCCGCTCTCTATCTTTCTCTCTTTCTCGCTATCCCGTTATCTATCTTCCTCTCTCTCTCTCTCTCGCTCTCCACCCCGTCCTCCATTTTTCTCTAAAGAGACGTCAATGTCGTCGGCTTGTCATTGACAAGCCGAAAAGTCACGGAATTATTGGTATACCCTCATATATATAAAAAATAAATTATTTTTGTAGTGCATAGATGTTATCGCGATGGTCATCGATACCATATAGCTCAACTAGGCCGACTGCTATGCGACCCACTCTATTAATTACACTCTTGCCATGCCGTTGACTTTAAGGCAAGTGTTAACAGGTCAAAATTGTACAACAGGATAAGACCAAATCAATAGCAAAACAAAAATGTCCAGTCAGTGTAGAAAACCAACCGTGTTGTAGCGTTTCCTGCTGTCTTATCAATGGCTCTTCATGTTATCACAGTTTCGTTTTTCACTTTGTTTTTTCTTTATTATTTCTCTGGTCAACAATTTATAATTCTGACATATGTCATAATTTCTGTAAATAGACATTGGCAGACAGACGACATACGAACGAGGAACACACCGGCAAATGATATGTTCAGACAGTGGACACCGAACGTTTTTTTTTTTCTTTCTTTCTCTCCTTTTTTCTAGCTATTCCCTATGCTCTGTCTAATACTCATATTTGTAGCCTTTTATGGCATTGTTTTTTTTCAATACGTATTTTTATTCGGTTTGTGAGACTGTTTCGTTCATATTCCCGGCAATAATTCAAACTTCAAAACGTAGAGCAAAAATAATAATAAAAAACAGCTCCGCTAGAGATCGGTCGGGGGGGAAACAACGTATCTCATAAATCTACTGGTAACCTTTTAAGGCAACTTGTCGGCTACAAAAGTCATAATATTATTACAGATGCCTTGCCAGGGGGACGAAAACGACTACAGCCATTTGCTGCCCAGCTGTCTCTGCCCCCTTTACTCTTTTACCTAGCTTTTCTCAGCCTGCTTTGTGCAATGCGGTTCCGCCACTGTGCGTCGACTGCGGTCTTAAATGTGACATGCAATTCTGTGGTTTCTGCTTTCGTGTCTCCTCTTTGCACTTCCCCTCTGATGCTTTTTTGTGGCTAAGAAATCTTAGAATCTTACAGCATCGCATATATCTTCTCTTTCGTTTTGTGGCTCATGTTTTTTGTGTGTTGCTTTTTTTGAGCTAAAACTGGGGAAGCCAAAGAGGAGGGAAATGTTGAGTACAAATTATTACACTAGTTTGCAGGATTTAAGCACGAACTAGGGTGCTTAAAAACGAAACCGATAACCGACATTTCAGTTTTAATGTTCACACCCGCAAGGTTTCTCAACAATAGCTTAAAACTGAAAAGTTTGGTTTATCTGGATTTTTGCTATCGGGTTTTCCGGTTTTCGATTTTTTGGTTGTTGTATAGGGTGATCAATCTAATGGTAATAAAATTCTAATGGTAATAAAAAAAAAAACACAAAAACTCAAATCAAGTGTGGAATCTTTATTGTTTGATGGTCCAATTTTGGATGACTAGTTCGAGCAATACGACAGGCAATAACATAAAATGGATAAAATTTCCCACAGACTTAGCTGAGGATTTTCAAGCTTATAATTTCTTATCAGGCGATGCAAAACTTCTCATATTGACAAAGAAAAAAGTTGTATGCCCTTCAAATGTAATTTGAGGCAACTACGTCTCAGGGTGTCCATTCTGACGGTCCAATTTTGGATGACTAGTTCGAGCAATACGACAGGCATAACGAAATGGATACAATTTCCCACAGACTTAGCTGAGGATTTTCAAGCTTATAATTTCTTATCAGGCGATGCAAAACTTCTCATATTGACAAAGAAAAAAGTTGTATGCCCTTCAAATGTAATTTGAGGCAACTACGTCTCAGGGTGTCCATTCTGATGGTCCAATTTTGGATGACTAGTTCGAGCAATACGACAGGCATAACGAAATGGATAAAATTTTCCACAGACTTAGCTGAGGATTTTCAAGCTTATAATTTCTTATCAGGCGATGCAAAACTTCTCATATTGACAAAGAAAAAAAGTTGAAAATATTTTCCTAAAGAGGCGATCAAAAAGTTTACAAAAAAAAATTTATAAAAAAAGAAGTTGGAAAAACTTTTAGTTACACTCAGGAGTGATTGCCATTGCGGTGAGCGCCACTTCACCATTATACGACCCCAAGCAACGAATGTGCTGTACCTATGTTAAGCGGCTGTACACTTAAGGGCAGGCAATTTCACATCTAATGAGAATTGCCTGCACTGGCGTTTAACACCGAACACACTAAAAATCCCTTGCAATGCATACATACGAAAACACATGAACCCACTTACAGACATTACAGTGCATGCATTTTATGAATAAGTCTATTGTTTCCATTTCTTAAATACTCGTATCATTGTGATAACTGATAAATAATTTAGCTTATTTACGAAATTTTTAATTGAGTGGTGATACAAATTCACATGTCAATTTTTTGGTTGAAATTTGTTAGATGTGTTTTTTTTTCTGTGTACAGTTCGCAAATATAAACCAAAGACGATTGGGAATAGGTCCATGTGATTTTGTCATATCATATCTATCATATTCGGCTGTTAGTACTCGATAGAACTGGGCGGCGTTGCAACTCGCTAGCAGCGCTACCTCAGGTTTACCTGGCGGTTATCAATTCAGGTGAGCTGTATAGGCATCCCAATTTGACTTTAGTAGTTGTTGTAGCGGCATACATAGTGCCGGGGTGACAGCCCTTGACCGAAGAGTTGTTGCTTAGGGTCAATCCAGTGCATAGAACCGACTCACTTAAGTCTTAAATATTAGTGGATTTGTGGTCACTAGTTCTGGACACCCATATTCCCTGAGCATTAGGGTACCGTTTTCTTGCCCCTAGAGCCCCAAAGCCCAATCGCAACGCACTTGAGTCAAAATTTACAATTCAATCAAATCGTAAACTTGAGTCAATATTCCGATTGGTGGCGAAATTTTATTGTTTTTTAAATTATACACGTCCATAGAAAAAGGGATTGATTTGGGCTGATCCGTTTCCCTAATTAGCCCAAATCTTTGATAAAAAACGGATTTGTAAAATGACTGACAAACAGTTTTGTTCTTCTGTAGACTAGTGTTGTTTCCAGCTGCCGCGCAACAGTGTTGTAATACTTCAACTTAAGCCTGTGTCATGTCTACGTAGTGCAGAGGATTATGGCAACTGTAAGAAATCATAAACTGATTTTCTTCATCTCTTCTGCCCTCATCCTTTTCTTTTTTGCTTTAAAGCTGTCGTAGCGTTTTCAGTTTCCTTTGCTAAATATCTTTTAGTGTCTTTTATTCAATTCTAGTTGTAATTCAATTTTGGCCTTCTTCTACTTAACACTTTGAGGAGCGAAGCGGAGTGAGGTAAAGTGTTTGGCTGGATGAGGTAAGCGATGTGGTGAAACCGAAGTAGTTGGACGCTGCTCAAAGTTTTCAGAAGAGAACGAATTTTCTAATAGTTTTGCTAAAGGGCCGATTATGAGAGATAGAAGCTCAGAAGTTACCAAGCGTAGGTGACAAATCCTTCGAAACCGTCAGGGGAAACGGATTTGGGTGGTAATAGTAACAAAGAGCAGGAAATTTCTGTAAACACTTTTTGGATACTCAACTTAGCGCAGAAAATATTGGAAGCATTTGTAGAGTTCGATTGTAGTGGATTACAGTCATAGGTTTTCTTCGAGAATAAAAAGTTATTTAATTATCCTATACTACAGGTTATAGTTTTGAAATCCAAAAAAAAATATTTCTTCAACATTTTTGGATTGCATTTGCGGCATTTTTAAAACAGGCATTAACAAAAATCTTTAAAAACTATATTTTTGATTGCATTTGCGGCATTTTTAAAACAGGCAAAAATCTTCAAAAACTACTTCCGCATTTGCTCACAATCGATAACACTTATATGCAGTAAGTAACGGATATAAAAATATATCTTATCAGAAAAACTCGCATATAAGAAATTTTTGCAATAATTGCTTATTAAATAATAAACGCATATAAGAAAGTTTTCCAATTTGGCAGGATTCCCATCAAATCTATTTTAAAAGAACATATCTTTTAGGAAAAAACAGCATATAAAAAAAATGGCAATTATTGCTTCTAAGAAGAAAGAAACTTGTGGTATTTCTTGATTTGCTTATATCCAATTATATTGCTTATATTGGCACTTAGGTGGGTTTCCCATCAAGTCTAGCGGTTTTTAAATGCTTATCGCGGGGAAAAAATGGCTTTAGCGGTGAGCGCAAATTTTTATTAAAAGAACATTTCTTATAAGAAAAAGTCTCATATAAGAAAAGTTACCAAAAGTTGCTTATTAGAAATTAAGAAACAAACTTGTGGAATTTCTTGAGTTACTTATATCCAGTGTTGCCAGTTTCCCGTCACCTAGTACTTGTTAAATGCTTGTTGCCTTATTCCTTATTATATAGGAATTTTTTAGGAAAACATATATTATAAGAGAAAGCCGAGGATAAGAAATTATTGCAATAATTGCCTATAGGAAAAAAACGCATATAAGAAAGAAATTTATGATTAACTCATATATAGTGTTGCCAATTTGGCTGTTTGGAAACACAAGGGGAAAATGGATTTGGCGGAAAGCGTTAACTTGTTTAAAGAACAATTTGCATATTAGAATTTTTTGCATTAATTGCTTGAAGGAAAAAACGCATATAAGAAAGAAACTTGAGGTATTTCTTGATAAGCTTAGATCCAGTGTTGCGAATTTGGCTGGTTTCCCGTAAAATCTAGCACTTTTAAAATGCTTATAGCGGGAAAAAATGGTTTTGACGGTAAACGGAAATTTTTTACAAGGACATATCTTAAAAGAAAAATCAGCAAAATATGAACGCATATAAGAAAGAAACTTGTGGTGTTTCATGATTTGCTTATATCCATCAAATGCATCCCATTTAAAATGCTCATCGCATGAGTGGGAGTTTATAATAAGAAAAAAACGTATATAAGAAATTGCAGCAAATATTTGCATATAAGAAAAAACAAGCATGTAAGAAAGAAACTTTTTACCAGAAATATCTTTAAAGAAAAATCTGCACAAAAGAACTTATTGCAATAATTGTTTATAAGAAAAACGCATATAAGAAAGAAGCTGGTGGTGTTTTTATGATTTGCTTATATCCATCAATTTCATCCCTTTTTTAAATGCTCATCGCAATGGATATAATGGTTTGGGAATTTTTTTTTTATAAGGAAAAGCCATTTATAAGATATTTTAACAAATAATTGCTTATAAGAAAAAAACATATAAGAAAGAAACTTGTGGCATTTCCTGATAAGCTTAGGTTATTTCTTGATAAGCTTAGATCCAGTGTGGCTAATGCTATTTAAATGCCAGGAAAAAATTGGTTTTGTAAAAAAGCCGCATACTCGTATAAGAAACAATTGCTTGTAAGAAGAAAAAAACATGTAAGAAAGAAACTTGTGGTATTTTTTGATTTGCTTATATCCAGTGTAGCTTATTTGGCGGTTTGGAAACACGCAGGGGAAAAATTAGTTTTGGCGGTTAGCGGGAATTTTTTTGAAGAACATGTATAAAATTCGGATATAAGAAATTTTATCAATAATAGCCTTAAAGAAGAAAAACGCATATAAGAATGCCAATTTGGCGGTTTGGAAACACGCGGGGGAAAAATTAGTTTTGGCGGTTAGCGGGAATTTTTTAGAATGACATATATTAAGAGAAAAATTCGCATATAAGAAATTTTAGCAAATAATTGCTTAAAGGGATAAAAACGCATATACGAATGAAACTTGTGGTATTTTTTTAATTTGCTAATATCCAGTGCAAGAAATTGGCGGTTTCCCGTCAAATCTATCGTTTGTTACATTCATTTCGCCGGGGAAAATATTGGGTTTGGCGATAAGCGAAATTTTTTTTAGAAGAACATATCTAATAAGAAAAATTCGCATATAAGAAAATTTTGCAATAATTGCGCATATAAGAAAGAAACTTGTTGTATTTCTTGGTTTGCTTATATCCGTCAAATCTAGCTCATCGGAAGGAATAAAATGGATTTGGCGGTAAGCGGGAATTTTTTATAAGAAATTTTTGCAATAATAAGAAATAATCTTGTGGTATTTCTTGATTTGCTGGTATCGAATACTACCAATTTGGAGGGTTTGTCATCAAATAAAGGGCATTTTAAAGGTGGGAATTTCATATCATTTGGCGGTGTAAAGCCGTAGTTATTTTTCGTTTGTTTTATGCAGTTCATTGTGACTGATTTGCATACCAAATAAAACAGAAAATCGTACTTGTTCTGGATCTAAACTAATGGATTAAAGAGATTACTTAAAAGATTAACTCAATCATGCACATGGGAGCTGAACAGAACCAATGAGAGCAACCATAAGGCAACATTTTGGATGTATCTAACGAAGTTAAATAGAGTTTCAAGCAGGTATAGAGAAGTTTAGTTGGAGTTTGCAAGTGTGAATGGCCTCAGAAATGTAATTTATCACAATAAGACAGAAACCGAATATATGGCCTCAGAAATGTTATTTATCACACTAAGACAGAAACAGAATAGATGAAAAACATTGCGACTTACAAAAGATCATAGCTCCATCTCCTGCTTTCATTTTATGTGTATGTCTTTTTACATAATTTGAAGATGTTTTTTAAAATTTTGGCGGTTTTTTTTTATAATTTTTTGGCTTAATAAAGATTTTAACGGGTTCTAGCGCTTTTGGGGTCACTTTTGGCGGGATTATTAGAAAATTATTTGGCAACACTGCCTGTATCCGCTATGAACTTGTATTTTTATTTCGTCCTTAAGAAACCCGACATGTGTTAGGTCCTTTTTGCACAAACGAAAAACAATTTTTTAGCTTGATTTCCTAAAGAAGCTTTTATTTGTTCTGTAAGAAGTGATAACGGATTCACATAAAACCAGGTCTACTCCATCTGCCAACATTTTACCAAAAACTGCCCAAGTTTTGTGGCAAACCGAAACTACTCTCAACATAATGTAGCATTGAAAAACTCAATTGGTTTTCAATTGCATTTTTATTGTTTCATAGCGTTTTACTGTGTGGCGGCGGGTGTGTGGGTGATAAATTACCTCTCCAAATTAGGGATCATGAATCATATCGGGCTTTTTTACTATTGCTTCTCCCCTACTCGTTTATTGGCAACAGAAAAATATGTTATCCATTCGAATGAGGTGATTGTAGTTTTGTTTGTTTTTTTTTCAATATATCATCTGGCGGCGTGCACTGCAACACAGCGACAGACGTAAAATCGAACGAAGAGGGAGAGCGAAAAAAAACTGTCATAAAAATGTTGTAAATCTGTTATTGACAAGAATTAAATTTAATAATTTTGCAATTTCACACAATTGATATGATGTCAACAATATTGAGGATAATAATTGACTAAGTGTGGCACACAGCAGTTCAGGGAAATCTAGGGCACTGCAGATACAATGTGCGGACATGTTAACAGCAAAATGATCAATTAATTGAATTTACCCCTCAAACCCCAAGTGTCGTCAATTTTTATATTCATCGTTAGTATTATTAGTTTGTTAAAAACAATTAATTATTTCCAGCCCAAAACCAAAAACGTATAGCAAAAGTATTCCAACAAAAGTACTTAAGACTGATAATATTAAAGGCTCCCCTCGGAGAAACATTAAATGGGCCTTGCCTTTCGAAAAAATACTAACCATATGAACCTAGACTCAAGCTTGGCAAACAACAACGAACCAAAAAGAAAGAAAACAAGCTCAACTAAACTTATTTATAAATGATCTAATAAAATTTTGTATGCAATCGTAAAAATAAATTTTATTACATTAAATTAGCATAAAACTTAAAAAGTATTCGACGTAATCGTTCACTCGACGGCAGCATTAGCAACAGCAGTCGCCGCCGCCACGGGGACAATGGCAGCAGCTGTTTCTCATAAAAAAGACAACAGCACAATAGGCACACATGATAAACACCATAAAACATAGAATGCACAGTGTTTGGCAACATACAGATAAAGGAAACGAAATCTAATGGAAATTATGTCGATAGCTTCATTATACAAGCAATTAGATTACATTACCTAGGAATAAGACGTCATTACCTAGTAATGAGATGTCATTACCTAGTAATGAGGGGTTCTTTCTTAGTAATGAGGTATAACTACCTTGTAATGAGATGCCATTGCCTAGTACGAAGATGTCATTACCCCGTTATGAAATTTTAACACTTAGCAATGAGGTGTTATTACCTAGAAATGAGGTCGCATTACTACGTAATGAGATAACATTACCTTGTAATGAGATGCCATTACCTAGTAATGATATGTCATTACCTAGTAATGAGATGTCATAACCTAGTAATGATATGGCATTACCTACTAATAAGATGTTAGTTTTTAGTAATGAGGTGTAATAACGTAGTAATAAGGTGTCACTACCTAGTAATGAGGTGGAATTACTTCGTAATGAGGTGTCATTATTTAGTAATGAAATGTAAAAACTTAGAAATGTAGTGCCATGGCGTAGTAATAAGTGACACCTAGTAATAAGGTGGAATTAATTCAAAATCAGGTGTCATTATTTAGTAATTAAATGCGAATACATAGTAAGGTAGTGTCATGACGTAGTAATGAGTTGTCAGTACCTAATAATGAGGTGGCATAACTTCGTAATGAGGTGTCATTACCTAGTAATGAGATGTCATTGACAAGTAATAAAATGTCAATACCTAGTAATAAGATATCATTATCTTTGAATGAAATGTTCATAATTAGCAATGAAATGTTAATACGTAGTAATGAGAAGTCATGACGTAGTAATGAGGTGTCATTACCTAGTCATAAGGTGGAATTATTTCGTAATGAGGTGGTATTACTTAGTAATGAGATGACTTTACCTAGTAATGAGATGTCATTACCTAGTAATGAGATGTCATTACCTAGTAATTAGATGTCATTACCTAGTAATGAGATGTCATTACCTAGTAATGAGATGTCATTACCTAGTAATGAGATGTCATTACCTAGTAATGAGATGTCATTACCTAGTAATGAGACGTCATTACCCAGTAATGAAATTGCATTACCTATTAATGAGATGCCATGATATGGCATTATCTTGTGATAAGATGACATTACTTAGTAATCAGTTATCTCTAATCAGTAATACAGTGTCATTATCTAGTGATGACAGTTGTCTATCTGGTAATGAGGAGTCATTATCTAGTAATGATAACTTCCCATCTGGTAATATGATGTCATTTCGTTGTAACGAAATGTTCCTAGCTGCTTATACGATGTTATAACCTAGTACTTACATGTCATAACCTACCAGGTAATAAGATAGTCTTTCAACTTCAGGTACCAACATCAGGTACCAAGTTGGTACCTGAAGTTGGGCGGTAAGATGTCCTTACCAAGTAATGAGATGTCGCTACCTAGCGTTAATAGCTTTCTACCAGCAAATGAGATTCCGTTACTTACATGCCATAACCTACCAGGTAATAAGATAGTCTTTCTAGGTACCTAGTCGGTACCTGAAGTAGGGCGGTAAGATGTCCTTACCGGGTAATGAGCTGTCGCTACCTAGCGTTAATAGTTTTCTACCAGCAAATGAGATTCCATTACAGGGTACAGAGAGGTTCTTACCTAACGGTGAGATGTCATTACCTAGGAATGAATTGTCAGGATATGTCATTACCAGTAATGTGATATAGTCTACTGGTAAAGCTTTAGCCTAGTTGAGAAGAATTGTAAACATGGTTATGATAGGTTATAACTTTCATTCAAGTTTTGGCTAAGATTAGGGACGAAGGGGCCCAAAAAGTGCCTTAGGTTCAAAAGAAGTGACCATCGGTAAATATGTGCGGACGGCTACTTAAATTAAAGCCGACTTTACTACAGATTTATTTTAAGATTCATGGGTCAAAGGGGCCCATAAAAGGGCCCTTAGGTTCAAAAAAAGGGACCGGCGGTAAATATGCGGAGATAGGTACTCAGATTTAAGTCGGTTTTACTACGGATTTATTTTGAAGAATTGCTTGGGATTGGTGACAAATTTGTGGAATTAAGGCACCAAAATAATAGACCAATTTAATTTCCAGCGGAGTTTTAGAAAAGGTGCGGCCTGACTTAAAACTATACGACGTCTTTTATTGTTATATTTGGCAAATTCCAAGCCACTGTGTGCCACTGCAAACCCAAATGCCATTGAGTGTCATTAAATTCTAACAATAGGAACGAGCATAAAACGAATGCAAACAAAAATATGGACGGATGGACGCGTGGTCCGTCATAGGAACGGACGCAGTGGACGAACGATACGGGACTATGGGAATGGAAAGATGTGTGCAGATGCGAACAGAGATGGAATGTGAGTATATGAACGTGTGTTATGTGACAAAAGTGGAATCGTTGTTGAGTTAGTCATCGTCACTAGAAGTGGATGGTGGAGGGAGGATGCCAGCCTAGTGGGTCTGTGGAGTGGACTGGATGGATGGATGGGCTGGCCACCATGCAATAAACACTCAATTGTTAAATTGTTCGTTATTGTTGCTGTCGTTCCGAATTGAATTGAACAAAGAACTGCGGCAAAGATACAAATACAACGCATGGGTTCAAAAGGGAGTCACAGAGATTCCACCATAGTCGGTATGGATATCGTCAGTCGGCCCGTACGTCCGTCCCACCTATTTTACAATAAATAAGACATTTAAGTTTGAATTTACATTTCGAAGCCTTTGTGATAGTCCAAAAAGCATTTTTTTATTGTTACTTTCATTATAACAACAACAATAACGAAACGGACAGAGAGGCAGACATTAAATATGGGGTACTGTGTTTTCTTTATTTGTCACCGTGGTGGCCGTCACTGTTGTCCAGTTTCTGTTGCCGACATTTGCTCGCAGCTTAAGGCTGTCGCCCATTGTGTACGCCGCTAGGCCGGCTATTGTCTTGTCATGGCTGTCATTGTTGCTGACGTTCAAATGAGATGTTTATTCATTTATTTGTTTATTTATTGGCGTCATTTTATTGTTATTGACGCTTATTTTTCGTAGCTGCAAAATGTGTGTTAATTAATTTCTTTTTATCACGTTATAAAAACAAGCATTGAATAAAAAAAAGACCAACGCTCATCGGTGATGATGGCATTAGCGAACGAACGACCCAAACGACTTTCTGTCTGCCCGGCTGGCTGAATGGCTGCTGGGGCTGTTGTCTCGTTTTATTGGCGGCTAGTTTAATAAGCGCTTAATAGAGTTCGGTTTATGGCTTCAAAAAGCCCGTCGTTCCGCTTCGAACGGCAGAGGCGTTAAATTTAAATCTTTAATAAGGCGACGACAAATCCTCTTAAATAGTCGTTAAAAGCAGTGCGCTGTCGCCGTAGGACCCTCATAGGCATAATGGTTTTGAGTTAGAGAAAGCCTAATGCTCAAAATTTATTAAAGGGACCATGGCCCATCATTCACTAAACTCCAGATACTGGAGTCAAACTCCAGATACTGGACTTTAACTCCAGAAACTGGAGTCAAACTTCAGAAACTGGAGTCAAACTCCAGAAACTGGAGTCAAACTCCAGAATCTGGAGTCAAACTCCAGAATCTGGAGTCAAACTCCAGAATCTGGAGTCAAACTCCAGAAACTGGAGCCATACTCCAGAAACTGGAGCCATACTCCAGAAACTGGAGTCAAACTCCAGAAACTGGAGTCAAACTCCAGAAACTGGAGTCATACTCCAGAAACTGGAGTCATACTCCAGAAACTGGAGTCATACTCCAGAAACTGGAGTCATACTCCAGAAACTGGAGTCATACTCCAGAAACTGGAGTCATACTCCAGAAACTGGAGTCATACTCCAGAAACTGGAGTCAAATTTCAAAAACTGGAGTCAAACTCCAGAAACTGAAGTCAAACTCTAGAAACTGGAGTCAAACACCAGAAACTGGAGTCATACTCCAGAAACTGGAGTCATACTCCAGAAACTGGAGTCATACTCTAGAAACTGGAGTCATACTCCAGAAACTGAAGTCATACTCCAGAAACTGGAGTCATACCCCAGAAACTGGAGTAAAACTCCAGAAACTGGAGTCATACTCCAGAAACTGGTGTCAAACTACAGAAACTGGAGTCAAACTTCAGAAACTGGAGTCAAACTCCAGAAACTGGAGTCAAACTCCAGAAACTTGAGTCAAACTCCAGAAACTGGAGTCAAACTCCAGAAACTGGTGCCAAACTCCAGAAACTGGTGTCAAACTCCAGAAACTGGAGTCAAAACAATAGGAACTTGCAAAGACTTCATAGGTGCCGCATTTGCAGACCCCTGTAATAATGGGTTATTTCCTGTTTTGAATATAAATCGTTTTTAAATGGCATCTATCGCATTCTAGTATTTATTTAAAGAAAGACCTTTAAAGGGTTTTTGACATCCTAAAGCATTTGCAACCTTTGAGCGCTAGAAGGCGCCAAATGGTATTCCATAAAAATGTTTATGTGATTAGCAATGGCAGAGAGACATCATCGCTAGTGACATCTAGAGTTTTCAGATGCGTATAACTACAAATGATCTTATGATTACTACGAGTATAAAATAAAAACGTCTTAAATGTGGGCTATTCAAATTACTTGAAGGGAACTTTGCCATTAGCAGCTTTTGTACGCTACACGAGGTCACATTAAGTGCAATTTAAAAACCGTAGAGGAAAAATTTGCCAGCGACATCTAGCGTTTGCGGATGCGCTAATACGTCTGCAAAGGTTCCTAGAACGTCTAAAATTATTAAATTTTCTTTAAAATGGTCATTAATGCAATTTATTCAGTTTATTTAAATAGCAAATCTGAACCTTGTTCAACATGGGACGAGAGTTTGAAGCCGATATGATTTTTGCTTCGGTTTTTTGTGAGCTGTTGTTGTTGTTGTAGCGGCATATAGTGCCGGGGTGACAGCCCTTGGTCGAATAATTCCTCCTTCGGTTCGATCCGGTGCATAGAACCGGCTGTCGTAGATCGTGATTGTGATCGGCGGCTGGCTCTCGTCATATATTGAAGAATTTACTTTAATGAATTCCGAAATTCTGAAAGTGGCGGCTTTAAGTTGAAATATAAATATCTGTCGGATTTGTAACGATTACTCTTGCTTCGGTGTTTTTTTCGGTTGCTACTTTAAATCGGCGCCAGTGTCTTTTCCTCGATAAAAATTGAAGAATTTACTACAACGATTTCGGAATTTAAAGTGGCGGCTTTGCATTGCCAGAGAAATGTCTGTCGCATTTGAGCCGATAAGGCTTCAAACTCTGCACAGGTGATCAAGCAGCAGCCACCATTAATAATGGAAAAGTTCACATATAGATGGTGCTACTTCAAAAACCTGAAATGTAGCTGGCCAAAAAGAAATTATAGCCCTGTAGGCCAGTAAATACATTGCCATCACCACACAAATGATCAAAAAATCACCCCGACACTTCGTGAATAGCATCGCTTGATAACCAGACAGGAGAAAAATATAGTAAAAACTTAAAAATAAACTCACAGCTCTAATTGATTTGGTTTACCAAGCTGCCACTAGCATTAGTTAATCGACACTACAAAACTTGAGATGTAGAAGACGCCGCTATAGTTAATATCCACCATATTCCTAAAAAATTATAGTAGGTTAAGAGAAATTGTTTATAATAAAAAAAAACAAAAATCACATGTAGATGGCACTTCTACAAAAACCTGAAATATAGGTGACCAAAATTACTTATGACCGTATAAGCTGGTAATTACCTTGCCATTACTACTTAAATTTTCTAAAAATCTCCCCGAAATTTCCTGAATGTCATCGCTTAATAACCAGACAGGAGAAAAAGATAAGTTTTAGTCAAAATTTCAAAATAAACTCACAGCTCTAATTGATTTGGTCTACCAAGCTGCTACTAGTATTAACTTATTCGACAATGCCAAAATTGACATATAGAAGACGCCGCTAGTAAGACTAACTACTATATCCATAAGAAGTTACAATAGAGAATAAGAAAAATTGGAAATTAATTAGCCTGGGTCAATAAGCGCTCACTAGCATTAACATGATCGCCAAACTTGACACATAGGAGACGCCGCTTTAAAGACTTTTTCAACAGTAGTTCTCATACGTTTGGTGAGAACCTGATCTTAAAGAGTTCGGGTTTGCTTTCAACAATTGCTGCGAAGCTTTCTGATGAAGGGCGTCACAGACTTGAAATCGCGATAAAAGCAGTGTGCAGCCACGAAATTTATTGAGACTTTGCCATTTTGTAAAAAACTTGTCGTCTATTAAAATGTAGATGCAAGAGGTCTCGAAAATCTTTACTAATCACCAAAGTTTCAATAGGTTAAAACTACATTTATAGAGGAAATTTTAATTTAAACCTTCAGTAATATTGTACGAATATGGCCCCTAGAGTATAAAGACCGTTATTTAGCGGCAAGTTTCAGTAACTTGGTTTTTTCTCTATAGGATAAGGATAATTTCAATCTTCCGTAATATTGTACGAATATGGCCCCTAGAGTATAAAGACCGTTGTTTAGCGGCAAGTTTCAGTAACTTAGTTTTTTTCTCTATAGGATAACACTGACCTCGGTATATGCAAAGAATAAAGACGATAGTGAATTTTTGGTGGCGGCTTCGATGGAGGTAAAAACAAAAATCACCAGAAACCTTTTCTTGTTGGACCAATATTGTATATAATATATTTCCAAACTATAGTCTTCCTAAGAGCTTTACCAAACGTCTTAGTGCTTTGTCAAATTCTATATGTGATTAGCCAATTCTCTGAATCGCATTACAAATCAAATAAGGACCCATGCAATGAAAGGTATTTTTCGACAGTGATATCAAGAGTTTTCAGATGCCATATTATGTCTGAAAAGGCACTTGTAAAGTGTATATTTAATTGCCTTTGGAGTAGACCTCACTGAAGCATAAAAAAGCCTACAATCGTCCTCAATCCAGAACACCAAGCGGCAGTTAGCATTAAGTCGATCAACTATTTGGCATTTCACATAAAGGTGGCGCCACTACAAATACCAAATAAGGAAACATGCAATGAACAGGATTTTTGCTAGTAAAATCAAGAGTTTTCAGATGCGGCATTATGTTTGAAAATGTACTTGGTAAGCGTATATTTAAATGCCTTTGAAGTAAACCTTGCTGAAGCATACAAAAGCCTACAATCCTCAATCCAAAACACCAAGCGGCAGCTAGCATTAAGTCGATCAACTATTAGGCATTTCACATAAAGGTGGCGCCACTACAAATACCTGACGTTTATTAAAAATAAACAGAGGCTTATGGTAAATTGTGAGATTTGCAAAATTCATTTTTTGAAATACACAATCTTGCAACCACGCGTCTAGGAAAATATGTATTTTATAAATTTATTTGTAAAATATATCTAAATAAATAAAATACACAATCTCACCAATAGGTCATTGCGGGCGATACCGCCACCATCCATAAAATTCCGTTTTAAGGAAAATTATTTAAAATTATTATTTAAATTATTTGTCAACCTCTATATGTGATAAGCGAATTCTCTGAATCGCATTACAAATCAAATGAGGACACATGCAATGAAAGGTATTTTTCGTCAATGATATCAACAGTTTTCAAATGCGGTATTATGTCTGAAAAGGCACTTGGAAAGTGTTTAATTAAATACCTTTGAAGTAGACCACGCTGAAGCATAAAAAAGCCTACAATCGTCCTCAATACAGAACACCAAGCGGCAGCTAGCATCAAGTAAATTAACTATTTAGCATTTCACATAAAGGTGGCGCCACTACAAATATATTTATTAATTGAAAGATATTGAAAGTCCTTGCTCTAGAGAATATTCTGCAGTGCTCAGTAAAAAACATAGTGCCATATTGTATTTCTAAAATATCTAAACCAACGCTATTAAATGCTTAAGCCCCTGCATACAATTCCCATCCATTCTATATCATCCACACCTGTGTTGGCATATCTGAGAAAAATTTACATCTATGCAGTTTTTACGATCCTACTGAAAATTAGAATTTGAGAGAAGTCATTTTCATTGCCTGTGAAAATTGGAAATTAATTCAGTTAGAAATTTCTCCAAAGTCCCCAAACACTATCGCTCTTATTAATTGTTCCACTAAATTTCTCGTTAACAAAATGTATGCTCAAACCTTTCGCAGTAATCTCGACCGTTCACAAATGAAGAAACTTTTGCTCAATTCATCTAGAATTTAATCAATTCGCATTAGGTTTTGACACCGCATTTACACAAGTCATGACGAGAACGCGTATAAATTAATCCGATTATTTTGCTCATTTTGGAAATTAGAACCCAAACACACGCACGCACACACTCCTGACCTGAATTTTCTAAAAACGTTTTCCCCATTTAATGTGTTAAACATCTTATGTTTATTTCATGGCGTCGTTGTGTATTGATTCGGTAATAAATCAAAAATTGTTTATTGTTAATAAACACAAGCACAGCGAGCACCGGAGGCCCCCCAGCTAGAATAGCTGCCATCCATTGGACACATCCTTCTTTCCTCTATCCCCCAGCAAACAAGCAACCGGCAGAATTGAACTGAATTTATTGTTATTGTTGTTTGTAAACAATTTGTTTTGTTATAAATTATTATCACGACAATACCGAAACTGAACTGAATTGAACGAACGAAAGCAAAACTTCCGAAAGCAAGTGTTTGTGTAACGTCGCATGTGGATGAAGCGAATTAGGGCAGGACTTCTACAGGACATGTAAGCAGGAGCACTAGCTGCATTGGCAATTTTTGTTTTGCATTTGAGTTTTGTGTAATCATGGAAATACGAGTAGGTCGATATTCAGATAAACGGATTGAGATTCTGTAGAAATAAAACCGGTTAAGAAAAAAAAACCGGGTTTTGATTAAACATAATAGCCTTTCTTTAAAAAAGTATTGAGCAAAAACAACGGTTTTGAAAAATATAAAACCGGTTTGGGAAAATATAAAACCGGTTTTGGAAAATATAAAACCGGTTTGTCTATTTACTCTATTATTTTTCAGACGTTTTTTAATCATGCTATTAGGAAATAAGAAACACCGGTTTTGAACTAGTTACGAGGGTTGTTATTTATATTTCAGGTCCGGCAATAAAAACACACTAATCTATCATTGGAAATGGTTTTATTGTTTTTCAAAATATTCTTCTTTGAGATCACTTTTATCACACTTTTGCCTGTGCACAAAACTATTTTTCGAAGCACTTTTTCCACTCCGATTGAGACACCTCCAAAACATGATTTTTGAACGCTTCATCAGCTGCTTCGGGCGATGAAAAACGTTGACCACGCATTTTTTTTTCGAAAACTATACGCAAAGGGTAATTCTCATTAATCATAATGGGACTCCCGTATAAGTCATTTGATTTATAGCCGTAGCAATCGTTGCCGAAGACCGCTTAAGAAAACCTTGGCGGTTTTAGGAACCGCAGCCATTACATTTCACCAATTTTTTAGTTGGTTCTGACAAAGAAACAACAAAAAGGTCTCGAACCAGAATAAAAAACTGTTCAAGTCATAATAATGAAAAAAGACCGAATAAATCTAAACAAAAGAAATTCTGAAGAGGGTTGTCACGGACCCGAAATCATGATAAAAGTAGTGTGCAGCCACGAAAATCAATGTCACTTTGCCATTTTGTTAAAAACTTGTCTTCTATTTAAATATAGAAGCAAGGGGTCTTGAGCCGGTTTAATCCCTGTTCAATGTGTAAAAGCAACAGACCGAAATAAAACAAACGAGCTAAACACAAAACAAAAACATAATTAGTAGGTTAATTTAATATTAAAAATTGTAACAGTAACTATATTTCTGGTTAAAAGAGGTAACCAATAACACTGTGGAACATTTTTGGGGTTATTGTCTGGGGGGTGAGAAATTCCAAGTAAGTAACTTCACTTAATTGTAAATAAAAGCAGAACGCGTTAATCGATTTCTATGATCTATGTCGCATTTTGTTTATAGGTTATGTGACTTTACGTGAAAGTTATAAGACTCTACACGTTTTACCGTTTGGGATTTATATGTTTTAAAAAAAAAAAAAAAATATTTTTTGGCAAAATTTTCTTCATAAATTTATTTCTAATTGCAAAAATGTTGCTTTGGTAGAGAAACAGTATATAAATGGATTAAAGAAAATGTAATTATTAATTTTTCTCAATTTATTTCAGCAAAATCGAACTAGTCGTTCTCGAGTTATGTCAAACTACGTTTTTGCCAACATTTTACAACTAAGCGAAAAAACATCAAGATAAGGAAAAAATGTAAAAGGTCATAAAAAAACTGGCACATACGAACGCAAAACCCTTTGAGGGTTTTAATATACTGACCAAGTACCATCATCCTGACTTGGAATTTCTCACCCCCCAGATTGGCTGTTGTACTGTGTAATTAGTTAGCATACCATAAAATGATATATATAACAATTCTAATAGTTATTAATATTAACAATTTCAATGTTAAATTGAACATGTATTGTTTCAATAAATTAACTATGAAATTTTAATATTAACAATTTTCATGTTTAAAAACAATGCATTGTTAAAACAACCATAATCATATTAATAACAACAATTTTAATGGTTAAAAAACTCAACAATGCATTGTTAAAACTCAACAATGCATTGTTAAAACAACAATAATTATTTTAATATTAACAATTATCATGGTTGAAAAATTTAACCATAGAATAGTTAAATTAACTATTATTATTGCTAAATACCAGTCAGCAACCAAATGTTCAAATTAACCTTATATAACGTAGACTCCAAATCATGTTTATTTATGGTTAAGTTAACCTTCTACTCAGTGCAGAAGGTTGTATGCCACTCAGAATTGACCTCCTACATGGCAACATGGCCGGTTATACCGAAAAAAAAACGTAATCATTTGCTTCGATGTACTTCTTCCACTAACAACTTTTGTTGGGTTTGGCTCGTCTTGAAAGACCCATACGGTCCACTGTTTTGTTTCGGGCTCATATGCATAGATCCATGATTCGTCACCTGTGACAATGCTATACACTGCCTTTGAGCTACCGCAGTTATACTTTTTCAACACCTTTTCGCACCAATCCATACGAGCCTTTTTTTGAGCATTCGTCAAATTATGTGGGATCCAACGAGAACAAATTTTTTTTCACGGCCATATGAACATGCAATATCTTATTGATGCTTGTCATACTAAGGCCCAAGGATGCCCAAATCTCACAGTATATTACATGTGGGTCTTGCTTAATCAGTTCACGCACAGCATCAATGGTTTCTGGCAAAGTGACCGAAGTTGGTCGTCCTTCACAAAATTCATCCTGGATCGAACAGCATCCGAGACGGAACTCTTGATACCAGCGATTAACAGTGGTGCTTCATCACCAAAAGCCGAAACAAGTCAAAACACTCTTGTCTCGATAACTCACGCCGAAAATCGAATCGCCCGTGAGGGCGACTGTTAATTGTTTGTGTATGGTATGTGTTTTGGTCGAATAGTTGGTGCGGGTGACCAGTCCCATGTTATATGGAACAGAAACTGGAAGTAGCCTTTTGGTTACGAGGTCTGACCGGAGACTTAAATCTGGTACCACGGGTAGTCAGGAGCCCCCAGAACTTGTTCTGGCCTGACTATATGGTGCGGCCCTTCGGGGAGTATCGTGGTGGCTGTGGTTTGGACCCAAATCGCGGGGAGAACTTCGGTTCGATGTGGAGTTGCATTGCAACCGGGTGCTGTGACCCCAAGAACAGCAGAGGTTTAGATAGTCCTCGACCCCTAACCAAGAGGGAAGCCATGACCTATAAATGTTATGCTTCGAATTGGTACCGGCGGAATCAATCCAATGGGGCGTTGGCCGTCGCATTGTTACGGCCCCAGTGTGATGGCACACCGTGGTTCAGGCCATCGTGGCGAAAATCACGTAAAAATCGGCGACTCTGTCACGCCGAAAATCGTAAAGAATCATCGCACGAAAATGTTCACGGGATAATTTAATTTTTTGACTGAGATGAATTTTTCAACACGCTGTAAACAAAACAATTCGCCCTCAAATGACAGAACGTTCTGAGTAAAGTTATGCTAAAAAATGTTAAAGTTTCTATTGAAAGTTCCAGCTTGCATCTGGGAACACTAGTATTGTCAGGACCCGCATGCTAAATAGCAACCCTCGTAAAACCAGTTTCGGAAAAAATCCGGGCCTTTTATAAAGTTTTATGTTAATTGGAAGATTTGTTAAAAATATCCGTAACGTTTTTGAATAACAAATAATTAAAAAAAAACGAGAAAAAGAAGTTTTAGAAAAATAAAAAAGGTTTTAGAAAAATAAAAAACCGGTTTTATGTAAACGGTTATTCTTTGTTTTTTTTTATTCTGAAATAAAAATAAATTAGGCAATTTAAAGAGCTGGCGGATTATGTTAAAATCTCAGTATTGAAATAGAGAGACCAAGAAATTTAAAAACCAAAGAACCGGTTAATATAAAAAACCGGGTTAGGATAAATAATATAAATACAATTTTTTTGAAGAAATTGTGTTTTGTTGTTGATAAGGATATCTTTTGAAATTTGCGTATGCCCTAAGTGGTCCAACTCTCAGCTACGTTCTTTTTGTCAGCCAAAACCGGACTAGAAAAAATATCCGGGTTATTAAAAAAACAGACACTTTTTTCTTAATTATATTAAATATCAATTACGAAAATATTGCCCGCATGAAAGCGATTCAAAAGTTGTATATGATTTTACAACGATAATGATGGGGAAGTTTTAGAAAAAAATACAAGTACAAAAATATCTCAATACTGGGAACCCCCGCGAGTGACTGTATAGGAGCGAAGGTCCCAAGAGGGTATTCCAAAAACTCATAGATCAAAGATCAACCTAGATGAAAGGTGTAAACCAAAAATGATAGTGAATGAGAAAAAGAAAAAGCCTCTAGGAAAATTACAAAAATTAAACGTCCCTATATAGCGACTAAAATTAAAAAGTACTAGGGTGAAAGTATCGGAAAAAATGTTCCCAAAAAAACCTGTAATCTCTTCATTCAGTCCTGAAATCCTTTGGGTTTTTTTTGTTACGGATATCCGGCTTATATGGACATTTTATTACCATCCATGCTGGAAAAACGTTTATCGTTTTCCCCAGTAAGTTTTGTTGCCATAAATCTGTGATGGACCATGGCTGCGACAGCCGGCAAGAGGTAGCGTGCGAGGTAAGATTCTGGTTATGAAATGAAGGCCACCAGGACTTTTTATTCGATCGAGAGTGTTGGGATAGCAGTGGAATGTATGTTGGCAATGGCAGAGGAATTCTCGACAATAAGTTTGCCTTTAGATGAGCCATAACTAATCTGTATTATATTATTGTCCTTTTAGTATCTATCCTCGTTTACAATTGAGACAATTTATAGCGACTAGGACTAGGCAGACCTAAGACTTTGGTATGATGAAAAGTGATAGCTTATAAAGGCTATATAAGCAGATTACCAAACTTTCGATATTGTGTTAAACTCCCATCATTTCCCTCGAACAATTGCCTTTTGCTTTGGCATTTCCAATACGAGTTATTTTCGAATAAAAGTCGTTTTTCCTTTTATAATAATATTGGCATTGTAATTAAAGATAATAAAATTTTGTCGTTTGTCTTTAACGACTTTAATTTAGTTTGCATGTAATTTTTACAAAGAGCCATTTCAGAAATGTCTACGCTTTGCTGACAATAAAATATTTTTAATTGCTTTCGTTCCTTTACGTCTTTTTTTGTCTAATGGGACACAACAACAGAAGTTCGGTGTGACGTCAGGTCCTTGTGGTTGGTGTTGGTGGGTGATGTCAGAGTTGTTTAGTTGGTCTAGGATTTATGCTTTTATCAATAAAAAAAATAGAAATGCCCATCAACAAAATACTTTCCACATTACTAACTTAAACTTAAATTGATGATGATGTAAACGCTTACAGAGAGCCGTGTGGTGGTTCTAGGAAAAAAACCGCCTCGTAAAAAAATAATAACATACGCCAAATTAATGGGGGCTAAGGCAAAGTACCTTCTGTAGCTAAATGTTGGTAAATTAGAAAGCCACGACTTTTCTGGATTGTATAAAATTTTAAAAATACATGGTTGTATGTAAAGGAATAAGTTTTGGATTTTTTTTTAAGCAAAATTATTTTTTGATTTTTTTTTTTTATATTTTTCCAAAAAAAAATATATTTTTTTAAAATAAATTTGGCATTTTGTTTCAAAAAAAAACTATTTTTTTAAACTAAATTTTGAATTTTTTTTTATAAAGTGTTTGAATTTTTATCAAAAAAAATATTTTTTTGAAAATAAATTTTCGTTTTTTAAAAAAAAAAATTGAAAATAATTTTGATTTGTTTTTTTTTTTTTTAAAAAGATTTTCTAAAAACATTTGCTATGAACTTATAAAAAAAATAGAAAAATGTTTCTAGCCTAAAGTTAATTGTTTCTCAAGAAAATATAGCTGATTACTGTTTGCATTACTATGTAATTCACTCTCATTACCCTTTGCATTATTTTAAACCCAAAAATAAAAATATTAGAAAGCCGCGATTTTTCTGGATTGTATAAAATGTTAAAAATGCATGATTGTTTGTAAAGGAATAAATTTTGGATATTTCTTAAAAAAAATTTTTTTTTAAAAATATTTTTTTTTAAATGAATTTTGATTTTTTTTCCAAAAAAAAAAATTATTTTTTTCGAAAACGAATTTGACATCTTTTCCCAAAAAATAGTTTTTTGAAAATAAATTTTGCATTTTTCCAAAAAAAAAAAATATTTTATCGAAAATAAATTTTCTATTTTTGAAAAAAAAACATGTTGAAAATAATTTTGATTTGTTTTGTTTAAAAAGAGATTTTCTAAGAACATTTACTATGAACTCATATGAAAAATAAAAAAAATGTTTCTAGTTAAAGGTAATTGTTTTTCATGTAAATATAGCTCATTACCGTTTGCTTTACTATGTATTTCGATCTCATTACCCTTTGCATTATTTTAAAACCAAAAATAAGTACTTTCTTATAACAGAATAAAAAGTAATATTTTCTTTCTCCTATTAGTCTCACTCACACTAGCCCTCGGACCAAATCGAAGTTAAAAATTCATTGTTATTTCTGTTAAATTAAAGAAAATTATTTTTAGAAAATAAAAACGTAAAAACATTTTTTAAAATAATTTTTTTTAAAATATTAAAATAATTTTTTTTAAAATATTAAAATATTTTTTTTAAATATTAAAATATTTTTTTTGTTTAGCTCGTTTGTTTTATTTCGGTCTGTTGCTTTTACAAATTGAACAGGAATTAACCGGCTCAAGACCTCTTGCTTCTATATTTATATAGAAGACAAGTTTTTAACAAAATGGCAAAGTGACATTGATTTTCGTGGCCGCACACTGCTTTTATCATGATTTTGGGTCCGTGACAACACTCTTCAGAAAGCTTTGCTGCAATTGTTGAAAGTAAAACCGAACTCTACAGGGCGAGGGTCTCCCCAAACGAATGAGAACTACTGTTGTAAACCTTACTTTTCAAGTTTTCTTCACACAATTGCCCACGAAAATACAACTCACTCTTGCCACCTCTAAAGAGACTCTACATTAAAATATTTTTTTTTAAAATATTAAAATATTTTTTTCAAAATATTAAAATATTTTTTTTTAAAATATTAAAATATTTTTTTCAAAATATTAAAATATTTTTTTCAAAAAATTAAAATATTTTTTTCAAAATATATATTAAAATATTTTTTTTTAAATATTAATTTTTTTTATATAAAAAAACATTTGTTGCATAGTTTAACTACACGAGTCAAAACACATTTATTGCATTTGTTTTTTAGAGTTTTTAAGAAATATATTTTAGGTTCTTCTTCAAAAAAAAATATTTTTTATTTTCGAAAAAATCTCACTTTTGTAAAAAATAAAATTTTCAAAAAACGTGTTAATAGCCAAATTCGTTGGAAGCTTCTTCTTTTTTTAAGCTTTACTATAAAACGATTTGTTTAAAAAAAAATAAAACTGGTTAACTAACCGACCCCCAAAACCTTAGATTATTCAAAAGCCACAGTATGCCAATTGTTATGAAATGATCCATTTTGCCGAGCTTTATTATGAAACCAAAAGCGGATTTTGTAATATGAACTGATTACCATTAATTGGGTTTATAGGTTTGCCACATACTAGAACCTGTCGAGAAGCAAGTATTGATTCTACAGAGAAAATAGATGTGATTTTTATATGTTACTACTTTAATATTTATAAATAAAAAGTTACAACATCTTACTCTGATTACAATTTGTGGCGTTCTGAAATTCTACAGTCCATTTCCATACTCACCTGTAATAAAAAGAAACAAATTGAGATTAAAATTTGTGTTGCTTTAAATATTTTTCTGTTAAAAAAATATACAAAAAATATAATAAAAAACGAACGTTATTCCCGACATCAGCATAAATTTTTAGTGTCACCTTCCTTTTAGTGCCAACATTTCCAAAGCGTGGTAAAAAAGCATTGCTGTCATGTCCTTGAATTCTAAAAAATATTATCCCACAGACAATGTAATGAACTTGGCCAAGGGAGGAAAGGAACTCTTTACTTGTTCTTGTATACCTTCAAGCTTCAAGCGAACTTGGTTTCATAACACGAGAACTTAAGAGTGAACGATTTCATTTCGATTGGTTGTCGAGTTAAAATTTTTCCTAACTTTTCATTGTTATTCCGCCAACATCTGTATCTGTCGTTTGGTTTAGTCTTCTTTTGTTTTTTCAGCAGCAACGACGAGCCATAAACTATGGCAGTGGCAATAACTTTATGTAAACATCATTCGAAATGAAAAGTAACAAAAGAATAGAGAACGAATGGATGAATGGGCGGACAGAGGAACAGGCAGGCTGATAGGATAACACAACAGCAACTAATAAAAACACAGAGAAGAGAAAAAATCGATTGGAAAAAGAAACGACACAGCAGCAGCCAATGCCGGTGGGAATCATAAACTGCGGCGACAAAAAAACAACCAACACACAAGTGATAAATCACCAGGCACAGTGGGATAAAAAACCATAGGCAAAGGCAGAGGGATATTGTTTCTAAAGTTGTACACAAAAGACGAGAGGATATAAGCTAAAAATGATCAAATTACGTTGCCAGAGGCTATTACTCTCTCTAAAGAACTTGACATATCTTTTAGAGCTTCTTCGGCATTTCAAGTGATTATCAAAATAATTGGACTGTCCTTACAGATATAGGAGGATTTCCTTTTACAATTCTTAATGGATGCTTTGGAGGAATCATTATATATAAAATCCAAGACCGCCAGTTTGTCCATCTACTCTACAGCAAAAGTGTATCCCTATGTCTTATTATCTATCCTTCAATGGATTTGTGTGTTTCTTTATCTAACCTGCCGTCCGATCTGACCATCATCCAACCTGTATATCCACCATCCAGATTGTTCGTGAATCTTCCAATCAATCTGTCCATCGTACAAGCTTAAAAACTCAAATCTGTCCCTTTAACATCCAATCTGTCCATCATTAAATCTACCCATCACACAATCTGTCCGTTCAACATCCAACCTGTCCGTGCATCTCCTAGTCAGTCCGTAAATCAGTTAATCTCTTCGTCTATCATCATGATCAGTTTGTCAATCTTCCAATCTATCTGTCCACCATACAAGCTTGAAAGATCAAATCTGTCCAACACAAAATATGTTCATTATTCAATCTGTCCATCATAAAATCTTTTCGTTTAACCTCCAATCGGTCCGTCCATCACATAATCTGTCCGTGCATCATGCAATCCCTAAATATGTCATTAAATATGTCTATCCCCCATTTAATCTGTCCATGCATTACACAATTTGTCCACCCCCTATTTATGCTGTACATCTTTAATTAATCTGATCAGTCCGTCCATCATCTAATCTGTCCGCACATTATCTGAATTATCTTTGCATCATCTAATATATTCGTTCACCATCAAATGTGTCCATCATCCAATCTATATATCCTCGATCCAGTCTGTACTTCAATCTTCAAATCTATCTGTCCACCATACAAGCTTAAAAGATCGAATCTGTCCACCATTTAATCTGTTTATCATCCAATCTGTCCGTTCAACATCCAATCTGGCCGTCCATCACATAATCTGTCCGTGCATCATTCAATCCCTAAATATTTCATTAAATATGTCTAGCCCCAATTTAATCTGCCCATGCTGTACACAATTTGTCCACCCCTTATCAATGCTGTACATCATTGAATTATCTAATGAGTCCGTTTATCATTCAATCACACCGTTCATCATCTAATCTCTCCGTACATTATCTAAAGTATCTTTGCATTATCTAATGTATTCTTTCATCATCAAATCTGTCCATCATTCAATCTTTATATCCACCATCCAGTGTGTACGTCAATCTTCCCATCTATCTGTCCACCATACAAGCCTGAAAGATCAAATATGTCCATCATCCAACCTGCCTATTTTTCTGTCCGTACAATATCTAATCTGTCCGTACAATATCTAATCAATCGGTTAACTTATCTCTCCGTCTATCGCCCGTTCTGATCGTCTATTACAACTTATGTCCTCATACAATCTGCATGTCCATCATGTTATCTTTCCGTGCATCATCAAATATATTCGTCCATCATCTAATATATCTGTGAATCATTCAATCTTCTTATCCACTGTCAAATTAGTCCGGCTTAATCAAATCTGTTTCCCATCTTCCTATCTGTCCGCCCATAACCTAATGTGTCCGCGTATCATTCAATCCCTTAGTCTATCAACAAGTTCATCCAACATCAAATCCTTGTCCAATTTGTCCACCCCATATCAACCCTCTCCATTGTTCAATCAATCCGTTTATCATCCAATCTGTCCGCTTATCATCCAACCTCTCCGTACAATAAGTAATCCGTCTATACGTCCACTTATATATTTGTTCATCAACATATTTGTCTGGCTTTTACATAATCTATCCTTCCATTACCCGCTCAATTAGTCTGTCCGTACATCATCCAATATAATTGAAACACTTCGGGTATCATTAAATCTCTTCGTCTAACATCACATATGACTTTACACAATCCAATCTGTCTATCCATTAGCCAATTTGTCCACCACTACTCAATTCTGTCCATCATTTAATCCGTAATCTATCACCGAATCTGTTCGCCTATCATCCAGTCTGTCCGCTCCACACCCAATCTATCTGTTAATTATCTGATCTATCTGGTAATCATCTTATATATTTGTTCATCATCAAATCTGTCTTTCGATCATTTAATCTGTCCGCTTATTGCCCAATACGTCTATAATAAAATCTTGTCATTATTTAATATTCTCGTCCATCATCTAGTCTGTCCGCCCCACCCCCAATCTATCCGTAAATTATCTGATCTATCTGTAAAGCATCTTACATATTTTTCATCATCAAATCTGTCTCGAACATCCAATCTGTCTGCTCATCGCCCGATCTGTCCGCTCATTACCCAATCTGTCCGTCTACAATCCAATCTTGCCATTATTAAATATTTTCGTCCATTATCTTATTTTTCCGCTCCAAACCCATTCTATCTGTTAATTATCTGATCTATCCGTGAAACATCTTATATAATTGTTCATTATCAAATCTGTCCGTCGCTCGCCCAATCTGTCCGCTCATCACCCGATCTGTCCGCTTATTACCCAATCTTTCCGTCTATATTCCAATCTTGCCGTTATTTAATATTTAACTAGCCTGTCCGCCCAACCTCCAATCTATCCGCACATTATCTGATCTATCTGTAAAGTATCAACTGTATTTGTTCTTCAGCAAATCTGTCTGTCAATCAACCAATCTGTCCGTGCATCATCCAATCTATCCGTTCGTCACCCAATCTGTCCGCTCATCATCCCATCTGTCCGTTTATAATCAAGCCTTGCCATTTTTTTGTATTTTCGTCCATCATCTAGTCTGTCCGCACATTATCTGGTCTATCTGTAAAGTATCAACTGTATTTGTTCTTCAGCAAATCTGTCTTTCAATCAACCAATCTGTCCGTGCATCACCCAATCTATCCGTTCGTCACCCAATCTGTCCGCTCATCATCCATCTGTCCGTCTATAATCAAGCCTTGCCATTATTTTGTATTTTCGTCCATCATCTAGTCTGTCTGCACATTATCTGGTCTATATGTAAAGCATCTAATATATTTGTTCATCAGCAAATCTGGCTGTTAATCACCTAATCTGTCTGCTCATCGCCCAATCTGTCCACTCTTCATTCAATCTGTCCGTCTGTTACCAAATCCTTTCCTTTATTTAACATATTCTTCCGTCATCTAGTCTGTCATCCATTCTTTCCGTGCACCATCAAATTAGTCCGTCCATCATGAAATCTGTCCATCCATCATGAAATCTGTCCTCTATCGTCTAACGTGTCCGATCATCACCCAATCAGTCCGCTCATCGTCCAATCTGTCAGTCTAAAATCAAATCTTGCCATTCTTTAATATTTTCGTCTATCACCTAGCATGTCCTTTCAAACCCCAGTAAGTCCGCACATTGACTGATCTATATGTAAAGCATCTACACCATTTGTTCATTATCAAATCTGTCTGTTGATTACCCAATCTGTCCGCCCATCACCCAATCTGTCCGATTATCACCCAATCTGTTTACTTATCATCCAATCTGTTCGTCTATTATCAATTCATGTCATTATTTAATTTCTTCATCCATCATCTAGTCTGTCTGTGAATCATCCAATCTTTTCGTCCATCAAGAAATTAGTACGTCCATTACAAAATCTGTCCTCTATCATCTAATTAGTCCGTTGATTACCCATTTTGTCCAGCCATTATGAATCCTTTCGATCATTGTATCAGTATATTTATCATCATATCTGATCGATCAATATTCGATCTAACCGTCCATCATCCATACTATCCGTTTAGAATTAAATCTGTCCATTATTCATATTATCTGTCCATGCATCCTCCAATCTGTCCACGCATCATCCAATCTGTCCAACAATGGAACTGGCTATAATTAGAATACTCAAACTTGCCAATACCCTAAATTCCAATTCCACAGAACCTTTCCTTGAACTCTCCTTCTGTGAAGGGATCTGTTTTAAAGGCCTTAAAGTTCACCAAAGAAAAGTGGGGGTCGAAAAGCTTTGCCGCATCATCGTAAAACAATACCATCATTCGCAATGTACAGCCTAGATGAGCCATAATCTTAGCGTTTATGCCATGCTATGGCCGATGAGCCTTTTTATGCGGTTAATGATAATATTAGCCACACTTTTTTTGTAGGTTTCTTAAACGCACGCTTTCCTTCGGTCCGTTTTTTTAATCCTGCTGTAGCCCAACATTCTTCCATCTTGTCCGTGCTGTGTTATGGCCAATTTCTGTTGTAATTTTTCTATTATTTGGTCATTTCGTGGAGTTACATTCGTTCCGCCTTCCACGCTGTAAATAAACGAAAGAAGAAAAGAAAACAATGGCATCCGCAATACGGGGATGTGGTTATGACCTTGTTTTTTTCTTCTCCCTATTACCATTGTCTGCACGCAGAGAATTTTTTTGGGAGGTGCGGATGATATGACAACTGGAAAATATTGTCCCGCGCTTTAAGTGGAATGATTCGGCACGAACTACCAGTGACGTCATCTGATGACTTTATTGAAATAATTTCTTATAATCGATTTAAACTGGGCTGAAATTTGAAAAATAATAAAGACAGCCTGCGGCTTACTTAATGGGAAAAAAGTGGGGCATTGGAAACGGGGAATATCTCTCAATACTCACGACGGCATCATGAAATAACAGCTCGTAGAAGGATGTGTGGTGGGGTCTTCCGTAAGGTGACTATTGTAAAGCCTAATCATCATTTATTTCTTAAGACAAAAAAAGGTGGAGGTTGTTTAGAAAAGGTACGCTTTTATAATAAGATGCAGATGACTCTGGGGAAAGTCACTTGAACCAGTTAGTATAACTTATAGAATTTAAATGACACATGTTCCCAAGTCTAAACAGACAAAAATTAGGAAAGTTTTTAGAAATTAGTTAAAAAAAAGATTTTTTTTCCTGCAAAGGCTTTCCGGATGTCGACAGTAACAATTTGTCTTTGGCCGTATCCGTAATCAGTGGTTCTAAGTAATCACTCTGTTTACTCAAAACCTTTGTTCGTGCTAGTTTTACTAGCTACTATATCCAGAACACCTTACATATCGACTCCAGTATATGCGTTTCGTAATGAGTTCATTAAAAATGAAGTTCAAAGGAAAGTGATTTGAATTTCAAGATAAATTAAAAACACTTTCCTTTGGAATAATCTCAAATATTTATAGAATCCGTTCTAGGAGAAAGGTGAGAAGAATCAGTTGAGTAAAAGCTAGTTCTCGATTAAAGTAATGTATTCTGCAACCACTTATCGAGGGTTTAATTTTACTATACAACCATACGTTGGTTGATAGGGCCGCAATTAAAACATGTTATTTTTCTACAAACAAACAAAATGCACTTTTGTCATTATCTCAAATATAAATAGAAGTTGTTCTAGGAGAAAGGTGAGCAGAATCAGTTGAAGAAGATAGTTGAGTACAAGCTAGTTCTCGATTAAAGTAATGTATTCTGCAACCACTTATCGAGGAATTCATTCTACTACGTTACGTTCTCACGCAAATGTTTGATATGGTCGACTTGTGATTTATCTTCAAACAGTGATTTAAATTTAAAACCTATTGTGGACCATGGTAAAACACCTTACATCAATTTTAAGCGAATGAGTTCCGTAATTAGTTCTAAAGATGCAATATTATAAAAATCTAGTTTTTCAGACTATGAAAAAGACTTTATTTACAAGGGTACTGAGTAAGAGGAATTATATACAATGTCTTAAATTGGAATGTTTTTTTCCAGAGAGTTAGCCATTTAACATTTGCTGGAGAACATTTGAATTTTTGAAGGCCATCATCCCAAGCTTTTATCGTTCAAAAATTTAAGAATGAATTCTAAATTTCTACACGCAGAAAAAAATTATGGATGTGGTGACAATATTCGAAGGGAATCACACTATTGTGGGGTATATGGTTGTGGCACAACAATATTATGATCCTCACAACAATAGAAAGATACACACTCAACCATACTATGATCCTCACAACCATAGTATGATTCACACTTAACCATACTATAATCACAACAACCATAGTATGATTCACACTCAACCATACTATGATCCCAACAACCATAGTATGATTGACGCTCAACCATACTATGATACCAACAACCATACTATGATTTTCACAACAATAGTATGTTTGAGATACAACCATAGTATGATCCTAACAACAATAGTAAGGTTCACACGCAATGATAGTATGATCTAACTTAACCATACGATGATCCCCACAACCATATTATGATCCTCACAACAATACTATGTTTGACATACAACCATAGTATAATCCTAACAACCATAGTATGGTTCACACGCAATCTTACTATGGCCCTCAAAGTTATTTATTAGGATTGCGTTATGTTGTTAACAATAGAGTTTTTAATTAAGTAAATAAATTAAAAATACATTAAATTTAAACAGTAGAAAAAATCCATTTAAAAAACGTTAGCTTTTTTATTAAAAAAAATTTCAATTGAACAAATCCGAAGTAGTTTTATGGAAAATTTTATTTCCCATTATAATTTCAAAAGATTCGTAAAAAAAACCTTTGTTGTACGAGTAAAACTCATATTCAAATTAAGAAAAATTATAATCATACGGTATGATTGCTGTAATCATATAATTGTTAACATAAAACCCAGAAAACAATGTTTTTGTCGCACCAACCATATTTATATTGTCGCTGCAACCATAGTTTAATTTTTAAATTTGGCAATAATACTATTGTTGCATTTCAACAATATAAATATTGTCGCAATCATACTATTGTCAACATGATATTCAAAAAAAAAACAATACTATGGTTGTGACGAACATACTATTATTTCAGAGAATATATTATTGTTGCTGTGACCATATAGTAACCATATTTTTTCTTTGCGTGCAGTTAGTTAGTTACCCATGCCACTGTTCACTATCAAAATACGCAGTAAGGTTTGCCCACTTTATCATGCATCGATTCACACATGCCGATAGTACGAGCGAGGGCGACCGCGAAACTAACTGGCCTGGCACATTTTCTGTTTTACTAGCAACTTTTTTTTTGTTTTTTAAAAGCCATCTTTTATAAGCCAAACTTCCGAAATATTTAATGATTTTTTTCTTTGTTACAGGTGATTGAAGTAAACAAGTTTTATAATTTTTGAAAAATCGAAAATAAAGAGTTTCGTGCGGTAATTAAACACTTTTATATGAAAGGTTATACGCCACAATTAATCAAGGATTAATTGGATTCTGTTCATGGTGATAATGCACCATCATACTCCACCGTGAAATCCTGGGTTCAACAATTTAAAATGGGTCGTTCCAGTACGGAAGATGAACCACGCTCTGGAAGACAGAAAACTGCTACTACTATTGAAAACATTAGAAAAATATTTAATGAAGTGACTAAAGATAGACGAATAAAGCTCAGAGAACTTGCTGATATTGCTAAAATACACGAAAAACAAGTTTGGAGTATCTTACATGATGAACTCCACATGAAAAAGCTATCCGCAAGATGGGTGCCGCGTTTGTTGACTTTGCCCCAAAAAATCGTCCTCTGGACCAATACCGAGGAGCTTTTAGCGATTTATCAGCGTAATCCAATAGAGTTCTTGCGCCGATTCATAACTGTTGATAAAACATGGATCCATCACTACAACCACAATGGATAGAAGCTGGTAAAAGTGGTCCCAAGAAGGCGAAAACTGTTAAGTCAGCAGGAAAAGTAATGGCCACAGTATTTTGGGATGCAAGGGATATACTATTTATTGATTATCTTGAGAAAGGAAAAACTATAAATAGTGAATATTATGGTGCATTATTGGATCGGTTGAGTGAAGAAATCAAGATAAAACGACCGCATTTGGGAAAAAAAAAAGTTATTTTTCATCAAGATAATGCTCCTTCACACACTGCATTTTTAACTCAACAAAAACTGGCCGAATTACGATTTGAAATTGCTCCGCATCCACCATATAGTCCAGATTTAGCTCCTTCTGATTATTTCTTGTTTCCAAATTTAAAAAAAATTCTCGGTGGCAAAAAGTTTTCGTCCAATAGCGGGGTTATTGCTGAAACTGAGGCATATTTTGAAGGTCTTGAATAAATAACAAAAAAAAAAAAGAAAAAACTATTAAAAAGGATTGGTACGCCCTAATGTGCAACGCATGTATGAGTATATGTACGCACAAAAAACATGCACACTTTGGTTGTGCTTTTGCATTTGTGGTTTTCAACGAAGACCCATGCGAAACGGAATTGGTGAAAATGATATTGTGCGTTGAAGATTGCTCTACCCACAGTTCGAAGACTATACACAAAGGGTAATTCTCATTAACAAAAATGAGTCTCCCGTATAAGTCATTTGATTTGTGGCCGAAGTAATCGTTGCCAAAGACTGCTGAAGAAAAACCTTGGCGTGTTTAGAAACAGCTGTACAGTCTGCCTGGCAACCGTAGCAAATACATTTCACCAATTTTTTCTTTTTAAGTTGATTCTGAAAAAGAAACAACATAAAGGTCTCGAACTAGAATAAAAAATTGCTCAAGTCATAAGGTCTTGAAAAATCTTATTTTTCGGATGGAATTAAACAACTTGAAAAACGTTTGATGAAGTGTATTGAGTTGGAAGGAGATTATGTTGGAAAATAAATAATAATAATTCCTTTTCTTTTTATGTTAGGCCAGTTACTTTTGCGGTCGCCCTCGTAAGTTGAACGCAGTGCACGAATACATTTCTCACAGAACGGGAATTTTCGTTTTAAAGTTGAACGATTTGTGAACGTTGTTCAGGCGTAAGTCTTTCCATGATGAAATGCCAAACACTACTAAACAAAAATAACATGACAGCATGATACGACTCATACGTGATCTGTCAAAAAAAGACTATTGAAAAAAGTATCTCTACTTTAATCACCCATTATAAGCTTGTTCAAATAATACTACTGAAATTCAAATTTTCTTGCAACGCCGTGGAAATGTTGGTTGGAAATCCGAATTTTTGGCCACAAAATTATTTTCTCGTCTGTGATTCAAATTGGACTCTTAAAGTTGTCTTTTTTTGGAGCAAACAATCGTCAAGGGTTCGAAAAAGTTGACTTTTTTTCAGTGTATTTATTATATTTCTTTGCTAACTAGTTCGTGGGTTCTTGGAATGATTTGGGAAATTTCACCATTCCTTTGTGCACACCCTCTACCTTTTTGTGAGCTAATCATTTAATCTTGAATACTGTAGGCTGAAGTATCGATAACCACACGCTGTCAACCATAAGCAACACATGCTACCGTTGATTGGAATTATACGAGATAACATTGGCGAGAAGGATGATTACGGTGACACTGACGATGATGATGATGATGATTCTACGTCTGCTGTCGCTGGTGGTGGTGCTGATGACGATGATGAAAGATTTGCTTGCTTGTCTCGCCTGTCTCCCGGGCTGCGGCTCGGACTGGTGGCTGTTGTCTGTCTCATTACGAGTTTTATCGCCAAACTGGAAGCGACGACAAAATGTATGTCAATGTTTTGTTTACGTTTCACAGCCAGCGAACGAGCGAGCAGCACATCTTGAACGGAATTTCGAAGTCATAAAACGGTTATCAGCCAAAAAGAAAACCAGCAGCCCCAAACACAAACTGCAATAATAGGGATCACAAGCAGCAGCTACAACGTGGAGCAACAGCAGCCACTACGCCAGCAGCGTGACTGGTGGTGACATTCACCACAGCAGCCACTGGGTGGTGATAACCGAAAGATGCGAGTGCTGCTGACGTCACTCGCTACAAATGCTACTGATGATGCTTCTGCTGGCACCGGCTCTAATCGCAATCTGTGCCCCTTCGCCCCCCAACTAAGGCGAGAAATATGACGTTAAGCCAATAAAATGTCAAAACAATAATGATAATCCATAAAGACCGGTAAACGGACAGAGGATGAGGAGACCAGAGTGAGAATGGAGGAAATCGACACTAAATTCTTTTTAGGAATTTTCATTTTGTATGTGTGTGGGTGTGTTTTTTTATATGTGACAGCGCTTAGAGAAAGGAACCTAAGGGTAAAAAAATCAATTTTCTTTTTTTTTCTTTTTTTGATGTAGACAACATCTGAGCATCGAATGAGACCGATCCCATGCCCCAAAAGTGTTCCCTCCCAGAGATTTGGGCGTCTTATGAAAGTGAAGTCGACGATTCTAAGCGCAAATAGAAAGGGACCTTATCTTTAAAATGGCTCTTCTGAACAAAACTGGTTTTTAACCTTGGGTCCCTTTCTCTATTCGCTGTCACATATTGAAATTTCCACTCAAAAAACTGAAACTATCAAAGTTTAGTCGGTGACAATTTCCATCCGCAAAAATTCTTCCTCAGCCAAGTTAAAGCGAGTGGAAAAGATAGGAATTCCTGCTCTTAAACAACATCATCGTCATCCTGGTAGCTGGTGATGGCAATGGCTTTGGCGTTTTCAATTTTTTTTGTTAAGGTTTTTTCTCTCTTTTTTGTATGCTGTCATTTACTCGGCCCTCCTGCGAGTCCTTCTCGCCCTCGCATCATCTATAACCGCTGAAGTATAAGAAAATATATTTTATTTTTTTTTTTGGTTCTTATGCTGTTTGATCTGTATGAAACACGTTTGAAATTTGCAATTTCTTCTATGACTTCCTTTATCGCAAAACGACGCTTGCTGGCGGAAGTTGAAAAAGAATTGAAGCTGTATGCCGTAGTCGCAGCTCGCAAAAGAATGAAAGAACTAAACTTAACTAAACCGAACTGAACTGAACTAAACAAAAGTACATGGCAAGTGGAAATGTGTTGCAACCCGGGCGTTCCTTCGGCATAACTTGTGTGATCTCAGCTAAGCATGAAAAATTTGCTATTCGGGGGGTGGAAAAAATGAAAATTTTATTCAAATTTCAATCTTTAGACATGGAGGAACAAAAAACGTATGAAAAAACCCTCGTGTGTTTTCTTTTTGCCTGGCAAAACATTGACTTTTGCTGGGCATAAAGGACGTGAAATTCATGCGCGAACTGTTGTTGTGGCATTGTCGTTGACGAGCGATACGTCTTTTCTCTTGACTTTCCTTGGAGAAATTTTAGATTTACGTCAAGGATTTTTTTTAAAGATTTCGTTAGTGTTTTGATTCACATTGTAACCGTTTCTATATTCTACGGTCTGCAAAACCCAGTATTATAGATTAATACATATTGACCTAATTGTAAAAAGCTGGAGGGGAATTGTCCTGCTTAGCAGATAGGACGATAAGCATAGAACAGAAATTAATACAAAATAACAGGTGATCAATTCAGAGGTTTTTTTTTTCATAAAAAAAATACAAAAATTCAAATCAAGTCTGGAATTTTTATTGTTCATTTGAAAGGGTATTTTATGCCATTTATTTTTTGAATTTTTTTAATCGTAATGGATATGATCATCATATTGTAGACACAACTAACTGATCGGTCATACCAATGAAACGCTTAAAAAGTTTTTTTTTGTATATTTTAAACAAATCTGAAGTAATTTTGTAACTATACGAGGGCGACCGCAAAACAAACTGGCCTGGCACATTTTCTGTTTTACTAGCAACTTTTTTTTTTGTTTTTTAAAAGCAATCTTTTAAAAAAACATCTGTCAAAATTTCAGAAATATTTAATGATTATTTTCTTTGTTACAGGTGATTGAAGTAAACAAGTTTTATAATTTTTGAAAAATGGGAAATAAAGAGTTTCGTGCGGTAATTAAACACTTTTATATGAAAGGTAAAACGCCACAATTAATCAAAGATGAATTGGATTCTGTTCATGGTGATAATGCACCATCATACTCCACCGTGAAATCCTGGGTTCAACAATTTAAAATGGGTCGTTCAAGTACGGAAAATGAACAACACTCTGGAAGACCGAAAACTGCTACTACTATGGCAAACATTAGAACAATATTTAATGAAGTGACTAAAGATAGACGTATAAAGCTCAGAGAACTTGCTGATATTGTTAAAATACACGAAAAACAAGTTTGGAGTATTTTACATGATGAACTCCACATGAAAAAGCTATCCGCAAGATGGGTGCCGCGTTTGTTGACTTTGCCCCAAAAAACGTCCGTTGGAACAATTCCGAGGAGCTTTTAGCGATTTATCAGCGTAATCCAATAGAGTTCTTGCGCCGATTCATAACTCTTGATGAAACATGGATCCATCACTACATCCCAGAATGCAAAGAACAGTCAAAACAATGGACAGAAGCTGATAAAAGTGGTCCCAAGAAGGCGAAAACTGTTAAGTCAGCAGGAAAAGTAATGGCCACAGTATTTTGGGATGCAAGGGTTATAATATTTATTGATTATCTTGAGAAAGGAAAAACTATAAATAGTGAATATTATTGTGCACTATTGGATCGGTTGAGTGAAGAAATTAAGATAAAACGACCGCACATAGAAAAAAAGAAGTTATTTTTCATCAAGATAATGCTCCTTCACACACTGCATTTTTAACTCAACAAAAACTGGCCAAATTACGATTTGAAATTGCTCCGCATCCACCATATAGTCCAGATTTAGATCCTTCTGATTATTTCTTGTTTCCAAATTTAAAAAAAATTCTCGGTGGCAAACAATTTTCGCCCAATAGCGAGGTTATTGCTGAAACTGAGGCATATTTTGAAGGTCTTGAAAAATCTTATTTTTCGGATGGAATTGAAAAACTTGAAAAACGTTGATGAAGTGTATTGAGTTGGAAGGAGATTATGTTGAAAAATAAATAATAATAATTCCAAAAAAAACGGTTCTTTTTATGTTAGGCCAGTTACTTTTGCGGTCGCCCTCGTATAAGGCATAAAGGCTCGGTTACTTTTTGAATATCAATAAATGAAATGAAAGTATTTAGTACCCATAACTGTTGGTTGTGGCGAGCAAAAGCTTTGCCAACATTTTCTTCGTGTAACCGAATACTAATACATACTCAGTAGGGACATGAATACTGTTACAACATTGAACGCACCAATTTCAATAGTAGAACTGAACATACCCCCTTAACGTCATATGGGTTTTGAAAGCTAACCTCCTCAATAGCGTTAGTCTGTAACGGGGTTTTAAAATTGTTTCAACTTTCATCATGGAGTGGTCAGATAATGAGAACCGTATCGCTGTAATAGCGCTTTTCAAGTGTGAAATGAAAAAACCGACATTTTCAAAACGCTCCGGTCACTAGGGATTAGCCGCATGTTCGTCTACCGATGCATAAAACTGTTTGAAGAGACTGAAGATGTAAAAGACCGACACCGGTCGGGCCCACGCTCTGTTCGAACACCGCATGTCATCAAAGCCTTTAAATCAAGAATTCACAGAAACCCGCTCCAAAAACAGAAAATCATGGCCGGTGAGATGAATATCAAGCAAAAGTCCATGAGTCGAATCATTAAAAAAAACTTGGGACTTGGGGCTTTCAAACGATGCACCGGGCATTTATTGACTGCAGCTTTAAAAAAAAATAGGATTGAAAAATGCAAACGTCTTTTGGTGAAGCACTCTGATAACTTGCACAGAAAAATTTTGTTCACCGATGGCAAAATTTTTACCGTTCAGGAAAAATTTAACAAGCAAACTAATAGAGTGTATGCGCGGTTATCTAAGGAAGCATCTGAACTGATCCCAAGGGTGGAAAAGGGTCATCACCCAGCTTTACTCGTAGTCATGGTTTGATGGGGTGTCTCTTACGACCTGCATTTCTTCGAACAAGGAGTCAAAACATCGGCCAAAGTTTACCAAGCAACCGTTTTGGAAGCTGTTGTAAAGCCTCTTAACAATTCCCTGTTCCAAGACCAGACATGGACTTTCCAGCAAGATTATGCGCCCGCCCATTAGGTTAAAACGTCCCAGGCCTGGCTTTGAAACAATTTGCCAGCGTTCATTTCCTCTGAAGAATGGCCCTCAGGCAGTCCAGATTTGAGCCCATTGGATTACAAATTGTGGACGGTTTTAGAGGACTAGGTTTGTCACAAAAGATACTCCAATATTGAATCTCTTAAGACTGCTTTGGTTCGAGCTGTGGCCAATTGTCCAATGGGCGAGGTTCGTGCAGCTATTGACGATTGGTCAGTGCGACTTAAGTCGTGTGTAAAGGCAAAAGGCGGACATTTCGAATAAAAGGATTCTTTTTGGATCAAATACACATCAATAAATATATTAAAAAATATTTGGTCCAAAAACATTTAGTACTTTTTATTTTACAGCATAAAACGTGTGTAACAGTATTTCTGTCCCTACTAAGTAAATTGTTCTAAGGTTCATAATTTTTTTATTTCAATCCCAAAAAAGTGAAATACCGCGCTGCACCCTGTATAAGAAACCAGTTGTTTGCCTCTACTGAAAATTTAAAATATTTTCAAACAAGTTAAACAGGTGGGCGTTGAAGAATTTTAGATCTAAAAAATATTTTTTTTGAAAGTTCGGTTGCTACGTGTTTTTTACCGATACTTCTGTTACAATTACCGAACGTTACAGAGCACCAACTAATATTCGGTTGTACTGATCAATCATTCGGTTGGCAAAAAAACGGTTGTACTTAAGCATCGAATTTGTTCTCTGTTTGTAGGAACTGACTACAGAAACTAGAAACTCTGCGTAAATCCAAAAACCAGTCCCGACATTTGGATTTCTGTTATTTTAAGCGGAGTTTAAGTAACACCCGCTTACAAACATGACTTCAAACATGACTTTATTAAAAAGAAATATCGGAACACTTACAACATTTTCTGTTTAAGCATGACTTTATTGAAAGGACCTATTACGATACTTTTAACATATCCTTTTCGTTGTCCGAGTTTTTTGATCAATCTTTCGGTTGGCAAAAAAAAAACGGTTGTACTTTAGCATCGAATCGGTTCTCTGTTTGTAGGAACTGACTACAGAAAATAGAAACTCTGCGTAAATCCAAAAACCATTTCCGACATTTGGATTTCTGTTATTTTAAGCGGAGTTTAAGTAACACCCGCTTACAAAAATTCAAGCATGACTTTGTTAAAAAGAAATATCAGGGCACCTACAACATTTTCTGTTTAAGCATGACTTTATTAAAAGGACCTATGACGACACTTTTAACATATTCTTTTCGTTGCTCAAGTTTTTAAATTTATACTCCCTCTCTGCTTCAAACCTTTTTTACAATTTTAGTTTATATTTTTCTAAAGCCCATTCGAAAGGGTATCCTTCTACACACTATTTCAGTTCTAAACAATGTTGCTTTTACCCAGAACAAAAACAACCGGTCGGTCACTGCGAACTGAGTGGGTGGTTGCGTTCAAAGCGGGCTACAAGTGCCGGCTGCCTGGCATTGAGTTTTCGGAAAATTCGTGGTTTTCCCCAACAACGAGTACGATGTGTGCCACAGCACACTTGACTTGCGATATTTATGCACTTTATTTATTCTGTATACATTCGTGCTTTTTACCCTTTTTCTGTTTCGTTTTTTTGTTCAGTTTTTCCTTTTTTTGTTTTTCTTTTGCCCTGCCAACAAAATGTGTTGTTTTCAAGTGGAAAAATGAAAATAAATTGTTGTGGCTTCCAAATAAAACATGTTTCATTTTTACACGCCGCAAAGTAAGGGGGGCGAAAAAAAACGTTCCCAAAAAAAAACAGTTTTGAAATATTTAAAGAAAAATAAAATGAAATTGTATTGCAGAATTTTCCAAATGGCAGAAATATGCCTGCATATTTATGCAAATCGTCTCGCAAATATTTGAGTAATAATTTAAATATTTGTTTTAACAAAAAAAAACAAAAGAAAAACAAACAAACTCTCCTCTCTAAAAAACAAAAAACAAATAAATTTCAAAATGTAAAAAATAAACATTCAACACCGGCGAATTTCACTGTTTGCCTTTTGCATTAAGAGAGAGTGTGTGTGTATGTGTATTTTCCCGTGTGCTTTTGTGCCATCTTTACCATTTTTTATGCTAAATTGTGGATATTTTCAATTATTTGCATAAATTTTACAATTTACCAGAACAACCAAACAAGCGAAGGACACAAAAAAGAAAAAAAACAGAATTGAAACGAAACAAAGTTGTTTGCATTTCTAAATCCCAAAGGGCCCAATTACTCGAACATGACGAAGGACGATGACACCATAGGCCCAGACTACAGCAAATGACATTCAGTGTATCCCAGTGGATCTGTTTTTAGTTTTATTTCTTGCCTCTTTTTTGATAATCAAAAAAATTTGATCAACTTAAGCTGAATTGTTGTAAAACCACCATCATTCACCTCATCCCTCAAGTTTGTCATATCTAACGCCTGTACACATCGGAGACCTAATCTAAAGTTCTTCCTTTCAAACTTCCAAACTTCTTCTAAAAAGATAATGTTCCCCAAACTTTAAAACTAACCCGTTAAGCCCATAAGTAAATTATTTATTATAGGAAATAAAATAGAAGCATAAACTTATTGTTTTGTAAAACATCAACAACTAACTGAGAACGATATAATATGTGACGCGCAAAATAGAAAGGGACCTAAGGGTAAAAACCAGTTTTGAGAGCCATTTTAAAGACTTTTGGTATACCATCACTTTCATAAAACGCGCATATCTCTGGAAGGGAACACTTTTGGGGCATAGGATCGGTCTCATTCGATGCTCGAATGTTGTCTACATCAAAAAAAAAAGTAAAAATTGATTTTTTCCTCTATGCGCTGTCACATATAAAAAAACAACAAATTAAATAAAACAAATACAAAAATTTAAGTCAATATATGGTTTTCTATTTCTTTTTTTGTTCAAACCTTAAGCCAGACAATCCACAAAAAAATATGTGAAAAACTGCCCCGAACCGAACAGTTTTTGCGGTTAAAAAACTGTTCGGTTGGAACATAAAAAAAGGGCACGATAAAAAATTTGATTACTTAAAAAATTTTGTTTTCCTTTTTTATGTTTTGTTAATAACCAAAAAATTTCTTTTATAAAAACAGTTTTTTTTAAGGTAAAAAATATTTTCTTTTAGAATAAAACCGTTTCACTGTGTTTTATAACAAACCTTGACCCAGACAATCCAAAAAAAATATTTTCTTTTAGAATAAAATAAAACCTTGAGCCAGACAATCCAAAAAAATTTGTAAAACTGCCCCGAACCGAAAAGTTTTTGGGTTAAAAACCTGTTCGGAACATAAAAATAAAAAAAAAATGTTTTTTTTATAAAAACAATTTTTTCCCAGTAAAAATAATTTGTTTTAGAATAAAACCGTTTCACTGTATGTTATAAAAACCTTGAGTCAGAAGACAATCCAAAAAAATATGAAAACCTGCCCCGAACCGAACAGTTTTTGCGGAGCATAGAAAAGTGCACGATTGGAGCATAGAAAAGTGCACGATAAAAAAATTTGATTACTAAAAAAATGTATTTTCCTTTTTTTATTTGAAAGAATTATGTTTTGTTAATAAAAAAATTTTTTTTATAAAAACAAAGTTTTTTTTATAGTAAAAAAATATTTTCTTTTAGAATAAAAGAAAACCTTGAGCCAGACATTCAAAAAAAATATAAAAAACTGCCCCGAACCGGGTTAAAAACCTGTTCGGTTGGAACATAAAAATAAAAAAAAGTCTTTTTTTCTATGAAAGAATTAAGTTTTGTTAGTAAAAAATTTTTTTATATAAAAAGTTTTTTTTACAGTAAAAAAATAATTTGTTTTGAACCGAACAGTTTTTGCGGTTAAAAAACAGTTCGGTTGGAACATAAAAATTTTTTTTTTCTTTTTTTATATGAAAGAATTATGTTTTGTTAAAAAAAATTCTTGCATAAAAACAGTTTTTTTACAGTAAAAAAATAGTTTCTTTTAGAATAAAACAGTTTCACAGTGTTTTATAAAAAACAAACCACGTTTGGATCAGTTGAAAACAAATTTTTATGTCAATTACAATTTTACAAAAAAAATATTTTTCGTATCAAATTATTTTTATTACAATAACTAATTTTGTTTTTATATTAAAAAAGAATGTTTCTTTTATAAAAAAAAAGAAATTCTTTTAAAAAAAAGTTTTCTTTAAAAAAAGTTTTCTTTAAAAAAAGTTTTCTTTAAAAAAAAAAGTTTTTTAAAAAAAAAGTTTTCCTAAAAAAAATTCTCTCTATGACAAACAACAACAAACCTGATCTTATTAGCTTGTGAAATAATTCCTCTTTCAAAAAGTAAAAAAGTTTTCTTTAACATTAAAAAAATATATTTTTTTTAGAATAAAAACTTTTCACTATGTTTTGAAAAATAAATAAATAAAATTGTATAAGGTTTAAAAATATGGCGTTTTGTTCAGTTAAAAAAATGTTTTATTTTTATAACAACAAGTAAATTTTAATAAAAAATATATTAATTTTGTATCAAAAAAAATATTTTGTTTTTGTAATGAAAAGAAATGTCTACTACAAAAACTTAAATATCGGCGAAAATAAAATATTTTGTATGTATACAGTAAAAACAATCTCGTTTAGATCAGTTAAAAAAAATTTAATAAAAAAATATTTTTTTGTTAAAAACAAATTAATAAAAAAAATATTTTTTTTTGTTAAAAAAAAAATTTATAAAAAAATATTTGTTTTGATAAAAAAAATTTGAATAAAAAAATATTTTTTGCTATCAAATTATATTTATTAAAAAAACTAATTTGGTTTTTATAATAAAAAAAATGCTTTTTTTAACAAAAAGTTATCTTTTACACTAAAAAAAATGGATTCTTCTAGAATAAAAACTTTTCACTGTATTTTAAAAAATAAATGATTAAAATTGTATGGAGTTTAAAAATATGGCGTTTGGTTCAGTTAAAAAAATGTTTTATTTTAATTAAAACAAGTAAATTTTAATAAAAAATATTTATTTTGTATCAGAAAAAATATTTGTTTTTGTTATGAACAAAAATGTCTACAACAAAAACTTGAATATCAGCGAAAAATAAAATATTTTGTATGTATACAGTAAAAAAATCTCAGCTAAAAAAATTTGAATAAAAAAATATTTTTCGTTAAAAAAAATTAATAAAAAATATATTTTTTTTTGTTAAAAAAAATTTAAATTAAAAATATTTTTTTTTGATAAAAAAAAATTTGAATAAAAACATATTTTTTGCTATCAAATTATATTTATCAAAAAAATAATTTTGTTTTTATAATAAAAAAATATTTTTTTTTCTAACAAAAAGATTTTTTTTACAGAAAAAAATGGTTTCTTCTAAAATAAAAACTTTTCACTGTATTTTAAAAAATAAATGATTAAACTTGTATGCAGTTAAAAAATATCTCGTTTGGTTCAGTTAAAAAAATTTTAATTAAAACAAGTAAATTTTAATAAAAAATATTTATTTTGTATCAGAAAAAATATTTGTTTTTGTTATGAACAAAAATGTCTACAACAAAAACTTAAATATCGTCGAAAAAAATATGTTGTATGTAATTTTGTACGAAATTAAGGCACCGTAGGATGCCTCCGCCCAGCGGATTAGGTACGATCTTCATGATCTAGAGAGAGAGGTCCAGCGGTATAAGAGAGAACCTTTAGATCATCGAAACTTTCAGGCAGGTCTGAACAACATTCACGCCGATGAAGTCGCAGCAGCAGTATGCAGCTACCGTGTGAATGATGTGCTAGGGGAGCATCCCCCGGGGAATTCACCTGAGGAGAATGTACTACCACGGCCGAGACGCGCGTGCTTCTAGCGCAGTTAAGATACGGATGGTGCAGCCGCCTCAATTCTTACTGTGCACGAATTGATGCTAACTTTCCGGACATCTGATGGCAGGCGGGCCATCAGGGACCACATGATGTGCTGCACCTCTTTAATTGTCCGGCCAAGCCCACTCAGCTGATCCCCAGGTCTCTGTGGATTTATCCAGTTCAAATGGCCCGTTTCCTCTTCCTGGATATCGGAGCAGATCCCCCATAGACGAACAGGACTTCAGAATAAAATATATTGTTGTTACAACAACAACAAACAAAACGTGAAATAAGCTGCTCTTCGAAATGAAGGCACCGTCCTGTAGAAACCAAATGTCGTCAAGATTACGGGCTTCAATTTCAGTTGCAAAAAAAAACCGATAATCATGGCGCGATAGCTAGCACCATTTACGTTTACTATGGACCGACGATCCCACCAGCCCCTAAACCGTACCAAACCGTGGTTTTCTCTGGATACAATGGCACTTCTTGAAGCTTTGCCGTTTAATCAGAAATGGGCCTCATCACTTAACTAAATTTTAACCGAAAACAGGGAATCTTCTTCAAGCCTTTGAAGAGCCCAAACACTGTAACGAGAGCCCAAACCGGGTACAATGGCACCTCTTGAAGCTTTGCCGTTTAATCAGAAATGGGCCTCATCTCTTAACTAAATTTTGGCCGAAAACAGCGGATCTTCTTCGAGCATTTGAAGAGCCGAAACACTGTAACGACGGCGCGCAGGAACATCGTTAGGCTTCAGTTCCTGAAGTGGCAAACGATACTGAAAAACCAATAGGCACAGCTCATGCGTAATCTGAAAAAAACCATATGTGACGCGCAAAATAAAAAGGGACCTAAGGGTAAAAACCAGTTTTGTTCAGGAGAGCCATTTTAAAGATTTAAATACGTGTATCTTTGGAGTACCATCACTTTCATAAAACGCGCATATCTCTGGGAGGGAACACTTTTGGGGTCGGTCTCAATCGATGCTCAGATGTTGTCCACATCAAAAAAAAAAGTGAAAATTGATTTTTTTTTTACCCTTAGGTCCCTTTCTCTATGCGCTGTCACATACTGAAAAAATACCTCTAGATTGATCACCCGTTAGATATTTTCCTTTGTTTTTTTCTGATTTTTTTTTCTTTATTTATAAAATTTTTCATTGTATTCTCTCCCGCTTTTTGTTATATAAAAATCGGAAATATTGTCAAATTCCTGTTATTTTTTTCTTACCTCTAGCGTTCTCGTCGATATATCTGCACACTCTTAGTAACCACTAGGCTCTAATTTTGATAAAATTGAGATGAGATTATCAACGTTTCAGTTCCAACAACACAAGTTGGCCTATGGGGCGTAGGCGTAGGAATAAAACCAGATAGATATAGAGACCGTTTCTAAAAGCTGATATTTAAAAAACAACCATCGATTGAATGGAAGATGGACTGGAGTAGAATAGCACTGATCTTGGGTAGGAACACATGTTTGCTCAGTTTCTGGCAAGATCTGCTCAGAAATACATTTTCTACTATTTTTTTGTTTCGATTTTGTTCCAAAAAGTTTAAAAAAAACATATTGGGGCGCTAGCAATTCATAAGCTTATTAAATACAGCTTAGCTCTCATTCTAAGAACAAACAGATTACATTCACCTCATTTCAAAATCATGACGAATTCATCAACAGTTGCCATTTAACAAGCATGTGAACAATTACGTAGTTACCTGCCCAGACAGCAGTTAATCTGTGAATCATTTAAGTGCTAATACAGGCCGTCTAAGCATTAAACATAATTACAAATTGTAAGCCCTATGCCCCTAACACCACCGCACGGCTACCGCTTCCTAAGCACTTGCATAGCAACAGGACTCTAATCCCTACGTGGACATTTGCAAAATCATAATTACGGGAAATGACTCAAGTAGAGTTTGGTGATCCCGGCGCGCGTTTACTATCTAATTACGGCTGGTAAATATTTAATGTGTAGTAATTTTAAAGCGACGGATATCCGGTCGCTTTGTATCCTCACACACACACGCATGCAGGCGACACGAAAGGAGACACTTTCAAACTGTGTGTGAGTTGAAACATTTTCAAGCGATTAATCACGGCAAAATTAATTGAAGCATTAAGCGTGCATATGTAGACGGATGAGTAGGACGGTGAGCGGAGACCAACACATACATTTACGTAATTACACGCCTCATATGTGTACGTGTGTGAGTCTTTGTGAGCGTCAATAAGTGATAAGTTGTTACTTTTCAACAATAACTACGGTGGGACACACAGACTCTGACACACACAACTCCTAAATGATGACAGCCAGCACAGTGGCGAATGGTAGCAGGGCTTCGGGAAAAAGGCCTCTTAAAAGAAATTTTCTAGTGCCTTGGTCTTCTTTTTAAAGGAGGCTTGAGCTTATGATTCCAAAAGAGTAGGTATTCATTCAGTCTTTTAGGTTGTCTGATATTGCTCTTTTATTCCAAAAGAGCAAAATGTTTTGGGAGCAAACCAAGTTATGGGCACAATGAAATACAAAAGCAGAATATGTTGGGAGCAAAACAAGCTAACAGTCTTTAAGGTTGCCAGATTTTAATCTTTTATTTCTGACGGTGTTTTGAGCAACATGTGCTTATGTGTTCAATGAAAAAAAAAAAAACATGTGCTCCAAGCACGAACAAGCAAGAACAAGTTATGAGCAGAAACTCATTCTGTTGAAAGTAGAATGTGTTGGGAGCAAAACAATTTATGAGCAGAATGAGTAAAAAGTAGAATGTGTTGGAAGCAAAACAAGCTATGAGCAGAATACTAATTCTATCTTTAAGGTTGCCAGATTTTAATTTTTATTTCTGACGGCGTTTTGAGCAACATGTGTTGGGAGCAGAACAAGTTATGAGCAGAATGAATAAAAAGAAGAATGTGTTGGGAACAGAACAAGTTATGAGCACAATGAGTAAAAAGTAGAATGTGTTGGGAGCAAAATAAGTTATGAGCAGAATGAGTAAAAAGTAAAGTAGAATGTGTTGGGAGCAAAACAAGCTATGAGCAGAATACTCATTCAGTCTTTAAGGTTGCCTGATTTTACTCTTTTATTTCTGACGGCGTTTTGAGCAACATGAGTTGGGGGCAGAACAAGTTATGAGCAGAATGAGTAAAAAGTAGAATGTGTTGGGAGCAGAACAGTTTATGAGCAGAATGAGTAAAAAGTAGAATGTGTTGCGAGCAAAATAAGTTATGAGCAGAATACTCATTCAGTCTTTAAGGTTGCCTGATTTTACTCTTTTATTTCTGACGGCGTTTTGAGCAACATGTGTTGGGAGCAGATCAAGTTATGAGCAGAATGAGTAAAAAGTAGAATGTGTTGGGAGCAAAACAAGTTATGAGCAGAATACTCATTCAGTCTTTAAGGTTGCCAGATTTTAATCTTTTATTTCTGACGGCGTTTTGAGCAACATGTGTTGGGAGCAGATCAAGTTATGAGCAGAATGAGTGAAAAGTAGAATGTGTTGCGAGCAAAATAAGTTATGAGCAGAATACTCATTCAGTCTTTAAGGTTGCCTGATTTTACTCTTTTATTTCTGACGGCGTTTTGAGCAACATGTGTTCGGAGCAGAACAAGTTATAAGTGGAATGAGTTAAAGGCAGCAGGTATTGGCAGCTGATTTTGATGGGAGCATAATATTTTAGGAAAATAATGTTTTGGCTGGCGAATATTTTAGAAGCAAAATGTATTTGAAACAGAAAGTGTTTGAAACGGAATATTTTTAGAGCTGAATCTGTAATGAGTAGAATGTATTGAAAGCATTATCTTTTTTGAGTAGAATGAGAAGCGAGAAGAATGTGATGGGAGCAAAATGTGTGGAGCAGCATATGTTAGAGGCAGAATGATTTGTGCCTAGCATTTGTTATGAGCAAAACTTTTTGTGAACAGAATGTGTTTTGAGAGCAGAATGTGTTAAGAAAAGAATCTGTTATGAGCAGAATGTGTTAGGAGCAACGTGTGTTTGGAGCAAAATATTTTTAGAGAAGAATCTGTTATGAGCAATATGTGTTAGGTGTAGAATGGGTAGGAAGAGAAATGTCTTCGGAGCAGAATGTGTTCGGAATAGATTGTGGAAGAGAAATGTCTTGGGAGCAGAATGTGTTCGGAATAGATTGTGCTAGAGCAGAATGTGTTGGAAGCAGAATTTGTATAGAGCAGAATGTGTTATGGATAGAATATGATTAAATAATAAAAAGTTATTTAGAAAATGCTAAAGGGCAAAACATTTTGGGAGCAGAATATAATTCGAGCAGAATGTATTTGGAGCAGCAAGTTTTGTAGATAACAGAATATATGGAGAAGAATTTTTTGGGAGCAGTATACATTGGGAGCACAATTTTTTAGGACCACAGGAACAGAATTTATTAGAAAGCAGAATAAGTTGTGTTCTGAATTTTTGGAGAATTATTTGGAACAGCAAATTCTGTAGATAGCAGAACGAATTGAGAGAAGAATATTTTGGGAGCAGAATTTTTTAGGACCACAAGACCAGAATTTATTCGGAAGCAGAATGAGTTGTGTCCTGAGTTTGTTATGAGCAAAGCTTTTTGAGAACAGAATGTGATAGGGAAAGAATCTGTTGTGAGCAGAATGTGTTGGGCGCAATATGTGTTGGGAGCAGATTGGTATGGAGAAGAATGTGTTTGAAATAGAAAGTGTCAGGACCAGAATTTGGCATAAGCAGAATGTGTTTGGAGCAGAATGTGTTCGGAGCCACAAGAAAGCAGATTCCACAAGAGAAGAATTTATTAGAAAGCAGAATGAGTTGTGTCCTGAATTTTTTTTATAAGCAAAACTTTTTGAGAACAGATTGTGTTAGGGGAAGAATCTGTTGTTGGCAGAATGTGTTGGGAGCAGAATGTGTTGGGAGCAGATTGATATGGAGAAGAATGTGTTTGAAATAGAAAGTGTCAGGACCAGAATTTGGCATAAGCAGAATGTGTTAGGAGCAGAATGTGTTAGGAGCAGAATGTGTTCGGAGCCACAAGAAAGCAGATTCCACAAGAGCAGAATTTATTAGAAAGCAGAATGAGTTGTGTCCTGAATTTTTTTATGAGCAAACCTTTTTGAGAACAGATTGTGTTAGGGGAAGAATCTGTTGTTGGCAGAATGTGTTGGGAGCAGATTGATATGGAGAAGAATGTCTTTGGAACCAGAATTCTTGTGAGGACCAGAATTTGGCATTAGCAGAATGTGCTCGGAGCAGAATGTGTTCGGAGCACAATGTGTGTAGAGCAGAATGTGTAAAGAGCAGAATGAGTTATGAGCAGAATATGTTGAAACCAGTATGTGTTCAATGAAAAATACTTAAAATCAGAATATTAGGAAGCTGGGTTTGTTAGGACTAGACTGAATTGTGACCTGAATGTTTTTTGAACAGAATCTATTGGGAGCAAAAGGTTTTTTGAGCACAATATGGTAGGAGCAGATTGTATTGAGTCAGAATGCGCTCACAGCAATATTTTGGGAGCAGTACACATTGGGAGCAGAAAAAATTAGGAGCACAATGTTGTAGAAGCAGAATGTATTAGGAGCAGCAAATTTTTTTGAGAGCAGAATGTATTGAGAGATTAATATTTTGAGAGCATTATAAATTGGGATCAGTATTAATAGGGCACAGAATATATAAGGAGCAGAGTCTTTAGGAACAGAAAGTTGTAGTAGCAGAATTTTAAGGAGGAGCAGAATAATTTGAGACCTTAATGTGTAATGAACGAAATTTTATCCAAGCAAAGTATCTGGCGAGCAAAATGTGTCTGGGGAAAAACTCGTGCGAAAAAGAATGTGCATGTTCTGGGAGATGGATTGGGATGGAGGCAAAATTTGTAGAAAGTTGGAAGTGTTAGAAGCCAAGTATGTTGGAAGCAAAATATTTTGGAAGTAGAATTTTTTGGGAGCAGAATTTCTAAAGAGCAGAATGTTTATGGAGCTGATAGCGAAGTGATCGGAATAAGTTGTTAAGCTCAGAATATGTTCGGAACAGAATGAAAATGTTTTGGCAGCAGAATTTCTCGAGAACAGAAAGTTCTAAGAGCAAAAAATGTTGAAAGCCAAATATTATGGAAGTAGAATTTGTTGGGAGCTTAATTACTAAAGAGCAGAATGTGTATGGAGTTGATAGTGAAGTGGCTAGAATAAATTGTAAAGCTTAGAACTCATTCTGATCCCGCTATTAACAAAATCTATGAAAAGCATAATCTATTGGGAGCAAAATGTGTTTTTGGAGCTGATTTTTTTTGTGACCTTTATGTTGGGAGCAGCTTGAGATCGGAACAGTATTTTCGGGCGAAAAAATTGTTTAAGTTAAAAAAAACGTGGAAAGAATTGGAAAAAGTTTACGGCGATGAAAGATAAGTTTTTTTTTTAAAAAATCAAAATTATTTCCCGACGAGTGGATGGACGGATAGACGGACATGGCTAGCCGTTTAAGAACGATGACCAATAATACATAGATCGATATTTTCTAGGGTCTCTAATCGATACTTCGAGGTGTTGCAAACAGATTAATGACGGATTTATCGTGGTTATCGCCATTATGGCCTGAACCACGGTGCGCCGTCACTCTGGGGACTTTACAATGCAACGGCGAACGCCCCATTTGGTTAATCCCGCCGGTACCAAATTGAAGCATGACAGATATGGGCCATAACTTCCCTCTTGGTAAGGGTCGAGGACTACCTAAACCTCTGCTGTTCTATGGTTCACAGCACCCGGTCGCAATGCTACTCCACACCGAGCCGAAGCTCTTTCCGCGATTTGGGTTTCAACCACAGCCGCCATGATACTCCTCAAGGGGCCAAAACCTTTTAGTCAGGCCAGAACAATAGTTCCGGGGGCTCCTGACTACCCGTGGTACCAGCTTTAAATCTTCGGTCAGACCTCGTAGCCAAAAGGCTTCGCCCAGTCTTTGTTCCATACAACATGGGACTTGCCACCCGCAGAGGTGTTGCAAATAGTATGAACCCACCTCCTTCGGTGGAGGTTTAAAAAAAATGTCCTTGGGTCAGGCCTACGTTTGGCCTTCTAAATCCCTCACTCCGCCGCTGAGCGACAAAGTCTTAACCATCTACACACGCACTCACTCTCTGGCTCACTCAAACCCAGATACACGTGAAGTCACTGAGACATCTCAATTCCTTTGTGTGTCACATCCTCCTCCTGGCAAACAATTCATAATGCCAAAAAGGAGATGACGATGCTGCTGCTGCTGCTTCTGCTGATGATGATATTAAGCCTGAGCTTGATGGAATACAAGTGTGTGCCATACACTTCAAAGCGTATGTGGTGTAAGGGTATGTGTGTCGCTGTTGAAGCCTGTGGCAGGATTTCTCCTTATGAGAGGCCATAACAGCGACATATGCTTTCATTACTACCATTACCAGTCACCAGCATCGCCATCCATCGACAACGCACAAAGTCGGAGGCATACTTATGTAGGCCGTCCGTCGACATCTGGTAACAATGGCGGGTGTTTAAAGCGCAATTGATACCAGTCTTGGCACACTTATGGTCTCCTTACTCAAACACCCACTCATCCTTTTAGCTATTCCTGTCACTGTCCCTGTCCTTGTTCACCAAGTGTAAAGGATAATAATTTTAAAAGGTGATAATGGATGATGTGTTATTGCTCTTCTCTTGTTTGTCTTTCCGTTTCGTTGTCGGCTTATACCGCCCCCCTCGTTGGGCGCCGCTTTCCTTAGCTATGCTCGAGGATTAACTGAAAAAGAATTGTGGCCTACAATAGCTTTGCTGATAGTTGTCCATTAAGGGATTAATAAATGATGAAAGGGTGGCCAAGTTGATAAGGATCAACAGATGTAGTAAGACAGATGTAAGTGTGTGTTTAATTCTCTAAAGAATAGAGAGATTTCCGGGCATTACATCAAGTGAGGGAATTATTTAAAGTGCGATTCACTCAGCTACTTGAGGCAAAGGCCATAAAGGCTTAATTAAGGACAGAACTAAGGAGCGTCGCAGGAAGATGCTTTCGCAATTCTAGCGGTTTTCAAATTAGCACAAGAATCGATCTGACTGCAAGGCCGTTCGGCCTTTACCGCAGGTATCGATAGAAAATCGATTTAATAAAAGACTCTTTATAGGTTCTGCAATATATAATCTTTCATAAGTGTTGCCAATAGGCTGGGCTAAACTTCAACATTTAATAATGCTTATGTTTCAAAGGTTTACTTTGAGAGCAAAATGTGTTTTTGAGCAGAATACGAAAATATAAAATGTGTTTGGAAGCAAAGTATAATGGGAGCAAAATGAGGTTTTGAGCATTAAGTTTCTACTCTTTACTTAAAAAGTTGTGAGCTGGATGTTTTATGAACAGAACCAATTGGGAGCAAAAAGTGTTTTTGAGCAAAATACAATGGGAGGAAAATGTGTGTTTGGAGCAGAATATAATGGGAGCAAAATGTGGATTGGAGCAGTAAGTTTCTACTCTTTACTTGAAGAGTTGTGAGCTGAATGTTCTATGAATAGAATCAATTGGGAGCAAAATACAATAGGAGGAAAATGTGTGTTTGGAGCAGAATATAATGGGAGCAAAATGTGGTTTGGAGCAGTAAGTTTCTACTCGTTACTTAAAGAGTTCTGAGCTGGATGTTTTATGAACACAATCAAAGAGTGTTTTTGAGCAAAATACAATGGGAGGAAAATGTGTGTTTGGAGCAGAATATAATGGGAGCAAAATGTGGTTTGGAGCAGTAAGTTTCTACCCTTTACTTGAATAGTTGTGAGCTGAATGTTGTATGAACAGAATCAATTGGGAGCAAAATACAATGGGAGGAAAATGTGTGTTTGGAGCAGAATATAATGGGAGCAAAATGTGGTTGGGAGCAGTAAATTTCTACTCTTTACTTGAAGGGTTGTGAGCTGGATGTTTTATGAACAGAATCTATTGGGAGCAAAATGTGTTTTTAGCAAAATACAATGGGAGGAAAATGTGTGTTTGGAGCAGAATATAATAGGAGCAAAATGTGGTTTGGAGCAGTAAGTTTTTACTCTTTACTTGAAGAGTTGTGAGCTGAATGTTCTATGAACAGAATCTATTGGGAGCAAAAAGTTATTTTGAGCAGAGTAAGGTGGGAGCAAAATGTGTGTTTGCAGTAGAGTTTGATGGGAGCAAAATTCTTTTGGAGCAAAATATGATATGAGCAGAATGAGGTTTGGAGCAGAATGTTTTTATGGTTAACTTAGTGAGTTGTAAGCTTAATGTTCTATGAACAAAATCTACTGAGAGCAAAAAGTTATTTTGAGCAGAGTAAGATGAGAGCAAAATCTGTGTTTGCAGTAGATTATGATGGGAGCAAAATTGGTTTGGAGCAGAATGTTTTTATGGTTTACTTGGTGAGTTCTGAGCTGAATGTGCTATGAACAGAGTCTATTGGGAGCAAAAAGTGTTTTTAAGCTGAGTAAAATGGGAGCAAAGTGTGTGTTTGCAGTAGAGTTTGATGGGAGCAAAATTTGTTTTGGAGCAAAATGTAATGGGAGCAAAATGAGGTTTAGAGCAAAATGTTTTTACTGTATACTTAAAAAGTTGTGAGCTGCATGTTCTATGAACATAGTCTATTGGGAGCAAAAAGATATTTTGAGCAAGGTGGGAGCAAAATGTGTGTTTGCAGTAGAATATGATGGGAGAAAAAATTGTTTTGGAGCAAAATATAATGGGAGCAAAATGTTCTGAGTATCTGAGTATGTGATCTGAGTATGTACAAACAAATTTTGAAGAAAGCAGAATTTTTTGTGAGAAGTTTTTAGGAGTAGTACATATAGGGAGCAGACATTTTTAATAGCACAAAGGATCAGAATGTGCTAAAAGAAACAAAATGAGTTATGAACAGATTAAGAAGAAATCACGACCGCCTCAGGAAGTTGCTGGAGATGCTTCTGAAATTTGATGCGGCTTAAAAATTATCTCAAGGATCGATCGGACTGCACGGCGGTGTTTTGGAGCAGAAAACAATGGGAGCAAAATGTGTGTTTGGCGCCGAATATGATGGGAGCAAAATGTGTTTTGGAGATGAACATAATGGGAGCAAAATATGTTGAATTTGAATGTGTTCAAACTTATTTTGTTGGAAGCAGAATCTTTTATTAAAAAAATGATTTTAGGAGCAACATAAATCTGGAGCAGAATTTTTTTTTTGAAGCACAATCTTTCAGGAGCATAATAAGTTAGAAACAGAGTGTAATATGAACAGAGTCAACTAAGATCTAAATGTGTTGAGAGTAATATGTGTTTTAAGGAGAATATGTAAGGAGAAGAATGCGATGGGAGAAAATTGGGTTTGGCGCAGAATATATTCGGAACAAAATGATTTGTGACCAGAATTACAGAGTAAGGGGAGTGAAGTGTTACCAATGAAAAGTGCTATAAAAAAAGTTTTTTGTTGGTATTTTTTTGTTGAAAATTTGTTCTATTATTTAAAACATAGAAGAATATAGAGATTTATTTCAGATTTATTTAAAACTTTGAGATTTATTTCAAATTTTCTATATATCCTCCATTAGCTTTGATAATTCGATCGATCATTTCAAAAAAAAAGAATTGTAGGACGCACTAATGTGATTTTGAGTATGACGCGTCCATTCTCGTTGAAGGACTTTTTTTAATGCGTCAATGCTGGTGTATTTTTTTTTTGTTAGAACCTTGAGTTCCGAAATACCTCAAATACAGAAATTCAGGGGTTTAGCATCCGGTGAATTTGAAAGTTACAGTTTAGCCGAAATGAAGTTAGGAACATGGTTTTTTTTTATAAGTTCTGATTCACGCGTGCCTTATGCGATGGTGCAAAGTCCTGTGGAAAAGTACAGGGTGGAGCGCGGAAATTTGCTGTTTTGCACTGCAGGCTTTGGCCGCACTTTTGGTCGAAGGGAGTGAAAAGTATGCGTGGTTAACGGGTGATTTGTATTCGTCTGCCTTTCAGTTGCCATCATGCATTGGGCAAGTGAGGAGAGGTCACTTTGTGTTAAAGCGTATATTTTAAATGCGCACTCGATCATTGCAGTGCTGCGTGCTTTTCGTTTACGATTCGCTGCTTCCCCACGCGCACTTGTTCCTGGGCGGCAATCAATTGTAAATTGTGTAGCTTCATTGAGAACAGCAGGGAAAGTGTCGTGTGTACGAAGGGGACCCGAGAGAAGGATTACCACAAAACATCGAGAGTGTTAGAGCAGCAGTACTGCACTCTCCGAAACGCTCTGCTCGAAAACAGTCACTTGCTCTTGGCATTTCCAGACATGCTCTCCACAGGATTCTTCAGGATGAACTGAATTTTCTCCCGTATAAAATGTGCGTGGTCCAACAATTGTCGGCACGGGACTATTTGACACGGCGGACCTTTTGTGAAGATATTCTTGCAACTATACGCAGTGACGCAATTGTGTTCTTTTCGGCTGAGGCACATTTTCACCTCAGTGGGTGCGTAAATAAACAAAATATGCGGTACTGGAGTGAAACAAACCCCAGAGAACTTCACCAGAGCCCTTTGCATTCGGACCGCGTCACTGTGTGGTGCGCCATATCACGTCTTGCCGTAACTGTGAACTACGAACGGTACCTGACTATGATACAGGGTTTTTTTCAGCCGGCTCTTGAGGAAATGCAATTAGTGGATACGTGGTTTCAATAGGATGGTGCCACTGCACCCACAGCGAGGATTACTTTGAATTGTTTCGGGCAAATATTTCCTGGACGGCTTATCTCTTTGAGAGGTGATGCGAACTGGCCGGCACACTCACCAAAATTAGCCCCATGCGATTTTTCCCTTTGGGGTTAACTGAAGTCGATGGTGTATATCAACCGACCCAGCACCTTGGAAGACCTAATTAACAATATTAAGGCTGAAATTGCCAGAATACCAGTCGACATTTTTGTTAGAGTTCATGAAAACTTCAGAAAATGTATGCAGCAGTGTGTGGATAGCGAAGGTTGACATTTGCCAGATACACTATATAATACGATTTAATTTAAAAATTCCCTTCCTGTTCAATATAGTAAAAATATGAAATACATTTTTCTGAGGTTCATAATTTTTGTATTTCATTCCCAAATAAGCAAATTTCCGCGCTCTAGCCTGTATAAGGCCTATTGCCGAAAATGTGTGCCCAAGGCTTAAGTGCACGTTCTAAGACAGATTCACGGTACACGGTTGCATTCACTTTAATACCAGGTTCTAGAAATACGAGTGGAGAGAGTCCTTCGGCGGTTACTGCAGCCCAAACCATGACGTGAGGAGGAGCTCAAGTTCTAGAGACCAATCTTTGCTCCAAGTTATTGTACGATCGCTATAATTACTATATCCGGTCATTTTGTTTGTTTACGTACTGCTCTATTGGGTAGTTTTTCTCGTCAGAAAAGACATTTAGTTATGTAAAAAACCGCTTTCCGCTGTCGTAGAAGCCTTTTCGCTCCTTTGCACTTTGCAGTCGTCAGAGTTTTTTCTGTGGTGTAAGGTTTTGTGACTTTTGGATCTTTTAAGGCTTTACACCGAACTTTTTTCCTAAAATATCCCCAACACTTCGGTCAGATATACGAGATCTGCGGCCATTTTCTTAGCAATCTACCTGGGATTTCTTTCAAATCTTGCCTTCACATTTCGGAACATTTCCGGCAAAGTTGCTGTTTTTTTTCGGCCGCCGCCATGCCTATTTTGAACACTACCAGCCTTCTTGTATCGTTTTATGGCCCGATACACAAACATTTTATAAATATTTAAAAAAATTTAGTTCCTGGACTATCGCTGGTTGAGATTTTTTAGCTATATAAAGCGATAAGGCACCATAATGCTTGAAGTGCATGTCATATAAATCGACCTACATTTTAAGATAGCCCCCATACAAAAGTAGTTCCTGCTTTTAGGTCTAAGCGACCAAACAGAGGCAAGCTTTTACTTTTTTTTTGGTTGGTGGCTTAATTTGGCACTCACGAAAAACAGTATTGAAAATCGACTAGATCAGTTGAGGTTTTGATATAGACTTCATTACTTTCGTTTTGAGGTCCAAACGACCTACACTTAACCATGTGTTTGGTTAAATTTTTCATGGTAAATGTTTGATAGCGAAGACAAAATAACGTTTTATAAGGTCAAATGTACATTCAAAATAGTTAAGTTAACATTATAGAAGGTTGGTTTTTTCAAGAGAGAGGCAGAAAAATGTGCGACATAAAGAAAAATTTAAAGATCATTCGGTTCTGTTGTATAGAAGTTTTTCATTTGCTTTGTGCTATACGAATTAAGTTACACAAAGTGGCAACGATTGTGACTGTCTTATCCGCCCACTCTTTTTCCTTTCTTCCTCTGCTCTGAACGTTTGTAATTGTGAGAAAGATATAATCTCGCTCTTTTAAAAAACATTCACCAAATGCAAATGCTAGCTGCACAATCTTCATAGCGCAATGATATTGCTTTTCGCACAATTCGAAGACTATACGCAAAGGGTAATTCTCAATTATCATAATGGGATTCCCGTATGAGTCATTTGATTTGTAGCCGAAGTAATCGTTGCCAAAGACTGCTGAAAAAAAAACCTTGGCGAATTTAGAAACAGCTGTACAGTAAGCCTGGCAACCAAAGCCAAGACATTTCATCAATTTTTTAGTTGATTTTGAAAAAGAAACAAAAAAAAAGGTCTCGAACCAGAATAAAGACTGTTCAAGGCATAACAATGAAAAAAGACCGAATTAATGTAAACAAAACAAAAAAAACACTTAATATAGGGTAATTTAATATTAAAAATTGTAACAGTAACTATATTTCTGGTTAAAAGAGGTTACCAATAATTAGTTAACTTAACAATAAAAATGATTTCTTCAACAATCTTCATAGATAATAATATTAACAATTCCATTGTTAAATTAAACATGTATTGTTTCAATAAACTAACTATGAAATTTTAATATTAACAATTTTCATGGTGAACAACAATGCATTGTTAAAACAACAATAATAATTTTAAAACTCACAATTTAAATAGTTAAAAAACCTCAACAATGCGTTGTTAAAACAACAATTTTTATTTTAAAATTAACAATGTTCATGGTTAAAAAATGCAACTATAGAATAGTTAAACTAACTATTATTATTGTTAAATACCAGTCAACAACATAATGTTCAAATTAACCTTATATAACGTAGACTCCAAGTCATGTTTTTTTATGGTTAAGTTAAACTTATATAAGGTAAATTTTCTTCTCAGTTTAAGAGCAGAAACTATTATAACATTCCTATAATATTTGATGTGAGGCTTTAGATTGCACATAGGACAACATAAAAGTTAAAAGCATATGGGGAGGGTATTATGTAGTCCGTCACGCCCGGTCTTCGACTTTCTGTCAACGTTTTAAATGATAATGGGCGCCGTAATGGCTGATGGCCCCTTGGGGATTTTTAAACGTTGTGGAGAGAATATGTGCGATAAATTCTAGCCCTCTGGTCGGATATTTTAGGCCAGGGAATGTGGCCTGTGTAAATACCATCGTGCCTTTAAACTTGTAAAAAAATGAACCCGTCTCGCTTGGTCTAAGACTTTTCGTAAACGTTTTAGATGACATCGATCAAGTGGGCGCCACAATTGCTAAAGACCTCTAGGGGATTTTCGAACATTATGGACAGAACTTTGCACTCTCGTCGGCTATTTCCTTTGACAGCTGCCATAAATTGTGGCCTGGTTGCAAACCCTCGTGTCTTTAAAATCGTAAAAGAAAAATTTTAAATCACCCCTCAAGGGTAGCCTAAATTTTTTTTTTGTGATTTTTGTCCTTCTCAATCGAAATTTATTAATTTTCATCGCCAAAATAAACAAATCCATTAAAGGCAACTAAAGTTTTAAAACACATACAGGACAACAACAAAAATGTTGTTCCTAGAAAAATCCCAATAATTCAACATCAACAAAAATTCAAAAAATAAATATAACGAATTCCTGCAGTAACGAAAATGCTTAAATAAATTCGGTTGTTGCCGCTGGAAATTAAACTTTAAATTGACAATATGACAAAAGTTAATTTACGAGAAGAAGAGGAAGCAGAATAAACAACAACAACAAACACAAGAGTGAAGCCCACCACAAACCAAAGTTAAAATATAATGGCACCGGCAGCGAGAGATTCAGGGCACTTGCGATTTTGTAACTTGTTTTTGTATTTGTGCCCTGACTTTAGCTGCCTGACTGACTGACATTCACATGATGCCGGTAAATGACATTTGACATTGAGTGAAAACAACATAAAAAGTAGCGGCAAACAACAGAGGCAATGTAATGTTGGAAAAAATTTACAAACTCTGACTGACAGCAACAATAACAGCAGCAACAGAATCATGGCATTCGAGATGACAACACAAGGAGCTTAACAGCATCACAGCGAATAAGGAAACGTTAAAATCAATGTCAAACGGCGGCGACAAAAATTATACCCTACCAAAAATTATACCCTACCATGTTAGAGAAAAGTGAATAAAACAAACCCATTACTTTTTACATAACCAGGTAATGACATTACATTATCAGGTAATGACATCTAAATATCATTAGAGCTATGATAAAAGTATAGATACAAACGTGAACTCTTAAATCAAAGGGCCTACCAGGCAGGTCAGAACGTCATTAACTTTTACACAATCTCCGAAACCATCAACAACTTTAGAGTAAATGCCGTGCTTAAGCTCCATCCTCCAGGGCAAGCCTAGAAGGAGGAAAGGCTAACCTGACAAATCATAGCTAAGTTGAGATTCGGCTGGAGTTGTCGCCACAATTCATACTTGGCCCGAACTGAAGACACTGTGTCAAAAACATATCCCACATGGTAGAAGGGACCGCACGACGTAATGCATTTGTTCAGAATCCCAGCTGAAACCACTAAGTATGTCTTCAGGTACCGATAAATACAATTGATTCAAGCTACCACCTTTCTGAATCTGTAACCTGACTGAAACTGGTAAAAAAACAAGTAATAACGTTATAAAGTTTAGGCAGGCCGAACCTTGTTCATCCTACTGTAGCGCCACAAAAAAAAGAACCTTAAATACCCTAATATAGCACCAATAAAAGGAACCTTAAATACCCTACTATAGCGCCAAGAAAAGAACCTTAAATACCCTAATATAGCACCAATAAAAGGAACCTTAAATACCCTACTACACCAAAAAAGGAACCTTAAATACCCTACTATAGCGCGAATAAAAGAAACCTTAAATACCCTACTATAGCACCAAAAAAAGGAACCTTAAATACCCTACTATAGCGCCAAAAAAAAAGAACCTTAAATACCCTACTAAAGCGCGAATAAAAGGAACCTTAAATACCCTACTATAGCGCCAAAAAAAAGAACCTTAAATACCCTAATATAGCACCAATAAAAGGAACCTTAAATACCCTACTATAGCGCCAAAAAAGAACCTTAAATACCCTACTATTGCGCTAAAAATAGGAACCTTTAATACCCTACTATAGCGCCAAAAAACGGAACCTTAAATACCCTACTGTAGCACTAACAAAAAGAACCTTAAATACCCTACTAAAGCACCAAAAAAGGAACCTTATATACCCTACTATAGCGCCAAAAAACGGAACCTTAAATACCCTACTATAGCGCCAAAAAAAATTACATAACACGTATTCTATTTTTGGATTGCCAGCAAGATTTTCGCCGGGTTTTACTAAAAAGGACGGTTTTTGGGCCACATGAGCCAAAAATCCACCAAAAGTCTAAACTCTTAAAGGTGTAAATTTTTTCCGAGAGACCATTAGTGCCCTTAAGGAGAACTTTTTCGCCCTTAAACCAAATTCGCCTATTTATTATCCTAAACAGCGCCAAGAAAAGTTCCATCTAAATCACTCTGTTTTTGAGTTAGCAGCTAAATTTTCGCTCGTTTTCACTATGAGGGACTTTTTTTGGAGCAACTTATCGTACCAATTGTCCGTCCGCAAAAAAAGTATGATTTTCTAGGCAAAAACTCTTTAAGGTGTACTTTTTTCCGAGCAAACTTAAGTCTTTCTTTTCTGATGTTTTTCGCCCTTAAACCAAATTCGCCCAACAGCGCCAACGAATGTTGCATCAAAATCACTCTATTTTTGAATAGGCGCAAAATTTTCGACCGTTTTCACTATGAGGGACGTTTTTCGGGCCACATTTGCCTTACTATGTTCCAACTATGTTCTCTTTAGAGAACCATTATCCGTCCACAAAAAAATGATGATTTGCTAGGCAAAAACTATTTAAAGTGTACTTTTTTCCGAGCAAACTTTTGTCCCTTAAAGGAAAACTTTTTCGTTCTTGAGCCGATTTCGCCCGAAAAAAAGGTCCATCAAAATTATTCTACTTTTGGATTGACAGAAATAATTTCGCCCGGTTTTACTAAAAAGGACGTTTTTTCGGCCACATGAGCCACAACATCCACCAACAATGCTCTTTTTGGAGCAACCATTGTCGGTCCACAATGAGTTCTGATAAGCCTTGGGCCGAATTGGCCCATTTGTCATCCTAAACAGCGCCAAAAAAAGGTCCATACAAATTATGGGCCACACGAGCTAAAATTCCACCATCTGCGCACTTTTTGGAGCAACTTACAGTAACCATTGTCCGTTCACAAAAAAATATGAGAAAAAACTCTTAAAGGTGTACTTTTTTTCGGGGAAACTTAAGTCCCTTAAAGTAGAACTTTTTCGCCCTTGAACCGATTTTGTCCATTTATTATCCCAAACAGCATAATCGTGCAAAATTTCGGTATTGTGCTTTCAACAGACAGACGAACGGACGAACTGACCCAGCTAGATTGTCTTATATACTTTATATAGGGTGATCAAACTAGAGGTATATTTTTCAATAGGGTTTTTTTCACAGATTAAGCGTGAGTTGTGTTAAACTTTATTTGTTTAAGTATTGTTTGCCATTCCTGCATGATCTATCTGCGCGTCGTCGTTTCGGTGTTTGAGCCCTTCAATAGCTCGAAGAAGATCCGCAGTTTTGGACCAAAATTTAGTGATGAGGCCCAATTCTGGTTCAACGGCAACGTTTATAAACAAAATTGCCGCATTTGGGCTAAAGAGCAACCAGAAGAGGTTAAGAGGTGTCGTTCAGAGAAGTCCACGGTTTGGTGCGGTTTATGGGCTGATGGAATCATCAGTCCATATTTTTCAAAAATGATGATGGCCGGAACGTTACCGTAAATGGTGCTCGCTATCACGCCATGACAACGAAAGTTTTGCTACCTGAAATTGAAGCACGTAATCTTGACGACATTTGGTGCCACTTGCCATACAGCTGCTCAAACAATGGATCTTTTAAGAGGTCATTTCGAAGAGGAGCTAATTTAACGTTTTGGACCCGTTAAGTGGCCGCCAGGATCGTGTGATATCGCACCATTAGACTTTTTCTTTGGGGCTACATAAAGTCCAAAGTCTATTCTGATAAACCAGCTGCGAGTTAGGTTTTGGAAGCCAACATTACGTGCCATACAGGTCGAAATGTTCGAAGGAGTCATCTAAACATAGACCCTCAGAATGGACGCCCTGAGGCGTAGTTGCGGCCAACATTTGAAGGAAATTACATTCCAAAAAAAAATGGCATAAAATGTCCTTGCGAATGAACAATAATGATTCCACACTTGAGTTGAATTTTTGTATTTTTTTATTTTGAAAAAAATACCTCTAGATTGATCACCCGATATAGTTTTATATATAATTTATAATCTCCGGTCCATATTTCAAAAACAAAACTATTTTTACTCACTCTCATAGAAATGTTAAGAAAAAATAAACATTTCCTCTTTTTACTATTTTTACTCACTCTCAAAAAATGTTAAGAAAAAATAAACAATTCCTCTTTTTACTTGATTTTCTGCAAAATATGTTGCCTACTTTCAGGCATTGTTCTTCCTTTTAATATGTTGCCTACTTTTAGGCATTGTGTTTCTTTGCAATATGTAGCATACTTTTGGGCATTTCTTCGCTTTACAATATGTTGCATATCTTTAGGAATTTGTTCAGAGGAACCACTGTAAATCATTTACAAATTATTAATGAATTAATTGTTTTTAGAGCAGATTTTCATTCTACGGCAATCGGTCTTAGCATTGAGCAAAAAATTGTAAATAAACCTTTTATTTTTTCTGTTTAAACGTAAAAAAAAATAAAGTGACACAATGCGGTAACTAGGGCCACATCAGCGATGACAGACAGTAGCAACAACCCAAAAAGGGATAAACAAACGAAAGTTTCCCGCGAATTCAGGCAACAAATATTCACTGTCTATAAAATTGATATTTATCCCAGGCAAAAGAAAAAAAATGTTTCAAATGCTGATGTTACGGCTAATTTTGCTCTTAAAGCCGTTGTCCCTGTCGCAGGGCCAACTCACAAGTCTGTCAATTTATTAAGCCCCAGCCCCTGGTTACTCATCCCCGCCTCGTTGATACTCCTTCGCGCTAACCGGCATTTGTTTGCCCACCCCCTCTATAAACTGCAAAACTTTTATGTTTGGCCAAAAAGTTTTCGGGTTTTTTTTTAAACAAAATCCCCTCCGTAACAAACTTTTCACATTATTATTGTTTTTTTTTGGTTGTTGTTGCTGTCGTTTTCATACTCGTTCTAGTTGTTGTTGTCATTGGTTCATTTTTTTTAAGGAAAAAAAATATTAATTAGAATTTTAATTCGGGCCAACAAAATTTATATGACAGTGAACTTTTTTTTTTGTTTAATAAGCCTTAATGGGGGGCGTACCGCAATTCTGTAACTTTTGGCCGGGCTATTTATTTGTTTATTTTGGGGGGAGGGGAAACGGACCAAAAGCTTCAAGTGTTAAAGTAAACAGCTCACTTAGAAATGTTACGCCTAAGTGGAATTGTTAGTTTAAGAAGAGGGGGTATATTCAGGGCAGAATTTGTGGTTGGGTATGAACATGGAATGAGAGAAGTACGAATTAAAAAATTATTGGAGAATAGATCTATTTTGAAACATAATGGAAATGCAGATCCTCAACTAACTAGTGAAGCTAAGTCTTTAAACTCCGAGTCTAAAGTCAAAGCTAAGGAAGATTTGTCATGTAGAGAACCTTAGGCCTTTTCGAAGCCAGTAATTATACCCTTTGCCGAAGAGTGGTGGTATACAAAATGTATCGTGAAGTTTGCAAAAGCACGAAATATTAATCGTCGGTGTGTCTGTTGAAAGTAGGGATGTAACGAATGTGGGTTTAGCGAAAACGAATGCGAATATAGAAATTTATTTTTTGCGAAAGCGAATTTTGATATGTAAGTTTTTGCGAATGCGAATTACACTGTTATGCAAAAATTTTGGACAAAACTAACTGATCCTGATTTCCTGAATCCCAATTGAATGTCCGTTTTGCTCCAACCACTTATAATTTTCGAGATATCGTGAACATGAAATTTTTCTGACTTCTTTTGTTAAACCTCCAAATTATGCCGAATGGTTGGTACGGCCTTTACAAGTGTCCGTTGCCCATCACATTAGAGTCATTGTCGAAGATTGCAAAATAAGGCTATTATAACGGATGTCTGCACATCAGACCATCCTTCATATCATCAGTAACAATTTGCGTTTAGACTTGTTTAACCTTTCGAAGACTGCAAGTGTAAAAATAAGATAAGATGCATTGATCTCTCCTCAAAGGCATCTGATCATCATCAAATGTAGAAGCCCCATGCAGTCTTCGAAAACTGCATGAAGTAATTGTCTCACGGGCCAGAAGCAATCTGCTATCTGTCACTTGAAATTTTGCGACTCCAGATCCTCTCAAAAAAAGTAAAGTAGGAAATAGAAGCCATCGCTAACTAGTGTTTCACTGCTAATTAATTTATCTGTTCGCCCTAGTGATCATCAAACAACTCTTCAAATCACCTGCCATCTACAATTTTGCGACAATAGGGTCCTATTAAAAATCTGCAAGTAGCAAATAGAAATTATGGTTACGTTTCTTTCTTCTAATCCTTCAATTTGCCTGTCAACCTAAATTCCTCTGTGAAGACTACAAAGAATCGAAAAACAGCTATCTCAAGAATCTTCCATGTGTCTGTCCATGTTATCAACCATCTGTCCATTCTTCCAGTCGTCTGTCCTTTCATTTGTTTATCCCCAATTAAGTTCCAATCTTTCTTCTTATACCTAACGAGAGAAATTCAACTAGAGTGCATCAATGATCGGTTCTGACTGGAGGACAATTAGACACTCTAGACTTCGACTCGACAACTGGTGACAAATCTGCCCCAGCTGCATTTATTCATCACCTTAATTTACTCCGTTTCTTCCTTTTAATCAAACAATCAACTATAGGTACTTCCATTTGCTCTTTGAAGATTCCAATAAAAGCTACTTCAAGGATCCTCCATACGTCTGTCCATGCTATCAACCATCTGTCCCTTCTTTCTGTCGTCTGTCCAACCTCTTGTTCGTCCAGAATTAAGTACCATTCTTACTCCTTGAAGCTAAAGTGAGAAACTCGAGGAAAGTACATCAACAATCGGTTCTGACTGGAGGACAATTTGAAACTCTAGACTTCGACTCGGCAACTGCTGGCAGATCTGCCACCAGCTCCGTCTGTCTGGTAACTTTTCACTGTTCACCTTTTATTCTTCACCTAAATTTACTTTTCGACGACTGTAATGGGAAAACGAAGAATGTCTGAAGGAATATTTATACACTTGTCTATTCGTGCATTCATCTGTCCTTCCTTCTAGTCGCCGCCACTTCAAAAGTTAGGACCACCTTCTTCTTGAGAACAAAGTCTCTTCCTGTATTTGTTTATCCTCGAATCCATCTGTCCATACTTACAAATCATTCATTCTACCAGTCATTCATTCTTCAGACACTTGAATCTGTTAAGCCTCTTTCTTCCCCTAATCGAATCCACATCTTTTCTGGCAATGATCGTCTCTAACGCGTGAATATTAAACTGACGGTAAACAAAAATAATCAGAAGCTTACGAATAAACTGTCCATCCAGCCCCTTTGCACTAAATCTAAAGTCTCCTCATCAAGATGCTGGTAGCTTAATAAATCGTCGCTCTAGTCGCCTGTCACTTTATTTAATATAGACTATCTCCTTTAACTTAAATACTGCACGCTTGAGAATAAAGTTTCTTCGTTTATCTGATTATCCTTGATTTTATCTGTCCATACCTGCAACATCTGTCCAGTCATTCATTCTTCAGACACTCCAAAGTGTGAAGTCTCTTTCTATACCTGATAGAATTTACAACTTTTCTGACAATGGTTAGCACTGACTAGAGAATATAAAACTTGCCGTTTACCAAAATAATCAGAAGCATACGAATAATCTGTCCACCCAGTCGGTGGACAGACGGGAGCACACTTGACTCAAGAGCCGAGGCCGAAATTTATTTCGCTATTTCAGAAGCTGTTTTAAGTCATTTTTCCCCGAATTGCATCTACAACTTTTCTGGCAATGATCGTCTCTAACGCGAGAATATTTAACTTGCGGTAAACCAAAATAAACTGAAGCTAACGAATAATCTGTAAACCCGGTCGCTGGACAGACGGGAGCTCATTTGACTTATGAGCCAAAGGAAATAGTCTTACAGCCATTTCAAAAGCTGCTAAAAAAATCTGTACACCAGCTCAGTCTGTCTTTTCGCCGTTCCATTTGTGCTTCAACTTTAATTTCTTTGCAAAGACTGCAATTTACACACGCAAGATATCTTAAGGAACATCTACTCATCTGTCCATCCGTGCAGTCGTCTGTCCGTCATTGAAGCTAGTTGTCCGACCTGCAACCATCTGCCCTTCCTTCTAGACGTCTTTCACTTTATTTTATTAAGACTATCTCCATTAACTCAAATACTGCAAGCTTGAGAATAAAGTCTCCCTGAATGTCTGTTTATCGTTGAATCCATCTGCCCATACTTGTAAAAATCTGTCCAGTCGTTGATTCTTCGGACATTTCCAAGTTTTAAGTATATTTCTTCCCAAATCAAATCGTCTGCGATCGTCTGTTCATCCTTGAAGCCAGTTGCCCGAGCTGCAACCATCTGCCCTTTCTTCTAAACGTCTTTCACTTTATTTTATTAAGACTATCTCCTTTACCTCGAATACTGCAAGCTTGAAAATTAAGTATCCCTGTATATCTGTTAATCTTGTAAAAATCTGTCCAGTCATTCATTCTTCGGACATTTCAAAGTTTTAAGTATATTTCTTTCCCAAATCAAATCTATAAATTTTCGGGCAATGGTAAGCTCCGACTACAGAATATTAAACTGACGGTAAACCAAAATAAGCAGAAGCTTACGATTAATCTCTCCACCCTGTTGGTGGACAGACGGGAGCTCATTTGACTTATGAACCAAAGAAAATAGCCTTACAGCTATTTCAAAAGCTATTAAAAAATCTGTCCACCAGCTCAGCCTGTCTTTTCGCCGTTCCATTAGTCCTTCAACTTTAATTACTTTGCGAAGACTGCAATTTGCTACGGAACGATATCTCATGAAATATCTACACACCTGTCCGTTCTTGAAGCAATCTGTCCGTCCTTCACCTTTCATCTTATTTTATTTAGACTATCTCCTTTAAATCAAGGAGCCCCTTCGTAGCAAATCTAAAGTCTCCTTTTAAAGAATCTTGTAGGTTGGAAAATATGTCTTTCGTTGATTGTATTTGATTGATTAAATTTGAAAAAAAAATATAGAACGGCGACTTTATTTTTTCAAATTTAATCAATTTGTGAAGGCTGCAAAGATATCTCAAGGAATATCTACACATCTGTCCACCCGCGCAATCATCTGGCCATCCTTGCAGCCATCTGTCCGTGTTCTAGTCGCCTGCCACTTTATTTAGTTAGTTTATTTAGAGATACCTCCTATAACTCAAATACTGCAAGCATGAGAATTAAGTCTCTTAAATCAGTCCATACTTAAACAATCTGTCCATACTTTCGATTATCTGTCCAGTCTGTCATTCTTCGAACACTTCAAAGTTTTGATTAGTTTTTCTCCCTAGTCGAATCTACTTCTTATCTGGCAATGATTGGCTTTGTCTGAAGGACATTTGACTCGTTGTACATCAATATAATCAAAAGCTAAAGAATAATCTGTCCACCACAGCCCCTTCGTTCCAAATCAAAAATCTCCTCGCTTGTAGGCATCTCGAATTTTTTGTTGTTGTTGTTATTTCTTCAGTAATTCCTCCACCCATAGATCCGTAATACAAACGAGGAATTAAATTGATATTGCAATTCAAAGAAGGAATAAAAACGAATAATTGAAACTGAACTTAAATACATGTGCCTTGTCAACGCCCACTTAATGGACATTAACAGCTCCGCAATGCAAAACAGAAACCGACAAAAAGTAAAAAAGGCAAATTAAAGCCAACCAAACAATGACGACGACAGCAGAAAAAAGGCCAAAGGGAAAACCCAAAGAAAATGCTAAAGAATTATACACAAATTTATTGTGGAAAGTAATAAAGTCTGAAGCTCTGAAATGCACAAAACTTTGACGATCACGCCGATGATGATGATGATGATGATGACGAGGTGGACCAGGAGGAGGAACGAGGAGAATTGTGCTGAAATCTCGTTACCGAGACACTTCACAATTGAGATGAACTGACTGACAGAGATGAACAGTACAAGTACCCACTCGTCGTCATCGTCGTATGGAATGGCAAACAAAACGCCAGCCCCAGTGTGGCGAGCAAAACACACTTACACTCATGGGTATGGTGGAAAGTCTGCTTCATGATGGGAGGGGCGGTGGAGAATGCTTAAACATAATCCACAATAAGAAGCCTCTAAAGCGGCCACCGGCTTTTCACTTTTCTCTCCCCCCTTCAATGAGTGTGTGTTTGTTCATGATTCTCGCTTTTTTCTAGAACTTTTCTTTCGCGCAAACAAGCGCACATTATTACACAGCGAATAAGATGAAGCAGATGATGTGGCGAGTGGGAGGTGGATCAAGCAAATTGGATGTCCCCATAAACCCGACCACATCATCAGACCATCAGGCCAAAAACAACCGATGTATTTGTATCTGCACTTAACTTGAGATACTTGTACGAATACAGGCAAACGTGTACTGTTGCGGTTTCATCTCGATTTCTGTTTTTTTTTGCATACGAGGGCAGAGCGGTAAGTGTTCAACGGTAGCAACTAGTCGGTTGGCAATTGGAGTTCAGTCGTAGGGTTTCAAAATAGTATTTGGACAGTTTTTTTTCGAGGTTTTAATAGTTATTCAACGCGGACAGAGCGTAAAGCGATTTTCAAAAACGCCGAAAAAGCAATTTTAGAAATCGCTTTAAGAGTACGTTTTTTAATCTTTAACATTTTTTAAACTTTAAAACGCTTCAGCTTTAGAAACGCTGACAGCTTAGGTATTGTTAAGGTTAAGCGTTTTTTTCTTTTGTTAACGCTGGCAACGCTTTTCAACGCCGCGCCGTCAAAACTTATTTTGTAGTCTCTGTCAAACTAATTTTTTTTAAACGGAGGCTAAGCGATATTTTTTTATGCAGATAAAGCGATATCTTTAAAGGCTGATAAATCTAATTTCATAAATGCTGTAACACTTATTTATTTAAAGACGCCTGGAAAAACATAATTTGTAAAGGTTGGCAAAGCAAATGTCATAAATGCAGCCGAAGCTTTAAAAACGCTAACTGGTCAGGTTTTGTTTACGGTTAAGGCTTTTTCTTTGTAACCTCTGGCAATGCGATTTTTGAACGCTGTCAAAAGCTATTTTGTAGGCGCTGTCATCCCGATTTTGTAGACGTGGTGAAGCGATTCTTTTAAATTTTGTCAAAGAGATTTCATGTAAAGGTGATAAATTTAATTTCGTAAATGCTGTAAAACCGATATTTTTAAAGACGTCGGTAAAGCGATCTTTGTAAAAGTTAGCAAAGCAAATGTCATAAAATCTGCATAAAACAAAATTCATGAAAACTTCTAAATCTAAGTTTGTAAAGGCTGACTAGACGAATTTAATAAAATCCAGCTTCGGGATTTCTAAAAACATAGGCAGCGTCCGCGTGTTTTTTTTTTGAAAAACAAAATTTGTAAAGGTTGGCAAAGCGAATGTCATAAACGCAGCAGAGGCTTATTCAATAAACGCGAGAGAACTTCAAAAACGCTGACAGTTTAGGGTTTCTTTAGGTTAAGCGTTTTTTTTTGTAAAAGCTGGCAACGCTTTTTTCTAAACTTATTTTGAAGACGCTGAAAAATCGTCTATTTTAGACGCTGACAAAGCGATCTTGTTAATGTTGTCAAAGCGATTTCTTTTAGCGCTGATAAGTCGAATTTCATAAATGATGTAACACCGATTTATTTTAAGACTTCAGTGAAGCGTTCTTTGTAAAGGCAGGCAAAGCATATGCCAAAAAGGCTGCCAAAGTGTATTAAATAAACGCCGACTAGGCGAATTTTATAAACATTAGCAACAGGATTACTGCAAACGCAGACAAGGCTATTTTTTAAATGCTGGAAAAGCGAATTTTATGTACGCTATTGAACCGATGCTGGAAAGGCGAATTTTATTTATGCTATCTATCAAATCGATTCTAGTGAACTCAATTTTTTCAATTTTACTAACGTTGGCAACGCGAATTTTGCATAAACTCTAATAGAGCGATTTTTGAAAACGCTGGCAAAAAATACTGATAGAAATCCAATTTTGTAAATGCTTTTGCAAACTTTACAAAAATTCCTTTTAACGCTGGAAAACCGATTCTAGTGAACTCTATATTTTCAAGTTTATTAACGTTGGCAACGCGAATTTTACAAAAACTGAAAAAATACTGATAAAATTTCAATTTTGTAAATGCTTTTGCAAACTTTACAGAATTTCTTTTTAACGCTGCAAAAGCGAATTTTATATACACTATCAAACCGATTTCTGTGAATGCTGTTAATGAAAATTCCATTAACGTTGGCAACGTGAATTTTCTAAAAGCTTTCAAACCGTTTGTTGTTAACGCTGGTAAAACGATTTCTGTACAAGCTGGCAACGAGGATTTTACAAAAGCTCTTACAGAGCGATTTTTGAAAACGCTGGCAACAAATATTCATAAATGCCATTTTTTAAAATGCTGACAAAGCAAATTTTGCGGATGACACAGCAAATTTTTTTAAACCTGGAACAGCTTTCTAACTGATTGTTTTAAGCGCTGAAAAAACGATTTCTTTACAAACTGGCAACGCGCCAAAGGCGCTAACAGAGCTATTTTTTAAAACGTTGGCAAAAAATGTTGATAAAATCCCCTCTTTTTTCAAATTTTGAAGACATATCGAAGTTATGTGAACGCTGCAACAGCGAGCTTTCTAAAAGCTTTCAACTATCGATTTCTGTACAAGCTGGCAACGCGGATTTGACAAAAGCTCTACCAAAGCGATTTTGGAAAACGCTGACAAGGCGTATAGATGATAAAGCAATGATACTCGTAAAGAATTTTGTAAACGATGACAAGGCGAATTTAATAAACTCTAGTAACACAATTTGTGTAAACGCTTACAAAGCGATTATTTTTGAAGGCTGTAAAAGAAAATTTTATAAACGCTATCAAGCAATTTTTGTGAACGCTAGTGAAGAAAGTTTCAATTATGTCTGCAAATTTTACATAGACTCTATTAGAGCAATTTTTAATAACGCCGGCGAAGCTTATTTTGTGACTATGATTAAACAAACTTTATAAAAACCTCCAAAGCAAATGTTTTAAACCCTGACAAGACTCCAGCATCAGAATTTTATGTAAAGACAGACAGGTTGAATTTTGCATACGCTTAAATTCACAACGAATATAATACGCTACAAATTTCAAAAACGCTGGCGAACTAATTTTGGTCAAAAGTTCGTCAGTGAGTCATTTTGGTCAAAAGTTCTTAAGTGAGTCATTTTTAATTGCAGTGGATCCTAGAGTCATTTGTATGGCCATCCTCTTTCAAACTACTCGAGCGCAGTGGCCTAGATCAATTTGCAGAAGATATTCAAAGGATTGTACAATTTCCTTTGAGCTTCAGAACTTGCTGCGTAGTTCTTTTTATGTCTTAGACAGTCCTTTGTTTAGAATTTCTTGAAAAAATACTCATTTTGCATAATACTCGTACATCTAGGCAGTCCTGAGCAAGTATTTTTTCAATTTACCCTCGTATGTACCGTAAAGAGAGTCAATACTATAGTAACTTGGATTATGATTAAGATCGGAGACAAAAAGCAAACTGTAGCAATCTTTTTTATACAAGCAATTAAAATGTGTAATTTGTTGGCCTTGAGAACATGTAGTTCAAGCCAATTTTTAACTGGTGCAATTAAAAATTAAGTTCATGAAACTAAATAGGATCACAGCTTCCCCTGAAAAGTACAACAGATAATTAGGATTCGTCAAGTTTTTTGACCCAGAAATTAAAATTACTAAGGGGGCATTTGGGAATACGAGTAGTATAACGTTTTCCGTTTCGTTTTCAGCGTACTACCGAGAGCGAGACTTTAATAGAAACATTGTATGAGCCTTTAGTTAAGTACTTCTATATAATGCTTATTATTACTGAATCTGATGATAATGCTGCTTCTTATGTTTATTGCCACATATGAGCAGACTACAACCGGGGTTCTTTTACAACTATGTAGTTGTATTTCAAATGAACTTTTGTACACTTTGCAAGGGAGCACAATATCCAATAGTCTCATTGATTCATTCCATTGAGTCACAGGAAGTATAGTCTAATCAACACAATATAGACAAGCTTTCCCCCTATTCTGAGTAATGAGTCCCTCATCTAACATTTAAGTAAAGGTGTTAAAATACGTGGACCTTTAGTTTGAAAATAATAATTTTGGATTTAGAACCGAGTAGATGAAAAATTTAAATGTCCGGCAAAAAAGGATTTAGTAGAAATTATTACCATTTGCATTACCAAATAATGACCTCTCATTACTCATAGGCTTATTTTGAAAGCAAAAATAAGCAATTACAAAGAAGAGATTAAATAAATACTCACTGTGTACAAAGTGCGTCGGTAGTTTTAACAAAATAAGTATATTTTCCTTGTTGAGATCTCTGACTCTTGCCCTCTCTCTCTCTCTCTTTCTTTCTCTTTCTCCCTCTCTCTACATGTTTCTCGCTATCTCTTTCTTTCTTTCTTTCTCTCTCTCTCTCTCTCTCTCTCTTTCTCACTCTCTCTCTCTTTCTCACTCTCTCTCTTTCGCACTCTCTCTTTCTCACTCTCTCTCTCTTTCTCCCTCTCTCTCTCTCTTTCTCCCTCTCTCTCTTTCTCCCTCTCTCTCTTTCTCCCTCTCTCTTTCTCCCTCTCTCTTTCTCCCTCATTCTCTTTCTCCCTCTTTCTCTTTCTCCCTCTTTCTCGCTCTCTCTCTCTCTCTTTCTTCCTTTCGCTCTCTTTTTCGGTAATCTCACTCACTCTCGCACACAGCCAACAGTAATGGTGTTAAAATATGTGGACCATTAGTTTCAAAATAATATATTTGGATTAATTTCCAGGTGGACGTGAAATATGAATGTCGAGCAACTGATAAAGAAGAACTCATTACCATTTGCATTACCACATACTAAACTCCCATTACCCTTTGGCATATTTTCAAAGCAAAAATAAGCACCTTCATATAACGGATTAAATAAGTACTTACCTGTACAAAGTGTGGCTGTAGTTTATCAACATAAGTATAGTTTCCTTGTTAAGATCTCCCTATCTGTCTGTCTTTCTCTGTCATTTTATTATCACTCACTCCCTCACACAGCCAACATTACTGTTGTTTAAATATGTGGACCATTAGTTTCAAAATAATATATTTGGATTCAGATCCAAGTGGATGGAAAATATGAATGTCCAGCAAACACTGGTTTAGTAGAACTCATTACCATTTGCATTACCTGATAATGACCTCCAATAACCCTTTAGCTTACATTGAAAATAAGCACTTACAAATAAGAGATTAAATAAGTGCTAACCAGTACAAAGTGTAGCTGTATTTTTATTAATAGAAGTGTGTTTTCTTCTTAAGTTCTTTTCTCGCATTCTCTGCCAATTTATTCTTACTTAGTCCAATGAACTCATCATGAACAAGATTTCCCAGTTTATTCAAAAATGAGTCCTCCATCTTACATTTTAGGTGTTAAAATATGTGGACCATTAGTTTCAAAATAATATATTTGGTGTCCAGCAAAAACTAATTAAGTATATAAGTAACTCATGGCCATTTGCATTACCAGATAATGAGCTCAATATTCCATTGAGCAACAATCTGAGAACTTCTTTTAATGCTCATACACATCTAATATTTTTTGCGACCAGGAATAAGGAATGCTGTTTACAAAATTGGTTGGTCCATCTCAAAACATTTAATCAAATAATCCTTTCGTAAGACTAAAAATACATCAACGAGGCCTCGAACTCGCCCTGGCCCTCCCACTGTGTCGATGTTGAATATTTGCATGGTTTCGAGCTATTTCTCTTCTCGATTTTTAATTCCATCCCGCTTCAATTATAATTAAACAATTCATAATTGTTACAGTTGCATAAACGAGTGGCAGATCACAGATGATAAAAGCAGACAACAAAAATTCAATTTTACTTAATTCGCCAAGCATATGAGTACGTACACTCTTGTTGTAAGTGGGCTCGATTGGTACAGTCCGTTGTAAAAGAGTGTAGCACCCACAGATATCCCAACATTATAGTATTAGTTAAGTTAGTTTTAAATTTTGATTTTATCAGGGTTTCACAGACAATTTTGACGATGCCCAAATTGCAGGTCAGCTTCTTTAAATTTAGATCGGCTACGTTAGGTAGCGTTGAAAATCTGAATCTAATTCAAGGTCAGCTACTTTAGTGTCTGATCAACTACAGTATGAAGAATTAGAAATTGAAAGTGCCCCTGATTCTTTTAATAGTAGAGCAGTAATTCAAGGCAGCTCCTGATGAAGAGCAAAGGTAAGATATACCATTAATCCATTTACCTTTAATCAAAGTCAGCTACTTTTCATTTTGATCAGCTCCTCTAGGTAAATTGAGAAATCTTTAGTGCTCCTGAAGCCGTAAGTGGAAAAGCATCAATTTAAAGCATCACTAGATGAACAGCAAAACTATAAAACTTCCTAGCATCACTTAGGAAGTATTCAATTATTTAGGTCAGCTACTTTAGTGTCTGATCAACTACAGTATGAAGCATTAGAAATTGAGTGTTCCTGAGTCCTTTAATGGTAGAGCAGTAATTCAAGGCTGCACTTGCTGACGATCAAAGAATAAAAAAATCCATGCACCACTTTGAAATGTATGCAATTAATAAAGTCAGCTACTTAAGGTTCTGATCACCTATTGTAAGTAAAGTAGGTAATCTAAAGTCATTTATTTAGGTCAGCTACTTTAGTGTCTCATCAACCACTGTATGAAGAATAGTGGAGCAGTAATTCAAGGCTTCACTTGCTGACGATCAAAAGAATAAAAAAAAAGTTATGCATCACTTTTAAATGTATGCAACTAATTAAGTCAGCTACTGTAGGTTTTAATCACCTATTGTAGGTAAAGTGGTTAATCTAGTCTTTCTGAAGCTGTAAGTAGCAGATCAGTAATTAATGGCTGAGCAAAGAAATAATAAAAAAAAGTCTCAAAGAAGAATAAAAACTGTTCAAGTCATAGTCATTGCTGGCATAACTTAAAACTGTACGCAGTTAAATAGGTCAGCTACTTTAGATCCTGACTAGCTACAGTAGGAAGAGATTAAATCCAAAGTGACCCTTTATTGGCGGTAGAGGATCGTTTTTTCAAGACGTAACTTGTAGGAGAGCAAGATAGTAGCTAGTCAGGGGCATCGTTCTTTACCAGCTACTTTATATTCATTAAGTCAGCTACTTTATATTTTGACCAACAACTCTAGGTAGATTTGGCACACTTAAGTGGTTCTAAAGTTGTAAGTAGCAGATTAGTAATTTAAGGTTGAAATTAGATTAGTAATTTAACTAGCTGAAGAGCAAGGGAATAATAATACCTGGCATAACCTTCAATTGTTAGCTGAAGAGCAAGGGAATAATAATACCTGACATAACCTTAAATTGTTTGCAGTTAATTAGGTCAGCTACTTTAGATTCTGATCAGCTACTTAAGGTAGGGTTAAAAGGTGAAGTGATCCTAAAGCCGTTGATAGAAGAGCAGTAATTTAAGTCAGCATTTGCTTAAGAGTAAAGAATAATAATTCCTGTCATTGCTTTAAAAGGTACGCATTAAATCAGGTAAGCTACTTTGGAATCAGATCAACTATTTTAGGTATCGTTTGAAATCTGATGTGTTTTTAAAGCAGGTAAAACGAGAACCACTTTATGCGAAGAACTATGATACAAGACTAGCCAAGCCAATTGGACCATTTTTGAAACCGCGCGATTCCGTCGTTTAATCTAGGTTGTAAATATCGGATGAGATATAACATAAAGAAATGTGCAGCAGATGTGAGCCAAAATCTCAAAAATATTAATTTGTTTCCTATGGCCAAAAATATTTTGCCAAAAACTAGAACATTTGATTTAACTTCTCTTCATGATATAAATTCTCTGGTACTATTCGAAACTGTTCCGCCAACTTCAGTAATAATTAAGCAAATAACTTCTATAACCCTACAGAAACCATTGTAATAACCTACATAATGGGTTCGTAGGGAAGGAGCATGGACTTCTGATAAATATCTTCGGGGACAACCAGTGTAAACACAGACATACTCAATGCAAGGTGTCATAGTAGACACCCTCGTTGGGACAACCTGAGTGCTGGATAGACATGCTCTAAATGTTCGATAGAGCTGAAGCAATTAGAAGATGATTCATGAAGGGTTTGTTGAATAGGAGCTAGGACTTTAGATGAATTATTCAATGGACAAACGGTCTCAACACAGAGTGCGAGGCAGGGTTTTGCTGGAGAAGCTCTTGTTTCTGACAACCTAAGTGCTGGAAAATTTTCGAAACGTAATGCATGGAGGGTTTGTCAAAAAGGAAATGCGCCTTCAAATAAATCACTTGGTCGTCACATGGTGAAAAAGAAGACGTTTACGGTTAAGACAAACTCAACGTTCGGATTCTTCAACGACATGAGGCCCTACGATAGAAAATCTCCCATAGGTATTTATTTCTACCGCAGCGATTGTAAAAAAATATGACGGTTTTGTAAAGGACGGTTTAAAAGCAATGCGCTTGATAGAAGCCTTTTAACGCAGGGCGCCGTATTAAATTTTAAATTAGACGTCCGCGGTTGGAAAAACTTAGCGCTCGGTTTCTACAAAACACAGCGGCTTCTATGGTAAAAAAAAGCCTTACAAGCTCCGAACCAATTAAATGATCTGTAAAATTTAAATTACTAGAGGACGCACTCGGAAAATGTATTTGGTAGACAACGTATATTTAAACAGGGTGCGTTACAGGGTGACTAAGTAGTCACCGTCGGTTGTGGCGAACACGACATTAGCTTTCCAAAATGCTCGGCGGTTCCTGTATTAAAATAAGCAAGGTTCGCCCAAAATTAAATAGAACTCAAAAATGGCTCTACAGACACCTATTATCAACAAAGGGCAATTCATACGGCGATTCATATCGTGGCTGGGTTTCTTTAACACGCTTACAGAAAATCACTTAGTAGACACCCTGTTTTAACACGTGGTTTCATTGTGGACGTTCCCCGGTCGCTTCTATATAAAAGTGCCAAAAGGTCTCCGAAGCAGCAAATGCAATTGTAAAATATCTATGATAGGTTTGTAGGGCTAGGTCTCTATATAAATTACTTGTTGCACGCCCTGTGCCAACACAGGGTGTCCAAGTGGACACAACAATCTGTAAAAAAAAACTTAACATTGGGCATTTATAGCGCACTAAGAAATATTTGCCTTGAAATCTCCAAAGCTGCTGAAGCGGTAATCCATGCCTGGTTTGCAGAGATGGATGATCTTTGTATATTTGTATACATAGATCATTTGGCGAATACCCAGTTTTAACACAGGGTGTCCAAGGGTGTTCGATAAAAAAAAGCCTATAACTCTCCCAAACTAATTTTCTTATTATAATAGAAGGCGTGGGATTGTAGGACCTCAGAAAAAAAATAGCTGAACACCCTGTAACACAGGGTGTCCAAAAGACGTGTCACACTTACCATTGGATTTAAAAAAAAAAACTCCAAAGTTTCGACGTAAAAATGTGCCTACAATCTCTAAAACCGCTAAAGGGTTTGTAAAATATTTTTTGAAAGTTTTCAAAGGATTTGGTAGACACTAGCTGTCTACAGAGTCGACCTGGATAGTGCCTTATATTTTTAAAGATACGATTTATGGTTTATACCAGGAATCGTGGAATACCAGGAAATGATTTTTAAGATAATCGAAAAGGTCAAAAATAAACAAAATAATTTATTGTACAGGGTGGTCAAATTTTAAGGGCCGATGTTGATTTGTCGCTCAAAAGAGCCATTGTTTCGTTGGCTATGTGGTAAGTGGCACCGTCCTGTTTAAACCACATAACGTCCACATCCATATCTTTCAATTCCGGCCATAAAAAGTTACGATAGCGAACACCATTCACAGTTACTGCCAGACCGCCCTCATTTTGCAAAAAAATACGGGCCGATGATGCCGCCAGCCCATAAACCGCACCAATAGGTCACTCTTTGTGGGATTATCTTGGATTATCATTTGCCCAAATGCGGCAATTCTACTTATTGACGAATCCACTGAGGTGAAAATATGCCTCATCACTGAAGATGATTTTCTTCGAAAATGATTTTCGTTTTCATAATAAGACTAATAACTTTAACGCGTTGCTCGCTTGTGTATCTTTCCATGGTTCAAATTGAGTTAGTCTGGAACTGAGAAATATCAAATGAAATGTAGAAGAAAACTTGACGTTTAGGTGTGGTTTACATTCAACATCGGCACTTAAAATTAAGACACCCTTTAGAAGAAGAAATATTGATTGAATATTGAAACTACTCATCGTATCGTGTGAACAGCACCATTCGCTTTAAATGACGTTACGTTTACGAAACTAGTTTGGCCCCTTTTTTTACGTTACGTAAAGTGACGTTACGTCAACTAAGTGACATTACGTTAACGTCCCTTAGGCTAGGCGTGAGCTAATCAACCTATGGCATGAGCCGTCTTCGGCCAGAAAATGAAATTGTTTGGCTCTTTTTTACGTTACGTTACGTTAGGTGACGTTACGTTACCTTAACGTTACGTTAACTAAGTGACGTTCCGTTAACGTCTCTTAGGCTAGGCGTGAGCTAATCAGCCTATGGCATGTGCCGTCTTCGGCCAGAAAATGAAATTGGAAAGGAAACATGTCTTAGGAGTTCGGGAGGGTAAAAAATCCAAGAACTTGAAAATCATCCTCATATAAGTAGACCCTGCTGCCATTTCTTAACACACTCTAACCTAAATGCCCTTAGGATCCCATTAATCAGCATATGTCACAACACGACTGCTGACAATAACTCATTAAATGTGGGGATCATTTGGTCATTCGAGGCCTTTGACCTGCCTGCTCGGTCTTATGAAAGGCACTGCACTCGGTTCGGTCTCCGGCTAAAATGAAAACGATACAAAAGCAACTGCATCTGAAGTATTCTTAATTAGTTTTAATGAGATCTTTATTTTTTTTGTTCATCTCTTTTTTTCTGGTTGTTAATTAAGAGAAGGGAACTGTTCAATTATTCGTTATCATTCTTTGGCTCATAAGAAGAGTTCCGACTGTCAATGGAAAATCGAAGATTTTTTTCCTCATATCTTATGTCCATTACAAATGCATATTACAATTCCAGGCGGTCCACTTGTGGGGTAGTTTTTTTTCGATACACTTTATTCATGTGGATTTTTTTCGGTCTTCCTTGGGGGGAGTTCTCCTTGGTGCAGTTTTGCTTTTTCTGGATGTGGATGAAATTGTTTTTTTTTGGTTTAAAGTTCTAACCATTTGCTGGCAGTGATTACCATATATCGGGCCATGTTAGAACAATTTCATAAGTGCCTGCTGCAGCTGCAGGCGGCATGCAAGCCTGTTAATGCCACACTGAACTCTAGAGTGTTGGCTTTAATTAAAACGTTGATTAAGTGGCTGCATTTATTTAGGCTCAAAATGGTTGCCATGCAAATTTGTAATAAAAAAAAAAACAAAATAAGTTAAAAAAATTGTGAAATAAAAAAAAACCTCCCCATCATCGTAGAACAATTGAAAAAATTGATTAAATTTTTTTTTTAACGCGGCGACATATAAAAATATTTTTGCATAATTGCAGAGGGGCGAATAAAGCATAAAATCAAATATGGAAAATCACACCAATTAAAAATGTATACTCGAGTATTAAATGAAATTTTAAATACGGCAGCTCTAAGTGGTTAAAAGCTCGGTTAAAACTTGGAGCGTAGGTCAAAAATTCATATAAGCTTACATGAAATAGTTTTTTTGTAAAGTATGGAGCGAAGCTTCTAGCGGGCCTATTCGAACAACCAGAATTGAAATGTTACTCACCTGAAATGAAACAGAAAAAAATAAATATTGTATAAGTTTTATGGCATATTAGGTTAATAATTTTTTTTGTTTATTTAATTTGCTTTCAATATCACAAGGATTAAATATTTACAAAGTATTGAGTTTTATAGCAAAAATTTATATATCTTTGGTAAAAAAAATAATTTCAATACAGTAAGACCTCGCTAATCCGATTTATGCAGTAATCCGAAATACGTTCTACCTGTACCACATACTCTATAATCCGAATTGATTGTATTTTGTAATCCGAATTGACATGAAAATATGTTAAGTTATTAATAAACATTATTTTAAAAGTGTGTCATAGTTCGAGCGCAGTCTAAGTTTGCTGAATTCAATCTTCACTACGCCTTCAGTAAAAAGAAGACAGATTTTTTTAAGAAGAAAACCTCATCGATACTTCTGTATTTTCTGAAAATCTCTAATAAATTCTCAATAAACAACAGTTTATTATTGTTTTTTTTGTAAAGTTTCGTTATACGAGGGGTGCTATATATATTTCTGTTGTTTTTATTATTTGTTAAGGTTCCTTGTACGACGGGTGCTATATATATTTCTGGCCTTCTAATGAAAATGCGAATATTTATGATCAAAAATGGTTTTATTGTTTTTCAAAGTATTCTCCGGCATGATTAATACACTTTTGCATGCGCTTTAAACTAATTGTCGAAACACTTTTGCACTCCGCTTGAGACACCTCCAAAAAATGTTTTTTTAAACGCTTCAACAGCATCTTCTGGCGACGAAAATCGTTGACCACGCATTTTTTTTCTTGATGTGCGGGAATAAAAAGAAGTCATTGGGTGCCAAGTCAGGGCTGTACGGCGAATGACCCATCAATTCGACGTTTTGGCCGCTCAAAAAGGCGCTGGTTTGAGCCGATGTGTGAGAGCTCGCATTGTCATCGTGCACAATGATTCGTCTTTTCTTGTTCGTTTTTCGAATTTCTCCGAAAACTTCAGGCAAACAAATTGTGGTGTACCACTCAGAATTGACCGTCCTACGTTGCTCAAGCGGAACAGTCGCCACATGACCAGTTTTGCCGAAGAAACAGGCGACCATTTGCTGCGAAGTGCTTCTTCCACGAACAACTTTCGTTGGATTTGGCTCGTCTTCGACGACCTACACTGTCGATTGCTGTTTTGTTTCGGGCTCATACGCATAGATCCATGATTCGTCACCTGTGATGATCTTAAAAACGTGTTTTGAAGCACCGCGACCGTATTTTTTCAAAATTTTTTTGCACCAATCGACAAGAGCCTTTTTTTTTTTTGAGCGATTGTCAAATTGTGCGGGATCCAACGAGAATAAAACTTTTTTACGGCCAGGTGTTCATGCAATATCGAATGTATGCTGGTGGAATAAATGCCCAAAAATGCCTCTATCTCGCGGTTTATCACATGACGTTCTTGCATTATCAGTTCACGCACGGTATCAATGTTCTCTGGCACAAAGGCAGTTTTTGGAAGACCTTCGTCTTTGAGCGAGCGTCGGCCAAGATTGAATTCATTAAACCAGTTTTTACAGTGCTATAGGATGGTGCTTCATCGCCATACAAAGATTTAAGTTCATCGATGCACTCTTGTCGAGATAATCCACGTCGAAAGTTGTGATCGCACGAAAATGTTCATAAAATTGTTCTATCATGAATAAAATTTCGGCCGGTTTTTAATAACCTGGTCATGTTTAGATAATGAATTTGGGAAATTTCTGACATGCTCGAAAATTCTTTTCAATGAGAGTTTCTCTTGGTTAGGGAGTTTTCCTACATCGAAGCTTTTACTCACAGTCCCAAATTCTATACTGACATCCCTACAATGAGCAAAAATTTTGCGCGGCATTAAATTCCCTCGCCATATTTAGATAGTGAATTTGGGAACTTTGCGACAACATTTGTTGACTTGTTTTGAGTTGTCGACAGAAAAAACCGAACGAAAAGCTGAAAAAAATATTCGGGTGAAATCAATAACCCTTTTATTGCCCATAGGGCTGATTAAAGCCAACTTGTATCTAACGAAATTGAAATTTCCCGCAGCTATCAAAGAAACAATGCGTTCAATGAGCATAGATGGAAACTTAAAACGCTCGACTGTCACATGATACCTTCCATAACGAAGCTCTCGCTTCCTCCAACTGGCTCTCTGTCTCTCTCACCCTCTCTCGCTCCCCTTTTCGCACTTATCGCCAACGACTAGTAGCGAGCTGAGTGAGTGTAAGCTGTAAAGCCACATGAAAACATATGTAATATCCATTTTCATTATAATTACCACTGGAATTTTTATAAAATCCCCACAGAGGAAATAAATTTATAGAAAAAAAAAACAACAGCAAAAGCATGCATGAAAATATGCGTGTGTGTGTGTGTTTGTGTGAGTGCGAACATATTTTCCATTTTCTCCACATCAAATTACGGACATTTCTCTGGTGTTCGCAATACCGCAAAAATGAAATGAATGATAATTACAAGTATAAATTTTAAAATACCAAACAAATGGAATTTGAGTTTTTTCTGTATTTTCTCATTTTTTAAAAAAAAAACTCGAACAAAATTCTGTTGTTTTTTCTCTCGAGTCCTGTTTTTTTAAGCGAAAAATTTAATACTGACAAATTATCAATAATAATAATTAAAAACAACGTGCAAAGGCGATAAATAACGATACAAAAAAAGAAAAAAAAGGAAAAACTAAACCCGAGGGAAAGTCAATTTGTTGAAAAATCAAATATCGCGATTCGCCGTAAATAATAGCGGGGTCATAATGAGAATTTATATATGCAGGTGAAAAATTCACGCATTCTGTCATTAGTCTAGCTCGTTGACAGAAATAAAAAGGGGGAAGATATGAAAAAAAGGCAATGGGAATTTCGAAAATATAGGGAAAAAATACCAGAAGCTGGCAAATGTTTTGTGTACAAATTCTTCTACTTTTGTTTTTCCACATCAAAAAATTGTTTTTCCACAAGAAAATAATTACATTTAAGTATAAAAATTTGCTTCTCCAATAGAGAAAAAAATATTGCTCGTGTCAAACATTATTTATAAATAGTTTTTTCGTTTTTTTGTTATTTATTCGGTCTTTTATCATTATTATGACTTGAGCAGTTTTTTATTCTGGTTCGAGACCTTTATGTTGTTTCTTTTTCAGAATCAACTTAAAAAGAAGAAATTGGTGAAATGTATTTGCTACGGTTGCCAGGCAGACTGTACAGCTGTTTCTAAACCCGCCAAGGTTTTTCTTCAGCAGTCTTTGGCAACGATTACTTCGGCCACAAATCAAATGACTTATACGGGAGACTCATTTTTATTAATGAGAATTACCCTTTGTGTATAGTCTTCGAACTGTGCGTAGAGCAATCTTCAACGCGCAATATCATTTCCACCAATTCCGTTTCGCATGGGTCTTCGTTGAAAACCACAAATGCAAAAAGCACAATCAAAGTGTGCATGTTTTTTGTGCGTACATATACTCATACATGCGTTGCACATTAGGGCGTACCAATCCTTTTTAATAGTTTTTTCGTTTTTTTGTTATTTATTCGGTCTTTTATCATTATTATGACTTGAGCAGTTTTTTATTCTGGTTCGAGACCTTTATGTTGTTTCTTTTTCAGAATCAACTTAAAAAGACGGAATTGGTGGAAATGATATTGCGAAACGGAATTGGTGGAAATGATATTGCGCGTTGAAGATTGCTCTACGCACAGTTCGAAGACTATACACAAAGGGTAATTCTCATTAATAAAAATGAGTCTCCCGTATAAGTCATTTGATTTGTGGCCGAAGTAATCGTTGCCAAAGACTGCTGAAGAAAAACCTTGGCGGGTTTAGAAACAGCTGTACAGTCTGCCTGGCAACCGTAGCAAATACATTTCACCAATTTCTTCTTTTTAAGTTGATTCTGAAAAAGAAACAACATAAAGGTCTCGAACCAGAATAAAAAACTGCTCAAGTCATAATAATGATAAAAGACCGAATAAATAACAAAAAAACGAAAAAACTATTAAAAAGGATTGGTACGCCCTAATGTGCAACGCATGTATGAGTATATGTACGCACAAAAAACATGCACACTTTGATTGTGCTTTTTGCATTTGTGGTTTTCAACGAAGACCCATGCGAAACGGAATTGGTGGAAATGATATTGCGCGTTGAAGATTGCTCTACGCACAGTTCGAAGACTATACACAAAGGGTAATTCTCATTAATAAAAATGAGTCTCCCGTATAAGTCATTTGATTTGTGGCCGAAGTAATCGTTGCCAAAGACTGCTGAAGAAAAACCTTGGCGGGTTTAGAAACAGCTGTACAGTCTGCCTGGCAACCGTAGCAAATACATTTCACCAATTTCTTCTTTTTAAGTTGATTCTGAAAAAGAAACAACATAAAGGTCTCGAACCAGAATAAAAAACTGCTCAAGTCATAATAATGATAAAAGACCGAATAAATAACAAAAAAACGAAAAAACTATTAAAAAGGATTGGTACGCCCTAATGTGCAACGCATGTATGAGTATATGTACGCACAAAAAACATGCACACTTTGATTGTGCTTTTTGCATTTGTGGTTTTCAACGAAGACCCATGCGAAACGGAATTGGTGGAAATGATATTGCGCGTTGAAGATTGCTCTACGCACAGTTCGAAGACTATACACAAAGGGTAATTCTCATTAATAAAAATGAGTCTCCCGTATAAGTCATTTGATTTGTGGCCGAAGTAATCGTTGCCAAAGACTGCTGAAGAAAAACCTTGGCGGGTTTAGAAACAGCTGTACAGTCTGCCTGGCAACCGTAGCAAATACATTTCACCAATTTCTTCTTTTTAAGTTGATTCTGAAAAAGAAACAACATAAAGGTCTCGAACCAGAATAAAAAACTGCTCAAGTCATAATAATGATAAAAGACCGAATAAATAACAAAAAAACGAAAAAACTATTAAAAAGGATTGGTACGCCCTAATGTGCAACGCATGTATGAGTATATGTACGCACAAAAAACATGCACACTTTGATTGTGCTTTTTGCATTTGTGGTTTTCAACGAAGACCCATGCGAAACGGAATTGGTGGAAATGATATTGCGCGTTGAAGATTGCTCTACGCACAGTTCGAAGACTATACACAAAGGGTAATTCTCATTAATAAAAATGAGTCTCCCGTATAAGTCATTTGATTTGTGGCCGAAGTAATCGTTGCCAAAGACTGCTGAAGAAAAACCTTGGCGGGTTTAGAAACAGCTGTACAGTCTGCCTGGCAACCGTAGCAAATACATTTCACCAATTTCTTCTTTTTAAGTTGATTCTGAAAAAGAAACAACATAAAGGTCTCGAACCAGAATAAAAAACTGCTCAAGTCATAATAATGATAAAAGACCGAATAAATAACAAAAAAACGAAAAAACTATTAAAAAGGATTGGTACGCCCTAATGTGCAACGCATGTATGAGTATATGTACGCACAAAAAACATGCACACTTTGATTGTGCTTTTTGCATTTGTGGTTTTCAACGAAGACCCATGCGAAACGGAATTGGTGGAAATGATATTGCGCGTTGAAGATTGCTCTACGCACAGTTCGAAGACTATACACAAAGGGTAATTCTCATTAATAAAAATGAGTCTCCCGTATAAGTCATTTGATTTGTGGCCGAAGTAATCGTTGCCAAAGACTGCTGAAGAAAAACCTTGGCGGGTTTAGAAACAGCTGTACAGTCTGCCTGGCAACCGTAGCAAATACATTTCACCAATTTCTTCTTTTTATATTTATAAATTATTTTAAAAGCTTGTAAGCGAAGATGCAATACAGCGCTGATGAAAAATTTTATTATTTCCTCAAGATGATCAATGACTTTGATCGAAAAATAAGAAAATAAAATTAACAATTAACTAAAGAAATATATTTTTGTCTTGTTTTTGAAGAAAGACCTAACAGCCAGACGAACTCAATGCAATTTAAAACAAAAAGGTACACAAATCTTACATTTAAAATAAATAAAACTATTTTTTTTCTTCAGAGAATTTTTGGATAAAAAAATAGAATTAAATAGTTTTCTTCAATTTTCTATTCCACTTGCCCGAAATCATTTTTAAAACATATTGGCAAACCTTTATCTTTATAATAAAGGCACATTCCTGGCCATAATATTGGATTGTATGCGTTTTATTTCTTCTTGAAAACCACACGCCTGGAAAAACCACCACTATAACCAACTTTTTATTAACATTAGCTGTGTTTTTTGCAGGTTACTAAACTAGTATTTGTATTAAGTTATTCGGTTAGCAAGCAAGTAAATAAGAGTTTTGGCACTTAATTGTTCAACAAAAATCAAAAATATTGCTCAAGTAATGTAGACTTACATATAATCAAACAAGAAGAGGTCTCATCGGCGTATTCGTATTAGGCACATCTGCACGAGATGGCCCGAGTGAAACTTTAATTCAACTCAAACTGAAATTTTATACGAGGGCGACCGCAAAAGTAACTGGCCTAGCATAAAAAGAACCGTTTTTTTTTTGGAATTATTATTATTTATTTTTCAACATAATCTCCTTCCAACTCAATACACTTCTTCAAACGTTTTTCAAGTTTTTTAATTCCATCCGAAAAATAAGATTTTTCAAGACCTTCAAAATATGCCTCAGTTTCAGCAATAACCTCGCTATTGGACGAAAATTTTTTGCCACCGAGTATTTTTTTTAAATTTAGAAACAAGAAATAGTCAGAAGGAGCTTAATCTGGACTATATGGTGGATGCGGAGCAATTTCAAATCGTAATTCGGCCAGTTTTTGTTGAGTTAAAAATGCAGTGTGTGAAGGAGCATTATCTTGATGAAAAATAACTTCTTTTTTTTCTAAATGCGGTCGTTTTATCTTGATTTCTTCACTCAACCGAACCAATAATGCACAATAATATTCACTATTTATAGTTTTTCCTTTCTCAAGATAATCAATAAATATTATACCTCTTGCATCCCAAAATACTGTGGCCATTACTTTTCCTGCTGACTTAACAGTTTTCGCCTTCTTGGGACCACTTTTACCAGCTTCTATCCATTGTTTTGACTGTTCTTTGCATTCAGGGATGTAGTGATGGATCCATGTTTCATCAACAGTTATGAATCGGCGCAAGAACTCTATTGCATAACGCTGATAAATCGCTAAAAGCTCCTCGGAATTGGTCCAACGGACGATATTTTGGGGCAAAGTCAACAAACGCGGCACCCATCTTGCGGATAGCTTTTTCATGTGGAGTTCATCATGTAAAATACTCCAAACTTGTTTTTCGTGTATTTTAACAATATCAGCAAGTTCTCTGAGCTCTATTCGTCTATCTTTTGTCACTTCATTAAATATTTTTCTAATGTTTTCAATAGTAGTAGCAGTTTTCGGTCTTCCAGAGCGTTGTTCATCTTCCGTACTTGAACGACCCATTTTAAATTGTTGAACCCAGGATTTCACGGTGGAGTATGATGGTGCATTATCACCATGAAAAGAATCCAATTCATCTTTGATTAATTGTGGCGTATAAGTGTTTAATTACCGCACGAAACTCTTTATTTTCCATTTCTCAAAAATTATAAAACTTGTTTACTTCAATCACCTGTAACAAAGAAAATAATCATTAAATATTTCCGAAATTTTGACAGATGGCTTATAAAAGATTGCTTTTAAAAAACAAAAAAAAAAAAGTTGCTAGTAAAACAGAAAATGTGCCTGGCCAGTTAGTTTTGCGGTCGCCCTCGTATAACCAACTTTTTATTAACATTAGCTGTGTTTTTTTGCAGGTTACTAAACTAGTATTTGTAGTAAGTTACTCGGTTAGCAAGCAAGTACGAGGGCGGTTCGGAAACTTCTTAGCCTAGCACAAAAAGCGCAGTATAAACAGTATAAAGTTAAGTGTTTTGGAAACTTCCATCTCTGCTATGAACACATGTTAAATTTTGTTTCGATCTGGCAACTCCTTCATATAGAAACAGGTGTTCACAAAAGACGCATTCGCGATTTTTTTACAATGGAAAAATTAGAAGTGCGTGGTGTCATTAAATATTTACATAAAAAAGGTTTATCGGGACAAGAAATTCTTAATGATATGGTGAATGTGTTTGGTGAAAGTGCTCCTTCATATGCAACAGTAAAAAATTGGGTTGCTGAATTTAAACGTGGTCGTACAAGCATTGAAGATGAACCACGTAGTGGACGTCCAAAAACAGCAACAACAACAGAAATTGTAGCCAAAGTGCATGATATGGTATTAAATGATCGACGAATAAAAGTGCGTGAAATAGCTAATCTCATGGGCATCTCAAATGATCGAGTCCATTTAATTTTGCATAAAGAACTACAGATGAAAAAGCTTTCTGCAAGACGGGTGCCGCACTTGTTAACGGTCGACCAAAAACGCATAAGAATGAACATTTCTGGATTTTAAGCGTCGTTTCATAACTGTTGATGAGACATGGATCCACCACTATACTCCAGAGACAAAAGAACAATCCAAACAATTGACTGAAGCTGGAGGAAGCGCCCCAAAGAAGGCAAAAACAATTCAATCGGCTGGTAAGGTTATGGCAACGGATTTTTGGGACTTCAAAGGTATTTTATTGATTGACTATCTGCAAAAGGGTAAAACAATAAATTCAGAGTACTATTGCAACCTTTTAGAGCAATTAAATATAAAAATTCGAGAAAAACGTCCTGGCTTACAACACAAAAAAATAATTTTTCATCAAGACAACGCACCAGCGCACAAGAGTGTTTTAACAATGGCTAAAATCAACGAACTAAAGTACGAGTTGCTTGACCACCCACCTTATTCTCCTGATTTAGCTCCCAGTGACTTTTACCTGTTCCCAAATCTAAAAAAATTCCTTGCTGGCAAGCGTTTTACCTCAAATGAAGATGCAATTACAGTTGTAAACCACTATTTTGAAGACCTTGAGGAAAACTATTTTAATCAAGGGATAGAATTGATAGATAAGCGTTGGACTAAGTGTATTGAAGTTTCAGGAGATTATATTGAAAAATAAAAATATTTTTGAAAAACTAACTATTCTCTTTCATTGATAGGCTAAGAACTTTCCGAACCGCCCTCGTAAATAAGAGCATTGGCACATAATTTCCAACAAAAATCAAACATATTTTTAAAGTTATGTAGACTTACATATAATCAAACAAGAAGAGGTCTCATCGGCGTATTCGTATTAGGCACATCTGCACGAGATGGCCCAAGTGAAACTTTAAATCAACTCAAACTGAAATTTCATACATTTTCACAATAAAATAGTGAAGCTATAAATAATTTTTATATTTCATTGATTATTGTATAAGTATTTGACTTTAGAGTCTTTTATTGTCGGCTTTTGGCAAACTCGCCGATGAACCCTGTTGTTGTACGAGTAAATAAAGAGAAATACTGATGCTGTATAATTTTCAAAATTGTTCAATGTTGCCATACTACCACGGCTTTAAGCATTATCTTTTTTTAATGAAAAACGTTTTCATATGAAAATTTCTAAAACTTGAAAAAAAAAGTTTAAAAAAAACGTTAAGAAACTAAGTTTGTCCGAGCTGAAGCTTATAAACCCTCCATCATAGATTCCGTTCCAATATTGTTCAATGTTGCCAGATTGCCACGGCTTAAAACAATAAGATTTTCATACCAAAATTTCTTAAATGTTAACAAAATTTACTTTTGCCAGAATGAATTACTTCACAAGCTAATGAGATCACGTTTGCAGTTGTTTCTAATAGGGGAAAGGAAAAGTAAGTCAGCGAAGTTAAAGCAAACACATCACCGTCTGGTAGACGCACGTTTCGCCGTTGGTGTGGGACGGCTTTTCAAAACCATAGATATGTGTGCTACCGACAAGGTCATTCATTTATCGATCTATATATACGAAACATTGCTTGATTTTGCATATGCGAAGTGTTATTGTCGAAGAGTGAGGACGAGCCGAAGCTTATACGAGGGTTGCTATATATATTTCTGGCCTAGGCAACACTAGGTGTTGTCTGGCGCCATCTGACATTTCTATTGAAAAGTTTGACATTTTTTTGCATAAACGTACTGAGAACGTTTTGACGTACGACCACCATTTGTGTTGTTTACAGTGACTTGAATAAATCAAAAAATGGATTTAACTTGTGAACATTTTCGTGCGATCATTTTTCACAACTTTCGACATGGATTATCACGACAAGAGTGCATCGATGAATGATTATATGGCGATAATTATATGGGAATGATTATATGGCGATGAAGCACCATCCTATAGCACTGTGAAAAACTGGTTTAATGAATTCAACGTGGCCGACGCTCGCTCGAAGACGAAGTTCGTGAAGGACAACGTCCAACTTCGGTCACTTTGCCAGAACTCAGCGATGCTGTGTGTGAACTGACTAAGCAAGACCGACATGTGACATACCGTGAGATTGAGGCATCTTTGGGCATTAGAATGACAAGCATCAATAAGATATTGCATGTTCATTTTGCCGTGGAAAAAAAATTGTTCTCGTTGGATCCCACATAATTTGACGAATGCTTTAAAAAAGCTCAATGGATTGGTGCAGAGATGTTGAAAAAGTATAACTAAGGTAGCTCAAAGGCAGTGTATACACAGGTGTCGAATCATGGATCTATGCTTATGGACCCGAAACAAAACAGCAATCGACCGTATGGGTCTTTCAAGACGAGTCGAATCCAACAAAAGTTGTTCGTGAAAGAAGTACATCGAAGCAATGATTGCGTTTTTTTCGGTATAACCGGCCATGTTGCCACAGTGGATTTAGTGGAACGTAGGACCGTCAATTTTGAGTGGTATACAACCATCTGTTTACCAACAGTGTTCGAAGAAATGAGGAAAGATAATAAGAGAAGACGGATCATTTTGCATCACAACAATGCGAGCTCTCACACATCAGTTGAAATGTTGATCACTCAAGATGTCAAATTGATGGGCCATCCACCGTAAAGCCCTCATTTGGCACCCAATGACTTCTTCTTATTCCCTAGCATCAAAAAAAAATGCGTGGTCAACGTTTTTCATCGCCCGAAACAGCTGTTGAAGCGTTCAAAAATCATGTTTTGGAGGTGTCTCAATCGGAGTGGGAAAAATGCTTTGAAAATTGATTTGTGCGCATGCAAAAGTGTATTGATCTTAAAGAAGAATATTTTGAGAAACAATAAAACCATTTGCAATGATAAATTATTGTGTTTTTACTGCCGGACCCGAAATATAAATAGCAACCCTCGTATTGTTCAATGTTGCCAGATTGCCAGGACTAAAAACAAAACTTTTTGTTAATGAAAAACATTTTTAAATGAAAAGTTTTAAAACGTAAGAAAAATAAAAAACGTAAATAAATTAAGTTTCACCGAGTCGAAGCTTTTATAACCTCCATTATAGCTTGCGGTCCAACATGAGAATTGAATCAAAAGTACGTGGCTTCGTCCACATCTTCACCTGACAGTGTTTTGATGCCTTCCAACATAATTTAAAAATAAAGTGATTTTTCCGGGAGGTTGACTCAGTTCTTGTGAGAAGAAAATGTTCTCCTCTTGATGGATCCGCCCAATTTTTAATACCATCCGAATCTGAGCCACCCTGCTTCAATAGTGCGACCTGTAGTAAGCTTTCCAAAACCAGTTTTGTTCAGGAGAGCCATTTTAAAGATTAGGTCCCTTTCTATTTGCGCTTAGAATCGTCGACTTCACTTTCATAAAATGCGCATATCTCTGGGAGGGAACACTTTTGGGGCATGGGATCGGTCTTATTCGATGCTCAGATGTTGTCCACATCAAAAAAAGAAAAAAAAAATGAAAATTGATTTTTTTACCCTTAGGTCCCATATACAGACAGACTGACATGGATAGATTATCTGAGATATTTACTTGACGGTATTTCGGGGTGTTACAATCGGAATGACAATGTATATATATTCTCTATCCTATGATGGAGGGTATAATTAAGGCAAGTGTAAAACAAGCACATCTTCAAGTATAGGGTGATCCATCTAGAGGTATTTGTTCAGAACAAAAAACATATGTAAAAGTTCAAATCAAGTGTGGCATCTTTATTGGTAATTTGAAAGGACATTTTATGGCATTTATTTTTTGAATATAATTTCCTTCTAATGTTGGCCGCAACTACGCCTCAGGGTTTCCATTCTGAGGGTCCAATTGATAACAATGAATAACTCGTTCGAGCATTTCGACCGGTATGGCTTTAATGACACGCGTACTGTTGGCTTCCAAAACCTGAATCGTAGCTGATTTGTCTGCATAGACTTTGGACTTTATGAACCCCAAAGAAAAATGTCTAAAGGTGTGATATCACTCGATCTAGGCGGCCAACTCCAACTCCCTGTTCAAAACGTGAAATTAGCTGCTTTTCGAAAATGATCAATAAATCCATTGTTTGAGCAGCTGTGTGGCAAGTGACACCGTCCTGTTGAAACCAAATGTCGTCAAGAATACGGGCTTTAATTTCAGGTAATAAAAAGTCCGATATGATAGAGCAATAGCGAGCACTATTCACGGTTACGTTCCGGCCATCATCGTTTTTGAAAAAATATGCTCCGATGATTTTACCAGCTTATAAACCGCACCAAACCCTGGTTTTCTCTGGGTATAAGGGCACCTCTTGAACCTCTTCTTGTTGCTCTTCAGCCTAAATGTGGCAATTTTGTTTATTGACTTTGCCGTTGAGCCAGAAATGGGCCTCATCACTGAACAAAATTTTGGTCGAAACAGCGGATCTTCCCGTTTCTCACCTAACGCTCATTTCCACAATTCAGTTACAATGCCATAAAATGCCCTTTTTTGTTCTGAAAAACTACCTCTGGATTACCCTTTACATTAATTTGAACGCCACAGTTAAACCTCCCATGCAATTTTCCATCCTCTAAGCTCCAGTTTTTTTCTCTTATTGCCACTTTTTTTCAAGTTTCCACATTGTGTGTCCAATTGTTATGGAGATATCAAGAAAGTCCTAATCCGCTTTGTCCTATGCAATAGTAAACTCTACGACACTCTTTCTAAGATGGCACGCTCTTAATTAAAATGTGAAAATTTGCGATACTCCACGACAACGCCTTCCACCCGCGCCGCCCCCTTCAATCGAAAGGAGCTTCAGTTGAGCTAATTAGTAAAAGTTGTTAACCTTTCAGTCCAAGCAACTACAATGGATACAGTTAATTTTGCATTAACTTTTTGCAGAGAATGGCATAGAACGCTGGTGATTTTTTGCCCCCATTGTCCGTCCGTGCGGATGTCAATTTCCTACACAAAACTTGCTGTTTTATCGCGAGTAGTCGTCGCCGTTGCCGTCGCTTTCAGCCAATGGCATAATCGTATCAGGCATCAAGCGAGCGAGTAACAATATTTTCCTAACAAAAAGAGTTGCCGGGACTACCTAACATTTTCGCAATTTAAACAAATGCCAAGCCGCGGTGCAGTGCCCCATTCACTTCGCTAGACCCCCCCTTACACCCAGTGAACAACAAACAAATTGATTTTGTTGCCGGGAAAGTTTATTTTCATTCCTAGAGCAATACTTGTGGAAAAGTGTGGTAGTGGTGGCGGTAAAGAAGTTGGTGGCGGTAAGGGTGATGGTGCTGATGCACTTTGCGCCCCCCTTAGCTGGCTTTGCGCTTGATATGCACAGCTCGTATTAGCATTTAGTAAAGGAGCATTAAATGCCTGGACGCATCTCGTAACGTTGCCAGTCCGGGCAGCAACATTCAATGGCCATGGCAACAATAACACAATGTTGTTGCTGCTATTGTGTGGCTGTGTGGCAGCCAGCAACCAGCACCCAGCTCTCCCTAGCTCCTGCTGTCCTTTTGTTGTGTTTCGTTACTTTTATCAAAGTCAATATTGACTTTATGCATCACCAGAGTTCACGCATTGAATTGCAATCTGCGCTGCTGCAGATGCTGGGAGCTGCTTCAATGGCTCCGCCACATTTGCCCCATAAAATATGCAAGGAAATTGTATACTAATGGAATTGTTGCCGGGCCCCAGCGGAGGTGCGTGCTGTGGCCGGGGTAGCCTTACGGTTTACAAGGGGCTGTGTTTTGTATTCCATCCGTTGCCATGACTTTAAGCATTGAAAGGCAAAGAAATTGCAATGATTAGAGACTTTTGTGAAAAGCGAACGTTTATCGCACAAGGTAGAGAAGGACTTTAATCTAAAGACAGAAATAGAATTTTGAAATTCAACAAAAATGTAGCAAAATAAATCCCTGCAAGACATAAGGAGAAAGTGGATTTTAGGGGACTCGAAACCCGAAACTTCGGAGTTACTCATTTAAGAGATACTAATACTGAGGCGAATAACTGGGAACTGTACGGCTAAAAAAAAGTATTTAAATAGTTCTACAAAAGAATATTGGAAATAATAATTAATGAATTAAATAATTTAATAAATAAATAATTGGAAAATGTTTTCATTGAATAATTAAATAATTTAGTTTTTAAATAGTTAAATTATCAAATACAAACTTAAAAGATTTCATAAATTAATAACTGAAAAGGAGAATAATTAAATAATTTCAGAGATATCGAAAAAAACGAATTAATTTAATAAACAGTTTTATTTTATTTATTAATTTTTTGGAATTAATAAACAGTTTAATTAAATGACTAAATGAATAATGTTATAAATGAATAATTAAAAAATTGAATAACTGAATAGTTAAATTATAAAATACTTTTTGAAAACTTTAATAATTTAATAATATATAAGGAGAATAATTAAATAATTTCAGAGATATCGAAAAAAACGAATAACTAGAGTGTGATAATTAAATAATTATATACTAAAATACTGGAATTAATAAACAGTTTAATAAATGACTAATTGAATAATGTTATCAATGAATAATTAAAAAATGAATAATTGAATAGTTAATTAATGAAATACTTATTTGAAAACTTTTATAATTTAATAATAAATAATTTCAGAGATATCGAAAAAAACGAATAACTAGAATGTGATAATTAAATAATTATACAATAAAATACTGGAATTAATAAACAGTTTAATAAATGACTAATTGTATAATGTTATCAATGAAAAATTAAAAAATTGAATAATTGAATAGTTAATTAATGAAATACTTATTTGAAAACTTTAATAATTTAATAATAAATAATTTCAGAGATATCGAAAAAAACGAATAACTAGAGTGTGATAATTAAATAATTATACAATAAAATACTGGAATTAATGAACAGTTTAATTAAATGACTAAATGAATAATGATATCAATGAATGATTAAAAAATTGAATAACTGAATAGTTAATTAATAAAATACTTATTTGAAAACTTTAATAATTTAATAATAAATAATTTCAGAAGTATCGAAAAAAAAACGAATAACTAGAGTGTGATAATTAAATAATTATACAATAAAATACTGGAATTAATAAACAGTTTAATTAAATGACTAAATGAATAATGTTATCAATGAATAATTAAAAAATTGAATAATTGAATAGTTAATTGATAAAATACTTATTTGAAAACAATTATAATTTAATAATAAATAATTTCAGAAATATCGAAAAAAGAGTGTGATAATAAAATAATTATACAATAAAATACTGGAATTAATAAACAGTTTAATAAATGACTAATTGTATAATGTTATCACTGAATAATTAAAAAATTGAATAATTGAATAGTTAATTAATAAAATACTTATTTGAAAACTTTAATAATTTAATAATAAATAATTTCAGAAGTATCGAAAAAAACGAATAACTAGAGTGTGATAATTAAATAATTATACAATAAAATACTGGAATTAATAAACAGTTTAATAAATGACCAATTGAATAATGTTATCAATGAATAATTAAAAAATTGAATAGTTAATTAATGAAATACTTATTTGAAAATATTAATAATTTAATAATAAATAATTTCAGAGATATCGAAAAAAACGAATAACTAGAGTGTGATAATTAAATAATTATACAATAAAATACTGGAATTAATAAACAGTTTAATAAATGACCAATTGAATAATGTTATCAATGAATAATTAAAAAATTGAATAGTTAATTAATGAAATACTTATTTGAAAACTTTTATAATTTTATAATTAAATGCAAGAATAGGGGAATAATAAATTTATTGATTAATGAAATACTTAAATAATAACTAATAGAGCTACTGAAACGAAACAAATTACTTGGAACTGTTATAATTATACAAGAATTAATGGAATTAATAATTAATGAATTAAATAAAATTATAAATGAATAATTGAACAATGTAATCATTGAATAATTAAATAATTTAGTAATTTAGTTAGTAATTAAATATGATAAATCAAATACACACTCGAAAAATTTGATAATTTAATAATTGAAGTGAATGATTAAATAACTTATTAATAAAATAATTGGATAGTAATTTCAGAGCTACCGAAATAAGACGATAAACTGGGTAGTGTAACAATTGATTCATTAACAATAAAGTACTGGAAATAATAATTGAAAAATAATTGACTGGAAATAATAATTGAATAATGTTATCATTGAATAAATAAATAATTTAGTACTTAAGTAGTGAATCAATCACATGCAAACTGGAAAGCTATTATAATTTATTAATTGAATAACAAAATAAGTTATTGATTAAATAATTGATTAATAATATAAATGAATAATACTTTCAGAGCTACGTACGAGTACTAAAATATAACTGGCTATTGTAATAATTTAATCATTAAACAGTAGAGTAATGTAATTAATAATTGGTGAATTAAATAATTTAAAAAATGAATAATGGAACCATGTTATCACTGAATAATCAAATAGTTTAGTACTTAACTAGTTAATTAATAAAATACTTCTTTGAAAACTCCTTTAATTTATTAATTAAAGAACAAACTAAGTGCATGATTAAATAACACTCTGCGACAAATGGTAAGATTCAGTGATCGGTTTGGAATAAAACCACCGGGGAAAGTTATATTGGTAAAAAAAAAGTCATACGTGTTCCAGCGTTTCGCTGGGTCTCATCTAGGAATCGAGATATATCGATTTGAAGTTAGTAAGTATCGTATAGGGGAATTTGTCACGTTTTAGGCTCTTTTGTTTGACATAACTCAAGAACCACTCGTCCGATTTAGCTGAAACAAATTTACAAAAATTAAGAATTACAATTCCTCTAATCTGTTCTTAAACCGTTTTCCTACTTAAGCAACAGTTTCGCAATTATAAATAAATGTATGAAAAAAAAAAATTATTTTTGCCTAAAAATTAAAATTTTTTTTCATGCGCTTATTTTTAACTTGGAAACTATTACTTGTAAAGGAAAATAATATATGAACAGATTAAGGGAATTGTAATTCTTGGTTTTTTAAAATTTATTTCAGCTAAATCGGACGAGTGGTTCTCAAGTTATGTCAAACAAAAGAGCCAAAAACGTGACAAATTCCCCTATACGATACTTACTAACTTCAAATCGATATATCTCGATTCCTAGATGAGACCCAACAAAACGCTGGGACACGTATGACCTTTTTTTGACCGATATAACTTTCCCCGGTGGTTTCATCCCAAACCGATTGTGGCGGTCGCACAGTGTAATTGATTAATAAAACAATTGAATAATAATTTCAAAGCTACTTAAATAAGATGAATAACTGGGTACTGTAACAATTCATTTATTAAACAATAAACTACAGGAATAAATAATTGATGAATTTAATAAATGAATAATTGAACAATCTTATCATTGTTTAAAAACATAATAAGTCCTGAATAGGTAATACTAATCAAATACGAGGGCTGCTATACATATTTCTGAAAATGCATATAGTTATCATCAAAAATGGTTTTGTTTTTCAAAGTATTCTCCAGCCTGAGTTATACATTTTTGCATGCGCTCAAACCAATTGCCGAAGCACTTTTTCCACTCGGATTGGGACACCTCAAATCCTCATTTTGAACGCTTTAACAGCATCTTCTGGCGACGACAATCGTTGACCCCGCATTTTTTTCTTCATGTGCGGAAATAAAAATAAGTCATTGGGTGCCAAGTCACGGCTGTACGGCGGATGACCCATCAATTCCACGTTTTGGCCGGTCAAAAAGGCGCTGATTTGAGCCGATGTGTGAGAGCTCACATTGTCATGGTGCACAATGATTCGCCTTCTCTTGTTGGTTTTTCGAATTTCTCCCAGGACTTCTGGCAAACAAATTGTGATGTTTCACTCAGAAATGACTGTCCTACGTTGCTCAAGCGACACAGTTGCCACTTGACCAGTTTTGTCGAAGAAACAGGAGACCATTTGCTTCGAAGTGCTTCTTCCACAAACAACTTTCGTTGGATTTGGCTTGTCTTCGAAGACTCACACGGTCGATTGCTGTTTTGTTTCGGACTCATATGCATAGATCCATGATTCGTCACCTGTGACGATCTTATAAACGTCTTTTGAAGCACCGCGATCGTATTTTTTCAAAATTTCTTTGCATCAATCGACAAGAGCCTTTTTTTTGAGCTATTGTCAAATTGTGCGGGATCCAACGAGATGCGGCCAGGTGTTCATGCAATGTCGAATGTATGCTGCCCAAGGATGCCTCTATCTCATGTCACATGACGATCTAGCATTATCAGTTCACGCACGGCATCAATAATCTCTGGCACAACGGCAGGAAAATGTTCACGATTAATTCCATTTGTTTGCCAAATTGATTTTTTCAAGTCACTATAAACAACACAAATGATGGTCGTACGTCAAAACGTTCTGAGTACGTTTATGCTAAAAAAGTGTCAAACTTTCCAATGGAAATGTCAGATGGTGCCAGGCAGCACTTAGTGTTGCCTGGGCCAGAAATATATATAACAACCATCATATTAGCTCAATACACTTAGTCTAACGTTTCTCCAATTCTTTGTATTCCTTCCACAAAAATTGGATTTTTCGAGGTCCATAAAATAGGCATATGTGACGCGCAAAATAGAAAGGGACCTAAGGGTAAAAACCAGTTTGTTCAGGAGAGCCATTTTAAAGATTTAAATACGTGTATCTTTGGTGTACCATCACTTTCATAAAACGCGCATATCTCTGGGAGGGAACATTTTTGGGGCATGGGATCGGTCTCATTCGATGCTCAGATGTTGTCCACATCAAAAAAAAGTGAAAATTAATTTTTTTTACCCTTTGATCAATAATATCATCGTTGGAGCTGAATATCTTTCTGTACCAAGTTAGGAATAAGGAAATGGGCACTAGGGGCTAAATGCGGAGAATATGGCGAATGATGTACCAATTCATGCAATTTTGCCATTAAGACTGCGCACATGTGCACCCGTGCATTATCTTGATAAAAAAAAACCTTTTTCTTGGCCATATGGGGACGTTTTTTTTTTAATTCTCGTTAAATCGGTCCAATAAGTTGGCATTATATTCGCCGTTTATCGTTTTTCTCTTTTGAAGGTAATCGATGTGAATTATCCCACGTACATCCCAAAAAAAACTGTTGCCATCACCTTATTAGCCGACAAAGTCACCTTAACCTTCTTCGGAGCCGGTTCACCTGGAGAAACGCATTGCTGCTTAGTCTCCGGAGTGTTGTAATGGATCCATGTTTCATCCACAGGTAAAAAAACGCCGCAAAAACTCATTCGAATTGCAAAAACTCAATCCAATGAAGTTGTCACACGATTGCGTTATGTTCAATTGAGAGCAAACGCGGCACCCATCTTGCAGACAGTTTTCTAATACCCAAATGATATTGTAAAATCGAAATGACACTGCCATATGAAATGCGTATGGCCTCAACAATATCACGCACTTTTACTCTTCGATTGGCCAACACCATATCGTAGATTTTTTTCGACATTTTCGGGTGTATTGACCTCAATTGGCCGTTCAGAACGTTTATTTGACCACAACAAAAGGCATTGACCACCACTTTCTTATCATTGAAATCGATGGTGCAGAGTCCCCATAGTACGTTTTTATCAAGCTTTTCCTTGGCTTAATTGACGGTTGTCTTCAGCAAAAATTAATGTTTAATGTTTAATGAGCACTCGAAATTCACTTTTTCCATTTTTAACAAAATCTTACGAAACTCTCTCAAAATTTGACAGTAGTCTTTTAACAGATGCTGCTGGATGGGTGCAGCGTTGCATTTCATATAACTTCGAGGCAAGTTGGAAAAGTCACGGAATTGTTGATATGCCCTCTAAGTATTCCTATTTAATTTTTGGGTTAAATATTTAAATTTTGTGATTAAACCAAAAAAATATTTCTTTTCCTTTGGCCAATGCCAGGAAAGTCCAACAATGTTGAAAATCAAATATTTAAAATCCCCAAAAGCTTATGCTAAATTCCCAAAAATCCTTTTTAAGTTCCACCCAAATTTTAATAACTTTCTAGCATTTTTTAAACATGAAACACCAAAAATCAAAAGTAATCCAGTCTTTTGATCAATGGTTTAAACTTTGGCGCACCATTTATTATAAGCCCCCACTCTATAGCGGAGCAGACCACCGCTCCCTCCTAAAATAATTCATAAATTATGAAACTTTTGTAGAGTATCGTTGTTTATGCAAATAAGTTGAAACCATAAATTGCCGGGTGACCATCATATATTATTCAAGCGCCTCCAAAGCGCTTGTACGTACGTACGGTGGCAGCAAACGAGCCCGGGTCGGAACGACTGTAAATTATGTATAAAACTATAAAATCACACCTTTTCTTCATAACAGGTGTTAAAATTTTTTATTGCACACATGTACGCGCGTACACGCACGCACGACTAATGCCAAACGGAAATACGCACGCATACAATTACCAAACGGCCACCAGCAGCAGCAGCTCGCATATGCTAATGGGGACGGACGGAAGTACGAGGCTGGCCTGAAAAGTAAAAACGAATTTAGAACAGCTTAACAATTCGCCTACAGTGTCCGACCAAAATTGTTCGAAAAAAATTGGACGAACGAAAATATGAGGCTGGCATGGAAAGTAAAACCTGATATTGAAATTCGATTTAGAGAATTTAGAACAACTTAAAAATTCGTCTATAGTTTTTTTTTATGTATGCTTGTATGAATCTGCTTCAAAGGAGTCTAACAATAAGTATACGAATCTTAAGTATAATTCAATAATAAATCCTAGTATGGATTTCTAGTAATGTGAATCTCTGCTAATTGGCAGGAATTTAAATTAATTTGGTCAAAATATTATATAAGTGGTATGGATCACATGTCTGAGAATTTTAAACCTGGTTTGGCTTAAACCTCGTGATAAAGGAAGAGGACCCTTTACAGAGTGTTCGCGATATTATGTAGAGTGAAGAACTCTAGTTATGTATGTATAAGGGATAACTCTAGAATAGCAGAGTGGACGGCATAATTTAGATTTTGTAGGTTTTTCGGGTTGACTGTTTTGAGGATCAAGGATTCTACACAGTCTTTTTTGAGTGTTCGTCCGCGATTGATATTGACTGTTTTAAAGATCACGTATAAGAGAATTTAAGCCATGTGACGTAGAAAAAAGAATTCTAGACAGTCTTTCGGGCGCGTGTGTTCGCGATTACTGTAACGGATGAAGCACAAGTGTAGATTAGAAAACACGGCGTTCGTTTCTCCGAAGTCTTAAAGATCTGGGACTGCACAATAATTGTCTAGCAAGTATGTTATCATGACGTTCGAGCTTCTCTTTGTGCTTTATATTGATTTTTTGAATTGCCTCTTTGACGAGAGGTATTTTTAAGTCTCGGTGGATGTTTTCATTTCTCATATACCAAGGGGCACCGGCAATGAGCCGCAATGTCTTCGATTGGACTCTTTGGATTTTGTCGGGATTGCTCGAGCTTGCTTTGCCCCATAGCTGGGCACCGTATAACCAGATAGGTTTGATTGCACTATTGTATAGCAGGACCTTATATTCAAGGCTTAGTTTTGAGTTCGCGTTTAGGAGCCAGTGAAGTTGATGGACCTTAAGTTTCAGTTGAGTTTTCTTGGTTTCGATATGACTTCTCCAGGTGAGTCGGCGATCCAGGTGGATTCCAAGGTATGTAACATGATCAGATTGAGAAAAAGGGATATTGTTTAGTTTCACTGTCGGACAAGTGCTAAAATTCAGTGTGAAAGTTACCTGTGTGTATTTAGCCTCATTGACTTTTATTCTCCAGTCAGAGAGCCAAGATGTTAGATTCATAGATGCAATATCCTGCTATTTATGTGCGGCCATTATAGCGGAATCGTCGGCAAAAGTGGATGGTAGCACGTTTGGGCTGGTAGGGATATCTGCGGTAAACAGAAGGTAAAGGATAGGTCCCAGGACGCTTCCCTGGGACACACCTGCTAGTATTTTGCGGTCATTTGACTCTGAATCTGCGGTTTTCTAAGTAAGACTTAAGAATTCGATGCGTATTTGCCGGTAAGTATTTGCAAATTTTGTAGGTCAAGCCAAAGGGCCAGACTTTGTCAAATGCTTGGGCAACATCCAGAAATACGGCAACATCGTCTATAGTGTCTGACCAAAATTGTCCGAAAAAAATGATAAATTTAGCTTAGTCGGATGGACAAATGAATATACGAAGCAGACCTAAAAAGTAAAACCTTAAATTGAAATTCCATACAGCGAATTCAGACCAAAATTGTCCGGAAAAAATAAAAAAAAATGGTTGGTTGGTCGGATTTTCGGTCAGAAACCGTTGAAAAAATTAAAAAGAAACACAGTCAGAAATCTGACTATCTAAATAACTGTACATACGCTATGAGAGCCTCTTCCTTAACTGTGCTTATCATACCTCCCCCAAACAAAAACACCTGCCGGCTGCACATTTCTCGTTCTGTTCGAATCGCAAACAAAAGACAAAACGTGTACCGGTGTGTACGCACTCGTTTTGTTTTTAAATGGGATTTTACGTGTACACATCATCTAAGTCCCCCGAGCATTTGGGAAACTGTGTCAGCCGATTCTGTGCAATTCTTACTACCAAAAAAAACAAACAAAAAATAGAAAATCTCCCACCCACACACACACACCGAAACAATGGCCACAAAGCGTTTGTCGTTTTTGTGGCTGTTGATTATGAGATTTCGAAAAGAAAAGGAAACAATGAATGGATGTGTGGGTTTGTTGTATTCTTCTTTGCCCAAAGAATGCCAAAAAGAAAACGAAAAGGAAAATCTACATTTCTGAGTTTGCGAGAAATACAGCGAGCTGGGAAATGTCTTTGTATTCCATATTTTGGTGTAGTTCTGTTTTTATTCAGTTCACCCTGAATTTTTGTGTTTTTCTTCTATGAAAGGCATTTTTGGAAAATCACTTTCGACACTGAGTCTTACCCTTCTATGGGAAATTTAAATTGTCATCCGTTTTTTGAGGTTTTGCATACCTCAACTGTTACTTGTAGTTGTGATTTGTTTTTTTAACAATGAAAATTCCAACCTAAGAGCAGGTTCATTTAAAGGCCAAGATACGTATTTGGCAAAACAGGCAATTGGTACAAAAGGCTTTGGTAAACTGAGTTAATAAAAAACCCATTTCATTAGGCACATAACGTAATTTTGCTGAAACTAATCGCAATCTAATCTTTGCAACAGAATCTCCAAAAATTCCTAGAAAATGAGTCGCTGCAAGGCGTGCTCAAATCCGCGCTGATAATCGGCCGAAAATATTGCTGCAGTGCAAATAAGTACGCAGAAAAAAATTTAGGTTCCTTCAGCTAGTTTGTTTAATTCGGTATTTTGCTTAAACACATTGAACAGGGATTAAACGGCTCGAGACCTTTAGCAGAAGACAAGTTTTTTACAAAATGGCAAAATAACATTGAGTTTTGTGGCTGTATACTGCTTTTATCGCGATTTCAAGTCCGCGATGAACTTAATCAGACCTACCTCGTTAAAAAAACGAAATATTCAAACAAAAAATGCATTAGGAAACCTGTGACAAAATTTTTTACATATTAACTAAAATATTCGTACGCTGTTTATCGAAAATATTTCCGTTTTCAAGCGCTAAACAAATTCACCCATTTAGGTAAAAAGTTTGATGCCGTTTATCAGAAATATTATTTATGAGGTAATGAAAAAATTCACATATTTACAAAAGAAATTGTATGCCATTTATTAAAAATATTTTCGTTATTAGGCGGTGAAAAATTTACATATTTACATAAATAGTTGTAAGCCGATTATTGAAAACAAACGATAAAAAATTCACGTATTTAAAAAAAAAAATGGGAAAATTTTTTCAAAAATCAGTCGGAAAGGCTTTTATTTACAAAAAGAGCTACCTACTTATACAGTTTCGGTAAAAGCTTTTTTACCATCATAAGACCCCAAGCAATGAAGATGCTGTAACTATTTTTTGCGGCGAAGAAAAGGGCAATATTTGAAGAGCATCCAAAGGGTGTTTTTTTTGGCGTATGGTTTTCAAGGAGAAATAAAATGCATATAATTTAAAGTTGTTGCCAAGAATTTACCTTTATTATAAAGATAAGGGTTTGCCATTACGTTGTATTGAGTTCGGCTGGCTGTGAGGTCTTTCGTCAAAATTAAGAAAAAAAAGTAAATTTCTTTCGGTTTTATAATTGTTAATTTTATTTTCCAATATTTTGATCAACGTCGTTGATCATCTTCACGGAATATTACAATTTTGAATTCTTCTTTTCTTCGTTTACAAGCTTTTGTCAGCCATTATGTTTTAAAAATTACTTTGGGCAAGTTGCCGGCTGGCTCGATAAAATTCCAGACGAGAGGACCAATTTTCGATCACTTTTTGCAGCATTTGGGGCCGTTCGTCTGCTATAACGCGCCGAATATTCTCTTCCAAGGCGTCAATCGTGTCGGGCTTATCTGCCTAGACAAGCGACTTCTCACAACACCACAAAAAAAAGTCCAGCGGTGTTAAATCACACGATCTTGGAGGCCACGCCACAAACTGTGTCCGCTGCGGCAATAAATCATTTTGGACCTGCTCTCCGATTTTGATGATTTTTGCACAGATGGTTAAAAACTATCTAAAGGTCATGTGTGTAAAATTTTATGCAAATATCTCCATTGGTTTTCTGTCCCGAGCAGCGCAAAGTTGACATATGTGAACAAGTCTCAAATGGGTTAGTTTTCTATGTCATATTTAAAACCTTGTTACTTATAAATTATACACCGAGTGTACCTTATAGAATTTTTTTCCCTTAAAATAGGCATCAAGCATTATGTAAATTAAAAAAATAAAAATAAAAATTGAAAAAAAAAGTTAATTTTTTTTTATTTTGGGCCAAAAAAATAAACATTTATGATTTTCCGTTAGACTTTTAGTTGTGTGCGAAGCAGTGCGAAACATGGAGTCCTATACCAAATTAAAGCTGAGGGTCTCAGCTAACAGATTCCAAAAAAAAATTGTGCCCAAATTTGCCCGCGGCCAAAAAAACAATGGAAACCCAAAAAAATTACAGTAAAAAATATGCGTTATTTTACGCGTGCATAAACAACTGCGCACTCTTTCTTTCGTTACTGCTTGTTGTTGTTTTGCCTGTGTGCATGGCTATTACTATAAATAGTATATTTGTAAGATAATTGTGTATAAAGTGCTCGTACACTGAAATTCAAATCATATCAGTTATTATTTTTTTTTAAATAAATTCGGGAGAGGCTTTAAAATTTGGTATTTCACCTCTGCATGCGCTCATAAAATTTATGGAATGCATATTGCATATCGCTTACAATAAAAGCCTTGCAGCATGGCGAACAAATAAAGATACAAGACAAATTAAAGAAGAAGCCAAGGCCACAATTCAAAAAAACCTTAAATTAGTATTGGGAATAAATGTTGATGTGGTAAAACAAGGAATGGGTTCCAGCAACGATGGGAATACAGCTCGACGATTTTTTGAAAACCCTGAAATTACAGTTGACATAACCGGAGTAAATGAACAACTGATTCATAGGTTAAAAATTATATTATCCACAATAAGTTGCAGTCAGGCAATAGACTCTGAGAAGTTCCATATATATTGTTTAGACACGGCAAAATTGTACATTGATTTGTATGGATGGTACTACATGCCTATCACAGTGCATAAAGTTTTGATACGTGGTAGCAAAATTGTATCTGAGGCCATTCTACCTATAGGTAGGTTAAAGATACGATTTGTTTCATACATTTTGAATTAACATATGGTTTATTTTTCAAAGGAATGTTATCAGAAGAAGCGCAGGAAGCGAGGAACAAAGACTATAAACGTTATAGGCTATATAACTCGCGCAAGACTGGGCGCTGTTCTACTAACGAAGACGTAATGCATCATTTGTTGATATCCTCCGACCCATACATCAATTCATTAAGAACGAAATTGAAGCTTAAAAAATTAGATTATCACGAAGATGTGAAAATGTTGTTAATAAATTAAATAGAGTGAACTGTAAAATTTTCGTATGGGGGTTGTATGGGGGGCGGGTGTTACAGTGGGCGGATTTTCTTCATATTTTCAAAACAGCATTTAATAGATGTTGTATGCATTTTTGCGAAAAATAAACATTCTAGTTATAAATTTACAGAAGATATGGCATTTTTGAAATATCATTTGTATGGAAGGTGGGCGATGGGCGTGGTCAATGTTGATGAAATAATTTTTTTTTAAAAGGTGTTGCATAGATATGTTCTTCCAGCAATTTTCAGGAAATTTGTAGCAATAGTTAATTTTTAACAGCCAAAAATGGTTTTAGTTTGTATGGGCGGTGGGCGATGGGCGTGGTCAATTTTGTCGATACTTTGAAATTTTCTTAATTCTATTATATTAGGGACTCGTGGCAAATTTCATTACTCTAGTACAACTCCTTCTATTTTTGGCCATCGAATGTATGGGAAGGACACACTGTGCGCCACAGGCTCACAAGATAATCTGCGAGATAATGCGCTTACCAAAAGTTTCCTTTAATAAAATGACTGTTTCATTGGCTGTATGGCATGTAGCGCCGTATTGTTGGAACCAAAGGCCGTCCACATCAACATCCTCCAATTCAGGCACGAAAAAGTCATTAATCATAGCTCTATAGAGTTTCCTATTGACTGAAATATTGAAATATGGACCACTGCCCTTAGAGCACACCAAGAAGTGACTTTTTGATAATGTAACGGCGTCTTAACAATGGCTTGTGCATTTTCATTACTCCAAATGCGACAATTTTGGTTATTAAAGTACCCATTCAATCAAAAGTGAGCCTCATCGCTGAACAAAACTTTCTAGTAAAAATCAGTATCGGTTGACATCTCGTTTTGGTCGCATGCACCACGTTTTGCAAACGTTGTTCCGGAGTAAGGTAAACCAAACTGAGCATAAATCAAGTCACAGCTGTTAAAAAGACCAAAAATAACTCCGAAAATAGTGTGGCCAGATTGAAAACCACAAGTCTAAAAAAAACATGCTTTACTATTGTTGGATATGTGGTTGTATCAAAACAATGTAATGATCCTTACAACAATATTATGATTCACACACAACCATACCGCCACGACCATTGTATGATTCACACTCAACCATACTATGATCCCACAATCATATTATGATCCTCAAAACCATAGTATATATCACATAGTACCATAGTGTGATCCCCATAACCATAGTATGATCCTCACAACCATAGCATGATTTACTATATCTTTTCTATGCGTGCACTTTTGCACATTTAACGAGAACTGTCGGCAGTAGAGTTCTCCACCGAATACAATTAAAATAACTCACACTGAAACCCAAACACTTACACAAACGCACGATACAGTATATGAAATTAATTATTTTTTCTGTTGTTTCCATTCATTAAATAGCATTGAAACAGAATTCCTAATTAATATTTTGTTTAAATTCTTGAATTTTCAATTGTGTATGTTTATCCGATTTTATCTCTAACTCTGGAAGCCACATATTACATCCAATCATGTTGATACATGGGACGGGTCATTACGATCAGCAACCAGCTCTAACAAAAAAGGGCCACGCATAGGGAAATGCAGTTTGGAAAGTGCAACGCTAAAAGTGCGAATAAAAGGTTGTTGAAACCGAAAACCCAAAAAATGGCTTAAGTCTATCCGATTTTGTTGCAGGCATTAACTTAGTTCCCCTAAGGTATTTTAGGTATAAAAAATAATAAAAAAGAAACTGTTTCAATCACACAAAAATTTAGGTGTGTCCCAAATAAAAAAACAGTTGTTTTTTTTAAGATTCCCAGTAGCACTTTTGTTCCGCCAATGGTGAAGAAAAAAAAGTAAATTTCTTTCGGTTTTATAATTGTTAATTTTATTTTCCAATATTTTGATCAACGTCGTTGATCATCTTCACGGAATATTACAATTTTGAATTCTTCTTTTCTTCGTTTACAAGCTTTTGTCAGCCATTATGTTTTAAAAATTACTTTGGGCAAGTTGCCGGCTGGCTCGATAAAATTCCAGACGAGAGGCCCAATTTTCGTCTGGCAATTATCTTGTGCTCTTTCCATGTAAACAGCACAAATCCGCTTAAAGGTGAACGACCTCGAAGGCAGATGATTTTATGTACTTTTCTTGGTGTCGATGTTGTTGTTTTTGGACCCAACGCACACTCATCTCTGAGCCCGCATTGTGCCCAATTTAATTTGTACACAAATTCATCTGAAAATATCGCATTACAAATTGAGGCGAGTAAAAGGGAGAGAAGGTGTTAAAAAAACACACACACGCACGCTCATCACCACCACCACCAACCACACTCCGATGACAGTGAGGAGGACGACACCGAATGCCCCTGGGCTAACACAAGCATTGAAGTAAGGCCGCTCTCTCTCTCCTAATTCTAGCCACTTAGTTAATGAAATTAATATGTAGTATGTATATTGTTGTTATCGAGCGAGATGATAAAGAGAGAGAGAGAGAGATAGAGCGAGGGAGGTTGAATAGAAATTTCTCAATTAAAAGATGCCTTAAAAGCAAATACATATGGCTATAGAAAAACCGAAAACAACAAAAACAATCAGCATCATGTTAAATACGGTTTAGGGATTATGTGCTTTGAATGGTTTTTTTTTTTATTTTCTTACACATATCAATACCGCCTCGGGCACTCTCCTTGGTTTGCTCTACGTGCGTGTGTGTGTAAAGGTTTTTATTGAAAACAAAAACCTACAACCCTGCAAATAATATTGGACTACATGATCCATTTCAGGTGCTATGGAGTAGTTACAACACTGCCCTATGTAATGCTGTCATGGACCATGTTAGAGACAAACAATATTTTTTAGTTGAATGAAGTAACGGCAATGTTCAGGTTTTTTTGGTTGCAAGTGAAGTTGTTGTTTTTTTGTTGTGGCTTCGTTGACACGAATTATTTCAGTTTGTTTTTGATTGCATAGTGCGCGGATGTTATTTGAAAAAGAAAAACGTGGTAAATAAAAGAGAGAATTAAAAATGCTTGCGGAAAAAAGAGTTTGAAGGATTATAAAAACATATACAAAATTGTTATAGGTAAGTATTCTGACATAAAAAAAATATTTGGTTTAAATAACTATCTCCATTTCAGCTGCCATATGTAATTATTCTCCCAATGCTGATAAGGAATTACGAACAGCACTACAAGTTGTTAAGAAACGACACTTTCGTATTGTATGTTCTCAAAATAAGAAGAAAACATCTAATTAATATTATTTTTAACTCAAAATCTCTCATTGCCAAAAATATGAATTTAATGCTAAGTTTTCTTTAAGTGTTTTTTTGAATTGAATTTGTTTTTTTGCCATTACAGTTATGTTTAATTAATTAATTAAAATTTTTTATATTAAATATAAATTACTAATTATGTTGTATTATTATTACATTTTGTTTTTTCCCTGTGTGTGCATGTTGTTAAAACTGTTATGTTAACGTAGCATTTCATGTTAAAAATATCCTCACACAGAGAAAAGCACAAAACTAACAGACCATCAGGGGTACAATGGAGTAATTTCCAAACTAGTCCTCTGGGGTATTCCATGGATTAGTTACATGAGTTAGTTTTAAGAATAACCCTCTGAGGTGTACCATAGAGTAATGACTTGGAGTAGTTTTGAGACTACTCTTATGTAATGCAAAGAGGGTTATGTGGTCCAGCCCTAGGACATCGTAATGTTAAATGGGTTAGGTTTTTCCATGCATTTGGGTTACTTTTGGACTAGTCCTCGTCCATTATGAACTACAATTTACACCCGTGTATGGAGTAGTCGTATTATTTGCAGGGAAAGTCATCATAATTTTATGAGAGATGGTGAGTAGGGCGGTGTGTGTGTGTGTGTATGAATCGAGTTGAATAGAATTGAGCCGCTAGCACGCCCGTTATAAACTCTGCCCTCACTTAATTCCCACTCTCTTTCTCTTGCGGAAACCCCTCACTTGCTCTGAAGGATAGACATAATCAGCTCATAAAAAACAGGAATACGGAATACTCCGTTAAGTGTGGTTATTGACCCCAGCACAGAAACAGCAAAAAAAAATAACAGAAATGTTGAAGTGAGGTAGCTTTTCTCCCTCTCCCCCTTTTACACTTTCCTTTGTAGCCACCCCCTATACTGTGGCCAACATAATGTGTGCATTAACTAAGGGTAAGAGCAAATGTATGTTTATTTTGAAGGCCTTACAACACCGCCATATTTAACACTATGAGTTGCTAATAACACCACCACACTCACTCTGCCTCTCCCTCTCATTGTGTTTCTCAGCTTACCATCAGAATCATCATCATCATCAACGTCAGCTGCAAACTCAGCGTCGTCATTCGCAGCGCATCGTCATCGGTGGCAACGTGTAAACAATTCATAAAACATTTGTTAAACTTAATCACATGTGCAAAATTATGCGGGAGCACGTTATTTGTACAATCATGCTACATACACACGCACACACACGCACGCACACAAGCGAAAAGACCGAAGACCGACCATAGCACTCCTCTCCTCTCATACCCACCCAATGCACACTATAACAACTCTGCTACGGAGGCAACCCCGCCGGTAGAATATACAAAAGGCGAGACAAAAACAACACTGTGTTCAACGTCAGAAGAAAAGAATCCCCATACGCCAAAAAAAATGAGCGAGAAAAAAGGAGAAACATGTTGACGAGAAGCGGGGCACTTTGTTAATTTTTGCGTATGGACAATTTAACTTCACGACCAGCGCTGGTGATGATGCCGGTAGTACGAGTAGCATAAAACAAACAGAAGCAACGAGAAGAGACCAGCAAAGAACGAGCGTGCGAATGTGTGATTGGATAATGAAATTTAACATATTTAATTTTCATTGTTTAATTAAAACAATTTCGTACAAAAACAAAAAAAATGCTGATTTCAGTTAAAGGATAATTTATACAAGTATGCACTAAATACAGGGGGGAGGGGATAAATTGTCTCCCAAAAAAGGGCAAGACTTATGAACGGTACTTTCAAAAAAAAATATAAAATATACGAGACAAGACGAGTGAACCTATCGATCTTCAAAGTCGGTAGCGGATGCTACCGTTTGTGAAAGCGCATTATACGAGGACTGCTATATATATTTCTGGCCTAATAATGAAAATGCGAATATTTATCATCAAAAATGGTTTTATTGTTTTTCACTTTTGCATGCGCTCAAACCAATTGTCGAAGCACTTATTCCACTCCGATTGAAACACCTACAATACATGGTTTTTGAACGCTACAACAGCATCTTCTGGCGGCGAAAATCGTTGACCACGCATTTTTTCCTGAAGTGCGGGAATAAAAAGAAGTCATTGGGTGCACGCAGAAAAAAAGTATGGTTGGGGTAACACTATTCGAAGAGCACCATACTATTGTTGGTTATATGGTTGTGACACAACAATATTATGATCATCACAACAATAGTATAGTTCACACACAACCATACTATGATCCCCATAACAATGTTATGGTCCTCACAACAATAGAATCATTCACACACAACCATTCTATGATCCGCACAACCATATTATTATTCACATTCAACCATACAATGATCCTCACAACCATATTATGATCCTTATAAACATAGTTTGTTTAACGTACAACCAAAGTATGATCCTCACAACCATAGTATGACTTACGCACAACCATACTATGATCGACATTGTAAAGACTGGAATACGTTGTTATTCAACAATAAAGAATTTTATTAAGTAAGTTATGTAACAATAGGAGTGATTTATTTAACAGTAAAAAAAATAATTTATTAAAAATATTTTAGTTATACTAATCCGTAGTTTTTTTTTAAAAAAAATATAATTTTTAATACTATTATTGCGTATGAATCGTAAAAGTAACATTGTCAAATTAAAAAAAATAAGGTTTTGCCGGTATGATTGCCGTAATTATGTTATTGTTAACTTAAAACGCATGAAAACAATACTTTTGTCCCACCAACCATATTTATATTGTTGCTACAACCATATTTTTAAATTTGACAACAATACTTTTGTTACATTTCAACAATATTAATATTGCCGCAATTATACTATTGTCAAAATGAAATTAAAAAAACAATACTATGGTTGCGACGACCATACTTTTATTGCAGAGAACATACTATTGTTGCCGTGACCATATAGTAACCATATCTTTTCTCTGCGTGTGCCAAGTCAGGGCTGTACGGCGGATGACCCATCAATTCGATGTTTTGGCCGGTCAAAAAGGCGCTGGTGTGATCCGATGTGTGAGAGCCCGCATTGTCATGGTGCACAATGATTCGTCTTCTCTTGTTCGTTTTTCGCATTTCTCCGAAGACTTCAGGCAAACAAATTGTGGTCTACCACTCAGAATTGACCGTCCTACGTTGCTCAAGCGGCACAGTCGCCACATGACCAGTTTTGCCAAAGAAACAGGCGACCATTTGCTTCGAAGTGCTTCTTCCGCCAACAACTTTCGTTGGATTTGGTTCGTCTTCGAAGACCCACACGGTCGATTGCTATTTTGTTTCGGGCTCATACGCATAGATCCATGATTCGTCACCTGTGACGATCTTATAAACGTTTTTTAAAGTACCACGATTGTATTTTTTCAAAATTTCTTTGCAGCAATGGACACGAGCCTTTTTTTAGAGCGATTGTCAAATTGTGCGGGATTTATAGAGATCAAACCTTTTTTACGACCAGGTGTTCATGCAATATCGAATGTATGCTGGTGGAAGAAATGCCCAAGGATGCCTCTATCTCACGGTATGTCGGTATGACGATCTTGCATTACCAGTTCACGCACGGCATCAATGGCCTCTGGCACAAAGGACGTTTTTGGACGACCTTCTTTTTTGAGCGAGCGTCGGCCACGATTGAATTCACTAAACCAGTTTTTCACAGTGCTATAGGATGGTGCTTCATCGCCATTCAAAGATTTAAGTTCTTCGATGCACTCTTGTCGTGATAATCCACGTCGAAAGTTGTGAAAAATGATCGCACGAAAATGTTCACGAGTTTATTCAATTTTTTTGCCAAATTGATTTTTCAAGTCACTGTTAACAACACAAATGATGGTCGTACGTCAAAACGTTCTTAGTACGTTTATGCTAAAAAAATGTCAAATTTTCCAATGGAAATGTCAGAAGGCGCCACTTCGTGTTGCCTAGGCCAGAAATATATATAGCAATCCTTGTTAGCTAAGCCATGACCTTATTGACACTTAGTCCCAATTTGCAGGAGGCTACCCAATAGGACTTTTTCCGAATACTTCGGAAAGTATACAGGGATTGTATATGAGAGCCAAAAATCAACTCCATACATCTTCGCATACTTTGTATAAAGAAACGCCATGAAGTAACGAAAGTGAGAAAATTTCATTCGTGGGTGATGCATCATCAAACATCTTCGCATACTTTGTATAGACACGAAGATGGAACACGATGTGGTCTCCATACACTTCCCTATACTTTGTATGCGATTGTGTTTGTATATACTGAAGCGGCCATTCCTTAATAAATGTATATTGGAAAGGTATACTGACGGACACAGTATCCCTATATCGTTTGTATACTATACGAATGCGTCTACGTATAGTATACTGGTCCTATTGGGTACTTTACTTGTCGCAACTCTCAGTTTGTAAAAGAGAGAGCTAAGGGGAATGGAAAATGAAAAAACTTGCCCGTACTGTCAATTCTTCTTGTGTTTTTCGTAGCGTGAATTTGACTGCAGATTATTTTAGTATTTTATCTCACAAAAATCGGAACGAATAAATCGTAGAATGTAAGAAAAGGCAATAATGCAAACAAAAATTGCCGTTACAGAATTGCCTTGTGTAAGCTCAAGAGGCAAGCTCAAAAGGGAATCATTAAAACTGACGCAAGTAATGATGCCTCGTGTAAATGGTAACTAAGCAATTTTTCTTGCCGCAACTCTTAGTTTGTGGGAGAGAGAGGAAAGGTAATTTTTCCATTATTATTCCCTTTATCTATCTCGCTCTGCTCAACAGAGAGTTGCAGCAAGTAACAATGCCTACTGTGAATGGGGATTTTATAAACAAGTTAATAGGTCACTCAGGCTGAAAAAACTAATCGCTTTTGTAATTTTTTCCTTTACAGAAATTTTTTTTTGAATCAAATGTTATTTTGACATAATCTCTATGGACAATTACGTTGGTTCAAAGATAGGGTTTGGATCCCAGGATTTTTCTTGCGGAAAATCTCGAATTTTTTTTTTTGATTTTATCTCCTGTGGTTCGGGTATACGTCACGGGATCCAGTATTTGTGTTTGTCCAATTACAACTATTTTTATGCACCACTCTATATAAAATCTGGGTAAATTTATTCAACATATTCAATATTCAAGCTCAAGATCCAGTAATATTGAATCAGGATAATATATATATAAGAATTTAGGTCGATTACTACAACATCAGTTTATAAAAGTATCGATATTTTAGAACAAAATAAGCCTTTTTGGCTGTACGAATACGGATTTTGCTTCGTTTAATTTAAAAACCGCCCTTTAGAGTTATATTTTTGCCCAATTACACTACAACTTTGTCAAATAGTTTTCTTTTAATCTGCACACAGAGAACGAAAACGTTGACACGGACCTTGAGTGTGCCCTCAGCAATCTTTAGTACCTCTAGAAAAGAATTTTTGAATCTTAAAGACCACATGCTACACTTGCTTAGTAAACAAATTTTAAATTTCCAGTAGAGGCAACATGAAGTACTCTTTAGCATAAGGAGAGTCAAGTCGAGGAACATATGATGGACGATTTTTACTGAATAAATAAGATTGAGGGATTTACTTAAAGTATGATGGACGATTTTTACTGAATAAATAAGATTGAGGGATTTACTTAAAGTAGAAATTATAAGATTATTTTCGCTTTTAGTTATAATTAATGTTTAGACATTATCACCAATATGCGGTTACAACCACAAAATGTTGGCAAAACTATTGGTTGAATTGACTGAATACCTGTTTTGCGTTTCATGGCATGGCCGTTCAATTAGTTGCGTCTACAATTTGGTGATCATATTTATCATTTTGCGGCATGTCGAACCATTTATGATTTCCTACACTTGGTTGGATCTACTAAAATTCCGTTGCAAAAGAAGAATTTCGGTTATAAACACCAAATGTTTATAATCGTACTGGATACGATTATAAACATTTGGTGATTGTAGCCGAAATTCTTCCTTTGCAACGGAATTTTAGTAGATACAACCAAGTGAAGAAAATCGTAAAGATTTAAAAAAAATATTTTTCGGCTGATTTTTTTGTTACGAGTTTAATTTACTCTATGAGTTTAATTTACTGTAAAGAATGTGAAAATCTTTTAATATTCTTTATGGCCACCACTTTAACTCTATCACAAAAAGTCTCGGCTTGTATCCTTTTTATAACAAATCCTTAATAATGACGGTATTTTACATAATTCAGTAGTTCACATGTCAACCCCACTCAAGCGAATGGGGTATCCTTTATCGAACAACCTTGAAACAATAAACTTGTATGACTTTATGCACGCTGTGATGAATGAAGGCTGCGAGGGAGCAAAGAGGCGAGTGCATCCAACCAACATCTCCTTATTGTTGTTATACGAGTAGCGAGTAGGCTTTGCGCCATAATAAAATCAACCTCAAATTGCCAATAACGAGGACGCTGGGACCTGAACAAAAAAAAAAAGAAAATCCTTTTTTGTAGTTGCTCTTGTTTTGGCGTTTTTTTTTCGTAGAAAACCCCTTTTTTGCATAAAAGTCAAATAAATAAAAGTGTTCAGCGAACAAAGACAAAAAAAAACGATGACGTTGTTGTTGGCCGATTGTTACTTACTGTACATGTGTCAAAATCACAACAACCCACTTGCTTACAGAGATAGAGAAACAGTCTCATGCACCACCAGCCTCCACCATCCCGGCACTGACAACAACCAACAACAATGACAAAGTCATAATCATAACTTGAACTAAATTCTCCTTCGATTTCAGAGAGACTGGTCTGGTTCTTTTTCCCGTTGTTTATTTTTTCGTATTGCTGTTGTTGTTATTCTCTAGTTGCGACGTTATGTTGAGTGTCTATGAATACGGTCGTTAAATAATATTTTAAGAGGGATTTCTTTGCTCGCACAAAGCCACACGGCACGCACACACACACATGCAATGATAACAGCATAAACTACGCAACAGCGACAAGGTTTTCCTACATTTTCTCTACACACACTCTCTTCTACCCATCTCGATAGACACACGCGCCGATTTCATATAGAAAACGGCACTTGAATGTGAATATTTACGGCCTATTGAACCTTCCTCAACATCAGCGCTTGTTATGTGAGTGTGAGCGCCAAATGTGGGACAGGGAGAGAGGAGAGCACGGAAAAAAGATCCACTCGCCGTTTTTTATCTTAATGGCATAGTTTTGTAAAGCCTTGTCGGTTTAAATAGAGTTGCCAAATGCGGTTGGGGGCATGGTGCGGTACGTTACGTGCATACAAAGACACACATGACATTGCAAGGCGGCTTGTACCGGGTAACACTCGATGGTGAATGTTGAAACGAACGGGTTGAAGCGGTGCGTGCGGTGGTGAGTGGAAGGCTGGATTGTGTTGTGTTGTTACTAGAAGGTTGGCATAAATCTGGCGATAAAAAAGTTTAACAAGTTGTTAACAGTTCGCTTGACGGTGGATGGGGGGCTGCAGCTTGCCATGCGGCGTTCTTAGCCAAGAAGCAGGACAGCAAGCGCAAGCGATTAGTTGGAATTGTGCAAAGACGAAAAAGTGTTGCGCTGTAAAATAGCAGCGGCCACGGAATATTGGCTACAAAGTTTTGATTTATAGCATTTTGCGGTTAAGGCAAAAGGCATAAAATTGACTTATGGCGTCATATGTATTTTGGTACGACAGCAGCCAAAAATTAAGGGGGGGGTGGGTTTGGTGAGCAAAAGTTATTAAGCGTTGTTAGAAATATGTTTGGCTATGTATGTATAGGGTGTTATTTTAAAGGCTACAAGTTATAGTTATGATATTCTGCGCAAAGCTAAAATTATTGAAGAACTTCCAAAACTAAGGAAAGGAAAATTACTGAAGAACTTCAAAAACTAAGGAATTGCTATGCAACAATTAAGAATTGCATGGCAACTATGAAGAATTTAATTACAACAATTAAAAATGTTTTGGACAATGAAGAATTTCTTTAAAACTATGAAAACTTTCATTGCAACAATGAACGATTTATTTTAACAATGAATTATATCGTAGCAATAACAAACAAGTTCATTGCAACAATGAAAAATTTCATCGCAATAATGAAGAATTACATTAAAAATATTTAGACTTTCATTACAACAACATAAAATTGACTTATGGCGTCATATGTATATTTTTAACGACAGCAGCCAAAAATTGAGGGGAGGGGGGTTTGGTGAGCATAAGTAATTGAGCGTTGTTAGAAATATCTTTGGATATGATTTTGTGCAGGGTGTTCTTCTAAAGGCTACCAGTTATAGTTATGATATTCTGCGCTATGCAAAAATTATTGAAGAACTTCCAAAGCTAAGAAGTTTCTATGCAACAATGGAGAATTGCATGGCAACAATGAAGAATTTAATTACAACAATCAAAAATGCTTTAGACAGTGAAGAATTTCTTTAAAACTAAGAAAACTTTCATTACAACAATGAACGATTTATTTTAACAATGAATTATTTCGTAGCAATAACAAATTCATTGCAACAATGAAAATTTTTATTGCAATAATGAAGAATTTCATTAAAGCAATTTAGACTTTCATTACAACAACATAAAATTGACTTATGGCGTCATATGTAACAACAGAAGCCAAAAATAAGGGGAGTTAGGGAGCAAAAGTAATTAAGCGTTGTTGGAAATATGATCGGCTTTATATGTTTGGGTGTTCTTCTAACAACTAACTAGTGGTTAATTTTTAAGGGCCGATGTTGAGTGTGAACCACACCTAATCGTCCAGTTAGTTTTTTTCTGTATTTCATTTGATATTTCTCAATTTCAGAGTACCATTTGAACCATGGAAAGATACACAAGCGAGCAACGCGTTAAAGTTATTCGGGCTTATTATGAAAATGAAAATCAATTTTCGAAGAAAATCATCGTCAGTGATGAGGCACATTTTCACCTCAATAAATTCACCAATAAGCAGAATTGCCATATTAGGGCGAATGATAATCCAAGAGTGATTGTCGAAAAAACAATGTACAGGCAAAGAGTAATTGTTTGCTGCGGTTTATGGGCTGGCGGCATCATCGGGCCGTATTTTTTTTCCAAAATAAAGCCGGATGTGAATGTGGACGATATGTGGTTTCAACAAGACGGTGTCACTTGCCACACAGCTAACGAAACAATGGCTCTTTCGCGCGACAAATCAACATCGGCCCTTAAAATTTAACCACCCACCAAATAAAAGTTATAATATTTTGCACAAATTATTGAAGGCCATCCATAACAAAGGAATTTTTATGCATGAATTATACAATGAATAACATTTTCGTGAGATCCTTTTTCACAACATTTTTCGAAGTGGGTTATCACGACAAGAGTTCATCGATGAACTTAAATCTTTTTTATGGCGATGAAGCACCATCCTATAGCACTGCGAAAAACAAGTTTAATGAATTCAATCGTGGCCGAAGCTCGCTCGGAGGTCGTCCAATAACGGCCGTTGTGCAAGATCGTCATGTGACATACTGTGAGATAGCGGCACTCATGTGCATTTCTTCCACCAGCAAAAAGGGTTGTTCTCGTTGGATCCCTCACAATTTGACAATCGCTCAAAAAAAAGACTCGTGGTGATTAGTGCAAAGAAATTTTGAAAAAATACGATCGCCGTGCTTTAAAAGACGTTTATAAGATCAATAGTGGCCGACGCTCGCTCAACAAAAAAGGTCGTTCAAAAACGGTCGTTGTGCCAGAGGACATTGATGTCGTGCGTGAACTGGTAATGCAAGATCGTCATGTGACATACCGTGAGATAGAGGCATCCTTGGGCATTTCTTCCACCAGCATACATTCGATATTGCATGAACACCTGGTCGTAAAAAAGGTTTGTTCTTTATAAATTCCGCACAATTTGACAATCGCTCAAAAAAAAGGCTCGTGGTGATTAGTGCAAAGAAATTTTGAAAAAATACGATCGCCGTGCTTTAAAAGACGTTTATAAGATCGTCACAGGTGACGAATCATGGATCTATGCGTATGAGCCCGGAACAAAACAGCAATCGACCGTGTGGGTCTTTGAAGACGAGCCAAATCCAACGAAAGTTGTTCGTGGAAGAAGCACTTCGAAGCAAATGGTCGCCTGTTTCTTCGGCAAAACTGGTCATGTGGCGATTGTGCCGCTTGAGCAACGTAGGACGGTCAATTCTGAGTGGTACACCACAATTTGTTTGCCTGAAGTCTTCGGAGAAATTCGAAAAACGAACAAGAGAAGACGAATCATTGTTCACCATGAAAATGCGAGCTCGCACACATTGGCTCAAACCAGCGCCTTTTTGACCGGCCAAAATGTCGAATTGATGGGTCATCCGCCGTACAGCCCTGACTTGGCACCCAATGGATTTTTTTTATTTCCGCACATCAAGAAAAAAATGCGTGGTCAACGAATTTGGTCGCCAGAAGATACTGTTGAATTGTTTAAAAAACCATGTTTTGGAGGTGTCTCAATCGGAGTGGAAAAGGTGCTTCGACAATTGGTTTGAGCGCATGCAAAAGTGTATAAATCATGCTGGAGAATACTTTGAGAAACAATAAAACCATTTTTGATGATAAATATTCGCATTTTCATTATTAGGCCAGAAATATACTCGTATATATAGCAGTCCTCGTAGTACCTCGCGGGCTAAATTATAGACAAACTTTGCTGATGTAGCCCAAACAATGGATTTGGATCAAGTTGCTATTTAATTGCACCCCACTGTCTGGCTGGTATTTTATATTAAAAAAGTTTATCCTGTATAACCCCTTTTTCTGGTATCCTTTAGATACACACAAGGACACACTCTTTGATGCGTACAAAGGAAGAAATTTATGTGGGTGTATGTATGTAAGGCTTTATGTGTGTGTACCTTCTTCCTTGAGGACATTCATTTTATTTTCCTTTTAAATATCTATGGCTAAATCCTTAAGAAATACATGTTTATAGCATCCTTTACAAATAGTTTTAAACGCTTTTTTCGGCAGTCTTCCTTTTCCGTTTCGTTTCGTTTATTCAACTTTTATGCAATGTCTCCAAAAAAAAAAGAAAAGAAGAACGACTCAGAAGGGGGTAATTTCAAAAGGAAAAAAAAACAGAAAACTTTTTCTTCAGCCTTCCTTTAAAGCGTTTGTTGTGCTGCATGAGTATCCATTTCTGTTTTCTGTTTTTTTCTTTGCCTTTTTAATAGAAATTTATTTATTTTCTTTTTAAGGATACAGCCATTTCTATGATAATTTGCTTATAGCAGCATTTCAAATGCGGGTGAAAGGGCCAAATTTTTGCTCTGCAGCTAGGGAAAATGGTAGGGAAGGGATGTTCGGGAAAGAACGTTCAAAGTTATTGTACTTGTTTGCATTTGCAGTTGCATGAATATTATTTCAGCGATGAAATCTGGGTCAACAGATGCCAAAATGTAAGCGCGCAAATTTCAATTTAATGCATTCGTTCGCTCGTTCTTCTTCTTGTGCAAAAGTTCATTCGTTTGTTTTGTCTTTTTTGGCGATTTTGTTTTGGCGGGCAAAGTTTGAACTTTTCCTCTTCTCTTTTTGAAGAAAATATTATGAAAATTTCAAACTGCTTTCAGTTATGTGAAAAACATATATATTCAGTGTTTTTGTTTGTTCTTTGAGTTGAAAGAAGAGCAGCGCTGCAGTTCTGGCACTTTATTCAATCCACCCCCCCCCCCCCCCCTAACTTCAATGACAAAACCAAGTTAACCTTTAGAATTATTTGGAAAATTCTCTGTTTATTTCGGAGAATAGTTGGCAATAAACAAAGTCGTAAGGATAATTTGCCACAGAGAATATTTTTTAGGGGGAATATTTTGCCACTTGACAATTCTTTAACAAGTGGAGAGGATAATCTTTTTTGTACCCCGAAAGACGCTGAGTTGAAAATGAGTTGAAATCAAGAAAATTTTAATACAAAATCGACCGGGTATCTCCTTATGTCTTCTAAAGGCCATCTGCAGGAGGAGATGAAGGTCCTTACTGTACGCAGACACGCAGTTCTGGTTGCCTTAGCAGTATCGGCTAGGGACTCTTCGCAGTAGTCATCCCGCTGAGTTAAAAAAAAGTTGAGATAAAAAACTGTAATACAAAATCGACAGGGTGTCTCCTTATAATTTCTGTGGGCCGATGAAGGTCCTTACTGTACGCAGGCACGTACTGTACGCAGCCCCGCAGTTCTGGTTGTCTAAGCAGTATCGGCTAAGAGCTATTCGCAGTAGTCATCCGGCTAAGATAAAAAAATTAAACTGTAATACAAAATCGACAGGGTGCCTCCTTATGTAGTCTGGGAGCCGTCTTCATAATGAGACGAAGGTCCTTACAGTATCTAGAGAGAGATCGTGAAGATTTTCTCTGCCTGACGAAACTGTTAGGTAGGTCTAACATGACTCTAGTGCTAGGGGAACAACCCCCGGAGATGTAAGCAGAGGAGAAGAGGCGCGTTGTTCAGGCTCAGGTGAGAGCTTCATGAGAGGGATAGCTCTAGCGGTTCAAGAGAGAGCCTTTAGATCATCGAAACTTTAAGGCAGGAATGAACGACGTTCAAAGCAGATAAATTTCGTCTTATCTCCTTCGATATTTTACCAGAGGAGAAGAACGCGTCGTTCTGGCACAGCTGAGATATTCATGATCTAGAGAGGGGAAAGAGAGGGGTTCACCGCTACAAGAGAGTGCCTTTAGATCATCGAAACTCTCAGGCAGGTCTGAACGACATTCACGCGGATGAAGAAGCAGAAGCAGTATCCAGGTATAGCGTGAATGTAGTGCTTGGGTTCCCCTAGCACTACATCTCTCGGAGATTTTACCAGAGGAGAAGAAGCGCGTGATTCTGGCTCAGCTGAGATCATCATGATCTAGAGAGAGAGAGAGAGAGAGAGAGAGAGAGAGAGAGAGAGAGCTCCAGCGGTACAAGAGAGATCCTTAAGACCATTGATACTAGCAGGCAGGTCTGAACGAAATTCACGCTGGTGAAGTGACAGCAGCAGTATCCAAATATAGCGTGACTCTAGTGCTAGAGGAACATATCCAAACATTTCACCAGAAAAGAAGAGGAGTGTGGTGCTGGCTTAGCTGAGAGCTTCATTATTCAGAGAGAGAGAGAGAGAGAGAGAGCTCCAGCGATTCAAGAGAGAGAGCCTTAAGAGCATCGAAACATTTAGGCAGGAATGTACGACGTTCAAAGCAGATAAATTGCGCCTTATATCCTCCGACATTTTACCAGAGGAGAGGAGGTGAGTGGTTCTGGCTCAGCTGGAATCTGTATGATCTAGAGAGAGAGAGGTCCAGCGGTACAAGAGAGACACTCACGCTGATGAGGTAGCAGCAGCATCCAGGTATAACGTAAATGTAGTGCTAGGGCAACATCTCTCGCAGATTTCACCAGAGGTATGAAGCGCGTGGTTCTGGCTCAGCTGAGATCATCATGATCTAGAGAGAGAGAAAGAGAGCTCCAGCGGTACAGAGAAATCATTGATACTAGCAGGCAGGTCTGAACGGCATTCACGCTGATGAAGTGGCAGCAGCAGTATCCAAATAAAGCGTGACTCTAGTGCTAGGGGTACATTTCCGGAAATTTCACCAGAAAAGAAGAGGAGTGTGGTGCTGGCTCAGCTGAGAGCTTCATGATTCAGAGAGAGAGAGAGATAGAGCTCCAGCGGTACAAGAGAGATCCTTTAGATCATTGATACTAGCAGGCAGGTCTGAGCGACATTCAAGCTGATGAAGTTGCAGCAGCAGCAGTATCCAAATATAGCGTGACTCTAGTGCTAGGGGAACATCTCCGGAATTTTCACCAGAAAAGAAGAGGAGTATGGTGCTGGCTCAGCTGAGAGCTTCATGATTCAGAGAGAGAGAGAAAGAGAGAGAGAGCTCCTGCGGTTCAAGAGAGAGCCTTTAGATCATCGAAGCATTTAGGCAGGAATGAACGACGTTCAAAGGAGATAAATTTCGCCTCATCTCCTCCGATATTTTACCAGAAGAGAGTTGACGCGTGGTTCTGGCTCAGCTGAGATCTTCACGATCTAGAGAGAGAGAGAGAGCTTTAGCGGTACAAGAGGGAGCTTTAGATCATTGATACTAGCAGACAAGTCTGACCACTTCACGCTGATGAAGTGGCAGCAGCAGTATCCAAATATAGCTTGACTCTAGTGCTAGGGGTTCAAAAGCGTGACTTTAGATCATCGAAAGTATCATGCAGGTCTGATATTCACCCTGATGAAGTAGTAGCAGCAGTATTCAGCGATATCATGAAAGTTGTGCAAGGGGAACATCCCCGGTAATTTCACCAGAGGAGAAAACGTTACCTGGGAAAACACGGACGTTTGTACCGCCTGTCATCAAGGACCACATTTGTACCGCCTGCCATCAAGGACCACATCTGCAGCGGCCTCAATTCGTATTGGGCGCAAATTGACGCTAACGTGCCGGACGTTTGTGCCACCTGCCATCAGGTACCACATTTCGTGCTGCACCTTTACGTGGATATCGAAGCAGATCCCCTATAGATTAAACAGGATTTCAAAACAAAGTATATTGTTGTTACAGCAACAACGCCAAGCAATGAGCAACAAGATAAGGTTTCTGAACTACTGTTACATCGACAACAAAGAAACAAACTTACAGTCAAGTGGTGGTCGACTATATGGAGCCCTATACCACAGTGGTGTACAAAAAGTCTCATCGCTCCTGTATGGAATTTACAAGATATCTGACTTAAAGTCTGATTTGTTTAAACAGGAAAAGATCCTGAAATCTATAGAGGCATTTAAACATGGATGCGGCAAAATAAAACATAGGGTGTCTTATATCTGCAAAGTTAGCTATTGCTTGTACTTCACATACTACTTATATAACTAACGTGCACGATAAAAATTACAAATAGGGGTTAGAGAGCGGCTGAACCTCAACTCGGGAGTGTCCTTTGCATGGGGTCTTTTATAAAACAAGGACCGATATGGTCTAGTCTAAGCAGATTAAGTGTAAGTTGTCCTACAACGCACTACGCAAAATTTAAGCAAGATGTACACAGAGAAAAGATTATTTAGAAACAGTTTGGAACTACAATGAAGGATTTTCGTTTGGATTTACCAAATGTTTATAATCGTAATGGATGTTCGGTTCGATATACCACAAGATGATAAATATGACCATCGTTCTGCCTCACAACTGACTGATCGTTCATACCAATGAAACGCGAAAAAAGGTATTTGGTTGCCACAATCAAAAGTTGTGCACACATTTTGTTGTTGTAACCAATTATTAGGGATTATAACTTAAACTTTATCATAACCATAAACAGGTCTTTTAATGTTACTTTTTTCGCTTTGTAATTTTCCTAAAAGTGAAAGTTGCAGAGCACCAACTAAAAATCGTTTGTACTGATCGAAAACTCGGGCTGCATGTAACCTCAATCATTCGGTTAGCAACAAAACTCTGCTGTGGCAACGAGTCTTTTCTCTGTATGTGGGATTTAATGAAAAGTGAAAAAAGGTATTAGGTTGCGCAAACATTTTTTTTGTAACCAACTATTAGGGATTATAACTAGTATTTTGTTCGCTTTGTAATTTTACCTGTGCTATATAAAAACATTGACCGATATGGTTCACTTAACCAGGCTTAATTATAAATGTCCCATAATGTACGTTTCTGAATTAAAGCAAGATTGCAGGTAAAATGTGGCTTGTAGAGCTGCAGGACCTGAAATCTGGAGTTTCCTTTCCTGGGGGATATAGAAAAACATGAAGCGTTATAGTCAGATTTCTCCAAAATTAATCATTGGTCCCTCATAACGTAGTACGCAAAATATGAACAAGATCGGATATAACTAGGGGCTTTTAGAACGGCAGGACCTCATATCGGAAAGGATACTATGATTTTTCTAAAATATGGGCCGATAACGTCTAACTTCTATTGAGTTAGTTATTGCAAGCACGTTATGGTCTATACAATTTTTCTTGGTCAGAAACAGATATAATATGTGGCTTATAAAGCTGCTGGATCTGAAATCAATATTCTCTCAACCCTGAAAAATGTGAAAGAATTTGGAACTTGTTTTTAGGATGCAAAGATAGATCGGAAGACGGAAGAACATCACTCAAGGAATCAGATAGCTCTTCTAAATCGATTAGTATTAAAAAATTTGGGTTTCTTTCCGTTTACCGAAGTGGAAATTCGGTAGATAAAAGGAAATAGTTCTTATATTAAAGATAAATATATATGTTGTAACAAACGAACTAAGTCCATATAACACGATGCAACTTTACTTGCGTCAATTTTTATGATTCCCTTTTGAACTTTCCTTTTGTGTTGACACAAGGCAATTCGTTTACAGCAATTTTTGTTTTCATTAATGTCTTTTCTAACATTCTGTGATTCAGACGTTTCGATTTTTGTGTGGAAAATTACTAAAATAATCTGCAGCCAACTTCACACTACGAAAAACTCAAAAGAATGGACAGTACGGACAAGTTTTTTCCCTTTCCATTCCTCTTACCTCTCTCTCCTACAAACTGAGAGTTGCGGTAAGTAAAGTTGTCTCGTGTAAATAAGGACTAATATTAAATATTAGTTGCACCACCTTGAATTCCAAAGTATTACCTATTTTTTCCTTAGTCGTCAATTGGTACTTACCTGAAATGAGAAGAAAAAGAGAAAGAAATCGTTTAGAAACATCATAACTTTAAAATTTCTATGACCAAAGTATCAAAAATATTTTAAATAAAATTCAAAAATTTCAAAACTTTCAAATACTCGTATAAAAGTTTTTAATTCAAACGCTTTCAGGTAATTAAATTAGTAGGGACTGAGAAAAATCGAATGGAAATTGTCTGGCACAGCCCGCATTTCGTTTGACAATAAATCTTTCTGTGGCATAATACCACATCTATGTAATCTTAAGGGTTGTATTGTTCTACCTAACATACGATACTATATGGAGACAGTAGGTACCGGCTATAAGAACATCTCATATAAAAGAAACCACGCTTATAGTAAAGTTATTTCCAACATCGTGTTATTAATTTTAGATGTTAAAAATTACTTATAGACAAACTCGTATAAAAGACACGGTTTGATATTTTTTCTTGACTTTCTTATATCCGTTATTGACTGTGTGATCATATTACAGCTTACACAACGAATTAATCGATTGTTTATGGAAAAGTATGAAGCTATTAGCTGCGATAAGTTAAATATGTCAATCAATAAATATATGCAAATGTCTATAGTGCCATCCATTACTGGTAATACTAACCAATAATTTTTTATAAAGAGGAGATAACAGATACAGTAACTAACGGATATAAGAACATCATTTATACGATAAAACCGCATATAAGACATGTTTAAAAAATCCATGTAATTGATTATAACTGTTCTAAGTGCTTTTAAGAAAAACAAGCGTATAAGAAAAGTTTGTGGTATTTCTTGACTTTCTTACATCCGTTATCTACTGTATTAGAAAGTAATACTACTAATTTATTTCTTATACGCATTTTTTCCTCTAAACAACTACAAACAGCTTTAATTAATTACAATGTTTTTCGCAAACATTTCTTATATGCGGTTTTTTCTTATAAGAGCTGTTCTTATATCCGTTACTTACTGTAATAACCGAAAATACTATAACTTAGTACTAAAAACTCTTATTCGTTATATCAACTTTAGAGTTCAACTTAAGGAGAATATAAATAACAGAATTTGGCTTTGACTATGTGGATTTTACCCTATAACCTACCGGATAGTGACTTAAACAATGGCTAGTTTATCTCCTCAAGGATATTTAATCTCAAAATAACTCAGAATTATTTTTTTCTTACATTCCATGGAACTCTACAGAATGATTCGTTCACAAAAAAATATCTCACAAGACAATTTTCGCTCTTAGATGAAAAAACTGTTTCTTTTTTTTAAGAAAAACAGGCATATAAGAATGAAAACTATGATATTTCTTTACTTTCTTATATCTGTTACCTACTGTAGAAGAGAGTAATACCACTATTATTATTTTATTATTATTTTTTTATATGCATGTTTTTTATAAACAATGAAAAACAGCTATAATTAATTACATGGCTTTTTGCTTAAGATTTCCTATATGCGGTTTTTTCGTATAAGAGCTGTTCTTATATCCGTTATTTATTGTTACAACAAAAAATACTGGTACTTAGTTAAGTGGTAAAAAAATCATATTTTTATCTCAACTTCAGAGTTCAACTTAAATAATATATAAGAACAGAATTTGGTTTTGAACCTATGGATCTGAGCCCATAACCTGCAGGATAGTAACTTAAACAATGGCTTGTGTATACCCTCAAGGAATTTAATCTCAAATTCACACAGAGGATAGTGACTTAAACAATGGCTAGTGTACAATTATAAACAGCTATAAATAATTCAATGGCTTTTTGCAAAAATTTCTTATATGCGGTTTTTTCGTATAAGAGCTGTTCTTATATCCGTAACTTTCTATAATAACCGAAAATACTGATAGTTAAGTGCTCAAAAATCATAATGTTGATACCAACTTTAGAGTTCAACTTAAATAGAATAACAAAAACTGAATTTCGCTTTGACCCTGTGGATTTGAGCCAACAACCCACCGGATAGTGACTTAAACAATGGCTAGTGTATCCCCTTAAGGACATTTAATCTCAAACTCACACAGAGTTCTTCTTTCTGTACATAATTATAGCTTCCTTTTTTTCTTTTAAGAAAAACAAGCATATAAGAATTATTATTGTGTTATTTCTTGACTTTCTTTTATCCGTTTTTTATTGTATAAGAAAGTTATACCACTTTTTTCTTTCTGCACGTTTTTCTTTTAAATAATTATAGATAGTTATGTTGAATTACATGGCTTTTTGCAAAACTTTCTTATATGCGGTTTTTAGTTACTGTACCTGTTAAGTTTATTGACTTTCTTATATCCGGTATCTACTGTTTAAGACTGCCAAAAAAAAATCACTAATTCCTTTCTAATATAATTAAATAAAAACTACAATTAATTACAAGTTTTTTTGCTACAATTTCTTATATGCGGGTTTTTCGTATATGAGGTGTTCTAATATCCGTAACTTACTGTAAATACCAAAAATACTGGTATTTTAGTCATCTCAACTTCAGAATTCAACCCTGCGGATTTGAGCCCATAACCTACCGGATAGTGCCTATTAACACATACTTTGGATATAGCATCCCCTCAAGGATATTCAATCTTAAACTCACACAGAATTATTTATTTTTTTCTCTACATTTCATGGCATCCTACGAAATCATTCGTCCACAAAAAAACTCTCACATGATGATGACAAAGGAACAGCCAAGAGACAAATGTTCTCAAGGCAGGATAAGTAGGCAGCATTATGACTTATCACTTATTTATCGGTTTAATGTTCAGAAGGAAAGACCTTTCACTGCAGTTCGCATGGGTGACAATCAATAACTTTGAAATCGTACACAATGCCCACATGACCTTACAAATGTTGGCCCAGGAAGAAAAACAACCCGGATACAACAAAAGAATTGAAGAAATCCCTGCAGATTTCTAATGACTATGCCTTGATACGAATACATGATGATGATAGAAGAAACTAAAAAAATGCAAACACTCACCGCTTCGAAGGACTCTCTCAAGGAGAGAAGGAGAAGGAGGATGAAATAGGAAATGGCTATAATGACAACAAATGGCAACCAAACCAAAAAAAAACACACAAACTTGGAAAGAACAACAATGAGATTTAATACTCACGCACCCGTAAAAACCTCTGTCACTTTTCGGGCGGGATGATACGCACAGGCACGCTTGCACCCCTCTTCCTCCCTTCCTAGCTGGCCGACTAAAGCACAAAATCAATTCATTAGAGTTTTAAGTCCTTAGAGACATTTCATTTATAACTTTTGGACGGCTACAAACATATCGATGCCGCTGGCTGTGTAGTGGGCTGGTGGAGGGTTGGTACGAGGTTTTGATGACGACCATCTCTGGTCCAGGGTGGTTATTACCTGTTTAGTCAAAGCGCCCAGTTAAGGGTTGCTTGGCCGACTAGCGTCTGTTTTGATCTGGCACGCGAATAGTGGCACAAATGCGATTATGGAAACCTTTCTAAACTTTTTGACACTTCCGGTGGCCAACACAACCGCCGCACACAACGACAGCGCCACAGAAAGTATTACAAATAAGCGCTAGCCTTCTCTATTTATTTATAATCAGGACAATGTCTAGCATTAGGCCATACTACCAAGTTCTAGCCAGGCCAGTGGGAAGTGGGGCGGGGCAGGTTATCACTTTTCCGTCTGCTTTTGAAAATTACAAAAATAAAAACAAAACTTTTAGCCACTTTGTGTGCACGCTTGCTTCTTACACTGCAAAGTTTTAATTACTCAGCGTAGTCTTCTTAATCATTTCTCGACGAGCTTTTTGGATAGTCTCTACCCATCCAACACCCTCTACTACTACACCACATTCAGTTTTATTAGTCTAAAACAAAGTTTTGGCCTAATTTTCTCTACCACCAAAGCTGAAGCTATTGTTAACGCCCGTTTCAATCTTTTTGCTGCCACACACAGTTTTGGTAAGAGCAGATATGGAAAAGTATCAAATCGAATAAGTAAACGAGTAGTTTTGTTCGGCAAGAGCAAACCTTATGCGCCCCATACCGTCCGTTTGTTGGGTCCCTAGAGTCTATGAATCTAAACGCAATCATAGACAAAACTTTAAAGTGAATCCTTCGTTTATTCACGTACTAACTGGTGTTTCCTTTATTCGTACATAGCGTACGTTTATCCGGCCCCTTAGGCCCAGCCATTATTTCAGGAAAAACCTCGAAATAAATGCAAATTTGTATTCGTAGTAAAATTTTCTCGAAATTAAGTGGACATGTGTACATATTTACCAAAGTTCGCCTGTTTCGGACTTAAGGGCTGTTTTTTGGGCCGCTTCGGCAAAATGGAGCGTCCCAACTCTCGGCCAAAACTTCACAATAAAGCCAAACTTGTATTCGTAATTGTATTGTAATCGGCTTTAATTTGAAAACGCATCTTCACAAAAATTTACTGGTGGTCCCTGCTTTTGAACATAAGGTCCGTTTTTTAGGCCCCTGTGGTTTTAATGTCCGACACAAACCTTTGTCAAATCTTTAAAATTAATAGTAGTAAAACCACCCTTAATTGGATTGCCCTTATAACTATATTTACGGTTGGTCTCTTCTTTTAAACATAAGGACCGTTTTTTGGGCCCTTTAGGTCTATTAACCAAATCAATTTAGCCAAATCTTCAAAATAAGTCCAGGCTTATTTTCGTAGTGAAATTGGCTTTATTTTTACTACCCATATAACCATATTTACCGGTGGCCTCTTCTTTTCAACATAAGGGCCGTCTTTTGGGCCGCAGGCCCGGCCTTGATTTTAGCCAAATCTTCAAAATAAATCCAGGTTTCAATGCGTATCTTTATTTTTAATAGTCATATGCCAATATTTACTAAGAGATCCTGCTTCTAAACAAAAGGGCCGTTTTTTGGGCCCCTTCGGCCCATGCGTGCAACCATAATATCAATCAAACATCAAATTAAATCCATACTAGTATTCGTAGGGAAACCAACTAGAATTTTCGTACCCATATGTAAATATTTCCCGGTGGCCCATTCTTTTAAAAAATAAGGTCCGTTTTTTGGGCCCCCTTGGGTCCATTCATTCGGTTCTAATCTCGGTCAAAACGACAAAATATAGCCATATTTGGTCTTATAATTTTAATTAAAGTACCCATGTGTTAACGTTGACTCTTGATCGCTCGTTTTAAACATTCGGGCCGTTTTTTGGGTCACATCAGCCTAAACGTCCAACAACCTTTTCAGAGGTAGTAATTGAATTCAACCTATCCATTCTAACCATTAAAAAAATGATTTGTTAGGCAATAACTCATAAAATTTTATTATTCAAGGTACCTTAAGTCCCTTTAAGAAAAACTGTTTCTCCCCTTGATAAATATGGCCCATTTTCACAGTCGTGGCCCTTGAAATTATATAGCCATGGCTTGTTTAATTTCCTAGGTTTTTTAAGGCCACAATCGTGGCTCTTTTAAGGCTACTATCGCTCTTTTAAGGCTACAATCGTGGCTCTTTTGAGGCCACAGTCGTGTCTCTGTTAAGGCCACAGTCGTGCCTCTGTTAAGGCCACAGTCGTAGCTCTGTTAAGGCCACAGTCGTGGCTCTGTTAAGGCCACAGTCGTGGGTCTGTTAAGGCCACAGTCGTGTCTCTGTTAAGGCCACAGTCCTGGCTCCGTTAAGGCGATAGACGTGGTTCTCTTAAGGCCACGATCGTGCATCTTTTAAGATCACAATCGTGCATCTTTAAAGGCCACAATCGTGCATCTTTTAAGGCCACAATCGTGCCTCTTTTAAGGTCACAGTCGTGGCTCTATTAAGGTCACAATCGTGGCTCTTTTAAGGTCCCAATCGTGGCTCTTTTAAGGTCACAATCGTAGCTCTTTAAAGGTCACAATCATGGCTCTTTTAAGGTCACAATCGTGGCTCATTTAAGGTCAAAAATATAAGCTTATTAAAGCAAGCTTGTCCATCTATTTAAGGAGCCCAGTTTTTTAATGAAAGGGGCGGCGTGTCCAATTATTGTCTGTACGCCTTGCAACTGTTATAAGACAGTGCGTGACTATCCCTTTGGCGATAATTAGTGGAGGGCAACATTCCTCAGACTATGTTTTAATATCTTCAAATATCTGCCAGCACAGGTTACTGACATATTTTTTTGCTACTTTTTGTGTGTGTGGGAGGAATTTTTTAAATTCGTTCTTCTTTTCTTCGCTTTCGTAACTTGTCTGCTGCAAATTGTTGCGGTTCGGTTACAATGTACGCTGTGGCAATTTTTGTTGGCAACATCCTGTTTTGACCTCAAAAGACGAGAATAAAGCCAACGCCAGTACTAACAGCAACAACAGCAGCAGCTACACAGTAACGATGAGCAACAAATTCTGAGCACAACTATGCTGCACACACACCAAGGCACGACATTGTCCTGGCCATCCACATGACTACAGCACAGTGTTGTGAAATTAACACCTTCTCGTTTAAGAATCACCGGCAAAAGGGGAGGGGCGGCTTTGTGTAAGCGCTGGAGGAGGCCAGCCTAGTGGAAGCGGAAGACCAACAACACAGACGACGACGTGTTGAGGGTGTGAGTGCAAAAGCTAATCAGTTGTGAAGTAACGTGCATCCGTGGGTGGTACTTAGTGTTGCTGCGAACGTCGTCCTGCATCCCCACACACACACACTCACATATATAGGACATTTACGAGGATTATAAAAACATATGTGTGTGAGTAAAGAGAGAGAAAGTAAGCAAAGGAATTTTAATTAAAAGTTCAATGCAATTAAAGTAAACCCGTGCACACGGTAATATCCGGCGAATGAAAGTCAACGTGATCGTACCTGCGAACATATGCCGAAGTAATAAATGTCGGTCTGCCCCACATGTAGCGATACAACTAATAACATGAACAGGACACGTCCAACAGCCACTGTGTGTAAGGATAACATCGAAAGCTAAGAGCTTTTTCATGTGGGCGAACGGGGGTATTATGCCCGTATACAAAAGTTTTTGTAAAACTTAACAAATAAACTGAATGTTTTCGCATAAACCGGCTTAAGCGAAACAATGGCGACGAGGTAGGAGTCCTTATGCTTAGGTATGATTTAGACTAGCAAAAGTTCTTAAGGAAGTTCTCAACAAAAGAAAAAAAAACAACCACAAAATAAGTTTTCTAAAATACCAATAAAAGTTATCACTTCTTAAGGGAATTTCCAAGCCAAGTTTATGCAAAAAATCCAAAACAAAATCCCCTCCCAAGATGACCAACACTTTTGGGGTTGGTGTAAAAAAAAACTACTTCATTGACAGTAAATAAAGATAAATACAAATAAGTCAAAGATTTTAATTCTATGAGGAATTTGGGCTAGAAATATGTTTTGGTCTATGTTAAGTTTAATTCCGAAAAATGGCCCGGTTAAGTCCTCGTGGCTATTTACAGAATACAGTCGTGGCTCTATTAAGACCATAGTCTTGGCTCTGTTAAGACTCTGTTAGTAATTTTCTTCTCCTGTGTCCATAATTGTCCCTCTGTTAGGGCCACAGTCGTGGTTCTGTTTAGGCCACAGTAGCGGCTCTGTTAAGTACACAGTCGTGGCTCTGTTAATGCCGCTGCCATGGCTCTGTTAAGGCCACAGTCGCGCCTCTGTTAAGGACACAGTGGTGGCTCTGTTAAGGCCGCTGTCATGGCTCTGTTAAGGACACAGTGGTGGCTCTGTTAAGGCCGCTGCCATGGCTGTGTTAAGGCCACAGTCACGGCTCTGTTCCGGCCACAGTCGTTCTTCTGGTTAAACTACAGATGTGGCTCTATTTAGGCCATCTTCGTACCTCTGTTAATACAACAGTCGGGAATCTGTTAAGGCTACAGTCATGGATCTGTTAAAGCCACCGTCGTGGCTCTTTTGAGGTTATAGACACGGATCTGTTAAGGACACAGTCTCGAATCTGTTAAGTCTACAGTCGTGGATCTGTTTGGGCCACAGTCATGAATCCATTAAGTCCACCATCGCTCAGTTAAGACCACAGAAGTGGCTGTGTTAAGGTCCCAATCGTGGCTCTTTATGCCACAATCGTGGCTCTTTATGCCACAATCGTGGCACTTTTTAGGCCACAATTGTGACTCATTTATGGCCACAATCGTGGCTCTATTAAAGCCACAATCGTGGCTTATTTAAGACCTCTTTATGCCACAATCGTGGCTCTTTATGCCACAATCGTGGCACTTTTTAGGCCACAATTGTGACTCATTTATGGCCACAATCGTGGCACTTTTTAGGCCACAATTGTGACTCATTTATGGCCACAATCGTGGCTCTTTATGCCACAATCGTGGCTCATTTAAGGCCACAATCGTGGCTCATTTACGGCCACAATCGTGGCTCATTTAAAGCCACAATCGTGGCTCATTTAAGGCCACAATCTTGGCTCATTAATAAACACAATCTCGGCTCTTTAAGAATCATCATGGCTCTTATAGAATCATCGTGGCTCTTTTAGAATTACAACCGCAACACAATCAGAGCCACAATAGTAGCTTTATTAAAGCCACAAACTTGATTTGAAGGTCACAATCGTGCCTGTTTTGAGGCCATAATCGTCGCTCTTTAAAGCCGTGACTTCTTATAAGACCACAGTCGTGGCTATATTAGGAGCGCAAGTGCAGCTCTTTTTAGGGCCACTATCGTGGCTATATTAGGAGCGCAAGTGCAGCTCTTTTTAGGGCCACAAGTGTGGCTCTTTCGGGACCACAAGTGTGGCCCTTTCGGGACCACAAGTGTGGCTCTTTCGGGACCGCAAGTGTGGCTCTTTTAGGGACCACAAGTGTGGCTCTTTCAGGACCACAAGTGTGGCTCTTTCAGGACCACAAGTGTGGCTCTTTCAGGACCACAAGTGTGGCTCTTTCGGGACCACAAGTGTGGCTCTTTCGGGACCACAAGTGTGGCTCTTTCAGGACCACACGTGAGGCTCTTTCAGGACCACAAGTGAGGCTCTTTCAGGACCACAAGTGTGGCTCTTTCGGGACCACAAGTGTGGCTCTTTTAAGGGTCACAAGTGTGGCTCTTTCAGGACCACAAGTGTGGCTCTTTCAGGACCACAAGTGTGGCTCTTTCAGGACCACAAGTGTGGCTCTTTCAGGACTACAAGTGTGGCTCTTTCAGCACCATCGTGGCGATTTCGGTGCTGCAATCTTGGTTAGTTCAGAGACACCCTCGTGGCACTTCCAGGGACACAAACGTGACACTTTCGGACCGCAGCCATGACTCCGTTGGAGCCGTGGGGACTTTTGCTAGGTACTGTGGTGGCTATTTAAGGGTCACAGTTGTGGCTTCTTCAGGGACACCGTTGTGGCTTTTTCAGGGCTACAGTCTTGGCTTTTTTAGGGCCACAGTTGTGGCTATTTCAGGGCCACAGTTGTGGCTATTTCAGGGCCACAGTCGTGGCTATTTAAAAATTGGGCCATCAGAATGGAAACCCTGAGGCGGCCTACATTTGAAGATAATTATTTTCAACAAATAAATGCCATAAAATGTCCTTTCAATTCACCAATAAAGATTCCACACTTGATTTAGATTTTTATATTTTTTTTGTTCCGAAAAAATACCTCTAGATGGATTACCCTTTATGTATTTTTCTTTTAATTCATAATCACAAAAAATTTGCTGGTTGGCAACTTCTACTTAAATCAGATAATATTACAAGATAGGACATCAGCTTGATGCTACAACCATTAAGCTCTTTTCGATATTTTGTACCAGCAGCTGGTGCAATCACACCACAGAAACATACACTGTCGATCAGCGAGCACAAGCACTTAAATGCGCCAGCATGATACTGACGTATATGGATCCTAACAAATCTAAGCTTCATAATTAACCTTCTCTGCAAATGGACATTTTCCCTGAAAAATACTCCTTTCGGGGTGCAACTCTGCATTTACCACACCACCCTCGTAATATAATCGCCCATGTGTCATTATTTACCGTAGCTTGCCTACACTCAAATGCACGAGTACGAGTTATGATTGTTTGTCAACACTACGTTTTTACGTCTCTACTCTCGCGTCTCAGGCCGCGCCGTTACACTCTCCCATCGTCCTTTAATCGCACATGGTCGTTATCATAACATAATGTTTTGTTTTCGAGTGCCGTGTACAGCTGTGATGTCGGTGCGGGAAGGTGTGTGTAAACGTATGTGTGTGCTTATGACTGAGAGTGCTGAAGTAACTAAAACACGCCGACTAGTGGCAGTAGTTATACGAGTTGAAGTAAAGTGGTATTTGCAGGTGCCTATCGTATTTCATAATACTAGTAGTTCTTACTCCTTCTCTCTCCCTCTCGCTCTCTTGCATTCGGCTCTCGGTTGTGGGGGCTTCTGTTGCAACAAATGTTTGTGTTTAGTTTAATGTTGTCTAGTGGTACTTAAGGAGGGTATGTGTGTGTGTATGTACGTGTGATGCTGCTGCTGGCTGTAGCCGTTATGGCATGGACAAGTGTGAGTAGTTGTAGTGTAGTGTTCTTGTACAAGCATTCCTTCTAAAGTACGGTAGTTAAGATCCTTAAGATTGTTACTACTTACTCACACATACATTTATGTATATAATGGTACATAAACACACACACACTAGCACACGCACTAATAGTTGTTTTACGGTCGGTGGTGGTGGTGGTGCTAAAGCGGCCCTCTGAGGTTAAGAAGAATGCCTTGTTTTAGTTGCTTCTCTTGTTGGGCTTATGAATGCAGGATACACATGGACATTGTCTAAATAAATGGATGGATGTTACGCTGTACATGTGTAGTAGTATTAGTATACGACGTTTATTTTCGAGGCTATGAAAAAAATATTATATATCCTAACATTCATCATCATTCTTGTTGCTTTGCTCCTTGCAGTGAAATATGTCATAAATGTCATTTGGCATGTCTTGACCTAATAAGTGCTTGTCAAGGATCAAAATCTTCAGCAGCAAAATGAGTGGAATGTAGTGGTTTAACGAGCATGTAACATTAATCGCTGATGAGGGCTAATAGGGAAAAGTAAACTTTTGTTCTTAGGCATAAGTTGTATGATAGATTGTATTTCTATAGGCGGAGGACAAAATATTAAGGCAAAATATGAGTGGGCCACATTAAAAAAAATGCTTTTTAGGGACCGATAAAAAGAAAAGCCATAATTCAGAATTCTCCTCACACTACATTTTAATTAAATTTTGCACAAACTGTGTAGGGATAAGACAAATTATATGAGTAGATATCATCAAAACAAGTGTAAGCAAGTGTTATTATGAATAGACGTATTTCTACCTCTTTTAACAAAATAGATTTGGTTTAGTGAGAACATTTCAAAGCTTTTTCTATTTTAGATGCAGGGGCTTTTTGTATGGAAATCACAAATATCAAAAAATCAACGTTATGCTCTAATTTCGGTAGAATTTTATATTGGAATAATTAGATCTTGTACTAAATTTGATTGAGAATGGCATTTAAAAGAGACTTCTAGGGCAGCTGTACCTGAAAACGAGACTAAACTACAAGGTGGGCCAAAAGTTACCATGGGCTTTAAAAATATAATAACTTTTAGTTTATGTTTTTTTTATTTCAGATTATACGAGGCTGATTTACACATTTCTGGCCTAATAATGAAAATGCGAATATTTATCATCAAAAATGGTTTTATTGTTTTTCACAGTATCCTCCAGCATGATTTATACACTTTCGCATGCGCTCAAACCTATTGTCGAAGCACTTTTACCACTCCGATTGAGACACCTCCAAAACATGGTTTTTGAACGATTTAACAGCATCTTCTGGCGACGAAAATCGTTGACTACGCATTTTTTTTCTTGATGTGCGGAAATAAAAAGAAGTCATTGGTTGCCAAGTCAGGGCTGTACGGCGGATTACCCATCAATTCGACGTTTTGGCCGGTCAAAAAGGCGCTGGTTTGAGCCGATGTGTGAGAGCTCGCATTATCATGGTGCCCAATGATTCGTCTTCTCTTGTTCGTTTTTCGAATTTCTCCGAAGACTTCAGGCAAACAAATTGTGGTGTACCACTCAGAATTGACCGTCCTACGTTGCTCAAGCGGAACACTTGCCAAATGAACAGTTTTGCCAAAGAAACAGGCGACCATTTGCTTCGAAGTGCTTCTTCCACGAACAACTTTCGTTGGATTTGGCTCGTCTTCGAAGACCCACACACACGGTCGATTGCTGTTTTGTTTCGGGCTCATACGCATAGATCCATGATTCGTCACCTGTGACGATCTTATAAACATCCTTTAAAACACCGCGATCGTATTTTTTCAAAATTTCTTTGCACCAATTGAAACGAGCCTTTTTTTGAGCGATTGTCAAATTGTGCGGGATCCAACGAGAACAAACCTTTTTTATGGCCAGGTGTTAATGCAATATCGAATGTATGCTGGTAGAAGAAATGCCCTCTATCTCACGGTATGTCACATGACGATCTTGCATTATCAGTTCATGCACGGCATCAGTGTTCTCTGGCACAACGGCCGTTTTTGGACGACCTTCGTCTTTGAGCGAGCGTCGTGCACGATTGAATTTATTAAACCTGTTATTCACAGTGCTATAGGATGGTGCTTCATCGCCATACAAAGATTTAAGTTCTTCGATGCACTCTTGTCGTGATAATCCACGTCGAAAGTTGTGAAAAATGATCGCACGAAAATGTTCACGAGTTAATTCAATTGTTTTTGACAAGTTTATTTATTCATGTCACTGTAAACAACCCAAATGATGGTCGTTTAAATAACACTTGGAAATAAATAATGGAGATTCACAACTGAACCAAGAACCAGAATAATAGAATTTTATTATCTAAATCAGCGATCAATTATTTTAACGCAAACGCATGAGTGATGAAGCACACTTTCTTTTTAATGGCTTTCTTAGTACACGGAGAGAAAAGATATGGTTACACTATGGTCACCGCAACAATAATATGTTCTCTACAATAAAAGCATGTTCGCCGCAACCATAGTATTGTTTTTTGAATTTAATTTTGACAATAGTATTATTGCGACAATATTGCTATTGCTGAAATGTAACAATAGTATTATTGCCAAATTTAGAAATAAAAATATGGTTGTAGCAACCATATAAACATGGTTAGTGCAACAAAAGTATTGTTATTTAAAATTTACGTTAACAATAAATTTGATTACGGCAACCATACAGTATGGTTGCGACTATGGACATAACAAAACAGGTTTTATAGAGCATACATGTATGTGTGTGCGTATGTTTTTTTGATATACAAAAAAAACACATACACACCATACAGTGAATGGTTGCTGTCCATTAAAAAACAAAAAAAAAATCGGAAGGTAGTTCGAGGGATTTTTATTGTGTTTACATTGTTCGGTAAAATACTCTAATACCGACTGGTTCTCGTTTATTTAAAATCTGTCTGCACTTAAGTATATAACTATTGATCATGGTTTAATCACATTCGTTTCTTGGTGTCTACGGATGGTGAATTAGCATTCACCCCTGCTGGCAACTAAAAGTATTTTTGACCGTTGGAATATATATTGAATGAAATGTTTAATAAAAACATGGCCTCAAATCTGGCTATGAACCAAAAGTAATGCAATTTAAAATAACATACTTAAAAAAAATCTCTATTTTTGAACAACAACAATAACCAATCCTAATAAATAATTTTGGGGATCATACTACGGTTGTGGGGATCATAGTATGGTTGTGTGTGAATCATACTATGGTTGGGAGGATCATACTATGGTTGTATGAGAAACATACTATGGTTGTGAGGATCATAATATGGTTGTGGAGATAATAGTATGGTTGAGTGTGAATCATACTATGGTTGTGGGGATCATAGTATGGTTATGTGTGAATCATACTATGGTTGTGGGGATCATAGTATGGTTATGTGTGAATCATACTATTGTTGTGAGGATCATAATATTGTTGTGTCACTGCCATATACCCAACAATAGTATGATCCTCTTCGAATATTGTCACCCCAACCATACTTTTTTTCTGCGTGTAAGCAGAACTGTAGATACTGGGGTTCTGAAAATCCATGAGCCATTCATCAACGCCAAGTGCACTCCATTATGGTGTGGAATCACATCTGCAATATCATTGGGCCTTACTTCTTCGAGAATGAAGATGGAAGTGCTATAACCGTAAATGGAGAAATGTATTGGTTTATGATAAAAAAATTTGTAACGTCCTGCTCTTGAAAACAGACCTAAGATGTGGTTGCAGAATGACGGAGCCACTGCCCGAGCCACAATGGCACTTTTAAGTCAAATGTTTGGAGAGCAAATAATTTCCGGAAATTTGGAAATTATTCTCGCGCTAGATTTGTCAGCACCCGACTATTTTCTGTGGGCTTATTAGAAGGAGCGAGTATATGTGAATAAGCCCGAGACAATCCATCAACTCAAGGCCAACATTGTTGCAGAAATTAGAACGCTACAGCCACAAATTTTAAAAGATGTTATGGTAAATGCTCTAGAACGAGCCCATTTTTGCGAAGCTGAAAACGGGGGCCATTTAAGTGACATTATTTTTCATACTTAGTGTAAAAAAAACTCCATTTTGTATATTATATAATCTGAGAAAATAAAAAAAAATAAACGAAAAAGTTATTAAAGTTTTTAACCCCATGGTAACTTTTGGCCCACCCTGTACAATGGCAAAATGCACTGTTCTGCAACAAAGTCCTCCTTTGGACGAAGCCAACTGATCCTTATGTAAATGTCCGTGTTAGCCCATCATTTCTCGAAAACTATACGTTTTCGAGCAATCGCATTTTTTAAACTTGCCTTAAACTTTGGCAAATTACCGATTTATTTAAAAATGAGCAATATTAATTGGTTAGAAATACATCTTTTATGTAATTTAAAATTAACAAAAATCGAATAAAAATAGTGGAAAGTACAGCTAAAAGAAATAATTTCTTTTTTAATTTTTAAAATTTTTGTTTTCAGCTGACAATTATACCCCTACTCTGTAGCTCCACCACAAAATTATAAAGAACGCACTATAATGATTCCAATGTGGTATATTTTTTGATAATTCGGCACAAATTGCCTGAGTTATAGCAGTTTTTGTAGAAAATCATAGTATTTTTCATACAGACATTGTAAAGAAATGACATGTTTAATTTTGAATTTCACCATTATCACGATACATCGAAAACTATAAGTGATGGGCCAAAACAAACATTCAGTTCAAATTCAGGAGATTATTTTACATTAGGATCAGTTGGTTTTGTCTAAAGAAGCTGGCAAATTCGCATTTAACGAGAACTACCGAGGGAGGGTATTCCACTAAACAAAGTAAACACAATGAAAATCCCTTGCACTACTCTCCGATATTGCCTATGCACATAAATTAAATGGGAACTTGGCTGCTCTTTTGTTTGCCTGCTTTCAAGTTGCCTGAGTTATAACAGGTTGTGTAAAAAATCATAGGATTTTTCATACAGACGTTGTAAAGAAATGACATGTTTAATTTTGAATTTCCCGATTATCACGATATCTCGAAAACTATAAGTGATGGGCCAAAACAAACATTCAGTTAAAATTCAGGAGATTATTTTACAGAACGATCAGTTGGTTTTGTCTAAAGGAGCTGGCAAATTCGCATTTAACGAGAACTACCGGGGGTGGGTATTTCACTAAACAAAGTAAACACAATGAAAATCCCTTGCACTGCTGTCCGATTTTGCCTATGCACGTAAATTAAATGAGATTTACGTGTCTGCCTGCTTTCAAGTTTGATGTTCTGCATCCCATGCATGTGTAATAATACCAGGACGGCATACTGTAGTTGATCTTAACAAAAACAAAGAGTTTTAATCGTTTGGTTTGTTTTTGTGCAGTGCAGATATGCGAAACGATAAACACAGCAGACAGACATGCAGACAATCAATTACATTCTTTGCATTCTTATCACATCCACTATTTACACGATTATTAACAAAAGCAGGGAACACAAAGGCCGAGAGAGTGAGAGAGCGAAAGACATTTACACACACACACCACTACTAACAACAAACACACATGGTTATAGGCAACAGCAATGAATACTAATTGCATTGAATTGCATTCGCACTCGTTCGATGTTGCTGTTGTTGTTGTTGTATAGTTGAATGACACCATGTTTTTGTAGTTGTAGTTGTTGCTGTCGCTGTAGTACTCGTACCGTGTCTGTCGGTCGGTGTGTGTACTGCTGAACCAGAGGTAAGAGGATAATAATGCGAAAAATAAATAAATGCAAATGTTGTATTAGTTATTTAGTGTGTACACACGTAGATATTTAATAGGTGTGTTTTATTTGTCCATGTGGCTACTTGTTTTTCATCAGATAGTGGAAAGGGAAATCAAATTGATCATCTTGTGATAGATACGAAGCAACGCTTTTAATTTATTTCACGAAGAGGGTATTAACTTAAATTTTGGGTTTAACAGTAGACACAAAATGAACTGCTTGTGTTAAGACTTAAGATATGATTTAAAAAAATTATGGCATTCTTAAAAAAAATTCCAATCAAAAGTGTCCAAGGTAGGCTACCACCTTTTAATTTGTTTAGTTATTGGCGAAAAATACAATAAAAAGGAGACAATATAAGGGGTGTTTTTTATTGGGGTATAGAACTTTAAGTTGGCATCACTTTTTTAACTGGCGGCCATTTTGTCAGCTGTCAAGTGATTAATATTTAGTTTGGTTTGCCATTTCATCATGAACAGGTTGACAAAAGAACAACGCTTGCAAATCGTGCAAATTTATTTCGAAAGTAATGGTTCAGTTCGCGAAGTTCACCGCAAGCTCCGTCCATTTTATGGTCGACATAATCGTCCATCAGAGCAATTAATTCGGTTAACCATGAATCGGTTAACATGGACCATTGGATTATTTTCTTTGGGGATATGTGAAGTCGCTCGTCTACGCCAACAAACCAGAAACGTTAGGGGACTTGGAAGCCAACATTCGTGGCGTTATTGCCAACATACGGCCCCATATGCTCGAAAAAGTGGTTGAAAATTGGACCTGTAGAATTGGCTTTATTCGAGCCAGCCGCGGCGGCCACATGCCCGAAATCATATTTAAACATTAATGGCATAAAATTATCCTTCCAATAAAGCCAAATTGATGGACATTAAAACGATTTTCTTGTTTTTTTTCAATTCGAAGTTCTATACCTCAATAAAAAACACCCTTTAGTTTCGTATCATTACTAAGTATCAGCGAAGGTGAGACAGGGAGCTCATTCTAATGGTATAAACATCTGAGGAAATAGCCATGGAATTCTCGTGACGAATGCTGCCAAAGAAAATGAAGTGTAACGAAACGATACAGAAGCAAAGAATGCTGCCCATAACGCAACGCTGGTGGGTGTAGAAAAATGCGCTGTTAGGGGCAAATATCAGATCGACAAACAAAAAAACGGTAAATGAAGGTAAGTGAGTGTAGGAAGTTTGAGAGGCTCAGGAGTAGAAATGATTATAGAAAATGCCAAACATTAGACAGGGAGCCCATTCTAATGGTATGAACATCTGTAGAAATAGCCATGAAATTTTGGTGACGGTTACGGTAAGTGTAATGAGGACTAGGCAAGTGACTAGGAAGAAGATTTTTCCAACCTATTGACGCCTGAAGATTATGTAAAAGAAGACGACAGTGTACCAATGACGGCGAAGATTTCCAGTTAATCCAGCCTAGCTGGAAATATATTCTAAAAGCTCTTGTAAGAACAGAGGCCTTATGGACACGATAAAGCTTATATCGAGCTATTTCACTAATAGAATGCTTACTTATGAAAGTGACGCTGGATCAGAACGATACAATATTGCAGCTAAAGTTCCATAAATATCCGTGCTGGGCCCGTTTCTCTGGAATATGATGTCTGTCGAGGTCCTTAGACTTTCCATAACCATCGGTGCTCGAATTATTGGCTTCACTGACAAAATAGCGGTAGTTACAGTAGCCAAATGCGTTTGTCAGGTGGAAACCGCAACCACCTGGGCTAAAATCCGCAAGTCTGACGTTGCCCTAACACCGAAGCAGTTTTGATTTTGAGTCGGAAATCGGTAGAGTAGAGTAAGGGACCAATTCATAAGATTACCCGGTCCCTGAATTATCTTGAAGTCATAATCGACCACAGAGTACATTTCAATTATCACATTGACTACGTAAGCGAAAAGGTGGCAAGAACGCAGGCTTCGCTTGCCAGTAGAAAGTGAAATGCAGAAAAAAATAAAGCCGACTTACAGACTTAGAACACTTAGAACCATGGCTTTGGCACGATCTCTGAGGAGGCAGCCGGAACTCAGCTCAAAACTGGTTATGGGTGTTTACGGAAGTATCTGCACAGATTTTAAAGCGATAACTTCCCAATGTGCTCTAGCTGTGTCGCATCGAGGAAGATGAAGACTATGTGTTCCACTGCACTAGATTTGAGGCAGGGGTTCTTTCATTTGAAAACGCACTCTAAGCATGTAGAGGAGTTTATGCTCCATTGCCTGCAGAACTAGAAAGTCGTAAAACGGCCGACGTTTTCTTTCACCTCGACAAAGTAAGAAGATCTGAAGACACCATTGGAGGTCACGCACATTGGTTCGCGCGGAATTCTAGTCTTAACGCGGTTAAACATATAAGAAGAATAAGTTTTGGTATACCCTTACCCTTGGGGTAAGAGGGTATACATCATTTGACCCTACATTAAGACCCTACATATGTTTTGACCAAATCCATTTCATGACTTGTTAAGTCATTTTAGCTATGTCCGCCTGAGCGGCTGGTTCGCATGATAACTTTCGATAGGAGATTTTTGCATTTTGCATGTTGTAATATTTTTCAAAAAATTGACTATGCGATTGAAAATAGGCAATACTGTCACTACCCTGCTGATAGCTCCCACAGAAATGTAGCATTACACCCACTTTTGGTATTCTTGTAGTACTTTTAATACTATTTGCACGATCTCACTAAAAATCCATACTTAAGAGCAGCGGTACAAGGTGAACGTGATGACAGAGAGTTGAACTTCTAGCCACGCTTTCTCTGATGCCTCTTAACACAAATGACCCTGCTTCACTGGAGATTAAAACCCACAAAAATTTTGAGCAAGTGGTTAAAATTCGCTTAAATTGTGATTATAATATATTAATAACGGCTATATACTCGATGTTGAAAAAAGTGGTTGACACCCCAATTTTGCTACCTCTACTATAAAATGCACCATTTTACCCGCTTTTGTTTTTTGTGTAATATCTTGATACGATCCAACTGAAAATCAATACCTGGTGACAAGCCTAGCCACGCTTGCTCTTCGTACCTTCCACACAAATTACCCTGTTTCAGTGAAGATTAAAACCCACATTACTTGACACCTAGTCTTAATAACGGCTTTATACTCTCATATAAAAAAGTGGTTGACACGCCCCATTCTAGTACCTCCACCATGCAATGCTTCATTTCGCCCACTTTTGGTTTTTGTGCAATATCTTGGATACTATTCATACGATCTAACTCAAAATCAACACTTTATAACTCAGTTATAAGTTTAACTTTATGACAAATAATTTGATTCCTAGCCACGCCTCTTATGGCGTCCATGTTTTAGAGTATAATGGAACCTACATAACTTGTCTCCTAGTGGATGAAATATATAACATATTGCGAACTTCATAATATTTTTCCTACGGCTTTATACAGGCTTGCGAAAAATATAAATGACACGCCCCATTCTGGTACCTCCTACTTAAACGACCATGTACGAGATGCCAATAAAATCGCTACACTTTAGTTAATCGGGATCGGAAAGAAGAAAAATATAAAATCCAAATGTGGGTAAGGGTATATGCAATCCTGATCAACCGACTAAAGATTTTTAATTTGTTATATACTTTAAATCGTCGCATACTTTGAGAGAATACAACACAGAGTTGTTATGCTCAGCGACTTTCTACTCTACGTGTGTTTCTTAGGGCCTGTTCACACCGTCAAAACTACTCGTATCACAGCCCAAATTGTTTTCTCAATTGCAACAAAACACGACCAATAACAATTTGCTCATACGCTGTTACTATAAACATGTGGCGCATGCGCATTAACATTCACCATGTGTGAGTGTGTGCGTGGATCGTATGTCTCCGCATCGGGGAGAATGACACACAATAAAACCAATAAAGGTAGCAATAAAACAAATGCAAATAATTATGAATACTAGCCATAATGATGACTGTAACGATACGAATGACAAACGAATACTAAAAAGACAGCTAATATTAACAATATAGAATCAAATACAAAGTCAACAACAACGTAAACTATGACAATACTTAGCACACAGACAACGAATGTCATTAAAGACAGTGTGTGACAACATTGTTTTCGCTATTTTATTTGTTTATTAAATTAAAAACAAAGAAATACGCAATAGACTTTTTTCATATTTATAAGCCGCACTAAATATGGCAATGACAAACGATGGGGAGATTATACACCAGTCCAGAGTCCGGGAGGGGTCGCATGCAGGCAGAAGAAGCGAGGGTGGATGATTAATAATGCAGTCCACACACGCTCTTCGAAAGCAATACGTTATTCTACGAGTATTGTAAGCAGCTAATAGCCTTTAATGCAGAAATAATGGGAAATAGATTATGACGCTGACTTTTCGCTGACAGTCGTACTTGACTGCGGGTCTTAGTCATCTCCAGTATGGAAGTTGTGGACTTTGAATGAAAACTTTAGCAAAAAAAAACTCCCATTACCAAGTATTACTACTTCTTAGTAAGGCAAACAGAAAAAGTCGTTCTCATTTACTTCTACACGGTAATGACATTGAAGGAAAGTACTTACACGCAAGCATACAAGTTCAACAAAAACTACTTACTGTAAGCATTGACAGAACCTAAAAATAAGGAGTATTTGCGCGAGAGTGAATGGCAGCAAGCATACAAAGAAGCCAAAAATAAGTAGTCTTTATTCACAAGTGAGTAACAGGGAGAGAGAGAGAAAGAGGAAGTTCAAATGAGAAGTAATTAAAAATACACTTCAGCAGGCATAGAACACTTCGGTTGGTAGACTTTGGACTCGGCATAAGAGCCGGTCATTACTGATGACGTCTAATACCCACAGAATATTTTGTCATAATCCGAAACTCGGATATAAAATTGGAATGCTCAACCAACTGGCCAAAAAACCCGATTGGTTTTATTTTATTCTGCGGTTTGTAGGCTTTTAGTTTAAACGACTACAGTTGTGCTCAGTTCATCCTACACCAAGTAAATCCAGAGCTTAAGCTCAAATATCATAAGGTTTTTCTTTTTTTTCGCTTTCATCTTAAGTGTCATCAATGAGCCCTTCTGTTGGCGCAACTTTGCCATGATTTCCATGATTTTTTTTAGAAAATTTAAACTTACAAATTGTTACCCGAAATCTGTCCGGACATCTGCACACATGGTGGCATGTCTGTCAGTGCGTCCTTCCGTCTGTCTGTCTTTCTGTATGCACATATGTAAAATCCATACATACATAATTTATTAAGCAAATAAATGCACAAACATGACTAAAGTTTGGGTCTAGTTTTTTAGTGGTTGTTGTAGTTGATGTTCCTGTTGGTTTCCATGTGGGTAACACATATCAACAAACGAGGGTGGATTCAAAAGTACATGGAAAAAGGTAGGTGTGGAAGCTACCATGTTAGCCTATACAAGAAGTCTCTACGAACTCTAATCTTCATCTCGTCGAAGGAGCATTTGAAACATATTCATTACCAGATTCTGTTTTGCCAGTACCAGCCTTGTTATTGGATGCTAATTTCATTATTCGTCGAAGGACCATATCACTATCAAACTATCAACAATTTCTTTTGCGGTCATATAGACTTTCTTATGGTACTTCAAGCTGATATACTTTGTTCCGTAGGTGACGTATAAAAATTAGCAGCTACCGCTCGAATCATTTATTGTGCAGCTTACCTTTATTTCGTCGAAGGACCAAATAAAACATAGCCACCTACAGCTTCCGATGTGCTAGTACCAGCCTTGTTATTGTATGCGCATTTCTTTATTCGCGAATGTCATATCGCGATCAAACTATCATCAGTTTCTTTTGCGGTCATATAGACTTTCTTATGGTCCTTCGAGCTGATCTATTTTAGTTCAAAGGGGACGGTTATAATTGGCAACTACCATCGAATCATTAATTGGGCATCTAGCCTTTATCTTGTCGGAGGACCATATTAAGCATAGCCCTCACCAGCTTCTGATGTGGTAGTACCAGCCTCGTTATTGTACACGCATTTCGGTATTCGTCGAAGGACCATATCGCAATCAAACTATCAACAGCTTCTTTTGCGGTCGTACAGACTTTATTATGGTCCTTCGAGCTGATGTATTTTGTTCCGAAGGTTACGGTTAAAAATTTGCAACTACCATCGAATCATTTATTGGGCATCTACCTTTATCTCGTCGGAGCACCATGTTATGCGTAGCCCTCACCAGCTGCTGATGTGTTAGTACTAGCTTTGTTATTGGATTATCATTTCATTATTCGCCGAAGGACCATATCGCAATCAAACTATCAACAGCTACTTATGCGGTCGTAAAGACTTTGTTATGGTCCTTCGAGCTGATGTATTTTGTTTCGAAGGTAACGGATAAAAATTGGCAACTACCACTCGAATCATTAATTGTGCATCTCACCTACATCTCGTCGAAGGACCATATTCAACATAGCCACCATTACTGCTAAATTCTGCTACCAGCCTTGTTATCGGATCCGCATTTCATTAAACATCGAAGGCCCATATCGCGATCAATCTATCAGCAGCTTCTAATGCAGTCGTAAAGACTCTGTTATGGTCCTTTGAGCTGATATACTTTGTTCCGGACAAAGTATATATGATATACTTTTTTCTGATATACTTTGTTCCGGACTACAAGCAGCTTTTAATGCAGTCGTAAAGACTGTGTTATGGTTCTTTGAGCTGATATCCTTTGTTCCGGAGGTGACGGTAAAAAATTGGCAACTACCACTCGACTTTTATCTCGTCAAAGCACCATATAAAACATAGCCACCCCCAGCTTCTGATGAGCTAGTACCAGTCTTGTTATCGGATTCGCATTTCATTATTCGCCGAAGGACTATATCGCGATCAAACTATAAACAGCTTCCTATGCGGACGATAAGACTTTTTATGGTCCTTCGAGCGGATATACTTTGCTCCGAAGCTAATTTTCTGCAGGCCTTCCGATAGAAGCGGGCGTTAAAGCCTTGCTCGGCAATCTAAGTCTACGTTAATTTGAAATGAATGAATGAATGAATGAATGCAGCAAGCATGCCTCCGAGCATCCTAAGAAGGCTTCCTAGAAGGTCTTACTCTGCCCTCCCTTTTCCCGCTAAGTAGATACGGAGCAGTTCTCTACATGCTGCTCTGGCAACATGGACGTTATTTACGCAGCCTCCCTCGCAACGATGTTGTTACACCATGCCTGTAAATGAGTGACTGTAGTCTGAGCTGCCTTCGAGCTTCCATTTTTACAGACGAATGCAACAGCAGCAGTAGTAGTCGATCGGTCTTTCCATCTGTCTATACAGTCCTTCCATCAGTTACTGCAGGTTGATTGTATGCTGCACAAACACATGATTATTTGATTCGAATATGTATGTGTGTGTATGTACTCGACATGCAAACAAGTATGCGTGTATGTATTTGCATTCGGTCTGTTTGTTATTTTTAGACCGACTTTTTTCGCTCACTCTCCCGAAAATTTGCAGCAAAATCGCACACACTCATTCACGCCCTACAGACGTTTGTTTGTATATTCAAAGTCCACGCAATCAGAACGAAAACGAATGCGACGAACAACGAAAAATCGCATACAAAAATATTTTCGAATCGACGTCATGAGTTCATTTTCGAAGTTGTTGCTGTTGGTTTTCTGTTTCATGAGTTCTTTCGTGTTTGTTTGGCGGTGTTCTTTAGCGGCAGCTTCATCATGCCCGGGGCAGTGTTGCCAATTCTTTTTGTGTTTTTGTTTTTTTGGACGAACAGAAGCGCAGCTAACTGGGAAACAAAAGGCACAACTGCACCTGGAGATGTATTCTCAAATGCAGAGCATTTTATATCGCCAGAGGCTGAGGTGGGATGTTCTCGATGGATTGATTCGCTGCGCATTAATGGAGGCGCTTGCGGCATCGCATTAAGTGACGGAGAAGGTTAACTTACGACGTTCATAAGCTGAATTAAACATTGAGTATGCCACCAGAGTGGAGTAAAAATATGGTCCTTCGACATGTATGCACAGCGCTTTAATATAGGCGCAAAGGCTTTTTATTATATGATGATCCATCCAAGGACTATATTTTGTAACGCCAGACCTCTGGGTTGACAGTATTTGGGCTTTCTAAATCGAGGTAAGAAATACTTAACTCCACGTCATCTTCTCAACATAGACGGCACACACATTTGACAAAAAATGCAGCAAAAGTCTTACACCTGAGAGAATACACAAGGACCTAATTCGGATTTGCTCTGACGGATGCAGGAGTGGTGATGCTGAAACTGCACTTGTTTCCCTGGGAATGTGAGAAGAACAACTCTTACATCACGTGGGGGTATTCCATCGCATTCTTCGGAGTTACTCCAACGGAGGCAGGGAAGGACCGTGGTATTTGACGGCAATAGCAGGCAAGACGTTTCTCTCTGAGCAGATAAATAAATTTCGCCTTCAGATGTAGGAGTTGCAGAGTAGTTCATTTCCTAGGGAAGTGAGAAGCACATGAGGATGCTTAAAGGTCTTCTTTTAGAGTTTCTCAACTTTGCTGATGCTCCTCGGTACAAGCAGGATAGCCAGCTCTGTTACGAGTATATGGAATGTATTCTTGGAAATTTCTCTGGGGATTCAGAAAATTACGCTGATGCTTATCAGAAAGGATAATCAGCTTGTATGTTTCTTTCGGGATATAAAAATTTTGCGGCTTCTAAAGCTTCAGGACCCTAAACTGGGAGGGACCTTTTTGTCGGGGCGATTCGAAAACATGAACCGAAATGGTCCAATGGTACAGGTCCATTTCGTAACGCTTCATGCGAAATTTGGTAGGCAACTGGAAAACAGGAAAATGTGACTTCTAAGGCAGCATATTCTAAAATTGGGAAGGATCTTTGTGCGGTGCTATAGGAAAATATTGACTCATGTTGTCCAGTTTCAACACAGATAATTATCTGTGTTGTATTATAATTAATGATCGTTCATAACTTACTATGCAAAAATTGGGCATGTTCGAGTGTGTTTCATCCTGAGCTGCAGGACCTCAAGTCGGGAGGGACCTTTGTATGAGAGCTATTCGAAAAGTTGAACCGATATGGACAAAGTTTACCAGAGGTCGGTGTTGGTAAATCAAAACGCTCTGTGCGAAATTTGGTTGCAGTAATATATGGCTTTTAGAGCTATAGGTTCTGAAATATGGACTGATTTTGACCAATTTCTATAGGGTTTGCTCTTGGAACAAACTTAAAGATTGTAGCAAGTTTTATAACTTTGACCTACGCTTTAATTACAACGACAGATGGACGGAGGGCTGGAGGGACGAACATCGCCCAATGAATCCAGATAATGATTCAGAGTTGATCGGTAAATTTAACAAAGAGTCATCTCCATTACTTCAAGGCATTGCAAACATCAGCAGTAAGTGATAATAACCTAGCCCCCAGTGTGGTGTAGGGTATAATTACCTCAACATACCATTAATGTAAAAAAGGGTACGAGTACGATATGTCTTTCAACACAATTAGCGGAGCACGGTATTGTTCGTAGCGTCACTAACCTGGACCTACTGATTAATGCCGGCTCGGAACGTCTAATTTATTTTATAGATCCATTCTTTTAAAGTCAAGTAAAATTGTAAAAGGTTAATAGCGTATTTAGTCTTTGTAGCCTATATCGAGCCATAAGCGCTAACCTATCGTAAGCCAAATTTTTGGAAAAAAAATTTTATTGCTGAAAAATAATCGTTAGGACAAGCCTCATCGTTTTGTATTTTTAAAATGACAAAATTGTTAGTAAAACATCAAAAAAAAGCTTTTGCATTTTATCGTAAATGATTGTTTAAATTTTATTGTGTAGCAATTTTATCGTAAGTCACACATCAAATTGCTGCAGCAATCGCAAATGTGTTCAGATTTTTTTATTGTTTTTTGATACAGTTATATGAGTAGGTAGAAATCTTAAATTTTTGCATTAAAACATTTGCATTTTTAATAAAGTTGTTTGAAATAAATAATAAAAACCGTCTCCTGTAAAATTTGCATTTTTTCACTTACGATAGGTTAGCGCTTATGGCTCGATATGGTAATCTGGCAACATTGAACAAAAGTGAGTTTAATGTGGCAACATTATTTCTCTTTGCTTACATCAAAGATAATATAATAGCAAGAGGGTTCATCGCCTTATTCGTCAAAATCAGACAATAAAATACTTTGATTTGCAATACAATATATAAAATCATTTTTTTTAAATAAATCAATACAATTTATTAAATAAATTAATTGCTACACTATCGCTTTCTATAAATGTGTAAAATTTCTTTGAACTATCAGTTTTTGTTGATTTAAATATTCACTTATGCCGTCTCGTGCAGATAGATAAAGTCAGTACGTTTTGGCCAAAAAGACCTCTTTGTTATATTTTTCTTTAGTTTTTTAACAAAACAAAAGGTGTCTACCAGACGCTTTGCTTAACTTCGCTGTTTTACTTTTTCTTCCTTCTATGACAAACAACAACAAACCTGATCTTATAAGCTTGTGGGAATAACTCCATTCAAAAGTAATAACAATAAATGATCACAACAAATCAAAAAACTCAACAAAACATATGTTTTTATAAAACAGGGTGGGTCATGTTTATTTTTTGTTTGGAAATATACATACGTGTGGTGGCTCTTACTCGTTTCATTAGCGACTTGAGGCCAACACACTTGTAACCGATTAAATTCAATACAAACGATAATTTAGTATCCTGAAAAAAACGCAGCTTATGCTTGACTTGTAAAAACGTAAATACTGGCGAAAAATTCACTAGAAGGTCCGTGTGTCACATGTGTTCGCAAATTTGAGAGTTGGTTCTCTCTTAATAACGTCCATGGATTAGGAACGTAGGCTTTCAAATTCAAAGCGTCACATCCTCTGCCTCATAAAATTGACAAACCATGTTCCTCTGTTTTTAACTGATGGCTAAGCTTAATAATCGGATATTTTGTAAATAACTCGACACAAGAACAACCTAATAAAACAACATTGCGTACGGGGAACTAGAATGCAACTATTCGAATAAAACCAAAAAAGAAAACCGTCAACGCTGCTTTCAACAGCCAAACCACCACAGCATCAACAGCAACAAATATTTGGACAATGTCCAAGGGGTGGCAACGCTCTGTTTAGTGATGCTAACCGTATGCGTATATATGCGGTAATAACAACAAACGAACACAACGGCGGCGGTAGCCGGCCGGCTGAATGCTTGATTGGGGTTGGTTGGCTTGTCTGGTCGTTCGTTCAGGTTGTTGTTGATTTCAATGTTGACGTTTATTTCGTTTTTTTGGTTTATCTCTGCCAAATGCTTGTCTGTTTGGGTTGGGCATGTAAGGCAGCAGCATAAGAGAAAAACGTGTTTTATTCGGTTGTCGTTGGTAAATTTAGTATATTGCACGCTTCTTTTCGACTTCTTTCCTCTGCTAAAGTTATTTTGTTTTTGCAGTATTTTTACTTTTATTTTTGTTTATAGTAAATTGGTGGTTGTATTCGGTGTGTGGTTTTTTTTGCTGCTATATTTTTCATTTTCCTACTTTATTGTGTTCATTTTGTGTTGTTGTTCTTTGCTGTTTGTGTAATCACCAACAGAGAGGTTATCGTTTGCTCTTGAACTTGAATAATACACCGAGACTTGCACACACGCTTACAAAAAAAGCAACAAATCAGCAAAAAATAACACAAAAAAGACAAAGTACGAATAAAAAGTAACAAAACTAACAATCAAACAAAAATTAAACAAGTTCACAAATCGACAGCGCCGACATATTGGGGGATTTTAAGCGAAAAACTTCTCCATTAGAGCCAGTACTGTTGAACTTGTGGCGCCCAACATGTCATAAATTGCAAGGATGCTAGCGAAAAGCAGATGCATAAAAAGGATTATATGTGACAGCGCATAGAGAAAGGGACCTAAGGGTAAAAAAATAAATTTTTGATGTGGACAACATCTGAGCATCGAATGAGAGATATGCGCGTTTTATGAAAGTGAAGTCGACGACTCTACACCAAAGATACACGTATTTAAATCATTAAAATGGCTCTCCTGAACAAAACTGGTTTTTACCCTTAGATCCCTTTCTATTTTGCGCGTCACATATATAAATCATTTTAGAGTCATCTTTATATAAAAAAGAAAAATACCAATCCATTGATATCAAGAGTATTTTGGAAATAATACACAATTTCGGCAATGCCGAGTTTTTGGCGCCCAACGTGCACAAATTTCAAACAATGAAACAATTTTTTCAGGGGATGTTTATTTGAGAATCCTGTCGACAAAAAGTGTTGTTATTTATAATTTCCCATGATATGTTAGCTTTACTTACAATTAGTTTTACATTTCATTCGTCGTAATTTCTTATTACTATTAAAAAACTGGACATCACGAACAACAATTTAGAACTGAAGCCGTATCTGAATAATTTTTAAAATAAGTCTTTATTATTCTGTATCTGTCCAGTGCACTGAGACATCGTAGCTTAATTTATGGAGCCCAAGTCGGAATACGAAACACACATACAATATCTAAAGAGAATCGCCAAACAAAGAGTGCATAACTCGACACACTTTCATTAAAAAAACAAAAAGGGGATCTTCACTCAAATCAGTAAGCTGTGTACGAGCCAACTTTTTGAAGACTACTACAAACGGCTAATACATTTTATAATAAATCTTCTAAAGGGAAAAATCTGATACTACAGTTGCTGACATTTACTACGGGAGAAGGCATTTACATACTGGCGACCAACGTGTCAACAATTTCTAACTTACTATCAAAGGCTAATATAGTTAATAAAGATTATAGCAAATAAAAAAAAGAAAAACGACTAGGCAAATGATGTATAGAGCAAAGAATTACCTACAGTGAATTCTGACTATTTTTCGAGCCCACTTTACTGCAGACAAAGAAGTACATTTAGTACCTTACGAATATTGGACAACAACGGACAGAAAAATTTCCGCATACAAGTTTAAAAGAAAGAAAATAAATTCTGGCGCTTAAAGTGTCAAACGCTTTCCGACTACAAGTTATGAAAAAACGCTGTTGAAAAAAGGTAACAAATACTGGCGCCCAATGTGTAAAAATTCGCGAGAAACACGTAAAAACTCACTGACAGAACCATATACAATAGAGAATATTGCGGATCAATGAAGCGATTGAGATCAGCTAGGCAAATTTCTTAATAATTTTTTCATTCATATTGGCCGGCTATTTTTGCTAAAATGTTTGCGCCCAACAAGTACATAAATCATACCATCAATGAAGGACATAAACCACAGAATCAAAAGCAATAACTTTTTTTTCAAACATTCCTCCATTTCAGTCTTAATAATCAGCCGACATAGACATTCACACTGGAAAACTGGCGCCCAGCTGGTCTAATATAAGCACTACGCAACCAAAAACAAAAAACGCCTTAAAACTGGCACCGAATAAATAAACCCATCACTTTTAATATACTTACAAGTACAATCAAACATGCTTAGCTGACCCCAGCTTCCTAGTAAAATGTAAACATCCTACTAACATTACTTAAACAACCTGAGAGTACGAGTAGATAACGATTGCTACACCTCACGAAGTTAGACAGAGCATACTGAATTATTTCCAAATTTCCCCCCACTGTGCAGTGCTGTTTTCTGTGCTACTACCATGTGAAAAAACATACAGCATTGACCACCGAAAAAAACATTAAATAATTGGTCTTACTTTTCATGCATGACAGACGAGTTGTAAAGATCTCTCAAGTCAAAGTTGTCTTCAAGTGCTGCTGGAAGAATGATGGGCGGCAGTCACTGGTTAGCAGCATAAAACAGGAAACATGAAACAAAGTTCTGTCTGTCTGAAAGATGCCCTACAATGAAGCGACAAGTAGATTTAATTTTAAGCCAGCATGTACAAAGTATTAAGGAGTATGGACAAGGTCACCAGGTAGCGGAGAAGGAGTTTATTGGAATAAGAGTGAGACAGTTGGAGGTTAATCAAGGATATCGGAAAAAGATAACGATTTGAACAGCTAAAGAGGTTCATACAGATCCTAATAAGTGGTCCCAAATTACGAGTATGTTTGATGAAACCTCGGACAAAACTGAACCAAATTTCTTCCGCAGGGAGAGAGAGAGATTAGAGGTGATGCAAAAGAAAATCTCAAAACATTTTTTTCTCACAAGTTGAGTAAACTATCTAGAGGTATTTTAACAAACTTTTGGATATACTTGCACTACGATCCCATGTGTAGGTGAATCAGAAAATTAAGATATTTTCTGTTTTATCTAGATTTCCTTAAGTTCAGCTATTTTGGGGTATTACAATCATTAGGAGAGACTTTTATTACGCTCTCATGGGTAAAGAAAAAAGATATTTTCTGCATTAAACAGATCTACGATTTTTAAACAATTTTTTTAAATTTCTCAGCATGCCCTAAGAATTGCTAATGGATCAAAATCTGCCCAAAGGATATATCAAAACGACAGAAAATAAGCTTTATGACATTATCGGAATATAATTCTTTTCGGTTTTATTGTCATACTACCATAGAAGTCTTTCGAACATGTAGAATAAAAGGTTTAGGAAAGCCTTTGTCCTTGGAACACTGAACATTTTTACAAAGTAGCTATCGATAGATACAGATGAGCTATTTTTTCAGCTTCTTAGATGCACGGAAGTTGACTTAAAGATACATAATAGGTAGGCTAGACGAACGCTAGGATTTCGTCTTAATTTCGCTCCCATATGGTTGATGAACCAGAAATGGACGACATTTTCTCTGTAACCCAGATTTCCTTCACGATTATTGAAAAATTATTAAGGTCACGTAAATTGCTCAACATGCTGTACGATTTCCTTCGGGATCAATATCATCCGCTAGGCAATTAGACAACCGAAACGACAAAAAATTAACTATGAGGGCTTCTTTATATATTTCTGGCCTAATAATGAAAATGCGAATATTTATCATCAAAAATGGTTTTATTGTTTTTCAAAGTATTCTCCAGCATACACTTTTGCATGCGCTCAAACTAATTGTCGAAGCACTTTTTCCACTCCGATTGAGACACCTCCAAAACATGGTTTTTGAACGCTTCAACAGCATCTTCTGGCGACGAAAATCGTTGACCACACATTTTTTTCTTGATGTGCGGGAATAAAAAGAAGTCATTGGGTGCCTAGTCAGGGCTGTATGGCGGATGACCCCCCAATTCGACGTTTTGGCCGGTCAAAAAGGCGCTGGTTTGAGCCGATGTGTGAGAGCTCGCATTGTCACAATGATTAGTCTTCTCTTGTTCGTTTTTCGAATTTCTCCGAAGACTTCAGGCAAACAAATTATGGTGTACCACTCAAAATTGACCGTCCTAAGTTGCTCAATCGGAACAGTCGCCACATGACCAGTTTTACCAAAGAAACAGGCGACCATTTGCTTCGAAGTGCTTCTTCCACGAACAACTTTCGTTGGATTTGGCTCGTCTTCGAAGACCCACAAAGTCGATTGCAGTTTTGTTTCGCGCTCATACGCATAGATCCATGATTCGTCACCTTTGACGATCTTATTAACGTCTTTTGAAGTATGACTTTAAGCTAAACTAAAGTATGACTTTAAGCTAAACTAGAATTTTATATTCTTGAGAAGCTTATTGTGCTGGCGACTTAAAGCCTTAGAGATTTATCTCTAAGCCATGTAAAAACTAATCTGAAAAATACATTAGCCGTTCGAAACCGGCGTCAAACAATAGGTCTCGGTCAGTGGGTATTGAAATTGATTCGCGTTCAGCTCACCGATTAGAGGGAAGTTGCCCCTTGTTCCTTAATGGGATGCTGTGTGTTGGAATTTAGGTAAGTGAGTAGCTTATTAATCCGTCGGTCTAGATCCCTAGGCCAACCAATGCTCTTTTCCCCAATATTCAAGGGTTCATTTCATAAACTAGAAACAGGCAGCCCACCTAGACAACCTCCATTCGCAGAATATGTCAATTCTTTTAGCCAGTCCGGACGTATTTGAAAAAAACCAACTACCGCCTTACACCGACTCCCTTTAACTTCCCGCCACAGCACAAAATAAAACTCGATTTGTTAGCGTTGTCGGTTAGCCTCTACTTTCAGTTTTGTGCTCCTTTATTTGGATTCCCAACAAAAAGAAACGGCAGCAACGATAGCAGAAGAACTTAACAATACGTATGGTTTCTGGTGGCTATAATGATTTGGCTTTAAAATAAAAAAAGTATAAAAACTAAAAGAAAAACTTGTTGTGATATATTCCGGCTTTATGGCTGCTGCTGTTGCCTTTGTGGTTTTTGTTATTTTCATCGCGTTGTCTTTTATTTGCAGTGCCAGAATTTCGTTCTGTCTGCTATGGTTTCTTGTTATATTTTTTGAATTGAAGTTGTAATAAAAGACAGACGACATTGTGGTCCACGTCTGGAAGGTGCTAGGACGACACACTACATATATAGGTAGGTTGGCAGACAGACAAACGTACAGGCGTACTGCAGCACGCTCACTACATACATCCATACATATCCTTGTTGATCTTGTTAAGAACCAGTTCGGAGTTGTAACGCCATACAGCACGACCACCACTCGATGATGATGTGGTTTTTTTGTTTTGCTAAAACAAGTTGAGACTTGGAGCTGTAGTAATTCGATATTTACGATATGTTGTTTCAATACCGTAAAAAACAAACTCACATTAAACAATGTTAAGTTGTCTGTCTACATTATTTTCTTTTGTTATAATTCGAGCTCATTATTATGAGAATCGACAGCTTTTTATAATGAGTCCTTGGGTTATTTGCCCAAAATAACTTTTGGGAGTAAATGTTGTTTTTAAGCCGGAGTATTTCATTTAAAAAGTCGCATTCGCTTTGTTTCGATCAATTCAGTGGTGTTCTGATTATGTTTGTATACCTTGAACATTTTAAATACAACACTGCGTTAGAGCAGTTCTGCAGGACCATCACAAAAGAATCTTCTAGAACCATTTCCATAGTGTCGGCAGCAAAGATAATGGGAATAACTTAAGCACGTCTCAAGAACTTAACTCAGTAGGTTTGTAATATTTGAAGAAGAAGCATTTAAGTGCAACACTGCATGGTAGCGGTAGTAGATGGTCATCTCGAAGGACCATTATAACCAACTCGTGTCCAAAACTGAAACAACACTGCGTTAGAGCAGTCCTGAAGGACCATCATAAACCTTCTAGAAACACTTGCGTAGTGTCAGCAGCGAAGATAATGGAAATAACTAAGGTACGTCAAAGTTTCAAAATAAACTTAACTCAGTAGGTTTGTAATATTCGAAGGATTTAACTAAGCTAGCCAAACACTTTTGCATCAACCACAGTAGCATATCAAAACTGGGATTTGATAAAACTAAAACATTTCAAATGTAACGCTGTGCGAAAGCAGTCTTGAAGGACCATCATAAAAGAACCTTCTAGAAACACTTGCATAGTGTCGGCAGCAAAGATAATAACGATAACTTAAGAATGTCAAAACTTCTAAAGACACATTTAAGTGCAACACTGCATGAATAGCGGTTGTGAGTGGTCAGCTCGAAGGACCATTATAACCAAATCGTGTACGATCACATTCCTCGCCTGCAGAGGTTATTGAATTTAACAAAGCTCGCCAAAAAAAAACATTTGCATTTTCCACAGAAACATATTAAAATATGAATTCGATAATCGAAGAAGACGCATGACGGTCATCTCGAAGGACCAACGCAAAAGTAATCTTGTAAAACCACATAAATACTTATTCATATATTCATTTCACGGGCCATGATTTTCTGTTTTCGGAGCGGATTTCTGTGATTTCTTGATTTAATGGCTTTGATGACATGATGTGTTCAAACAGAGCTTGGGCGGCCCGACCGGTAGCGGTCTTTTACATCGCCAGTCTCCTCAAACAGTTTTATGCATCGGTAGACGAACATGTGGCTAACCCCTAGTGGCCGGAGTGTTTTGAAAATATCGTTTTTTTCTTTTCACACTTGAAAAGCGCTACTACAGCGGTTCTCATTATCTGACCACTCCATGATGAATGTTGAAACAATTTTAAAATCCCGTTCCAGACTAACGCTATTGAGGTTAGCTTTCAAAACCCAGAAGACATTAACGGGGTATGTTCAGTTCTACTATTGAAATGGGTGTGTTCAATGTTGTAACAGTATTTATGTTTCTACTAAGTAGTGCCGCTCGGCAGCACGCATTATGGTATTCGATAAGCCAAAAAGAACCATTCCAATGCAACAACGTATGACAGGAATCTTGCAGTAGCCAGTTAACGCGAAGGACCATTTTAAAAAGAATCTTGTACAAGCACATATCTTGTACAAGCACAATCTTGTACAAGTACAGACTGTCGTTTGTCAGAAAAGGTTATGGAGTTAAACTAAACACTTCAAACAAGTGTGCTTTTCCACAGAAATAAATCAAGCAGTACTCGAAAAGCAATCTCTCAAATTCAGTAATGTATGATAGTAGCCTTGCAGTAGATGGTCGTCTCGAAGGACCATTATAAAAATAGTGAAAGGACCATCACGAATAGTGTTGCTGGACAGCAGACATTATGGAACTCGATAATGAAACAAAAAACTGTCAAAATCAACATCACATAGCAGGAATAGTTCATTAGAAAGTCATCTCGAAGGACCATTTTAAAAATAATCTTGTGGGAGCACATGTATCGCATCTCTTGGCAGCACATTTTTTGGGTCTTCAATCGATGCCTCGACAGCCGGTTCTATACACCGGTCGACCCGAAGGAGGAATTCTATGGTCAAGGGCTGTCACCTCGGCATTGTGTGCCGCTACAACAACAGGAACATGGGGGCTCCAATAAACTCGTCAAATACGTCGGACTTTTTTTCAAAGAAACTTTACAAAGCAGTTATTCTATAGTCGAAGAAGAATCATACAACAGCAACTCTGCATTTGTGTTTCAGTAGAAAAGGTAGGACCATATTAAGAGATTCTATTACAACCCCATGTAAATTTTTCACAGGAAGATCAGATTATTGGGTTTCACTAAGCATCTTAAAGACCTCTGAATTAATTTCGTGTTTGTTCATTCGACCTAGAAGAATCATCATAAAATAGTCAGGGAGCCGTATATTTAAAACTCCATAAAGTTTATCTTGGTTACATGTAACAGTAATATTCCATTTTTTGTGTTTCAGTAGAAAGTCATCTCGAAGGACCATAAGAACATATTCTTTTACGAACCTATGTAAAGTGTTCCTAGGCAGACCAGGTCATGGGGTTTCTCTGAGCAGATGAAACACCCGTTTTTTTTACAGAATCTTATCAAAGATGGCTCTTTTAAAATAGCCATCCTAGTAATATTTCATTTTTTCTGTGTTTCAGTTGAAAGGTATCTCGAAGGATCATCATAAAATATTGTTGTACGCACCAATGTCAAGCGTCGTGGGGTCTCACTGAGAACGTCAAACACATTTGCAGTTTTCACAGAGGACTTTTTCAAAAGCGCCCTTACATATATAAGTAAGCTGTGTTGCAGTAGATGATCATCTGGAAGGACCATCATAAAGTAATCGTGAAGCGGTTCAAAAATTTCATAAAGTCTATCTTGGTAACGGATATTGGACGATGGTTTTGGTACACTATATGCAATCAGTAATATTCCAATTTTTTGTTTCATTGGAAAGTCATCTCGAAGGACTAGCATAAAATATTCCTTAATGAACCGGCAGATCAGGTGGTTTTACTAAGCAATTCAAACACGTCTTCATTTTTTTAAAGAAACCAATTAAAGATAGCCCTTTTAAAAGCGGCACTGCCTATTTGATGATTATTTCAGTGATGACATCTCGAAAAAACATTAAAAAAATAATATTGTAGCGGTGAAAATTTAATTTTCTCTAAAGTTTATCTTAGTAATTGGACCAGGTTTTCGGTTAACTCCAAGCAGTAATATTCCACTTTTTGCCACGTAAAAATCCTGCTGACCTTTTGTAAATAGCTCTTCGGATACTAATCTTAACTTTAGTGGGCAAGACGCAGAACTTATTTGAACGAGGGAAGATATCAGAGGAAATGGCAATAGATCAGATATTATATAAAGCCGTAAAACTTTATATGTTACACAGCTGTATTTGGATCAGACATCTAAAACCTTTTCCACGAAGCTATCGGAATTGCGAACTCTTTAACGCACTTACGAACTTTTAAACGGACGATGGCAACACATACAAAACACTATGACGATTTTCGCCGAACATGAAATGGTAACAATAGATGCTTAAAACCTAGAACGAACACTCTCGGGCCTCGAACGACTCGTTCCAAAGGCTGCGATGGGAAGTCGGAAAATTATCTATTCGAAATGGAAAGACGATACGGCATACGAGTGTGTGTGTTCAGTGTTAGTACAATTCATAATGATGTGCTTATGTTCCGTGTTCTGCCAGTGTGGATTTTGTTTTTTCCGAAATTTGTTTGTGGAAACCTTAAATTGGGATAAAAACAATTAATGCTTAGAACAAGGAGACTGTTGCGCCTGGAATGACCTGCTCTAATGGGTGCGATATAAAGATGGAAAATCTATTCGAAATGCAAAGACGATACAGCGTACGGGTATGTTTAGCGTGAGCAGAATTTTTAAGGCTGTGCTTATGTTCAGTGTTTTTACGGTGTTGCTCCTGTTTTTCGGAATTTGTCTGTAGAAACGCCAAATTGAGATGGATGCTTAAAACCAAGAACCAAGAAAAAGAAAGACGATACGGAGTACGAGTATGTTCAGTGTGAGCACAATTCATAATGCTGTGGTTATGTTCAGTGTAATACCAGTTGGATCGTGTTTTTTCCGAAATTTGTTTGTGTAAACGCCAAATTGAGATGTGTTATCGCAACTGTTTATAACAAAAACAATTATTTTCTCGAAAAATCCTTGGTGTGCAAAAGATATTGCACTTGTTTAGGGGTATAATCCAAAATAGTTTGATCCGCTCTCGTACTTAACAACTACGGCAAATCAACTCCAACACACTCTTTATTTATGGCTCCCATGAATGTAATAAAAGCATTTGAACAATTCATCACTTGAGAATAATTGAAATTATTTTAAAAACTAAATGACAACTTGAATGTTGCCTTCTTCTCCTTTGTCTTTTTGTTGTTGTCATATTAATCTTCTTCTTCTAGGGCTGCTTTAAATAGAGTACACACAAAACGGTACTTCTACGCTTAATCAAAATTCATCTAATCTCAAATATGCAGTTGCTGGCGGCACTTGTAACTCGGACCCAACGGAAAATAGTCCCCTCATTAAACTCAAGTGGACTTCATTCAATTCCAACATAGTAAAACCCAACAACAACAGCTACACAACATTCCATTTCTAGAATGAAGCATGAAGAACAACAACAGCAAAACAGCGTCGCACGCAAAAAAACGAGACTGAGTGAGAGAAGGAAAGAGAGAAACATCGTAACAATAACAAATGAGGAGATAATATCAAAGTACGACGATATTATACTTTTTGATAGAGTCAAAGACTATCATCATGACGACGGTGCCTGACGGTGGCCGGAGGGCCGACGTTTGGGGAATGGGAAACAAAACAAAACTAGAATACAACAAAAAAGAAATGGAATGGAATAAATATAACAATAACAATAATAAAAGCAATTTCCTCATTAGAATAAATTAATTTTTTGCTTATTTTGCACAATGACGACACGGCGACAACGACAACGTAGGACGCACATGCGGACGGACGCCAGCCAGCCATGGCCGGCGGTAGGTTGACAAAAAAGACGAAAGCCTGTGGACGGGTGATAAATGGAGAAATGACTTTCGTGCTGTATCTTTGTGCTCCGTTTGAAGTTCACTCTTGATTTACCCTAAACATTTCAAGAAGATTCCTTGCGATTCATATCCTTTCCCTCTCTCTCTCTCTCCGGCATCCACAGTTTGCTGTAGTCAGCTGTTATGGTTCCGTCTTTTGTTCGTATCTCTGTAATCTGTCAGCACAGGGAGGAAAGGGAGGGAAGATATGTAAATAAGCCAGCTGTACCCTTTAGACGAAAACAATTGATTTATTACCTATAAACCCGTTGAGGGCTACCATACGGAGTAATTCCTCAGACGACCAGTAATCACAAGTGGCAGTGGCGTCATGGGCAGACGCCTGACTCAGTCGCAATTGTCAGTGAGAGCAAAATTTAAATAAACCTTTACTTTACTTGTCGAAACTCTCTGTTTGTAGAAGAGAAGGGAATTTTTCCCTTTCTATTCCTCTTACCTCTCTCTCCACTAAACTGAGAGTTGCGGGAAGTAAACTGTCTAGGGTGAATGGGAACAATAGGATCGAGGCATTCGAAGGGAAATCGAAACGATGGAATAGTTTTTCAGCTTCTTGATTTCAGAATAACTTCTCGTTTGGAATGCCCACAAAAAGAAAAGGTAATTTTAAGTTAGAACAACTTTTGTCCATGTCAAGCTTTACCAAGGGTCCATAGTGATGACAAGAGTTTGAAGCCAAATAGGCGTCGCGCCGCCGCCGAAGATTATTTACTTTAAATAATTGCGGGAATATATTGAAGGAAATTTATATATTTATGAAGAGACCGCCGTTGAAGCTAATTTCATATCGGTTTTAAACTCTGGTGATGGTCGCTTAAGTGAGTTCTGTATGAAACCGTGCTTGAACCACCACAGACCGTTTAAAAAACTCAGCTTATTTGTTTTTATCTCTTAAGCGAACTCCTCAAGTCAGTAATCTGCGCACGTCATAATTCTTGTACTCTCAGTGGAGTGGGATAGAGTCAAGAAGCCCGAACGTCATAATGTAGTATACAAAGAACCTTTCAAATGTAGTTTTCGAATAAGAGGATCTTCTTATAATTAAAAGACTCTTTGCTGCAACGGTGGTTTTCGAAAGCGAATCAAGGATGGGTTGTGCGAAAATACTTCTTCACTAAAAATCATTAAGGGCGATTTCGAGAACGCACGAAAAAGGGAAAGTGATGATAATGACAAGTCCAAGAAGACCTTAACCTACTGGAACCCACAAGCACAAAGCCGGAGATTTATGGCGTTTCGAGATGTGCTAAGGGTTTAAAACACTACATAAGTAACAGTATTCTCATATTCCTAAAATCGCCAAGATTTACGAAGTAGGAAAACCCGCCGGTAAAAATATGTCAGAAGTACTTAGCCAGATTTGAGCCTGGCTATCACTGCTATAGTCATCTATACTGGTTATCATAGCACGGTGGCCGGTAAAAAAAACTGAAACCTTAACGGCGGTAACAGAAGCAGTCCTCTGTTCACATGGGTGACCGACAGGGAGTTATGGGGGCTTTCTCAAGTCCCAACCAGTATTATAAATCTTTGGGTTTGGGTCCGCCGGGACTAGAGGTTATTCGTGGTTTCAATTCACTGACGTTAAGTAAAGGAGAGGTTAAAATAGGGTAAAGCTTAAGATACAGGAGAGGTTAAGAAAGGGAAAACGTTAAGATAGACCTCGATCGAAACCATAAGAAAACCAGGATCATATGCAGCATGTTACAAGAACGTAATGTCTATGAGTAAGCACTGTGGTCTGTCTTTATGTTATCTCAAGATCGAGACCTCCAATTAAGATATCAGCTCTTGCAACGTTCTTTGGATACGAGGTCTAACTAAACTAAGCTTAGCGAATAGCTGAGCTTAGTTTAGTTACCTAGTTAGTTTGTAATATGACAATCTGTTAACATTCAACAAAATTGAGAGTAATATGGCAAAATTGTTTTTGTTGTATACACAATAGATAATCGAACACCAAGAGAGTTCATCGGCGAATTCGTCGAAAGCTGGCACAAAAAACTATAAATTTTATTAAAAAAAAATCAATTAAACATAATTAATCAATTAATTGCTACAAGCTTTATTTGTAAAAATGTGTTAAAAGTTTTTAAACTAAAGAATGAGTTGATTTATCCCATTTATTGCAGATGAGCTTAATACGAATTCGTCGATGAAACCTCTTCTTGTATTATGAGCTCTCGATAGGAGAACATAATACCACTCCTAGCGTCCAGAGAAAGGGCCAATTGCCTAAGCCTGGTGGCAATTCTAGGTATACACAACCGGGTGCTGATAGCCAAGTAGACAGCAGAGAGTCGGATCGTGACAATCCGACATTTGGCAAAGTCTTTCTTTTCACATACCAAACTGTGGTAAATTTCCCGGTAATATTCAGAGTTTAAGTTAGTCGACCGATTTGCTTATCTATCATCTATTGTTAATAAGAAAACTAAGATTGGTTTGTTTTTTTCTTTGAATACATAAACAGATCTCGAAGGGAGATCTGTATATTTCTCCACCTGAAAAAGACCGATATCCTAGAGAAAGGGACAATATTTTACTTTGGGAAGGATCTATTGTTAACAAGAAAAATAAGATTGGTTTGCTTTTAACTTTGAATACATTTACAGATCTTGAAGGGGGAATATAATGCTCCACCTGAAGAAGACAGATATCGCTGAGAAAGGGGTTGAGGTCCTAGGGAAAGAGCACACTGGAAAAATAGATATCAAAGCAAACCAAGGCCACCATAATAAATAGCCATGTTTTTAACAGTTAAAAATGATTTTTTAAAGTTCCTGATAGTAGGACTTGTCAACTTATACTGCGCCTCTAGCATCCTATTGAGTTTTTTTTATCTGAATGCTTTGCAGCGCCGAGTGCTTTTCATACTGTGCTTGCTGTTTAATTGTATTAAATGTTTTTCTGTTGATTTTATTTTTTTTGTAACTCATTGCTCTCTTTTTCGTAGTACCTACTGTTGTGACAAAAAAGATAAGACAAACTCTCTCATCTCTGATTGATTAAAGCCCATTGATGTTGTCATCGCATAAATCAATCGTCGATTCATTCATTCACTCAGCCGTTCATTGATTATTCGACGAATCAATCTGTGCATTGATTCATTGAATGGTGTAATTAATCACGATAGCGCATCGATAACACCATTTCGATTGTTTCACAAATTAAATCAATGTATACTTCAATTCAAATGAGATAAAGAAACAACAGAGCCGGCAACAGCAACCAACAATGCCGCCAACAGCAGCAGCAGCAACAACATTCGTGCAAGAGCTACTGCAACCATGGAGAACGATTTGTTCTGCGAATATAGAGAAAAAACAGCTGCAAAACAAAGGCTATAATTGAAATTTTGTAATGGAAAGCATTTTATCTTTGTGTCGCATTGACGATAAGTTCATTGAAACGCCGCTGTTCATTCTACTGGCATCCCAAGTGAATATTAAATTTGTATTGGACATGAAGAAAAAAAAACACAAAATCAATTGACGCTTGCATAACAAACGAGTAGCCAAATCACAAAGGACGGTGGCTTCATGTGAAAATTGGAAAATGCACAGACCCACGTGTCAGCCAACACTCCTCGGCGAGTCTGGAAGTAAAAGTATTTGGGATTTTATGATTTCTGAGGTTCATGTGCAAGAGATTGACAAACTCCAACATTCAAATCAACTCAAACGGGAAGTTAAAGGACAATTTTAAAATTTTCTTCCAATGCAGAAATGAAGCGATTTAATATAATCTGGTTTATGGGGTTTCTTATTCAATGGTTTTATGTCTAATATTGAAGAAAACCCCACCTCAGGCACATGAGCTTGAATTTGCCGCAAGCACTGAATTCGCCCATGACACCTCTTGTATATTGAATCTTTTTTTGATCTGACTTTTTATACATTATACTTATATACATTTGCTCCAGATATTGAAAACTATGTTTTTTAGAATGAAAAATCAAAGGGCCGCAGTTCAAGCTACCTCTAGTCGCCCAAAATTATAAAGATATCGAACCGCCGCCGATAATACATTTTTGTCGGCTTCAAACTCTATCGCCAAGTCGTCCTGAGCTCAACTCAACCAGATAGTTAAAAGATGTTTTTTTTTTAATTTTGCAGAAATGAAATGAAGAAATGGAATGAATGCAGAAATGAAGAGATTTAATATAATCCGATCATTTTTTTTTCTTATTCAATGGTTTTTTGTCTAATATTGAAGGAAACCCCACCTCAGGCACAAGGGCTTGAATTTGCCGCAAGCATTGAATTCGCTTATGACACCTCTTCTAAATTGGCTCTTTTTGGTCTGACTTTTTATACATTATATATATTAGCTACAGATTACGAAAACTATATTTTTAAAATTGAAATTGAATAAGACGATGCAGCCAGTGGCCCAAAATTATCAAGTTACCAAACCGCCGCCGATAATACATTTTTGTCGGCTTCGAACTCTATCGCCATGTCGTCCTGAGCTGATGCCGATGGTAACGTAACAATGGCTTCAAATGACACTTTCGGCAGCGATAAAACATTAGCTGAGCTAAGATTCGTCGTTGGGAACCATAAAATTGTTCTTGCTCGATAAGCTAGTATATTGTATCCGCTATTTTTATTTAGGCACCTATAGGTGGAACAATCCCCTCAATCGCCTCAGTAAGGACATTGAGATTTAATCTTGTAGAGTGTGCTTGAAATCTTAGGACATTTTTTCACAATAAGAGGTTGATTGTATCCGCCATGGTGTAATTATTATTGCGCACGACTATCACACAAGAAAATACTGGATCAGGTTCAGTTGGTTTTGGTCACTGAGTACAAGAATTACATCGTGCAAAGCTCACTGAATCGACAAAAGTTATCCCGTTTTTTTCTTAGTAAGAGGACTGTTATCCCTCCATTTCAATGAGAAGCCTCTTGGACCATTCCCAATTAATGGTATAGGTACATAATTTACTGGATTGGAGGTCTGCAGATTTTCCCCTCCGTAGTCCCTTATATTGTCTGCCAAGCAGTTTAGCTAGTGAAGTTGCCAGCCCCATCTCCTTGTCCTGGCGATCAATATAATAAGCTCTTGAGATTGTCAGATACTCGTACCCAAACTATACCCCACAAAATATCAGGATTGCCCCAAAACATCAGAGCTCAAATCAAATCGCATGGCGGAACGAACAATCATACAAATATATTTATTTTTATTGCTGCCTCTGTTGTTCTGCCTTCAATTGAAATGTTTATGGAAGCAACTGTTCGGAAATCATTTGCTGTCATGATGGGTGTCATCATTGCCCGATTCCACATCTAATCCTTTCAAAAGCCATTCCAGTGTAGTGTTCCATTTCATTCGATTGAATGTGTAACAATCACTTGGCCGCATTATTTGTGCTGTGTTATTTTCGTTTATTTTATTGTTATTTTAGTATTACCGTCGAAAAAGTATCACCGATTATGGCGAATTTGTTGTTATGGTGCTGTTGCTATTGCTGCTGGTGATTTTATTGATTGTTCGGTTGGTTGACTGTGATAGTCACTGATGTGTGCATAATGAATATTTAATACATATTTCTGTATATCCGTACGGCTGTAGTCGTGCTTGTCGTATATCCTTTGCCAATCAATTGTAGTTTATTCAGAAAACTCGAACAACTGTAGCGGGGACCAAATTGGAGTAGGAAGGCTTTAGAGACCGGCAGCACAACATAAACCACTCAAGCAGATAATTCTTTTTTGAGTAAATTCTGAAGTAATGGTTATGAATTTCGAAACAAGTATAAAGTGTTTCCAAATAGTGGCAGATTTATTTAACTATCATCTTCTGGAACCCGAATCTATGGGGGCAGCAGGACAGCTCTTAAAGCCTTAAATTCAAGAAATATAGTCACCAAGAAATTCCAAACTTCTATTGTCAGCCAAAGGTTTCAATAACTAGGCCATCACAAATTTACCACTTAAGACACTTTCCAAATTTATCGAAGGCTGTCTTAGGAAAGATAGCAGAAACACCTTTTTTGCACAGTAAATATTCCGGTATCTCTCAAATCGTTTCTTTTCTCTGATCCTTAGACATAGGAGATCACAGGCCTCCGATTGCACGCGTCGTCTAAGAACGGGCAACTCGTTTAACCAGCTTTCAGACCAAAGCGATCTTCTCGCCACATCCGTTGTGGCAATCACGCAATCTCCTTCGCTCCCATATCAACTTACATAAGAACCTGTGTAGCCACACGACTGTGACACAGAAATCGAGAACAACTGCCTTTTATTTGTTTTTACACACATTTATTCTATTTTTTGAAGTGCAAATTACTAGCAGGTGCGGTAGAAATATTTAGCCAGACTTTTCCTCAATATTTCCTCAATACTGGCATGACTAAAGCAATCTTGCTTAGTATTATTTGTAGCCTGATATCGATGAGGTTCGGAAAATCCCAAAAGACCAAGACCGAGTTTAAAGCCGAAGCTGAAGTAACGGCGGCGCAAGTGATAGACGGCTTTTGTCTTCGAAAATTTGGCTGATTGATGTCTTTTAATAATGTTTAGCAACCAACGGCATCTAAAACATCAGCTAATTGTTTTTTCAATCAAAAAAATTAGTTTTCAAAATCTCGAGTTGCTAAATACTCCAATTGGGAGCAATGTTTTTATAAAAGGAAAATAATAAATAAGCATCAGCTGTGGAGTGGCAGAACCTCAAATCAGTAGATACCTTCATTCGTTCTGATTTTTGTGTAAAAAAAATATTAAATAATCTGCAGCCAACTTCACTCTACGAAAAACACAAAAGGAATTGACAGTACGGGCAAGTTTTTTTTTTCCTTTTCCATTCCCCTTGCCGCTCTCTCCTACCAACTAAAAGTTGCAGCGAGTAAAGTTTCCTCGTGTAAATAGACTATAATAGACATCAGACGGCCATAAACATCTAAGTCGATCGGTTCACTTATAGGTGGGTCTAGGCTAAATATTTTTGAAAGTTACGTAATCTGTACTTAAGAATTGTGAATTTTAATTGCTTTTAATAACAACAACAGCCGACATGTCGTGTTTTAGATATTTTCCAGAAACCGACTGCCGGATTTGGACATAAAAACCGGAATGTCGGTATTCGACCAACTTTTTATGTGGGATACTATCTGAGATACAACACTGATCTCGTCTTTGCCAGTGTGTCTGTGAAGAAACAGTAATTGCCGAGTATCCTATTCATTGTGCATGACTCCAGATCGAAATGCTGAAACCAGTATTTTGCAACAGTCAGGAAAACTATTCCACAATTTAAAAGTCAACCTAAATGATAGCGTCTCATCTATACGTCGCCATTGTTAAGGTGTGTAACTGATTTTTGTTGCTTCACAGCTGATTAATAAAACTACAATTTAATTACATGAAAGTAAGTTCTGAATAAAAAATCCCATAGGTTTCTTACCTATTCTTTTATTGAACCGATATATATGAAATAAGACACCTGGTATTTAAAGTGCATTCAAATCACTCAATATTGTCAGAGAAGCTTTGACTCGATATACCAAATAATACCCGAATTGATGTAGGTATGTTCAAAGGACTCTTCCCCAAGACAACTGAGGCTATGATGATGTAAGGTTAAACCTTAAAAAAATGGCCTTATCTTGACTAGAATATACCAAAAATGGAGTTGGTTCAACAATACCCCCAAAAAAATCATTCAATTGTATTACAGTTGCCAACACTGCTTGGAGCTACGAACACCACCACACACTTGCCTGTTGTTGGATTGACATTCATAAATTTTCAATGACGTTCAGGACGAACGCTGCTGCTGCTGCTTTACTGCGAAATTTTTTGAAATGATCCGTGCGAGAGGGAGTGCAGGAGACAGAGAGAAAGAGCGAGTACATATATGTGTGTGTGCGGGGATGAATTTGGGTTTGTTTATTGTAGCGATATAAATAAACAAATTTGTGTCAAAAGAGTGTAAATATACTTGTGAGTGTGTGTGCCAGAGAGCCAATGAGAATGATGAGTGGCGAGTGGTTGGCACACAGTGAAAGATTGGATATGGAGAGTGAGGTAGGATGCACACTAAATAACACATCTTTACAATAAAATAAACATTCGACTTTAATGTTTTCCATCAAAATAAAACTGCTGTTCTTTTACTCGTATGTGCGCTTATATAGTCGTGTTGCTTTTGTTTTTCTTTTCACAGCAAATATGAAAAAAATTCAAGTATTTTTTGCTGTTAATACCCTCGCCTAGACCGAACGGTGGAATGGAGTGTGCATTTATACGATTTGCAATTTTTTAATCTTTAAATGCACCCCGGTGACTCTGAAGACGTCAGAGGATTGAGATGTACCCACTAGATAGGGACAGATTCGGTTGTAATATAAACTAGGTTGAAGCTTTAAACAGAGTTAAAACATGAAATCTAAGTATCGTGTGGCTCATTAGGTGTTTTCTTTTTAAATCATTTGATGTTTTGCCAGTGAAATGTATCAAGAAAATTAATAGAAAATTGAGCGAAATGAATCGATTAAAGTTTGAAAAACGTTGGGAACAAATGCAAACTTATTAACGAACTCAATACTGTATAGCCCAAATAGCGATTTCATTGAAAAGATATCTTGGTCGAATTTTGCACAAAGACCTCGCATTGCTTTGGAACACAGCACTTGTCTTTGGTTACGTCTTCTATGACAAGCCTGCCTCGTTTGCGAAAAACTGGATGCACCAATTCCGAGACTAAAGTGGGAGATGTTGTCTATTGGAAAAGATTGACCATGATTTGCGCTACACATAAAATAGACAATCTTTAAATTTCAGCAAAAAGATTAAGTATTTCGTAAACAAGCCAAATTATTTAGAAAATATTGCTCTGAAATTTAATGATTGGTAACAACACAAAAAATGCATAAGATAAGACTTACATCGCTTGTCCAATGCTGTTGTTTTGCTTGTGTGAGTATTGCTATGTATGCAGTGCGAGGGATTTTTATTGTGTCGACTTTGTATTTAGTTCTCGTTAAATGTGAATTTGCTTGCCCTTATGTGTACGAGTATGCTAACAACCCAATAACCAGTCAGACCTTCAAGGCGAATATCGAGTAAACCAATCGTAAAATTCAGAAACCGCCACCAAAGTCTTGAAAATGTTGACGACAGAAAACGCTTCTAAAGAAATGTGAATGTTTCGAATAAATCAACTAAGTTAACAATAATATGCGAAAAATATATTTTTTGTGGAATTTTTAAAATAATGCTTCGATTTGGACATTAAATATAAATTTTAACTAGAAACCAAATTGATCTTCAACTGAATCAACCGTATAGATAATGTCCACCATGTTCGCCTCACTCAGTCATCTCCATATTATCCTTCGAATGTGTAAAGCATATTTTTTGTGTTCCCTACTTTATAATTGGAATTAAAAATGACCAAAACCAAAGAAAGTCATGTAAGCTGTCGTTGCAGGGTATATAGGATTCGGTAGTTAGCACTTTTATTTTTGTTACACTGTTTACATTTATTTTTATTTTAATATCATGCCGCACGTTACCCTCCCTTTTTATGATCAGAATTTTGCCCGCTTTTATACGTTTGAGCATTTTTTTCTTCTTTTTTATCGACACTGAGGTCTAAATGCAGTTTCGATTTTAATTTGTTTATTTTCGGCCATAAAATGGAAAAAATCGATTTTTTTTGCTGTGAATTCTTTGCCATTTCCACAATAAATATTTATTTATATGTATGCGAAAACAAAACTTTGTGAGCCCAGTCAACCGAAAAGCGTAAAATTTAAATATGTACTGCGGGGGAAAAAAGAACAATACGGGGGCATCATAAAAACAAGGCATTCATAGCAATTCCCAGGATATTTGCCATGACAAATTTCACATTGTGTGTCAAAGGTTTATGGCGGAATCATTATAATTGGGACATTGTCCAAAATTGTTTCGCGAGTTTAAGAGATAGCTATTATTTGAAATCAAGCAAGAATTACCGCATTAAAAACAATTGCTGTTGCGTTTTTAAGGGAATTTTAAAGGTGGCATCAATTAAGTTAAACAATGAGTATGAGAGTTGAAGTAAAATAATTGCGCCGATTGAAAGGTAGTAGAAGTTATTTGAATGTATAGATATTTTTATATTTTTCCTACATGGACAAACTATTTTCTACATTATTGCTAGGAAATAAAAATGCATTGCCCCTAGATTATTTTAATATATTTTAATTCAAAATTGAAGATTAATAATAAATATTCGACATTCTATATCTATAGGATGATTAATTCACGACTGGTCAAGTTTCACCAGCGTATTCCTTGGCACATTTGATGAAAATATGTCCATCTACGACCATGCCCGAAAATGCAAGGGGGCGAAATAGCAGCAGTTTAAAATTTTTCGGATTGGTGCTCGCTGGGTACTAGGGTTAAATTGCTAAGTTCTGAACCAGTGGTCGGATTATTTTTTATCTCTTAAAAGATGGGCCTACCTTTTACCTTTCCAAAATTACCTAAACCTAAAGCCGAGAGGTCCTACCGTTCCAAAGTTATGTCTAGTTATGTCGATTTACAAGTTAGGATCGCACTCTGAAATAAGAGCAAGGTAATTGTGGAAATTCGTAGGTATAACATTTTCGTGGAGGATATAATTCATATAGAGAAGTTTTAAAAGCCCGCAGCTGATTTGAAAACTGACACTGATTGTAAGTACAGCGGTTGTTTTTGATAAATTTTGACAGTGTTGCCAGATTTTAATAACTTAATGCAGTATAAACTCCGCTCGATTTTGAGCACTTACGTCAGAGTTTGGAAGAAGATAATGCACGAGTTAATTTGCATTAAGTCTGCTAATGCAAATTATGAAAGGTAAGTATTTGATTCTAACAGAATTCAACAAATAAAGTAAATTAATTCTTTATTTCAGCAAAGTTATTAACATTGGCGTCTCTTCTCGGCGGTTTGAGTTTCTTTGATGTATTCTAACAATCAATTTGTTGAATTTCCAAAGTGTATGTGGACCCAATTCAAGAAAAAGTGTAAACGTTCAACCTTAAACGATTTTTATAATTGTCGACATCATAAAAAGGCCTTAGTCCGGTGATGTCGTTCTCCCCAAGGACGATAAATTGAAGATGGGCAAAATGAGCTTTTGCGAGAATTTGAGAAACACAACAATCATTTTGGGAGAACTGTTGTTTGTATTTAAAGTGTGAAAATTTATTTTTTTGTTTTAGTTTTGACTTTCTAGCTTTCTTGAGATTGTGTACAAACGCTATGCTTCGCATGTAAAGGGGGAAACCCCTGAGTGTTGGTCAAAAAAAACGAGAATTTAGACCTTACTGATTGCTGATCTATGATATTGCAAAGAACAAGCATAAAGCCCATCTTGTACAGTTTATCGTCTATGCGTCCATACTGCTATTTGATATCGAAAACACCAATATTCTTGAACCAGAGACAATCAACTTAAGAAGATGGGCTATATCAAAGACGATAAACGGAACAAGATGGGCGATTTGACCTTTATCGAGAAATCGAAAAACAGACTTAAGTAAAATCAGTTTTATGTGTTTAAAGTGTGCGAATTTAGTGTTTGCGTTGTTCTTTGTGTTTCAATTTTGACTTTCTAGCGTTCCAGTTATTGTGTGGAAAAATAAACCCCGAAAATCTGTGCGTCACTGAAGTGTGTTTTGCTACATTATTGCATCAAAGAAGCATGTCGTTGATATTTTACAATTTAATGTCTTTGATTTCCATGACTATTTTTTATTCGATAAGTCAATTTTTACTATTCCCTTTTGAACTTGCCTCTTGTGTTTACACCAGGCAATTCGGTTACGGCAATTTTTGTTTTCACTCGTTTTGATTTTTGTGTGAAAAAATACTAAAGTAATTTGCAGCCAACTTCACACTACGAAAAACACAAAAGGAATTGACAGTAAGGGCAAGTTTTTTCTCTTGCCATCCCCCTTACCCCTCTCTCATACAAACTGAGAGTTGCGGCAAGTAAAGTTGGCTCTTGTAAAGATTTTAATCCAAAGTGTTTTGTCAAAGCAACGACGAATTTTTAACGAAGAACACTGACAAAAAAATTAACCTGGTAATCAATGCGTTTCCCCGTCTAGAAGCCTTGTCATTACCTTAGCTATTATTTGAAAAAAAAAAGACGACAACACAATCAATTCCAAAAAGTTATAAAAACAAAGGCTACTATGTATAAACCGGCTTGATGATAAGCCATGATGAACGGGGCCAGAAATGAGGAACGGAAAATTATCGCCGAATACAAAGAAGAAGAAAACACATTTCAATACAATAACAATCTACGTGTAGACATAATTAAATCGTCAATATAAACTCATAGGCTTGCTTTGAACAATTTTGAGTGAGCTCAGATTTTTACTGGTAATTGACCGGAAGGTCCGCGAAGGTCTACATGAATTGACCTCGGCATAAGTGTCTTACGTGTTTGTGCCGAAAAATGTGTACAACAATTACATGATTTTATTGATCAATAATTGCAAGCAGAAATTTATCGCACCAAAAGGGTAATAACTTAGGATGTTTTAATGTTCATTTTTTTGTAAGAAAGAGCTATACGTTCTTTGTTTCTATCCATTTTGAAAATCGTTTATATGTTTTTCTACTCGACATCGTCTGTTTTTCTACTCTTTCGTTAAAATAAAAAAAATCCCGACATTAACATTTCTATGTGTTAAATAACTTCAAGTGTTCAAGAATTTTTTTTTAAGCAGGGTTTATCGAGGCCTTACTGCGAAAAAGACGTATGCTTTACTTGCTTTCTAATGAAATTCGATAGAAAATTGTACAACTTTCTTGATCTTAAATATTAATATTGACAAAGATATAGCAAAGTATATTGTATGGAATTTCTCCAGATGAATTAAACAAAAAATCAAAAAAACTCTTCTGTAAAATTTTCTTTTTGGTGCTTACGTCCTTTTCCCGATTTGGGCACGATATAAAATTACAAATTTAGCTTTTTGAGTTATTACTCTTTTGTTGAAGAAGTACAATAAATATATATGATTGTAAATATGTAAGCGCTTCTAAAGACTATTGACTCATTGTAATTTAATATATTCCGGTATCTTGACTATTGACTGAATTTGTTTGTTGGGTTGCCTGAAATTTGAACCATCACGCAGGCCAAGCCACGCACAGGTTAATGTGCCTTCATTTAAAATTCTCTTTTATTGGTGGTGATGAATTCTTTCCCTTTGAATCTTGGATGTATTTTCGACTTTTTTTTTTGTTTTATTGATGGTGATGATTTCTTTGTATTTCTTCCTTTTTTGTTTGTGAGAAAATAACAAACAAATTAAAAAAGCTCAGAAAGAATAAATGCTTTAAGTGTATGGCATGCCACGCTTGTCAGAGAAACTACATATTTCCCTGTGGATACAAGCTACGAAGAAGTTATTTCATAATTCAAGGCACTCACAGAGCAGCGAGTATTCGTGCGGAAAGGTTTAATAATATTTATAACAAATATATGCATTTATATTGGAATTAAATTAGTCTCACATATTTGATAATTATTCCAGCAGCCGATTGTGTAAGCAAAGCAATTGGCAAAAAAAATAAAAATAAAATTGGTTCTGAAAATTCATATGTGACAGCGCATAGAGAAAGAGGCCTAAGGGTAAAAAAATCAATTTTCACTTTTTTTTTTGATGTGGAAAACATGCAAAGAGAGGCTGACGTTTCTTTGCTCTGCAAATAAATCTGGCACCCAAAAGTTGGACAAACTCGTAGGCGTCGTTGGAAAGTCTGAAAATTCATAAGCATTCAATAACTAGCTACGAATATTATTCGTCTAAAAATAGATAGATGACAATTGAAAACACAGGTAAACAAATTCCAAAAAGAAAATAATTTGCCACAGAAAGCAATTTTACTGGATGAATTTCGATCTCGAACGAAAGTCTAAGCGAACAAAAGCCAGTCACTCACTTTCGTATCAAAACGGAGCTCACTATCTTTTGACTTATCGTTCGCGTAGACTTACGTGTTACGAGTGATTGCAATTGTTGCCAGATCTAAAATTGTTAACTTATATCAAATTTGCCAAGATGCGCGCAGTACTTTAACTCTGCTTACAGCAAAAAGTGTCAATTTATCAAGACGTTTATCTATTCTTATATTTAGGTTTATAGGGGATAAATGTAGAAATGAAAAAATAGTTGAAAGACTTTTTAACCTATTTGTAAAGGCAAACAAATTTGCTAAAAAAAATTGAAAAAAAAAACATTTAGTTGATTATTTATTTATAAGTCAGGGTGTTTTAACGTAATTTTGGGGAAACCCTTAACTTGTGTGTGTATAAACTCTGTACAAAAGAGGCAATGAAATATCTTGAAACTCAATGTATTGACTTAAGCAACGTAAAAAAATAAATTTAAACAAATGATGATTTTTTTTCAAAATGAAAATAAACGCAATGTCTAGAATTAAACAACATTTCTATAGCATTACCTTCATTTGATTTCGACTTGTATTTGTTATCAAACGAAAGACATAAGACAAGTGACCGATTTTGACATTTGCGTTCTCACAGATGACAGCAATATAAGTTAGTGGGTCCCAACTTTATATGAAAAGTGTTACGTTATCGTTCATTTAAATTTTCGTACGAATTGTCGTGCGAAGGGAAGTTAGTGGATCCTAAATCAGCTGTTTGTCCTTTAAATGACAGCAAAAAAAATCGTTCTACATCGTGGGTCAGGCTGTTAATTATTGACAATGCTACATGTCATTCGAAAGATTTGATTTCAGAATGCCGAAATTTTAGCTTCCAAAACGATTTCTTGGTAAACTTTGGCCGATGTTGTGAATCCTTGTTCGCAGAAATGCAGGTCAGTGACCCCATCGTAAGAGACACCTCACCAAACCATGACGGACCCTTTTCCACCCTTGGGATCAGTTCAGATGCTTCCTTAGATGACCGCGCATACACTCTATCATTTTGCTTGTTAAATTTGTCCTGAACGCTAAAAATTTTTTCATCGGTGAACAAAATTTTTCTGTGCAAGTTATCAGTCCTATTTTTTTAAAAGCTGAAGTCAATAAATCTCCGGTACGTCGTTTGAAAGCCTTAAGAGCCAAGTCTTTTTTAATGATTCGACTCATGGACTTTTGCGTGATATTCATCTTACGGGCCATGATTTTCTGTTTTTCGGAGCGGATTTCTGTGAATTTCTGATTTAACGGCTTTGATGACATGAGGTGTTAGAACAGAGCGTGGGCGGCCCGACCGGTGGCGGTCTTTTACATCTCCAGTCTCCTCAAACAATTTTATGCATCGGTAGACGAACATGCGGCTAATACTTAGTGGCCGGAGCGTTTTGAAAATATCGTTTTTTTTTCATTTCACACTTGAAAAGCGCTATTACAGCGATGGGGTTCTCATTATCTGACCACTCCATGATGAATGTTGAAACAATTTTAAAATATAAATATTTTTTTCTTGCAAAACAAAACTGTTTAATTCGAAAAGTCTCGGAATTATTGATATGCCCTCGTGTCGAGTCTAAGTTATCGACGCCTAGCCTAAAACACCACTATTATTATTGTAGCTTTTACATGTTTATTTCGCCTATCGTCACCGAAAAATAATTTCTTTTTGAGAAATATTCTAATTTTTTTTTGTTTCTAGGACTCGACCTTGTTTTATGCAAGACTATATTTAGTTAGTGGTCATAACAAAATTTTCTTTTACCAATTAATGTCATTTTTTATTTTTTAAAATGTTTCCTCCAATGGTTCTAAAGGCTATTTGTAAATGTGTCAAAAGTCCTCGTTTTAGCCACGAATGTCCTCCTTTTCGAACAAATTTTATGGTAACCCTGGACTTAATGTTTAAATCCGACTTTCAACGACAAATGCACTTTATCGACAAGTGTTTACATGACTTAGAGATAAAGCTCTTATTCGTAAAGTCGCCGGTATTTACGAGGAGAAAAACTGCTTAAACATTGTTAGACCTTTTATCGCACTACGGCGATGTTCTCGTAATAAAAGATTTTATATTACGAGAATAAAAATAATGTCATTGCAATTAAGTTTTAAAAAGAACTAATTTTTCAACAATCTTTTTTCTCTGTGTAAAGGGTGTTTTTTATTGGGGTATAGAACTTTAAGTTGGCATCACTTTTTTAACTGGCGGCCATTTTGTCAGCTGTCAAGTGATTAATATTTAGTTTGGTTTGCCATTTCATCATGAACAGGTTGACAAAAGAACAACGCTTGCAAAATGGGCCGAAAATGAGATTCATCTCGATGCTGATTTTCATCACAAAATTTTGTTCAGTGATGAGGCTCATTTTTGGTTGAATGGCTACGTCAACAAGCAAAATTGCCGCATTTGGAGTGAAGAGAATCCATATGAGACCCTTGAGACGCCATTACATCCACAAAAACTGACTGTTTGGTGTGCTCTATGGGCTGGTGGAGTCATTGGGCCATACTTCTTCCGAAATAATGCTGGAGAGTCAGTTACCGTTAATGGAGACCGGTATAGAGCCATGATAACCGACTATTTTGTTCCCGAATTGGATGGCATGAATGTGGATGAGTTGTGGCTCCAACAAGACGGCGCTACATGCCACACAGCGCACGTCACAATCGAATTATTGAAGGAAACATTCGATGAGCGCATAATTTCGCGGAATGGACCTGTCAATTGGCCACCAAGATCGTGTGATTTGACACCATTGGATTATTTTCTTTGGGAATATGTGAAGTCGCTCGTCTACGCCAACAAACCAGAAACGTTACGGGACTTGGAAGCCAACATTAGTGGCGTTATTGCCAACATACGGCCCCGTATGCTCGAAAAAGTGGTTGAAAAATGGACCTGTAGAATTGGCTTTATTCGAGCCAGCCGCGGCGGCCACATGCCCGAAATCATATTTAAACATTAATGGCATAAAATTATCCTTCCAATAAAGCCAAATTGATGGACATTAAAACGATTTTCTTGTGTTTTATTTTAATTCGAAGTTCTATACCTCAATAAAAAACACCCTTTAGTTATGATAAAATATGGCCGGCCGAAGATGTGGCTAAAATTTAATAACTTCCTGACTGCCGAAAAAAAATATTCTCATGTCATCACATACTGACAATTTAAAGTTCCAATTGGAACGTTCCACATGGTCCGACCGACCTACAAACAGACACATGCAAACAATTCAATTTGAACTTCCATTCATCACATGGCCGAACGAACGAATGGCCGAGTCAACTTACACATGCTGTCAACTCGAGAGACATGCGGACGTACGGACAGACCGACAGACAGACAGACAAACAAACATACAATCAATTCAATTGGAAACTTACTTTTTTCCTCAAACGCCGATGCTGATTTGGTCGATGTTAACGATGATGTTGATGTCAGTGTTTGCGGTTTTTTACGCAATTCATGATGCGGCTGATGCAGATGATGGCCACCGCCAATAAATGTGGTTGGCGATTGGATGACACCCCCCGTTGAGCCCACACTCGTACCACGTAAATCCACATTGAAACGGGAGCTAGCACTACCAATTGCCGCTGGCGATGCTGGACCACCACCAGCACCCACCATAGGCGGTGTAGTCATATCCTTGGCGGCCGCGGCAACGGGTTGTTGGGTGGAAGTGCTGGCGGCGGAGGAGGTTTCAATAGCACCATCATCACCGCCTGCATGGCCAGCGCTGCCGCCGCCATTAGAGTCAACGGCGAATTTATGCATTTCCGTTATATCGCCAATGACAAGAGAATCCCTGCCCGATGCCAAACTTATGCTGGAGGCTAAAACGGAGCCACCACAGCCGCTCCACGAGAGGCAATTAGTTAAAATTAGCACAATGTAAATAAACATTTTGAAATTTACATCACTTGACATACAAAACGTGATGGCGACGTTACGCGGCGGCGGCGGTGACGGCGAAGACAACAGCATAGAAACCGGCATTTTCTTCGCAGACGAAGACGTCGACCGAGCTGACGACGTCAACGTTGTTGTTAGCATCTTACAAACGACGACAAAGAGCAATGCTCTTGGAGATTTTTGTTTTTAATTTTTTTCTTTGTATTCCTCTTTGGGGGCCAACAAGAAGCTGGCTACTGCGATATTTTTTTTCAAATTTATTTTAAATATTTTTTAGCATTTTCTTGAAGCATTATTTTTTAATTTATATGGAATTTTCTCTTCTTGGATGCTGGTGGCTGAGCACTGCCACAATTATTCCTTCTTTTCTCAACTTATTTGCTTTCCTTTTTGGGGGGGTATTCTAAACAACAACTCTTTTGCTTGCTCCCTCTTTTGTTTTACTCCTCGAGCTACTCGCTCACTTTCAAACGCTCTCCTCAGTGATTGTTTATTTCAAACATTACGAAAAAAAACACACAAACCGAGAACAATAACAACAGCGTCTATGCTGGTGGAACACGATGACAGCGGACAACGGAAAGGAGACAGACACGCCGCACCGAAATTGTAAGTATAAAACACACTTTGAAGCCTTTCAAAAATTTATGAAATATTCGTAGCCTTTGTTTTATTTAATGTGGAAACAATTTTCTACAGATTTAACTCTGGCCACACACTCTTTGGATAATTTTCTTCTTTAATTTAACACTTTTATTTTCCTTTCTTATTTTAAATTTCATGCTTTGAGATTTATTGGAAGATGAATTTACTATTCCTTCTTCTTCAATTATTATCACACACACACTGCGACAGACAATCTCCAAAAAAAAAAACACTCACGAAACGGACGTAACGAAATCACACGCCATCCGCAGAACAAACCATCACTCTCAGAAGTCACGATGCGACTGAAGCGTAAGAGAACACGGAACATGGAGCAACCTCCTGTGTCGTGTTTGTTTGAAGTGCACACACACACGCATACAGTTATTGACTCACGAAATAATAATCACACACTCTACTCTCTCATCTCTCGCACACAAAAGAGCCGCCACAAACAAGAATTGTAGAAATTTATAGAATTCTAAGTAAAAACAATTGCCAATCAATAATAGAAACAAATCAAAATAAAAAATTCTAGAATTATTTGGTTTAATTTCGTTAGATCTTTTTAGAAACAAATACTTTTGAGTTATTTCTGACCTACACCAATGTGGTAGATGAATCCATGCCGTCCCTAAAGGGTTAATAACGTGGCTTCTGAGACGTAAATATTTGTTTACGAATACCATCGAAAAAGAAAATACAGTAATTGGAGTTGCCACCAATGATGCCAGACGATGTTTTCGACTAGCCGAATTTATGGTGGTGTTTACTTCAAGAGGATGTCATATTGACGATTTATCGTCATTTTGACGATTATATAAATAAAATTTAACACATTGGCGATTGATGACATTTTTGAGTTGAAACGCCGAAATTTACGATTAAAAAAAGAAATTAATAATTTGCGCATCCTAAAAGAATTTGTGCAAAAAAGGGCAGTGGAATATGTATATTTGCATTCGTTTAGCAGAGAAGAACAAACTCCTTTTTTTAAGTTAGCGTGAATGTAGAAATTAAAAAAATTATAGTAAAAAATATCGAGGTAAGTCAAAGGTAGTTGTTTACACGTTTTGTCTCAATTAAAGCAAAAATAATAAGGCTAAGATGGACTTTTCCAGACAGCTTCAAAAAAATCAGAAAAAGAAAAATTAAAGACAAATTTTTAGTTGCTGTACAAATATTGTATTTATGCACTGTTCTTGCTAAAGTAATTGCAACAAACTCATTTAATCCCGCAAAGGAAATTGCAAGAAAAAACGATTGTTGCTACTGATGAAAGACGAAATCAAATTTGCCTATGTAAATATAGCCTTAGGTTATTTTCAGTTGAAAATAAAATCGCGATTATTGCTGAAAGTTTGTTTCAATCCACTATAATTTAAAGTAAATTTCTAATAAATATATGGCCGTTCTTGTATCATTTTGGCCTGTGTAAATAAAGCCTTATGTTACGTTTAAGTTGAAAATGAAATCGCGTTTATCGCTGTAAGTTAGTTTCAAACTCTGATAGTTTAGAATAAATTTCTAATGAATATATGACCGTTCTTGTTTGCGACGATTTAACAATGATTTACATTTTCAAACTATTTTCAAAAGACCCCTTTTTGTGGTTTTTGGTTGGCAGTCCTGGAAAGGAGCAGTAAAAGCCTAGTATTCACCTCAAACTAAATTTACCATTAGTAAATTCGGTTTAGCAATTTGCGTTTTGTAGTACTCTGCTGAAACGAAAATTTGCAAATGTTAAAGTAAAGAGATGATTATTACTAGCAGTGTAGACTTGTTTTTCGCCATTTGCAACGAAAATAATATTCTTATAATTGTTTGGTCAGTGAGTTTTAAACATATGTAAGAAAATAACAAATGTTGTGCAGTCATTTTCGAGGGTATTTAAGTTGTAGCCGTTTAAGTATTTATCCTGGATAGAGGCTTATACTCGATAGTTATACAGGCAAAGTACTAAAATGACTACAGGAAATGAATTTTACAACTTATTAAAGTTTTTTCTTTGAATGCTAGTACTTCTGAACAATTCCTTCAGACACAAACAGAATTGGCATATTTCTGTTGACAAATGTATTATTTATTTCGGGTTTGCTATTCAGTTTTATTTGTCAATACTTAACTAAAAACACCACTATTAAAACATTAAAAAAAAATATTTATGTTGAATAAAAAATGGATTTTCTGAAAAAAGTTGCTTTGCAGTGATGTTTTCAATTTACACTAACTTAACCTAACTTACTTGGGACTGTATTGCTTGCCTATGCTGGGTTTCAGGCCACTGCGACGTAAAAGGGATTGAGACTGAATACAAAAACGACAATTTGCTTTATTTATTTATTCTGGACATAGAAGGAACCAGATCTGAAACGAATATCCCAGAGGCGGGATGCTAGAATAGAGTGCGTCAATCGAGGTCCATCTGGCTAAAGACTTGTACTAATGTTTTCTAGGGAAATGTGTCAAACTCCATTGAAAAAAATTATAAGAACTCACTGCTGTAAAGAAGCTGTACTTAGTTCAACATCGTTTAAATTTTGAAAACCTTTTTGCGTATTACATGCTGAATAAAGGCCTGGGAACACTAGAGTTTTTTTTAGCGCAGACTTTTTCTTAACTTCCAGTAGCTAAAAACCACTGAAATGTATGTTGAAAATGTACAATAAGTTAATGATACGAGTATTGTAGTGCCAGAAATAAAAAATACTTGCCATACATTGATTTTATGTTTTTGATATTAATTTCTATGTTTTTAGACTGCAGGAAGTTGAACAATACGCAGCGTATGAAAAAAAAGCTTCAGTGTGCCCTTGCCTTTACATTGAAAACAAAGAAGTTCATATTGTTTGTGAATAAGCAAAAAGTGTCTACATCGAAAAATGTCACACACTGTATCTAATGACTGCCGGCATACCAGCACTTAAAAAAATCATATTTGGTTTTTTAACTTTAGCAATGAAACAGCTGCAAGCAGCATTTTAGCGTTTAATCTTATGCGTGCTTTTTTGCCTTTAGACTTTTGTTTTTTCGACATCTCCATTCGCCTACAATACTTGGAAATATGTTAAATATCAAGTACTCCTATTTCTAAAACAAAATTGATATTTACAGAAATAGGCTTGTATTTTTTTTTATCAAAAAATGCTTGCTTTTGTACATGAAGCATTTCTCCTGGGTTATTATTAGTTTATGCTTGGCAAATGCGGCCAGTCTGGTAACTTTTTTGGTACAGTTCTGTGATTATTTTAAGTTGGCAACTCTGCAAATGTGCTGTCACTTAAAAATGTTTACATTTGTCGCGCACTTTAATTTTAAACAATGGAACCTCCCATTATCAAAAAACTAGACGAAGTTGTGGTCAATCGCATAGCCGCGGGAGAAATCATTCAACGGCCAGCAAATGCCTTGAAGGAGCTCCTCGAAAATAGTTTGGATGCAAAGTCCACCAACATACAGGTGACGGTAAAATCGGGCGGCCTGAAGCTCCTACAAATACAAGACAACGGCACCGGAATACGAAAAGAGGATTTGGAAATCGTCTGCGAAAGATTTACCACATCCAAGTTGACGAAATTTGAAGACCTGACGAGTATTGCAACATTTGGCTTTCGTGGAGAGGCATTGGCCAGTATAAGTCATGTGGCCCATTTGACGATACAAACAAAGACGGCCAAGGAGAAATGTGGCTACAAGTAAGGGCATAAAGGGTACTTGAAGGTGCAAGAAGCGAAATTCAACTGCTAAATATATATGCCATTATTTTTCAAGTTGTCCAATGGAATCGAATAGAAAAGTTATTGCTCTCGCGCACAGGACACTAGGAATCCAAAGTGTAGCTCATGTCACAACCCTGTTCACTTCAGACGACCAAAAGATATTCTGATCTAGGGCAAGTCTGTCAGTGTTGCTGGATTTTGGAAAAATACCTCCTCAGACATTCCTAACAACGTCTGTGCTTGGTCGATAATTTAGTTGGGTTCAAGGTTGTCTTTAAAGAATAACGCCGGCTATGCAACCATATTCTCCTCGCTCTTTGGATACAGCCGTTTGTCCTGCCTTCGAACAAATCTAACACCGGCTACCTAAAACAAAATCGTTCCATTAAGAAGACCATCGTCTTAGGTATTTTTGCCTTTTGGGAAAATCTAAAGACAGCCTTGCAAAAGATATTCTTTCAGCGTGGCGTTCTTCTCTAGGAGAAGTTTAATTTCCGGCTCCCGGACAAACCTTAAGCCGTCTATGGAAAATAAAGTAATTCAATGTAGCCAACCTTCTGCATGGCTAGAAGATTTTCGTCTCTTAGGAAAATCTAAGATTGCCAACGCGTTCAGACAAATTCTTCCATAGTACAAGTGAGCTGCCGACAGGCTTTCGTGTAGTCGACATTGTGTCGGATTCAAAGTCACAATGTCGAAAAGAATAACGCCGGCTATGCAAATCTAACACCGGCTACCTAAAACAAAATCGTTCCATTAAGAAGACGATCGTCTTAGGTAGTTTTGCCTTTTGGGAAAATCAAAAGACAGCCTTGCAAAAGATATTCTTTCAGCGTGGCGTTCTTCTCTAGGACAAGTTTAATTTCCGGCTCCCGGACAAACCTTAAGCCGTCTATAGGAAATAAAGTAATTCAATGTAGCCAACCTTCTGCATGGCTAGGAGATTTTCGTCTCTAAGGAAAATCTAAGATCGCCTACGCTTTCAGACAAATTCTTCCATAGTACAAGTGAGCTGTCGACAGGCTTTCGTGTAGTCGACATTGTGTCGGATTCAAAGTCGACCCACACTGGCTATATGAAAATGCTTCAAACAAATTCTTTGTAAAGCCTTCCTTCAACCCGGCTGAAAGGTTTCCTACTCTTGGATAATCCCAAAACAAAACCGTTCTGAAATAGTACCCTCAAGTTAAAGTCCATAAAAAATACTTTTAGTGTGCATGGATTTGGGTACATTTTAGCTTTCCCTGCAGACCATCACCAGAACTGTCTGTGGATTTTTGAACCCTTAAGTTTTCATTTTATTCCTTGGTATTATGACAATTCAAAACATTATGGCATTCAAAGTCTTTTTATATTTCGCTTTGCGCCCCTTTCAAGTTAGATTTGGTAAACATTTTTCAAGACAGCGTAAGTGACACCTGTTTTCTTTCAGGGCCAGTTATGAGGATGGCAAGTTAAAGGCTTCACCAAAACCTTGTGCCGGCAATCAGGGTACCATCATAACCATTGAGGATCTTTTCTATACTATGCCCCAACGACTACAGGGCTTAAAGTCGCCTAATGAGGAATTCCAAAGGATATCAGACGTTCTGTCGAAATACGCAGTTCACAATTCCAAAGTTGGGTTCACGCTGAAACGCCACGGTGAACAGCCCACAATAAAAACGGCTCCCAACAGCAGTCAGCAGACAAATATTCAAACTATATTCGGTGTCAATATTTCCAAGGAGCTGTTGGCTATAGAATTAAAGGATGATGTACATAAATTTAGTATGAAGGGTTTTATAACCAAAGTTAACTACAGCGCCAAGAAGGGCATTATGTTGTTGTTCATCAATCATCGCTTGGTGGATATGGCGGGTAAGTTTGCTACTAGCTTATTTTGTATGTTGCCGTAGTTAAATATTGTTTTCTAATGATTTGTAGGTCTGAAAAGCGCCATTGATAGTGTTTACAGCACGTACTTACCCAAGGGTATGCATCCTTTCTCTTACATAAGCCTTGAAATAAATCCATCCAACATTGATGTCAATGTCCACCCCACCAAGCACGAGGTACATTTTCTCTACGAAGATGAAATAATCGAGAAAATCAAATTACACATCGAAGGTCAACTGCTGGGCAGTAATGACACTCGCACCTTCTACAAACAACTCAAGTTGCCTGGAGTATCTATAGACTCGATAAAAACAGAAAATGACCAGCCTCTAAAAACGACAACTGTAGAAAGAGTAAACCCTCAAAATATGATAAGAACCGACAACAAGGAGCAGAGTATCTATAAATTTCTACACGTTGAGGGCGTAAAAGCGAATGATTCGGGTTGTTCAATAAATTTCAGTGGATCCAGCACCGGATCGGCTGAAGAAAGCTTTCGAGAGGTAGCGGCTAAGAAATCGAAAGAGGTGAGACTTACGAGTATTTTGAATATGCAAAAGAAAATAGAGAATAGCTGCTCGGTGGAAATACGCAAGTTCGTAAAAGAGATGGTGTTTGTGGGTGTTGTGGATAGTACCTTTGCCTTGTTTCAACATGAAACTAAGCTTTATATATCCAACACCATTAAATTGAGGTAATAATTGGAATATATGTTGAAAAACTTTTTTGTTAATCCATTTTTTTACTTATAGCGAGGAATTGTTTTACCAACGTCTGTTGTATGAGTTTGAAAATTGTCCTTTAATAACTATAGCGCCCGATAAGTTACCCGTTAAAGATTTGATTGTGCTGGCCCTGAGTAGTCCCGACAGTGGTTGGACCGAAGAAGATGGCGATAAAGAAGAGTTGGCCACTAGGGCTTCGGAAATTCTGTTGGAAAAATCTGCTATATTAAGGGAATATTTCTCTTTGAATATTAACGAACATGGTGACTTAGAAAGCCTACCGTCCTTGTTGGCCCAACATATTCCGAGTAAAACATTTTTGCCGCTCTATATGCTACGTCTGGCTACCGAAGTTGAGTGGGAAACGGAAGAGGAATGTTTTGAGACCTTTTGTCGAGAAACTGCCCGTTACTATGCCATGGTATCTGAGGCCGAGTTGCAAGCAGAACCCAAACGTCACAAGTGGATGGTGGAACATGTTATATATCCCGCTTTTAAAAAATATCTATTACCGCCAAATTGCCTGAAAAAATGTTTCTTTGAATTGACAAACTTACCATCACTTTATAAAGTTTTTGAGAGGTGTTGAAGGGCATATCATCTTTTTAGAGTTAGTTACGCTTTTGTTGTTTTTTTTTTCGATTGAAGAGCTTAACAGCTTTTATAGATGTCGAAATCTATACAACTAACTACCAGTAATTGTTTTGTTTGCTGTAAACTTTAGAAAATTGTGCTTAATCTTTTTAAATCTGGTATATCGGTTTGTGATATTATCCGTCAATAAATGTTTTATATGGTTTTAATAAAATACTTATATGTGTATGAAAAGCTAAGTTGGCTTTGCTTTCGGTCTTCAAAAACGATCAATGATTGTTCTCAATAAAAATCATAACTGTTAAGGTTTAAAACATACATACCAAACAAAGATGGGCGCTTTAAAATTATATACGCCTACCGTTTCATGTTGTCAATCATTATACGAATTTGATGATGCATTGATTCACTTTTATACCCTTTACCAAAGCATGGAGTATGTACTAAATGCGTCAGTACGTAGCAGCACCGTAAATATCGATTTTCATATTATTCTAACACGGTCTACTATGACTTGTCTATTGAAAGCACGATATCTTTCAATCCTCGGTCGCTTTTGGTCTTGAGCGAGTTGGAATAGTTAATCAGGGAAATTGAAGCAAAGGGGAAAACCCCGTTGCCGTGGATGAACTAAAAGAACGTCTGAAATAAGCACTTGTTTTTAGTATTTATTTAATAAACTTAATCCGTGGACCAACCATGGCATAACTAGCAGTTATAAGTGAAAATTTCGGAAGTATAAGTTGGTCCGTATGGCCCTAATAACCCTAAGAAACTGGTAGCGCAGAGTTATTAAAATTGTGTTATATATTTCTGTATTGTCAGGTTCTTCGAAATCTTGCACGAAAGCCTTCTCTGGTCTATTTGTAAAAATGTCTAAAGCTCTAAACTATAGCAGAAACTACATTGTTATTAAATAAGATCAATTGATTGGGTCCATTTAAATTCAAACGCTTTTTGATTTTTTTTAAAGAATTAATAAAAATAATTTATTAGAACAATTACTCTCTAACATCACAAGCTAAATAAAAAATTATAACCAATTTATAAATTTGGCTGTCTCAAACGCTGCTCCCGCTGAGCGTTCCGAACATGTTCCTTTAACATGCGCATTATTTCATTTTCATATTCTGGCGGTGTAGGTTTGTTGTCAGTGGCCCAATAGTAAATATCCCAATCGTTGGTGACGCCATTGATTAATTTATCATATTGATCGGTGAGATTAGCATCCAAGCCCTTTAGATATTTGGTTACAAAGGTGCTCAGCAGAAGATCATTCTCCAACATGCCACGTTTGCGAGATTGATAAACCAATCTGGAAGTAGAGTAGGAACATTAGGGTTGTTTAACATAAAACAGCATACCTCTGTATATTTTTGGACTTACCTTTGTTTTTTGACATCCAAAGGTTCATTGGGCTTGAAGGGATATTCCGGCAAAGGTAAATAATCGGGATCTTCGTAGTCAATGATGGGAACATCGGCGTGATTGATAACCTCCTGCTTGCCATCTTTTCCATCGCCCGCAGCGGCGGAGAAACGTTGTGTGCGGGCCAGTAAAGGCATGAGAGATCGTTGGTAAGCGGATTTCTGCAATTAGAGGTTTGGTAAATTATAAAGAAAGGTTAGCCTAATGTAGGGGTAATAGGGAATTAAAAAGGTTATATATCATAAGAATTCGGGTTAGAGTACGTGTAACCACCACTGTATGCCCTGAACATTCCATTAAACATTATGATTCTCTAAGAACCACTCTCCTGGACATAAGACCTAATGAAATTTATAGAGACGTTTTTACATGAACTAGAGATTAATCTCGCCGGCAGTCACATGAAAAAGCCCGCCGCTGGACGTTATGAAAAAAGCAGTTTAACTTAAATACGAGCGCCCTTTCTCCAATACTCGAGCTATCCTAAAGATGATAAGATATTTTTTTTAAAAAATTTTGTCACGGCCCATAAACTGCACTTCAGCCAACATTCCTTGCCCGTATTTGAACCTGGGTTGACTAGTGCGAATGAAGTGATACATCTCATCCCGGCGGCCCACTCTAGGTATACCAAAAATCGGTTTTCTGTGTAACCGGGCTTGAAGATGTCCTATGGGCAGTTCTGTTCATGAATACATAAAGTGTTATGCAATGTTGTTGTTGTAATATTGTAAAATCTACATTTCCCCAAAAATCGTGTTAAAATTATGAGTAATGATTAACTTACAATTATTTGACGCAACATTATTGTATCGTTTTTTGAATATTCTTGTTCTGGGTTTGGAACACTCGATTTTCTGTAATATTCTAAATATTTCCTCCGGTTGAAAACAGTTGATGTTTTCTTCCCAACAAACAACAAATTTCAAAACAATCACACATGTTCTGGCATAAGCAGGGTTCGCACTATACGATAAACGAACAATTGTGCAAATTGATAATATTGTTATCGATATCTTATTCTATAAGGGAAAGTTTTGTTTTTGCCTTCGTTATTATTTTTTTCTTATATAAATTGTGTTTAATTAAATTTGTGTTATAATTTAAAAACAATTTATACCAATCCCTAAGGTTATTTCAATTCTTTTTAGATACCATATGATTTTGACGTTATGTTTTTGTTGTAAGCTTGGGTTGTCCGTCAAAAGTAAGAAAATTGAAAATACTAAGTGCGATTGTTGAAAAAAGTGCAATACAAAATTGAGCCTAGACAATTGGTATTAAAACCCGGACACACTGAAGCTTTATTTTTTGAGCTGCGTTTTTCTTTATTTCCGGTTTCCCAAAAGCATTGAAATAATATGTTAATAACTGAAGGTCCAATTAGTCTTGACGGTGGACGGTAGGCAATCAACTGTTTCAGTTGGGGTTGCATTTTGCATGTGTTAGAGGGAGATAACTACAGTTTGACGACGGTAGACTTCTGCAGGTTGCAGAATCAACCATCAATACTAATTGGACCTATACAAAAAGTTCATGTTATTGCAGTGACGGCGTAGAAAAGTCCTCTCATTGGTTGTAAGTTTTTGACACTTATTTTAATAGTTTTTAGACTACCGGAAGTTGAAAAATACAATGATTAATATATAAATAAAATCACTTCACAACATTTATTATTTTTTATGCAAAAATTCTTTGTTTTGTTTACATTTATTCGGTCTTTTATCATTATTATGACTTCAACAGTTTTTTGTCTCGAGACCTTTTTGTTGTTTTTTTTTCAGAATCAATTAAAAAATTGCTGAAATGTCTTGGCTACTGTTGCCAGGCAGACTGTACAGCTGTTTCTAAACCCGCCAAGGTTTTCTTGCAACGGTTACTTCGGATACAAATCAATGACTTATACGGGACACAGATTTCGATTACTGTGCGTATTGCAATCTTCATAGCGCAATATTCAAGCATGTCACAGAACACAATTCCGATCGAAAGTGGTTTCAATTCCGTATTTTGCTTCTCCAGAAAAATAATTCCGCAAGATTTGGTCGGAATGAAACCACTTTTGATTATGTGATCGCAATTGATATTTTTTGTTCCATAAACACAACAAACTTTGATAAAAGCACTTTTTCTGAATAAAGATTATTGTAATCTTTAATTACGTTAAATTTTTGCTTAGTTAACATTTATTTTAATAAATCTTTTATATTTGCAATAGTACTAAGACAACAATACAAGCCAAATAATTGCCTTGAACGAAATAAACTAAAATCAAAAAAATTAGGGGAAAGCATAGAAACGGTGCTCAATATACAATTTTGGCCGAGGTTATAGAGTGCCACAACGATATAGCCAGTAGATTCGTGAAGGGAGATCGTGTGGTTGTAGAACCGCATTGGATAGAATTAACAGAAAAATTGAATTCTTTTGGACCAACACGCAAAGATTGTCATGGATGGCAGAAATCCTGGACCGACTGGAAAACATACGTAAAGAAGAAACGGTGCCACAACAAAAACGAGAATTGTAAAACAGGTGGTCGCCAATATAACAAATATGTATTGTCCGAGGTTGAGGAAGCTGTTGTTAGAGTCTCCGGAATGCAGAGAAGTGCTGGCTCCAAAAGATTTGGGAAGCGGATCTGATCGAGTACATTTGTGAATCTGACAAAGAAAACGACGAAGATCATGATTTTACACCCTTAACATCTGACAGTGCTAGGGAAAAAGAAAATGATTTAGCAAGAAAGCGAAGTGTAACACCATCAGCTGTAAAGAGGCGTCTTTGCCGCACAACATCTCCTACTCCTAAGCGCCACAGATCACGTAATCCACATGTATCCAATCCGGAATTGAGCACTTAATTTTTTTCTTTTGAAAAAATAGTTGATTTTTTCATAAAAAATATCGACAAAAACAATTTTCGTCAAAAAAAAGCCAATTGCGATGAAATTCGTGTTCTTTTGTTGCTTGGTTATAAAGCAAGTAAGAGGTCGCTAAAGCAATAACTTCACACCGTCAAGACCCTGGCACACTGAAGCTTTTTTACCTTACGCTGCGGGTTTTATTATTTCCGGTTGTTTAAAAACCATTGAAATAAAATACTCGTATGTTGAAAACTTACTAAAAGTTTTTGTTATTACAGGATCTGCGTAAAAAAGCCCTGTCCCATATTTATTGTATGTTTTTCACACTTTTTCAAAGGGGTTTAGACTACCGAAAGTAAAAAAATACGCAGAGTAAGAAAGAAAAAGCTTCAGTGTGCCCACTTATACAAAAATAAACAAATGGCTTTGTTTACAGAAAACTAATTACAATTTGTGTGATAACCAGTTTGTTTTGCAAATTTCTAGTTTTTATGAAAAAACTTTTTTAAGAATTACCTTTAGCGAGCTCGATTTTTACTTGCTTATAGAATTTTTGAACAACTTTTTTTCTAAAACATTCGAAGATTCATATTAAACGGTTTAGGACGCATACAGTTGCTCAGTTCTTTTATACACACAAGTTCCTACAGGTTTTTTCAATGTTTTAATGTTATCGCCTTAGCGACCCCTCACTCGCTTTGTCCTCGTTAACACGTACAATTTTAATTGCAGCAATTCTATACGATTCTCTTTTGAAATTGCCACTTACATTTACAAGTAAAATTCGTCCGCGTTTGAATTAAGGAAATTCTAGTTTTTTAATATTTTTTCTGATATTCTTCTAAATTTGAACGTAAGGCATACTAACATTGTTGAGGAAATAAATAAAAAAAAAATGAAAATTACTTTTGTTGAAATTTTGATTATTTTAAATATTTTATAACACTTTTTAACAATTTTTTTTAAATGCACTTTTTCAACCTTATTAAAGGAATAAAAGTAAATTAAACTTTATATGGAAGTATATTTAAAAACAATATTTTAAACTGGATCTTATAAACCCCTTACCGTAAATCCGCTTTTGAAGTGAACGCTTTTTTGGGCCCCATTAGGTTAATAGGACCGGTCCTTATTTCAGCCAAATCTTCAAAATTAATCCATATTCGGATTTGTAGTAAAACAGGCTTTAATTGGAGCACGTATATGCCTATATTTAGCGGTTGTACTTTATTCTGGCCGTATGGGCCATTTTTTGGCCCCACCGATCCACGAGACTGACCCATATCTCAGCCTAAACTTCAAAAATAAATTCGTATTTAGATTCGCATAATATTTACTTTAATTTGAATACCCATATGTCTATATTAACTATTGATCGCTCGTTCTAAACATACGGATCGTTTTTTTGCAAAATTTTGAGGTATTAATAAGTGCGTCTCAATTTTCTTCGATGCAATATTAAAAGATACTGAAAGGATTCGGAATTTGTATACATCGTTAAAAAGACCTTTACAACGAACGTAGATTTGAATTTTACCTAGCCAATATAAGTTATGCCACTAAGCTGCAGTTGAAATTATAATAGCAGCAGAGGACAGTTTACAAATGCAGGGAATGTAAAACCTATACATTGTATACCATATGAAGTTATATGTACCCGGATGATAAGATTCCAGACATACCGAAGTTTCCTGTTAAAATGCCTTAAATTTCCCTGTAACAAGACAGAAAACAGCTCTAAGCAGTGCAATATATTCGGAAAAATCAAATCATGCACCAGTCTTTTTCAAACAAATGACAAATCAGAACCATACACATTCTAAGAGTGTAATTTACCCTAAAACTATAAGTAGGCATACACTTCAACCATTTCGTGTTAAGGAATAATCGTCTAAACTTTCTATAAGAGGTCATAAAAAAACCCCATTCGTCCAGCTATTTTCCTTTACATATTATAAAAATTTTAAACGAAAACTTCATTTGCAATTTAAATTCAACACTTAGTTTTCGACATGATTTATTGAAAAATCCCTAAGAAACATACATATAATAAAATATGAATTAAAACTAAGTTGCTCCAAGCAATTTGTTAACTATTAAAAAAGAAGGAAAATAATAAAAAAAAAACCGAAAAGAAAAATTCTATGAATTTAATAAATGCAACTGGCTACGTAAATAACAATACATACTAATACTTTGAGTTTGGAAATCATTTTTAAAACTAATATTTCAATTTGGTTCAACAGAGGGTTTGGGAAGAATGCCAAGCAAAGAATACCAAACATAATGATGCGAAATCGTATGTAACAGTCTACAAAAGGGAAAAGAGCCTGTTTGTTAACTTTGAAATTGTGTCTTTTTATGCAAATCGATGAAACAAGAATAATGTTTAAAAGAATTGCTTAAATTTTAAGCAAATAAATACGGAAATGCCTATGGCTAAAGTCGTATATTTAAAATAGCATTTTATAGTTGTACGTTTGCGTTCGGCCAGGTAATCTTCGTAGTCAATATACAGGGGATTCTTAGGTGGGCTAAATGAAGCCAGCTGTAATAAGAAAATATATTATGAATTATTATTGCGGTGGGAAAACTATGCGTAATGTTACTTACATATTTGGTTGTCTTTTTCAAGTCTTTTATGGTACCTCTATAGCTTTTCAAAGTCTTGTGTAGCGTGTTTATATTTTCCGTGACCATAGGTCCAAGCAGATTATTTTGCAAATGATTTTTTACGAATTTCAATGTTGAATTGATGATAACCAAATGTTGCAAATGATTGGCAGTTATCATAAGAATTTCATAGAAACTAAAAGAAAAGGAAGAAGAATTATAAAGTTTGCAATTTATCGAAAGGATTCTTATTTATACGAATTTTCACAGACCAAGGCGATTTCGAGTTACAGTAGTTGCCATCCATATTCATGTCCTTTGACAGGTTCATGGGACTTTTTTCTACTGGTAAAATATACGGCACCAAAAGCGCTTTGGTCTGTGAACTGCTTAAACGATTTATATTACTTACTTTTCGTGGGAGGCTTTGCTAACACGTGCAATTGATTTCTTGGACCAATGATGCAAATGAAAACTGCAATAAGAAATACATGTACATTAGGGATATAGAAAAAATTAAAAGCCAACAATTGGAACGGTCTGTTTAGATATTATAAGACTTTTTGCCTCGGATTGAAATTACTGCAATAGCGAACTTTATTATATAGCTTCAAGTGACGCTTTAATCGGGAGTGAACTTTGTACCGAAACATGGACAGGTATGTTCTGCAATCAATTTAAGCAATTTCAGAACCAATATGCGGCGTCTAAAGCGACAGAACATCAAAAACTGAAGGAACTTTGTAAAGCAGCTTTATACGAGTATAAACAGATCGATATTGCCCATAATCTACACAAATTGCTTTTGTATAATGCTACTTTTGTGTGCACTTCATTGCAGTCATCTTCCAAAGTTATCATACTTACTCCAACAGTCCCTTCATGATCTTCATGCGGTATATAGGAAACTCAATACCCAATTCCTTTAGACGCTCATCGGTCATACACAAAAACTGAGCCAAAGGCACACGTTCCTTGGCGAAATACTCCAGGTAATTCCCCATGTTTATCGACAATAGAATCGTATTGATTTCCTGGAAATACTCGGGGCATTCTGACTTTAGAAATATGCGCGGTATGTAATCACGTAGCGTATTGTAGCCTAAAAATTTCGAGGGTACCACAAAACTCTCCTTTTGTTTCGGCAAAATTTCCAGCAAATCATAGAAACCGTGAAACTGAGCCACTTGTATGGGTGTATAACCCTTCTTGTTGGCTATGGTATAGTTGACGCCAGCGTCAACTAGGATTTTTACAATCTCACCACAATTGTTCTCGATGGCATGGAAGATAGGTGTGCATCCTTGATTGTCAACGGCATCAAAGCTGACTTCTTTTATAAGCAAACGCACTACATTGGTGTGGCCATTTTTACAGGCCAGCATAAAGGGTGTGGTGCCGTATTTGTCAGAGACGTTGACCACTGCACCATGTAGCAACAAGAGTTTGGCCATTTTCTCAATCACATGCGGGTCCTTGCTATCTGAGTCGCAACAATTCATAAGGGGTGTTATAGAGTCCACCTGCTGATTGACATCAGCCTGCTTTTCTTCAACCAAATACTCAACAATGTCTAAAAATCCCTCTTTGCAAGCATGCAACAACATGGTAAAGCCATCTGCAAATGTACATATTTTGTCAACACAACACATACTAAAATGAATGACAAATAGCTAACTTACTTCTCACTGGCTCATTGACTCCCCGACCTCTTAGTTCCACTTGTTGCTTGACTCCTTCCAAATCGCCCTCCATCAAGGCATCATACAATTCCTCATCGTTGCTTCTGCCCCAATTTATCGGTTTCGATTTCTGTATAATCTGCAAAAGAAATAAAGGTATACACATCAGTCAACTTGGCCTTGAATAAGTTCAGTAAGCCCTTTTTTGCACATTATTGTTTTGCTCACGGAATACTCACATCATCGCCGAAAGCAAACCCGTCGTAATCATCATCAGAATCTGACTCCGGTGGTCTATACACGACTCGCCTGCTCGACATTTTGTGCAATCTTTGGTATATTATGTTCCAACTCCAATGTTTGCAAAAATATATCCAATTTGATTTGATTGTTTTGAAAATGTAAGTAACTTTCTAGTCCAGAACAGCTGATATTCTATACAAAAAACCAAGCCAACATGAAGTTATTCGATGGCGGCGGCACGTTACTGACTCCGTTAAACGTAAATAAATAGACGTGTTTTTTTGAAATCTGCCATAAATGCTGGTATAGCGATCAATTTAAACGGTTATCGAAATAATTTAGTTTTTTTTTCTGAAGTCAAGTTTATGGGCGTGACGCAAATTTGAACAAAACTTGTCCCGTCGTCTTCATTTTTTTATAAAAGCTATATAAAAAATTAAAAAAAAATATTTTCTAACGTTTACATTTTTTCGTCGTGAGCCAGCTTGATTGAAAAAATGGTTCATGTGTGATTCTCTTGTTTGCTTTCGTAAGTGTGCGTAAAGTGAGTGGCCGACAATTTATTGTGCGTGATTCATTTTTTTCATCGAGAGCGTGCGTTATCGTTGTTGTTGTTGTTGTAGCGGCAATTGTGTGCCGGTGTGACAGCCCTTGGCCGAAGAATTGCTGCTTCGGGTCAATCCGGTGCATAGAACCGGCTGTCGTGGGATTGCGTGCGTTATCGTAAAGTTCGCTCACGTGCACCTCTAGTCCAAGAGGATCTCTTTGCCTTGGAAATGTTAATGTGCCTGTTGTCCTAAATACCCGCTGCATTATGGAGATCATTGCATATTTTTTTTTTCGTGTCACGCCCCATAAACTGCACTTTTACTTTAATTTTGTCTCGAAATTCAAAATTATGTTCATATTTGCTATATGTTTCGATTATGTAAAGTATTGTTATTTTTTATTTGTTTTGAAAATATAAACAAAAATTTTTACTTTTTCAATTGACAAGGTCGCCGAAACTTTTCAAAAGTTAGAAGTTGTTCAACTTTTTGTTTCGCTTTGTTGCTTAAGCGCAAAGCAAGATTACTATGCATGGTACAATAAGTGGGGTATAGTCACTAGCCCAACAACAAGTAAACAGTTAGCTAAACTGCCAAAGTCACTTGTCAAATATACATTTTTGAGAATGCTTGACGATTATTGTGAATGTTTGATTCAGAAATTTAGCCTTACAAGCTTCAAGAATTGCCTTTGTCAATTTTCAAATTGGACAGTTTAAATTTCTACGAGAAAAAAATGTAACTCAGCTTATTGCATAACTCTACCTTGTTTATTGCATCACGATTCCTATGCATCTTAATATTTTTTACATTAAATGGGAGACAAGTGTTCATGCTCTCTATCTGTTTGGGCCATTAATTCGCACGGCGCTGACGTCTACAGTTGTGCTTAGTCGTCAAAGGCATAAATACAACTCTGCACAACAACACTAAACAACGGTGCATATTTTGTTGTATTTTTTCTGCGTGATGGCATTTTAAACAGTTTTTAATAAACTAAAAATCTTGCATATGAGGCATTATACTGCGCCATTAACATCAAAACACAAAAAGGAAATAAATTAAAAATATGTATCACACAACGAAGTCTTAGAAAATTTGAGTAAAACCTGAGAAAACTGATAATTGAATTTTGATCGAAGGATTGAAGCAATAAATTTTAATCGCTGACTCAGGTAAGTCCGCCACAAATATCACGCTTATTTTACGAGTATGTATGTTAGTTGTCATAACTCCTGAAGCTTCGTTTCGATAAAAAAGAATTTCAAAGTTTTCATTTTGTAAGGACGCACGAGGAGTACAGGCCCGAAATGGCTAAAAAAAACAATTGGATTTTTACGTAACTATAGCACCTTTTATCACAATGCCCATATGGCAAAAGTTTATGGTGGCACGAAAATCAATATAAACAGTGGGCAGACGCCGTTAGTGGGCGTGACATTCGAAAAACGAAAACGCCCACTCACCGCTTAACTAAGCGACTTAAAACGTGTTCAAATGTTTGCTATCTTCGCGAATCGGTTAAGAGATAAAACATCTTCCTTTGTGACCAGGCTTAAGGGCTTTTAGCTAGGGACTGTATAATTTGTTGTTGATCACGCCGTTCCCAACCCACCTTGCATTAAAATAGTTCGAAACCTGCCCAAACCGTTGAGTAAACAAATATTTGGGCTCATGAGACTACTACATCTAATTTAAGCCCCGTATTGGTGACTGAGCGAGGTCGTTTGTAATGACACGTCATCTATGGGTGTCAGCCTGTTATTTGTGATTCCTGCTTTATTCTAAAGTTGAAAGAATATTTTGGATTTTTTCCCATTACCTGAACTTCAGCTTCTTTCAGTTCGGCAAGGCTGGATCTCATATTCATTTACCGCGACTAACCGCTTGAAGTAAAACACAAAATCTTGTCCGTTTTTTGGGCATCTTATGTCTGTGAATCCGACCATAATATAACTGGAATCTTCGAAATAAATATACTTATAATATTATAAGTATTCGTTAAGAAATTTGCTTTGATTTGACTACACATATGCCTTTATCGATCCTCGGTTCTAACTTTGAACATAAGGGCCGTTTTTAAGGCTTCTTCGACCTACAAATGCGTCCAATAGCAACATTTGCTTTAATGTGGGTATCCATATGACCGTATTGATATTGTTTGCGTGTTTCGACACGATTTTTAGGCTGAAACATCCAACAACTATGTCCTCTTTTTTAGGTATTAAGTGCGTCCCAACTAACAGTATGATTATGATTTTTAGAACAAATACTGTACTGTATTTTTCCCCTAGGTAGTCCCTTACAGGGACACTTTTTCCCTAGGTAATCCCCTACAGGGACACTTTTTCCCCTGGGCCGTTTTCACCTATTTACAATCCCAAACAGCGTATGACCGTAAGCCATTATCATCAAACATTTCAGCATCCTAATCGATTGACCGCTATCGTCAATAGAGACATGGGCGGAAGGTCGTAGATCATTTAAGAGTTTTAGGACGATACTTCATAGGTTTCCGAACTATATTTCGAGCTGATGCATACGGAATGACAACTGTAGTACACACTCCATACTGCAGTGGAATGTCTAAAAATACATTTGACTAGGTTTTGTTTTGTTTAAAATAGACTGACTTTTTTATTTTGCACTCAAAACTCGGTAGAAATTTATGATAACTAAAAGTTCGAGATTTTCAAATAAATATCCATATTTCCCTATTTAAGCTTAAACCGTCTTTAACTCCGAAGGATGGTGTATTGGAATCAAAGCATGTGTTTCCCTCTATCTTTATTTCACTTGAGAACAGAGGACTTTTACAAAATAATTCCACCCAATTCAATCATAACATATACGAGGGCGACCGCAAAAGTAACTGGCCTAACATAAAAATAACCGTTTTTTTTTTGGAATTATTATTATTTATTTTTCAACATAATCTCCTTCCAACTCAATACACTTCATCAAACGTTTTCAAGTTTTTTAATTCCATCCGAAAAATAAGATTTTTCAAGACCTTCAAAATATGCCTCAGTTTCAGCAATAACCTTCGCCCAGTTTTTGTTGAGTTAAAAATGCAGTGTATGAAGGAGCATTATCTTGATGAAAAAGAACTTTTTTTTTGCTAAATGCGGTCGTTTTATCTTGATCTAGTAATGCACAATAATATTCACTATTTATAGTTTTTCCTTTCCCAAGATAATCAATAAATATTATACCCCTTGCATCCCAAAATACTGTGGCCATTACTTTTCCTGCTGACTTAACAGTTTTCGCCTTCTTGGGACCACTTTTACTAGCTTATATCCATTGTTTTGACTGTTCTTTGCCTTCTGGGATGTAGTGATGGATCCATGTTTCATCAACAGTTATGAATCGGCGCAAGAACCTCTATTGGATTACGCTAATAAATCGCTAAAAGCTCCTCGGAATTGGTCCAACGGACGATTTTTTGGGGCAAAGTCAACAAACGCAGCACATATCTTGCGGATAGCTTTTTCATGTGGAGTTCATCATGTAAGATATTTTAACAATATCAGCAAGTTCTCTAAGCTTTATTCGTCTATCTTTAGTCACTTCATTAATATTTTTTCTTATGTTTTCAATAGAAGTAGCAGTTTTCGGTCTTCCAGAGCGTTGTTCATCTTCCGTACTTGAACGACCCATTTTAAATTGTTGAACCCGGGATTTCACGGTGGATTTTTTGGGGCAAAGTCACGGACGATTTTTTGGGGCAAAGTCAACAAACGCGGCACATATCTTGCGGATAGCTTTTTCATGTGGAGTTCATCATGTAAGATACTCCAAACTTGTTTTTCGTGTATTTTAAAGCAATATCAGCAAGTTCTCTCAGCTTTATTCGTCTATCTTTAGTCACTTCATTAAATATTTTTCTTATGTTTTCAATAGTAGTAGCAGTTTTCGGTCTTCCAGAGCGTTGTTCATCTTCCGTACTTGAACGACCCATTTTAAATTGTTGAACCCGGGATTTCACGGTGGAGTATGATGGTGCATTATCACCATGAACAGAATCCAATTCATCTTTGATTAATTGTGGCGTATAACCTTTCATATAAAAGTGTTTAATTACAGCACGAATCTCTTTATTTTACATTTTTTCAAAAATTATAAAACTTGTTTACTTCAATCACCTGTAACAAAGAAAATAATCATTAAATATTTCGGAAATTTGACAGATGGCTTATAAAAGATTGCCTTTAAAAAACAAAAAAAAGTTGCTAGTAAAACAGAAAATGTGCCAGGCCAGTTAGTTTTGCGGTCGCCCTCGTAGACTGCGTCATCAAACGTTTTATGTTGTAGTTGCAGTCCTTGTAAGGCTGTCCTTCGCCAATCTGGGCGTCGGCAACCTGGGGACTCCACTCTTATCTTGTTTTTGTGATGCTGTCATGAGGCTTCCGCAAAGTATGTCCTATCCGTTTACACTTACTTATTTGTCCGATTATCGGCTTCTTGTTTTATGAAGTGCACAGATCTGCGTTGGAGGTTTTGAGGTTTTGACCTGTAGACTTTGTGCTATTGCAGTCGTTATTTTCCAGGTTTCAATGCCGTATATAAGTAGTAGGGTGGACTTCACACATTGATTCTTTCCTCAATTAAATTTTGGTTGACCGGCGTATTTTGTTTAATCAGCCAAACGTTGATCGTGCATTATTTAAGCTGTTGCCTATGTCATCTTTAACTTCTTCGTCAGACGACATCATGCTACCTGAGTAGCAGAAGGACTTCACAAACTGAATTTGTTAGTTTTGGATCGTTATATGATTGTCTGTTGAGTTATTTATACGCATTGCTTGCGTCTTTCCTATAAATATAAGTATTTATCTGCAAATCTGCTGCGCTTCCCTGTACCACCAGTTCACCTTTTTTTACCATATGTATCGGTAAACTTGTGCGACTTAAGACAGATATCATCTGCATAGTCCAGGTATTCTTTGTGTCGATGACAATTCCATACAATTCGAGTAATTCGTCTTATTTTTTTTTTGACAATTTTTATTATTTCGTTCAAAGTAGTTGCGAACAAAAGCGGTGTTTATCTCCGGCATACGTCTTAAAATCATCACTGGTTATACCATTATGGCGCTGTAGTGGCATATTGACGTACATTGTCTGTTAAATATATACAGGGTGTCCGCCGGGAAGGTATACTGTTGTTGTTGTTGTTGTAGCGGCACACACAGTGCCGAGGTGACAGCCCTTGGCCGAAGAATTGCTGCTTCGGGTCAATCCGGTGCATAGAACCGACTGTCGTGGTATTGGGAAGGTATACTAAATTGTTTTGCCGCCATTTTGGTTAGTCTTTACAGTTCATATTTGGCAGTCGTGAAGTAGAGACGTGGCAAATTTATTATGGAAAAATATAAGATAAACCAACTTGTTTTAATCGTTAAAACATTTTATCAAAATCAATTGTCGATTACTGTGACGATAAGAAAGTTACGTGAAATTTTTGGGATAAACAACGTTCAAATAAAACGCTCTATTTATCTGTAGTGAATGATTTCGAAGAAAGATTGTCTGTAGCTAATAGACCCAAGCATGGACCACAACGTACTGCAAGATCGGCTGAAAACATTACTGCTGCTCAAGAAAGTGTTCAAAACAATCCATCAACCTCAATTCGACGTCGTGCTGAATGTAATGAAAAATGTGCTCAAAGGGGCTCGCATTTGTGTGGCTAACTGAGTCGGACATTTTTCTGATATTGTATTCCATACATAATTTCCGACATTAAATAAAACATTTATCAATATAAGATCCGTTCCTTTTTATTTAATCAAAAATAATAAACAAACAAAGTAGTGTACCTTACCGACGGACACCCTGTAGTATACCTTCCCGGCGGACACCTTGTATTATCTTCGTCGGTACTCCCTTTGCATTTAATGCCGTCCATATTGTGCTACGCCGTAGGGAGTCGAAGGCTTTTTTGAAGGCAATGAATGCCAAATAGAGAGTAGATCGTCATTCTACTGACTGTTCTATTACAGTGCGTAGAGTATTTGTCTGATCAACGCAGTTACGGTGTGGTCTGAATCCTGCCTAGTCATCTTGAGTGCTTTCTCTGCGCAATTGAGCCTAATATTTATAATTTTTGCGATGACTTTGTATACTGTATTTAGTAGGGTGATACGAGTAACTCTCCAGTTATTACAATCCGTCCGGTCGTTTTTTCTTTTGCAGCTTTATGATAGCATCATTTGTCCACTTAATGGGGAACTGTTCATTGGACCGCGCTTCTTAAGTAAAAGGGGAGGTAATTTCGGCTAGACGCTCGGGTTTGATTGAAGAAGATCCGGAGGTATGCCGTCTTCGCCTGAAGCTTTGTTTCTCTTGTGTTAATGTGTAATTGGTATTTCCAATTTTGTCTATGCTAGGATGATCTATTAACATTCGATTATCTACAATCACATCTACATCGGTTGTACGGTTGTAGTACGTTTCGTTAAGATTGGTAAGGTTGCTTATTTCTGCAAAATGCTGCCTCCATCTACGCGTTTGGTGCAGAGTGTTTGTTAATAGGATTCCGTTTTCATCTTTTATGGCATGTTTTGGGTTAATATTCTGGTTTGATAAACGACCGATCATCTTCCTTTATGTTTTTGGTTTAACAACAATATATTTTATTTTGAAGTCCTGTTCGTCTATAGGGGATCTGCTTCGATATCCAGGTGGAGAAATTGCGCCATTTGAACTAGATGCGTCCACAGAGACCTGGGAGCTGAGTGGGCTTGCCGGACAATTGTAGGCGGGACAAATTCCGGAACTTTAGCATCAATTCGTGCCCAATAAGAATTGAGGCGGCTGCACCATCCAGATCTCAGCTGGGTCAGAACCATACGCGTCTGCCGAGGTAGTTCCTTCTCATTAGGTGAAATTTCCGGGGGATGTTCCCCTAGCACTACATCCACGCTGTAGCTGGATACTGCTGCGACTTCATCAGCGTGAATGTTGTTCAGACCTACCTGATAGTTTCGATGATCTAAAGGTTCTGGACCGCTGGACCGTTCTCTCTAGATCATGAATATGCCTGGTCGGAGGCATCCTATCCAAGAGATGGTGGTTAGGATGACTGCTGCGAAAACATCCTAACAGGTATTGCTTAGACAGCAGGACATTGTGTCTGCGCACGGTAAGAACTCCTCATTTAGATGGTCCTCAGAAGAAGACACCCTGTTGATGTTCTGAGAGCGTCATTCTGGCGCAAGTCTGAATTTTCTTCCGCTGCGTCGTACTCACATTCGCCGATACACTGGTGCTACGAAGTTTACTACAGACCGACCTATCCCTTTGCAGCAGTCAACAAGGTTTCCTTGTTGGCTTCCCTGCTACGAAGTTTACTACAGACCGACCTATCCCCTTGCAGCAGTCAACAAGGTTTCCTTGTTGGCTTCCCAAGTACTGCCAGCGAGTGAATTAAGGACCTTGTTCCTACTTTTGAGCTTATCCTAGATAGCTGTAGCATGTTCAGAAGATCGAAAAAGGCTGTCCAATGTGGACCCAAGGATTTTGGGGTAGTTGGTAGTCGGGATGTTGACATCATCGACTTTCACATTGAGTGACAACCGCACCTCTGCGGTCCGTGGACTGGACCGCGGATATTTTCATATTTCTCGTAGTGAAAAAGCGTGCTAAGTCAGAGAGTCAGAAAGTTTATTTTCTTGCATATGTCATTTACTTCAGCAATCATCAGCGTACGACACAGTTTCAACGCCGTCTGGTGGTGCAGGACTTTTAGAGAGGTAGACGTTAAACAGAGCCGGGGATATCACTTCACCCTGGGAATTCCTTGTTTAACTCTACGGCGCTTCGACTTCCTGTCTCTAAATTCTACATATGACTGGCGCCCACACATATAGTTTACGACCCAAAGTTACAAACTGGGCGGAAGGGACGTCTTCCATTATGTTGCTGGCGCCCGCCGCTGTTACCGCATCGGTTGCCATTGTCTCCAAATATGTTCATTTGTGATCACGGGCTACTCTTTTTACGGCGTTAAGCGATATATCGTGCCTTAAGTGTGGGGTTTTCATTTTTTTGTTGCTTGAGCCAAGTTTTTGTCTTGAATCAAATTCCACATATCGTCTGAAAACCATACTTTTCTTTGTGTCCTGTGATTGACGCTTATTTTATCTTTCGCGATGTTTCTGAGGAAGTTACATGTTTCTCCACAATATTGGTTTACGATATTCGACATATTTTTCGTCTATTTAAGCTTTTGCCTCTCTAGCTAGAAGATTTCACCATAGTCATATCCCAAGCAATAAGTTTGTTGAAACTTTGATCCGCGGCTAAACAATTAACAGAAGGACCTTAGAACTAGAGGACCTTTACCCTAGTACCCTTCGACCACTAATCCGAAAATTTTCAAACTGCTGTCATTTCGCCCCCTAGCATTTTCGGACATGGTCGTAAATGGACATATTATCATGAAATGAGCCAAGGAATACGCTGGTGAATTTTGTCCAGTCGTGAATGAATCACCCTGTATATATATTCCAATCGTTCCAGTGTGAAGCAAAGTGACACAATAAACAATTTCTTTTTTCTTTCCTCACCCCTCTTAAATAAATCAAAAAACGTTGGTTTTTTCAAAGCTGAAATGTATTTTCTTCTTCTTATTAATACAAGCCATGGTTTAAACTAGTCTACAATTATATACATTCATTTATAAAAGAATTCACAATTATTATTCCATAATAAAGTAGTTTATCACAACCGAACGGGTAAAAATCTATAAATCTCACTCTATTTCTTGAGATCCTGACGGGAAATGCTCACTTCGTATAACAACTCCACAAATGGGGCACCAAAAAGTCCGACCAACTTTCATATGTCTCTTTGGGACAGTTTTTACTTGTAAAATACTCCATACTATATAGAGAGATCATAAAACAATTGCCGTAGATCAAGGAAAACCAAACAACAATATTTCCCACATTCTTGGGAAAGAAACGTGTCACAAATATTAGCAACACCCCGATAACACCAAAGAAAATAAACATTACCGGGAAGAAGACTTGCAGGGCATAGCCCAATACGTACTCGTGAAATAGAGCCGATATTGTGAATACTGCCAGGGAGGAGGCGAATTTGGAACCTTTGAAGATGTGCAAGTAGAAATCTTTATAGATATATTCATATAACCAATCGTGAACCACCACATTCCAATTGCGATAGTAGGCCTCATAGTTGCTAGCCGTCCACCAATCTCGATAAAACATACGGTCGCCGAAACGTAACAGTTCGGCGGTAAAATTTAGCCACGAATGGAGGATCATGTAGAAGCCACACAGGTATATAATGATGCAGGGCATAAGCATGCCAAACAACTTGATGGTAATGGAAGCAGCATTGAAATTCTCCAAACCAAAGTTGCCGAAATGCGTTTTAATGTGGCGCTCATAGATGTAACTGTAGAGAAAGGCAACTGCTACAACTTCCAAGAAACGGGCAGTAGCAAATTTCCAACGGACTACAGAAGTTCGGGGATAGTTGTCTCGATACAAAAGCGTAGGAGCAAATAAATAGTATAAATACTTCTCGAATGGGGGCATGCCTCCACTGTCAGCGGTTGTGTCTGCATCATCATCTTTTTTTAATTTCCCTTGCAATACCCGGGCGCAGATGGTGCGCACGTAGCCGTGCATTTTCATTAGCATTCTGGTGGTTTCTAGCAACAGCACACTGGCCGTTACATATGGTAGATCCAATTTTATGCAGATTTTGGTAGGTAAATAGGTAAATATAACTTGGCTTGCCATGTACACCACGAGGCAGGACATGGACCATGTACGCTGAAGACTTTCTGAAATGGCAGAGACAATTTAAAAAAAATAAAATGATGATTCAGTGTTTGAAGGGTAAAATAACTCACTTTGTTTGTTAAGTTTTGATCTGACATTTGACCAGCCTTGAAGAGCATAATATATGCTGCAGACAAACAACTTCTGTGTCAGCCAGATGCCTAAGACATAATGAATCTTTTCAAAGCCCACTTTGAATGTGCCCAAACCAAAACTGACGCTGAAAATAAAAAAGCAAAATAGTATTCAGTACAATGTCCGTATAAGAAGATAGTTATAGCAAGATTTTTTTGTATTGCTAAAGTTAATTAATTTCCAAGGTAGCTTAAGAACCTTAAAAGAACTCGTTTTTTCCCACTGGGGCAACAGCAACAGCTTACGATGATAAGATAAGGTTCTGGCTTAATTCGTTTGACCAATATAGTTAAGAGACACACGGACTAGATTGATTTAGAATTTTACGACCATCAACATATCGTCGGTTGACAAGAAAAACTCACTAAGTACACATTTTTACTAAAATGACTTTAATGCTAAGTACTATAATTTTCAATTATGTATCACAGGAAAAACTCAGTAAGTCCCTAAGTGATTCCAAAATACCAGTTTCAAATTTTCAAATTTCATTAACTGCGGTCTTTCAGATTTTTGCGGCAGGAAAAAATCATGAACGTACTTAATGAATATTTCTTGCGAATTAGTGGTCGCTTTAGTAAAACACATATAGAAAGCTTCCCAGTTATGGAATCCCACTATGTTCGAAAGTCCTCAAAGAAACTGTACCTAAATAGTGATCTGTCTATTTGGAAGATGTATAATCTTTACCGTAATGATTTCTGCAAAGAACGCAATATTACTGAAATTGTCAGCGAAAAAACTTATAGAAGGATATTCTGCGATAATTATAACTATTCGTTTTTAAACCAAAAAAAGACCTCTGTGCAAGGTGCGCTAAATATGATCAAGCCATAAATAAAAACGAGCTGGAAGCAGAGCATTCAATGCATTTAATGAGAAAAACCCAGTGTAATGAAGCCAAGGAAAATGATAAACTGAGATGCAAAAATGATCCTGCGTTCATTACTTGTACTTTCGATTTGCAAAGTGTCCTCCAGTTGCCGTATTCGAGTGTCTCATTGTTTTATTATTCCAGAAAGATATGCGTATATAATTTGACTATCTACGTAGGAAGCGGAGAAAATGCTCATTGTTACACTTGGAATGAATTGAATGGTAAGCGAGGGAGCAATGAGATAGGCTCAATTTTGTTTCGTTTCCTAAAAACATTGCCCTTGACCGTGACAGATGTTTCACTCTTCTGTGACACTTGTGGTGGTCAGAACAGAAACCAGCAAGTAGCAGCCGTGTTAATGTATGCTGTAAAACATTTAAGCCATCTCAACAGATTGGAGCTAAAATTTTTAGAGTCAGGTCATTCGCACATGGAATGTGACTCCATGCATTCCGCAATAGAGTCGGCAAAAAAAAAATAAAATCGCTTACACAATGTCTGACTGGATACGGATTTTTCAATCTGCTAGATCTTCCAAAAAAGATAAAAAGAAGGGTGAATATCAAGTTCATCTCTTAAAGTTCGCGGATTTCTATAACCTACAGGAACTAGCAGCTACCACTATCAAAAACCGGAACAAAGACGAGTGTGGTGAAAAAGTGTCATGGCTTAAAATAAAGTGTTTAAAATTCGAAAAAGAATTCCCAGAAATTTTATATTATAGATACGATCATACATCTGACTACAAAAAAATAAATGTATCCGGAAGAGGTCGCCGAAGGACAATAGTTGAACTAAAATCATCATACTGTAAAATTTTACCTATTTCACAAGCAAAAAAAACTGACCTTGTAAAACTTTGCGATGCTGGTGTAATTCCAGAAGAAGTTATCCCGTGGTTCAAAAGTTTGCCCACTATTAATTTTGTACATCCGGAACGCTTACCAGAGCCATCTAATGATGAAAGCGATCGATATACAGGACGACTAAAGTGTTTTTTTCTTTAAATAAATAAATGAATAATCTTACTAAAAGTAGAATTTGTTTTTCATTATGTGCCTCTATGTTTGTGATCCCGGCAGGTAAAATTCATTAAGTCCTTCATTTCGCACTTTTACGAAGACTTGCATATTTAACACGAAGATACAAGCTCAACTATAAAAAAGAAATATAGTTTTATTATAATCTACGATTTTAAGTCGATAACTACTAAAATAGAATTTTGGTACAAAATAATTGCTTAAAACCCCATTATCTCCATTGTGCTGTAGACGCACTTAGTGAGTTTTTCCTGTCAACCGACGATATATACTTAATAGGGTCTCCGATCAATACTTAGGGTGTTAAAAACCAAAGGACTAACTCAGTATACACTCTCTCCTTCGGGGAAGGGTATACATAAATGTAAAACTCTAGAAAACTCTAGCTAACAATATTAGGAGCCTGCAACTAGGCGACGTAGAATTGGCGGATATTCGGGTGTATGGCTCATGTAATATTTTAATCAATGCATTAATTGGAGAGCCTTTAATTTTAATAATAATTTGTAGTTAACGTTATAGGGAAGAATTCAATGACCGCTTACAAAAGTTATCCTCAGATCGTCCCATGTCTCATTTTGAAAAGAACATCGAAGACCCGGATGACGTTTTAATCATAATGGTAAAGGGTGTTTTTTTTAGACTTGTGATTTTCAAGAAGTAATAAAACGCATATAATTTAATCTTATGGCCAAGAATTTAGCTTTATTATAAAGAAAAGAGTTTGCCATAACGTTTTAAAAATGATTTCAGGCAAGTGGCCGCTTCGGCTGGCTCGAATCAATTCCAGCCGAGAGGCCTAATTTTCGACCAGTTATTACAGCATTTGGGACCGTATGTCAGCAATAACTCGCCGAATATTCTCTCGCCAAGTCGTCAATCGTGTCGGGCTTATCTGCGTTTAAAAGCGACTTTACATAACCCCACAAATAATAGTTCAGCGGTGTTAAATCGCACGATATTGAAGGACACGCTACAGGCCCACGACGCGAGATAATGGGTTTAATAAAAGTTTCCTTCAATAAACTGATTGTTGTGTTGGCTGTATGGCATGTAGCGCCGTCTTGTTAACCAAAGGTCGTCCACATCATCCCTCGTCCAATTCAGTCACGAAAAAGTCATTAATCACGGCTCTATAGCGTTTCCCATTGACTGTATCATTATGCCCGGCTTAATTTTTGAAGAATTATAGACCAATGATTCCCTCTGCCCATAAGAGCTCACCAAACGGTGAATTTTAAAGGATGTAACGGCGTCTCAACAATGGCTTGTGGATTTTTGGTTATTAACGTACCCTTTTAACCAAAAGTAATCTTCATCGCTGAACAAAATTTTCTTGTAAAAATCAGGATGAATGGCCATCTCGTTTTGGGCTCTTTCACCACGATTTGCAAACGTAGTTCCAGATCAAGTCTATTCATTATGAAATGGCAAACTGAGCATAAATAAAGTGACAGCTCCAAACTCCAAATTTGACAATTTTAGTTATTAACGTTCCCATTCAACCAAAGCTACATCGCTGAACAAAATTTTCTTGTAAAAATCAGGATGAATGGCCATCACGATTTGCAAACGTAGTTCTAGAGTAAGTTTATCCATTACGAAATGGCAAACTGCGCAGAAATCAAGTGACAGCTGTCAAAAAGATCAACTCCGAAAAAAGTGTTGCCAGATTGAAAACCACACGTCTTAACCCTCCGTCATGCACATGTATCTAGCCACCGAATTTAACTGTGATTTAAATATATTTCTAATTTGGCTAGGGGTTTGAGTCTCCAGGTACCCTCTACAAATATTGTTAGGTATCGTTTTGTAAAAAACACATTAAAAAAACAACGAACAAAATTTATGTGGATTTTTTCATCTATAAATCGTACATGTCGGAACATGTGCATGACGGAGGGTTAAAAAACAACACTCAGAGTTTCACTAATGGTTATTTAAGGTTGACTTAAGTTGGTAAGGTTGACTAAAGGTGGTACAAAATATCCTCAGATGGTTAAACGGTTGTCGTGTTCACAGAAGATATCTACTGGCAGAGGGCAAGATACCTGGCTCAAAATGTTCATGTAAGGGTTTTAAATAGGCTTTGTGTCAGGAATGTTAGATGCAATAAGCTTCTGCATGGACGACGTTTACGTGCCAAAGTTATTTCCTGTTCCAGGGGACCAAGAACTTTTTAGAACCAATAATCGATTACTACTCTTGTAAAGGATGTTTAGCATTGCCGGTGGGCATTAATAATCTCTTGGCTAAAATTTTTCAACGAACTTGAAGCTGAAGCCCCAAAAAAATCGTCTAGAAAGAAACCAACTACTCTCCGTAACAGATACCGTATCTGATTCTATATTCCCTGGAACGACGTTTGAGTGCCAAAGTTATTTCCTATCTCTGGGAGACCAAGAAATTTTGTTAAACCAACAATCGATCCCTACAATTCGGATGATCAGCATTGCAGGTGGCCATTAATAATTACTTGGCTAAACATTTTCAAGGATCTTGAAGCAGGATCTTGAATAATCTCTTGGCTAAAAATGTTCAAGAATTTTGAAGCTGAAAAAGTATTAACATCTCGTCTAGAGAGAATGAAACCAACTACACCCCATTAAATATAATGTATCCGTTTCTATGCCCTTGATAGCATTTGGAACTCGAGAAGTCACACATATCTCCGGGCATGGAGAGTATACCGGCAATTGTTTTAAATAAGTGTCCGTCAACGCTTGCTCGTCTATTGCAAAATCTTTTTAACCTATTGAAATATGCCGGAGTCTATAATTCGGAAGATTGTCGTTGAAGCCACATAACAAAAATGTGCGAGGCTAGTAATCCTGAAAATTACCGCCCTTGTAGGACGGAAAATAATAGATTGGAGATCATATAAAAGAGAAGTAAATCAAAGTTTAGTTAAGAAAGTTCTGAGATTTCCTGTCCTGTATAGGTTAGGATAAATAAAATCCGAGAAATAAGTTCACTTTTTAGCGTTAGCTTTTTTGTTAACTCAAATCATGTGAACAATAGGGAAAAATGTCTTTGATAATTTCTCCATCGACTCAATAAATGAAGGGATGGAACTACAATAACATACTCGATAAAATTGCGATCATAACTTACCTTCCCTTAACAATATAATCGTACGTGATGTTATTAAGCAAGAAGATCAAAAATATTATGTAGAATATATGATAGATTGTCTTCATGTGATCAACTTCTAACAGAGCCGTCAAATATGATTCTCGCGCTCGGAAAACTTTGTCCGGGAATGAACGATGACGCCGTTTATTTGTTGACTTCTCTGCAGCATCACTTTCGTCGTTATCCCCATCTGTCGATGTATTTGATGTGTGTCTGTCAATCGATGCAGAGGCCTTCGTACTCTTATCACCGCTTTGTTCTGCAGTGACCTTTTCATCGGAATTATGTCGATTTGAAGGTGAGCTCGTTGTCGGTACAGTTGAGTGCAATCGATTGCTCCAGGTATTGGAGGTGTGCAGCGTTTGTGGTTTGGCAAAATTACGAAATTCATGGGCTTGCAACTCATGCTTGCGTAGGTCTTGCATGATCTCATCTATCATGCCGGACATGCGTTTTTGAACATCGCGCACAATGGTCGATTGGAATGTTTCCAATTTATTGCGAACGAAATGTAATTCCATGGCTTCATGACTTAGCGTGGTGGTTTCTACAAGAGAAGGAAGCAATTTTTGATATTAGACAGTTGAAGTATTTAAAGCAGAAATAGTAGAGAAAGGGGAATATAGTTTGGTATATATTAATGTAAGGAGTATATTTACAAAATTCTTGGAGATGAGATGTGATTCGATTTAACTATACCCTTCCGTCCTTCTAAAGTACTGATCTCGCATTGCACCCGCGTGTGCATATTTTGCAAGAACAAAATTTGCTGAAATTTTTCCATATTTTGGAACAACCACCTACAAATATCTCCCTCCTCCCATGTGCAAGTTCCGTAGTGGCCTTGCCACCCTTGAATTGTTAGAAAAAATCTTTGAAATAATAAGTGTCTTATAAAGGGTTTTTTTTAGACGTTTGGTTTTCAATCTGTCCACAACTCTTTGGATCTGGTCTTTTTAGCAGCTGTCACTTGTTTTATGCTCAGTTTGGTTTGCCATTTTATAATAAATAGACTTACTCCGGAACTAAGTTTGCAAATCTTGGTGAATGGGCCCAAAAAAAGATGGTCACCTATACTGAAATTTTGTTCATCGATGAAGCTCATTTTTGCTTGATTGGGTACGTTAATAACCAAAATTGTCGCATTTGGAGTAATGAAAATCCACAAGCCATTGTTGAGACGCTGTTACATCCTGAAAAAGTCACTGTTTGGTGTGTTCTATGGGCAGAGGGAAAATTGGTACATATTTCTCCAAAAATGAAGCCGGCCATAATGTTACAGTCAATGGGGAACGCTATACAGCCATAGAGGATGTATAGAGGATGTTGATGCGGACGACCTTTGGTTCCAACAAGACGGCGCTTCATGCCATACAGCCAACACAGCAATCAATTTATTGAAGGAGAGCGCATTATCTGATGGCCTGTGGCGTGCCCTCCAAGATCGTGCTATTTAACACCGCTGGACTATTATTTTTAAGGGTTATGTGTAGTCGCTTGTCTACGCAGATAAGCCTGACACGATTGACGCCTTTGGAAATAATATTCGGCGCGTTATTGCTGACACACGGCCCCAAATGCTGCAAAAATTTGTTGAAAATTGGGCCTAACGGCTGGAATTTTTTCCGAGCCACTGCCGCGGAATAGACCACATCCACAAAATCACTTTCAAAACATAATGGCAAACCCTTACCTTTATTTTAAATCTAAATTCTTGGTCATAAGATTAAATTATATGCGTTTTATTTCTTCTTGAAAATACTTAATCCTACAACATTTTATTAAAGACTAAACATTTTATTTAAGAACAAATGGGCAGTTTTTCTCAAACCAGCAAGCTATACACAATATAGTTTTTATGCCCACTGACCAGGACGTACAGTTCAATCCTACTATAAAGTGGAGGAGGTAGTGCACATCTAAAAAAAACTCCATGGCTACCACACCGCATGCGGCGATCTTCCTCGCAATATGGCGTTTTAATCGGAGATCGGTTGCATTGGAGATATTGTCTGTAAAGCAACCACATGTTACTCTAGTTTAACAAATCTTATCGCGCATAGAAAAGGGCACATAACAATTTCAATTACTAATTAAATTATTGAATATTTACTAGACTTCGCATATTGTTATTGTAAAATAAAACAATTATTTGAACACGATTAAAGCGATAAGCCTTGGATCGACATAATAACAACCCCACTAAGTGTGTGTAGACACCTTTTATTTGTAGATAATCCCACGAATTGCATTGCATTCCATAGGTTATCAGGACAATAGTTTAGATAAGCCTTTATATTGGGCCCCAATTATTTGTAGTTTATAACGGTCGTATATTTGATTAGACCTTCCAAATCAATAGTCTTGTTTTTACTAGCCAATTGGGTTTACCAGCAACGCAATTGGTAAGTAATTAGTTTACGAAAAGTTTAAATTTTTCCTAATTTTAGGAAACTTCTAATGGTACTTGAATTAAAAAATTACAGTTGTATTACGTAGCTGAATATCCAATAGAAGTCGGATCAACTTAATAAGTTTGGAAATTTTTGAAAGTCATTAAAATTTACAATATTTTTTACAACAATTTAAAGAATACTTTTCAAACGAAAATTTGATTTTTCAATCTTCTGTAAACATATATGTGACGTGCAAAATAGAAAGGGACCTAAGGGTAAAAACCAGTTTTGTTCAGGAGAGCCATTTTAAAGATTTAAATACGTGTATCTTTGGTGTACCATCACTTTCATAAAACGCGCATATCTCTGGGGGGGAACACTTTTGGGGCATGGGATCGGTCTCATTCGATGCTCAGATGTTGTCCAAATCAAAAAAAAGGAAAATTGATTTTTTAACCCTTAGGCCCCTTTCTCTGTGCGCTGTCACATATATATATATATATATATATATATATATATATATATATATATATATATATATATATATATATATATATATATATATATATATATATATATATATATATATATATATATATATATATATATATATATATATATATATATATATATATATATATATATATATATATATATATATATATATATATATATATATATATATATATATATATATATATATATATATATATATATATATATATATATATATATATATATATATATATATATATATATATATATATATATATATATATATATATATATATATATATATATATATATATATATATATATATATATATATATATATATATATATATATATATATATATATATATATATATATATATATATATATATATATATATATATATATATATATATATATATATATATATATTTCTGGCCTAATAATGAAAATGCGAATATTTATCATCAAAAATGATTTTCTTATTTTTCAAAGTATTCTCCAGCATAATTTATACACTTCTGTATGCGCTCAAACCAATTGTCGAAGCACTTATTCCACTCCGATTGAGACACCTCCAAAACATTGGTTTAAAAACCATTCAACAGCATCTTCTGGCGACGAAAATCGTTGATCACGTCTTTTTTGATGTAAAAGAAGTCATTGGGTACCAAGTCAGGGCTGTACGGCGGATGACCCATAAATTCGAGGTTTTGGCCAGTCAAAAAGGCGCTGGTTTGAGCCGATGTGTCAGAGCTCGCATTGTCATGGTGCATAATGATTCGTCTTCTCTTGTTCGTTTTTCGAACTTCCCCGAAGACTTCAGGCAGACAAATTGTGGTGTACCACTCAGAATTGACCGTCCTACGTTGCTCAAGCGGAACAGTCGTCACATGGCCAGTTTTGCCGAAGAAACAGTCGACCATTTGCTTCGAAGTGCTTCTTCCACGAACAACTTTCGTTGGATTTGGATCGTCTTCGAAGACCCACATGGTCGATTGCTATTTTGTTTCGGGCTCATACGCATAGATCCATGATTCGTCACCTGTGAAGATCTTATAAACGTCTTTCAAAGCACCGCGATCGTATTTTTTCAAAATTTCTTTGCGCCATTCGACACGAGACTTTTTTGAGCTATTGTCATATTGTGCGGCATCCAACGAGATCAAACCTTTTTTACGGCCAGGTGTTCATGCAATATGGAATGTATGCTGGTGAAGAAGTGCCCTTGGATGCCTCTATCTCACGGTATGTCACATGATGATTTTGCATTATCAGTTCACGCACGGCATCAATGTTCTCTGGCACAACTGTCGTTAAACCAGTTTTTCACAGTGCTATAGGATGGTGCTTCATCGCCATACAAAGATTTAAGTTATTCGATGCTCTCTTGTCGTGATAATCCACGTCGAAAGTTGTAAAAAATATTCGCACGAATTAACGAGTTAATTCCTTTTTTTGCCAAATTGATTTTTTCAAGTCACTGTAAACAACACGTCAAAATGTTCTGCGTAAGTTTATTCTAAAAAATGTCAAACTTTCCAATGGAAATATCAGATGGCGCCAGAAATATATATATATAGCAACCCTCGTACTATTCAAAGTGGGTGACATCTTTGAATTAGAGTATCTAAAAAACAGGGGTTTGCAGAAAACAGGTCTTTCGTGTTTTTTTTGAACCGTGTTTTAAAAATACCGACATTCTGGGTTTCTTAAAAGTGAAGAATGACATTAACCAACATTCCCGTTTTAGCCATATGCCAGAGAACGGAAGATATTTCCCCAACTAGAAGTGAAGTAATTCTTTTTATTTCTAGTCAACAAAATCATTTGCTCGTTTAGATGTGTTTTTTATTTAAAAATAAACTATTTAAAAACAAACCGACATCCACAAACAAATTTTTGGACTTTGTTTGGAATTCCGACGTATTTTGTTTTTTTTTTTTCAAAGAAAACGGCATAATTGGTTTAATCCACAAACTATAAATTCCATTAAACAGTCGCCGCTAATAGGTTTCAAATAGCCGAGAATCTAAAGTTGAAAAAGGTCATAAAAATCAATAAGCAGAACTTCGCATAAAGTTTCACTGACCCTCGATGTCTTGGTTGGGTGTCTTATGGATTAAATAGAAACGGTAAACCTCGATTGAAAGCTTAAAGTCTTAATTATTAATGCATGTAGTTAGTGTAGCTATATATTGAACATCATATTTTGAGAAAACTCTGTTTCATTAAACAGGTCGGGCTAAAGAATAGAGATGTTGGTCCCATCATGGGTTTACCCCTTCTCAATTACTTTTCCAAAGATATATGAATGTCTCATCCCGAACGCATCAACCGATAGATGGCAACAAAAGAAACATTTTCCAACTTTAGAGCATTACGTGCTCGACTGTAATTTCTTTTTCTATTCGAAACTATTAGACTAAATTTATTTTTTTTCCGAAAAAGTAACAATAGCTCAGTTTTTTGTTTTTCCTATAAGATGAGAAAGAGCTTAAAAAATAGGCGTGAGACTGACAAAACACAGAATATTAAAGATATAGAGTTAAAATTAATTCCAGGTGTAGTGCAAATGTTACGTTTTAAGAATGAAATTCGATTTTGTCATGCGACCATCATTTTCTAACATGGCAGGATAGCGCTCTCCATAGACGGTAACATGACAATTGTTTTCAAATTGTTTTCATCCAAACCACACCTCACAGTAATTTTTTGTGGAACCAATTGTGTCTCTTGGAGCACATGTGGGTTTGTTGCTGTCCAATAACGCATTTTTTGATTATTGACACTATAGCACGCACCGCCTGTCGGTTTGGACGATTATTACGGACGAAAATTTGAGTAAGTGCTCTTTAACTAGCGACCACCGACTCAAAATTTGTAACGATTTCCAAACGTTGCTCGTAAGTGATCTATTGAAAACCCCTTTTGTTTATAGATGGAGCATTTTTTTAAAAACATTTTACGGCTACGGCACTTTTCTTTTTGTTCTTAAAGGGTTGTCCACCATACCAAAATGCACGATGTTAATTGTGTGTTCACACCTTAACGTCAAGTTTTTGGCCAACTTAAGTTGACATTTTTTGTTTACGTGATTGACAAATTTAACCATAGAGGAGCCTTTTACGAAAATGGGTAGGTGGAGTATAATCGACCAAATGTGCTCAGAGTGAATTCCCTTACAAGCAGAATTGCCGCCTTTGGGCAAATGAAAATCCACAAGTGATTGTTGAAAAGCCGATGCATCCACAAGGAGGATTGTTTTGGGGCGGCGGCGTCATCGGGCAACACTTTTTCGGAAATGAGGTCGCCCAAGCAGTTATCGTGGTCGGAAATTGAGGATATGGACTTGGTCATATAAGATCGCAAAAGCAGTTAACGTGGATATGGACCTGGACGATATGTGGTTCCAACAGAATGGATATGGACTTGGCCATATAAGGTCGCAAAAGCAGTTAACGTGGATACTGCACAATATATGGTTCAAACAGAATGGTTCCACTTGCCACACAGCCAGCGAAACAATGGCTCTTTTGCGCGGCAAATTCAGTGGCCGTGTTATCACACATCGTGATGATATTAATAGGCCGCCACTATCATGTGATTTGACAACGCTGGACTTCATTCTTTGGGGATATTTAAATGACAAAGTGTACGCCAATAAGACAAGAACAATTCAAGAGCTAAAGGATGAGATAATTCGGCTCATTTACGACAGTGAACCTCCATTATGTCTTAGAGTTATTGAAAATATGGACCATCGGATAAAGGTATGCCACCGAAATCGTGGCGAGCATTTGGTCGATATTTTGTTTCACATATAATTCATAATCATACTAAAAAATATTAAGATATATTAAGATATTTTCATGAAAAGTATTTGTTATTTTTTTTAAATTATCATCGTGCGTTTTAGTTGAACCACCCTTTGTAAGACGGTCTGGTGGGAAATGTAAAAAGTGTGTGTCTGACTAATTTTATTTGATTCAGCTCTTTTAGTTTATCGATTATTGGGGAGTTTTAGCTAACTTCTTAATTGGTCCCAAGAAGTACCAAATTATTGTATATTGAAGCAACTGCGTTTTTTTCTTATATAAAGGCTGTTTTTTAGACCTATGGTTTTCAATCTGGCCACACTTTTATCGGAGTTAGTCTTTTTGACAGCTTTTACTTAAATCGCAAATCGTGGTGAATGAGCCCAAACGAGATGGCTACCGATCCTGATTTTTACAAGAAGAGTTTGTTCATCGATGAAGCTCACTTTTAGTTGAACGGGTACGTCAATAACCAAATTTGTCGCATTTGGAGTAATGAAAATCCACATGCCATTGTTGAGACGCCGTTACATCCTCAAAAAATCACTGTTTGGTGTGCTCTATGGGTAAAGGAATTCAAATTTCTGTTTCTTCAAAAATGAAGCCGGCCATATTGTTACAGTCAATGGGGATTAATGATTAATGAATTTTTCGTGCCTGAATTGGAGGATGTTGATGTGGACGACCTTTGGTTCCAACAAGACGGCGCCACATGCCATACAGCCAACGAAGCAATCAATTTATTGAAGGAAACATTTGGTGAGCGCATTATCTCGCGTCGTGGGCCTGTAGCGTTTTACGATTTACGCCTTGAACAGAATATTTGGTGCGTTATTGCTGACGTACGGCCTTAAATGCTGGAAATAGTGGTCGAAAATTCGGCCTCTCGGCTGGAATTTATTCGGGCCAGCCGTTGCCGCCACTTGTCCGAAATCATTTTTAAAACATAATAGCAAACCCTTATCTTAACAATGAAGCTAATTATTGGCAGTAACATTAAACAATATGCGTTTTATCTCTTTTGGAAAAGCAAACGTCTAAAAAAACACCATTTAGATGCTTAGCTGAAGCATACAACACTTTTTTCAAAAAGAGAGTTATCTTAGATTAATGAACTTACCGATTGAGTTCAATTCTCCCCCCACGTGGTTATGCCGCCAAATGTAAAAGTAACTGTACATATCGAGCCCAACCGCAAAAAAGACGCGAGCGCCAAAAAGAAAATTTTACAGGAGAGTGTTTTTTATGAGGATTCCGAAACAATTTGTAAATATAAAAATTTAATTAGCTTTGCTTGCTTTATCTCTGTAAATGTTATTATTAAATTTCTAATACTTATGCTTAAGAGAGTTGTACGAGTACAATTTCCTATTGAACTTCATTAAAAAGCGAGTGGCACTTACGTTTTTTTGCGGTAAGGGCTCGATATGTAGCCATTAAAAAACTTCTACATTTATTTTATAATAGTACGAAAATGTTGAAATAAAACTATTTTTTTGCTTTAACTCACTTTCGTCAAATTATCATCCGAACGATTCTTAAAAAAAACCTTTTATCTTCTTAACGCATTTTTTTGAAACAAAATCTTAATTTAATTAAGTTAATTAGCCTATCGGCCGAAAGGCTTCTTAATTACGGAAAATGTAAATAAATTAAATTAAGTTAAAAAGATAATATAAAAATATGTCCAACAAAGCAAGGGTAGCTATAGTCGAAAAATTTTCTTTTTAATATTTGATACTAACAATTTTTAAAATTACAAAACTTTTACAAGTCGTTAAAATTGTACATGACAAATTTATGCCCTTTTCACTTTCCTAAGTTTGTTCTTTCTATAGTCTTTTGGACAAACAAGTGCGCCGTTCAACTCGTTGTTTATTTTTTTTTACATTACATTTCTTACACATTCCTTTTTTAACTTTCTTCTCTACTTACCAGGGTGTGTATCATCCTTTTCAGGCGAATTTATTTTACGATCAGAAGTTACTAATTTTTCGACCATTTTCTTAAGTTTTCAAACGCTCTATTTAGAAACCATAGAAACATGTACAAAATACTTTTTTTTATTTGTAATTTCGTTGTAATTTTTTGATTGAAATTTTTTTATTTCTAATTTTTTATTTCTTATTTATACTCCATGCAGACGGACCGAACCGTTTACACTCAAATTCAAACCCAAACTGATCATCGATGGTTTCAATTTGGTGTGAAGCAACAACGTTCTACATTGTTTGTGCTCGATTGGGTCCCCCACATGTGTTCTTGTCGGACGTACGAGTACTTCAAAACAGAGAGCGTGAGCGATAGAGAGGGCAGTGCAAGTCTCACATGTAAACCGAAGTGCACATCAGTGTTGGAAACTGTGGTACAATGTACCAATTTTTGGATTAATTTGAAATTTTGATGGTTCCATTTTGCTGCTAACACCGCGGTAAGTGAAAAAACTGACCACTTTTGGAATTCGTGTGTTATCCTAGGTATAACGCGTGGGCGATTTAACTTTTTAAATTTGAGTCGGCTGTAAAAATAAAAACTCTTAATTTTTTTAAATTTTTGTTTTTATTGGAAACGTTAAACTTTGTCATTTAACAATATCAGTCATATGACTACCACAACTGGCTCGGCAGTACCTGATTCGATCAACCCGGGTCGATTGCCTTCAATGGCACCTTTGATTTCATATTTTAACGCTATAATTCTCTCTAGATGCTTTGCGTAACATTTATTTTCAATGTCTTCCCACAGAAACTAATCCAATGGGCTCAAATCACATCTCCGAGGCTACCAATTGACATCACAAATTAGGCTGCTTATGAGATTTTCAAAAACAGTGCGTAAAATATCGATAAATGGGTTGGCTGTATGACATGTGGCCTGTGGTCTTGTTGAAACCAAATGTCGTCCATGTCAATTTCTTGAATTTTTGAAAACAAGAATTCGTTGAGCATGGCGCGGCAACGCTCACCGTTGGCGATAACGGCTCATTTTCTAAGAAAATTGCCCAATGATGACGCCAGCTTAAAGTCCACACCAAACAGTGATTCGTTGTGAATGCATGTACTTCTCAATAGTAGGTTCCCTGAACCCCATATGCGGCAATTTTGCTTATTGACATAGCCACCGAGATGAAAATGAGCTTTATCTGAAAACACGGGGTTTCGGTAAAATTCTTCAACTCCTACCAAACAATCATTAGCCCATTAGGCGAAGCGAAACTGCATCGCATGGTGTTCCATTATTAAATGACAAGGTTCAACCTTTCCAATAAAACCAGAAATCTGAAAAAATTATCAGTCCTTTTTATTTAAAGCCCATTCAAATTTAAAATTTTAAATGGTCCTCTCTATATTTCAGTCAGCCTCTGTTGAAATTATTGTATTTCGATACTAGCAGTATTTTTTTATTTAGTCGCTCTAAGACTGTATTGCGAAAACGCAATACATAAGAAATTTTTTAACAATAAGTGCCAATTATCATCGATTACTTCCTATACAGGGTGATTCATTCACTACTGGACAAATATCACCAGGGTATACCTTGGCTCATTTTATGAAAATATTCCCATCTACGACCATGGCCGAAAATGCCCATCTACGACCAAAGGGGCGAAATGGCAGCGATTTGAAAATTTTTTGTGGTCGAAGGGTACTAGGGTAAAGTTGCTAAGTTCTGAACCAGTGGTCGGATTTTTTTCATAAGTTTGTCAATCAAACTAAAGCCATGGGAGAGTAACATTTTTGGTTTTTTTTTTTAAAAGATTGCAAAGGGTGGTCCTACTAAAACGCACAATGTAAAATTGTATGTAAATAAAACAACAAGTTTTCAGAGAAATATCTTACATTTTTTTATTATAATAGAAGGATCAATGACAATTATGTGTGAAATAAAAAATAACGCCCAAATGCTTGCAACGGCTTCGGTGGCATACCTTTTTCCAATGGTCCATATTTTCACTAACTCTATGACATAAAGGAGGTTCAATGTCATTTATTTGACGCATTTTCTCATCCTTTAGCTCTTGAATTTTTCTTGGATTATTGACGTACACTTTTTCTTTTAGATATCCCCAAAGAAAGAAGTCCAACGGTGTCAAACTTCATGACCGTGGCGGCCAATAACTATCGTCATGACGTGAAATAACACGGCCATTGAATTTCTCGCTCTAAAGAGTTATTGTTTCGTTGGCTGTGTGGCAAGTGGCATCATCCTGTTGTAACCACATATCGTCCATGACCATATCCTTAATTTTTGGCCACAAGAAGTCCGTTATCATTTCCACCATTCATGGTAACTTCTTGATCGACCTCATTTTCAAAGAAGTACGTTCCGACGATGACGCCAGCCCATAAACTGCACCAAACAGTCACTCTTTATGGATGCATCAGATGTTCAACGATCGCTCGTGAATTCTTAGTTGCCCAAATGCGGTAATTCTGCTTGTTATCGAATCTACTTAGGACACATTTGGTCGATTATGCTGAACAAATAAAATACTAAATGCATTTTAATTTGAACGCCCATTTTCGTAAATGGCTTCAATTGTGTACCTCTCCATGGTTAAATTTCAAATTAATTTTGGGAAAAAGTCTTGACTTTAAAGTGTGACTCACAATTAACATCGTGCGTGTTAGTTGGACCACCCCGATTGCCAATCACGTTTAAATTCCTGATGTAGCTACATCGGTAGATCTTATCTGCTGCTACTGTTAGTTCGTTTCACGTTATGTTCTCCTTTAATGTTTCAATATTAACTTGTTGACGCAAGGACTTGGGGGTTCCGGTCTAAGCGGTTTCCATTAATGTCGTTTAGGGTCGTTTCTGATTTTAGACTCATCGGTATCTGCACGGTTTCGGACCATAATCACTCCATGCTGATGGCATTTGGCCAGAAAATGTCCGGAAGCATCGGAATATAAATACTTCCATAGTATTGAGATCACGACGTGCTGCTTTCCATGAATTGCAGAATAGCAGCGTTACAGACTTCACGGTATTTCAATATATTGATTTCCGTACGTTTAAAGATGTTATGATTTCCACACAGAATTCGGTTGGCTAAAGAATTGTCTAGCCTTGATGACACCATTCCTTTCGAGCCCCCTCGGTTTTTTTTTTGTCGTATTGCCCTAGTAGCAAAGGGATTCCACGGCTTCCAATTGTTGTTTCTGCAATATGGATCACATAGGTGTTATCAACCGTAAAAATATTTTGTAAATAGAAATAATTTGTAAGTGAAATATAAAAAAAAAATTGTGAAAATAAGACAATTGTTTAGCCAAATGTGACAGCTTTTGTGGGCCATTTAAAATTTTAAATTTGAACCGGCTGTAAAAATAAGTACTGACATTTTATCAAATTTCTGGTTTTATTGAAAAGTTTGAACTTTGTGGATCTGTGATTTGAGCCCTTTGGATTATTTTCTGTGGGGAGCCCATTAGGCGAAGCGAAAACGCATCGCGTAGCGTTCGATTATTAAGTGACACAGTTCAAACTTGCTAATAAAACCAGAAATTTGAAAATATCAGTACTTTATTTCTTACAGCCAATTCAAATTAAAAATTTTAAATAGCCCACCCTTTAGCTTAAATAATTTTCTGTACGTTTTTTGTTGCTCCCGAAATACTGTGCACTACTGCAATCTGTATACATACATACTGACACATGTTTGTATGTTTAGTCGGTGTTAAAGTAGTTCAGACTTTGTTCGCAATTGGACGATTAGGGAATGCCCGCCACTGTGACTGTTTTCTTTGGTCCGTGTGTACTTGTGACGGCTGTTTTTTTTTTTTTGAAGTGAACGGACTACTGCTACTCTCTCTCAAGTACATTTAGGTACACTTAGGGATGAGTGTGATTAGTTGGAAGTACATTTAGACTATTGTGAAACTATGAATAGAAAAATGCGATAACTCAATTAATGATAAGTGTGCGTCGCTTAACAAGTCAATAGAAATTTCGGAGGTTTTGTGACTAATAACACATACTTTAACCTATGGCTATAATATATTTAAGATAATCTTGAACTTACATAGGTTGATGTAATTGTTGTAATATTTTTAGTATTTTCAGATTGTTATAGGAATATTCTATTTACACTTTAAATGCGTTTAATTCAGTTCTTTAAAATCGCCTATTAAAGTGTTTACTTTTATTTTTCTGTGTGATTCAGTCGACAATGGGAATTTTTTGAAATTGGAATCCAACACGATATTTTTGGCATTTAGACCCGAAATTAACCTACCTCAGGGAACAAATAATCGGGCGTGCAGAGAATTATCTTAATATTTTTCTTATGATAGATGGATCTATGACAATTATGTGTGAAACAAAATATAGGCCAAATGCCTGCCACGGCCTCGTTGGCATACGATGGTCCATATTTCTAATGACTGAGATTTAATGGATATTTGATGTCGTTAATGTTTCGAATTTTCTCATCGTTTAGCTTTTGGTGGCATACCCATATGAGATGGTCCATATTTTCAATGACTATGGCAAAAGGTAGGTTTAAATGTCATTAATGTTCCGAATTATCTTATCCTTTTGCTCTTGAATTGTTTTTTGGCTAATTGACGTACACTTTTTCTTTTAACTTATTACTGTCAGACTACAAAATGTTTTAAAATCTTAATGAGTTTTTATTGCTAGTTAGAGATAGGCCAAAAACATTTTTTCTGTTTTTTATAACCTGCGACACTCGGTTAAACGGGGTATTATAAGTAAAGGCCCAATTAGTCTTGACGGTTGACGCTAGGCAATCAGCTATTTCAGTTAGGGGTTGCATTTTGCATGTGTTAGAGGGAGATAACTATATTTTGACGGTTGACGACGGTAGAATTCTGTAGGTTGCAGAATCAACCGTCAACCGTCAAGACTTATTGTGCCTTAAGTTTCATGGTCCAAAAATTTCTTATTAAAAACAGCAAAATTTTTCGGTCTATCTATATACCGCTGTTTCGGTCTATCTATACCGCTGTTACAAAATGGGTTAAATATCCCCAAAGAATGAAATCTAACGGTGTCAGATCACATAATCGTGGCACGGCCATTGAATTTCTCGCGCAAAAAGCCATTGTTTCGTTGGATGTGTGGAAACTGGCACCATCCAGTTGGAACAACTTATCATCCATGTCAATATTCTCAATTTCTGGCCACAAGAAGTCCGTTATCATTTCGCAATAGCGGACACCATTCACGGTAACTGCTTGGCCGATCTCATTTTTGAACAAGTGCGGTCCGATGACGCCGCCAGCCCATAAACCGCCTCAAACAGTCACTCTTTGTGGGTGCATTGGCTTTTCAACAATAAAAGAAAACAAAAATTTGTCCAAATACGGCAATTCTGCTTGGTAACGAATCCACTGTGGACACATTTAGTCGATTATGCTGACCAAAAAAAAGAGCATTTTAATTTGAACGCCCATTGTCGTTAAAGGCTTCAACAATCTTAACGCGCTGCTTAATTGTGAACCACGGTTAATTTTGTTAAACTCCGAAACAAAGTAATGTTAATTAAAGTTAGCCAAGCAACTTAACGTTACGGTGTGACCCACAATTACCATCGTGTATTATAGTTGGACCAACCTTTAGAACTGCTGTTCTCGGTCTGTGTTATCACCGATTTGTGAAAAATTCATTACCCATTACCTTTCATTTTATGATGTAAGAGAGTGAATGTCCTTTTGGCTAGTCCTAGAAAAACGGATTCGTAGCTCTATAGCCTGTTTATTCTGTGCAACACACTGTGGTACTTAATGCCGATGTTTGTAACACCCAAAACTAGAGGATGGCAAAAGTGTTGTATATGGAGCGTGACATGGCCTCCATTATAATGGGGCTGGTATTTCAGGAAAAATAATGAATAATTACGCTCGGGTCCAGAGACCCTCGGTGACTTCGAAATGATTTTTTTATTGAAACTTTTTCTTGTGTGGGCGGCTTTCGGACGGACTTAAATAATTTCAGCTATTGATAGACCCCATCTAGGGACTCTGCTCTTGTTGTCCTTCACTAGAGTTTAGGTAAAATTCTTTAAATCAAGAAAAACTAAATTTGTTTCATATAACTTTTGTTTTCTTTTACTTTAGAATATGGGGGGCTTTACTTAATTTTGCAAGAAAATTGACCCGTATACATTTAGCCTACTTCCAATTCTTCTATAGTTCCGTTTTATTTATGTATGCGGTTATTTTTTGGGCCCTAACAGCCTCACAATGCATTATTTTGGGTCTTGCGTTTGCTCTATGGCCACAACCATGCATTTTTCGCATACCTACACTTATATGAAAGAAAGCATATAATTTTGAAGGGCCGCCCGGATCAAGGCGCCCTTATTCATTATTTATTCCGAAATATTCGAGCCATTCTAAAGACAACGGCATATTTTTTTTTCAAATTTTCGTCACGTCACTTTAATTGAACTTTAGCCGAAATAAGATAGATCCCATATCTACCAAATACATATTTAATCCGATCCACCCAATGTTTACTATCGACTTAAGATCCCGCCGCTCTAGAAACCGAAAATGAAATCCAATTTTGCTCCATGTTTTTTTAAAGCCCCATTTAAAGAACCTCATCGGTTTGAGTTCGTGCAGCCTTACATTATAAATCCAATCTTGTTGAAATTTACTGTAATGCGTAATATAAATATTATCTATAACCAATCCTAATAATCATGCTGCCCCTATATAAAAGCCATTCCGATTTAAGGCTCTGTCATATTTGGATTCGGAGTAAAGTTTGCTATAATTTGAGTATCCAAATATCCATATTGTCTATTGATTGCCCATTTTGACCATGCAGAAAGTGTTTTGGGCCACCACAACCAAAACGTCTCCCAAATTTGCCCTTTTTAAGGTGTTTTGTACGTCCGAGCTAACAAAAACTTTTCTATCTAATGTTCGTCCACTAAAAAAATATAATTTGGTAGGTAAACACTCAAAAAGTGTTCCCAAGCAACGTATGACCGTAAGCCACCATCATGCAAAACTTGAGGATCCTAGGTTCATTGTTCACCTCTATCGTGCTTGCAAGAGACTGTCGTAGAAGTTTAAGGGCGGTCTGTAATGTAAATACTTTATAGGTTCTGCTATCAATATTTCGAGGTGTTGTAAACAGAGTTAGATGAAATTTAGTATTCACTTCATTCCTTAGTGGAAGGTATACAAAAGGAAATGTGAAAAAAAGTTTTTCTCGGCAATGATTAAAAGTTTTCGATGACCACTTAAACAATAAGTAAACGAGACCGGATTTTTTTTTTTAAATTCGCGTAGAGCATTTCTTGAATAATTCATTTAAAAATAGTTCGTACAAAGTAAATGGTTTATTCTAAATGTTATTTGTAAGCAGAAACATTAAGAGCTAATAGGGTGGCTGTCATAAGGTAAAGTTCCTTTTCAGTTCATCTTGGTGAACCAACCATATTTTTTGACTGAATATCAAGCGAGAAAAATTTATTAAGCAGGCTAAGCCCACAGTTGGTTGCAGACCCAGCTCAAGAATTACAACGCAATTAACTGTAGTCGAATGTCAACAACCGTAATAAGGTAATATTTTTTTATACCGTTTATCATAAATGTGCATACTAAATTTAACATTTCTCGTGCAGCACCTGGAAGTGTAGATCGTGTCTTTTGAAAGTATAAGTACATTGGCTTCGTATGGCTACGATACTTGCGATTGAAAATGGATAAATTTGGCTGAGAGGAAAAAAAGGTTCCATTTGGATTCTAAAAGTATGTATCTCTGGAAAAGTACCCTATCTTGAGTTTTTTTTAATATATCTGCGTTTTTTGTGTTCCTAGGATCCTGAAATTTTGAATAATGAAGACCCATGGTCAGCTTATATTTCACTAGAAGACTCTTAGGGCCAAAGATATTGTCATTATGATTAAAAGAAGCTTTCAACATATTCAGCAGGCCAAACCAACTGCTGGTTGTGGATTCAGCTCAAGAATTACAACGCTTGTAGCTGTAGTCAAATGTCAAGAAATGCGGCACATTTGGTCGATTATGCTGACCAAAAAAATACGAGCCGTAAAAGGCTTCATAACAGTCTAAACACGCTGCTCAATTGTGTACCTCTCCATGGTTGAATTTGTCTAACACCAGAAACAAAGAAATGTCAACTTAAGTTGGACAAAAAACCTGACGTTTATTTGTGACACACAATTAATTTTGTGCTTTATGGTAGGACCACCCATTATTTTTTTTTTTTATTAAATTGTTATAATTCATTAATAGCTTAACCACAAATATTTGAATCTTTAACAAAATTGGTGTTGTCCCCTATGCAATCTGGTAGGCTTAACAATCGCTCTTCTAGCCCTTTCGGTTTAAATCCCAGTTGCTCTTGAAGTCCAAAGTTATAAAATTAATATTATTTTATTCAGTTCGTACTGAAATTTATACGATCTTACTTAAATTTCGTACAAACGAAACGAATTTTCTGTATATCATAAAGATCGAGTGCACTTTTTTCATACTTTCTTTGAACTATCTAAACATTTACGAAGGTTGCTATATATTTATCTGAATTTATCTGACATTTCCATTGGATAGTTTGAAAATTTTTAGCATAAACCTACTCAGAACGTTTTGACGTACGACCATCATTTGTGTTGTTTACAGTGACTTGAAAAAATCAATTTGGCAAAAAAATGGAATTAACTCGTGAACATTTTCACGACAAGAATGCATCGATGAACTTAAATCTTTGTATGGGATGAAGCACCAACCTAAAGCACTGTGAAAAACTGGTTTAATGAATTCAATCGTGGCCGACGCTCGATCAAAGACGAAGGTCTTGAAGGTCATCCAAAAACGGGCGTTGTGCCAAAGAACATTGATGCCGTGCGTGAACTGATAATGCAAGATCGTCATGTGACATACCGTGAGATAGAGGCATCCTTGGTCATTTTATCCACCAGCATACATTCGATATAGCATAAAAAGGATTGTTTTTGTTGGATCCCGCACAATTTGACAATCGCTCAAAAAAGGCTAGTGTCGATTGGTGCAAAGAAATTTTGTAAAATACGATCGCGGTGCTTCAAAAGACTTTTATAAGATCGTCACAGGTGACGAATCTTGGATCTATGCGTATTAGCCCGAAACAAAACAGCAATCGACCGTGTGGGTTTTCGAAGACGAGCTAAATCCAACGAAAGTTGGAAAGTTGGTCGCCTGTTTCTTCGCAAAACTGGTCATGTGGCGACTGTTCCGCTTGAGCAACGTAGGACGGTCAATTTTGAGTGGAACACCACAATTTGTTTGCCTGAAGTCTTCGGAGAAATTCGAAAAACGTTCAAGAGAAGACGAAGCATGACAATGCGAGCTTTCACACATCGGCTCAAACCAGGCCCCAAAGGGACAGGTGCTAAAATATGTGCAGCGTAAGAAAAATTAAATGCGCTAGTGTTTTTGTTTTTGTCAACCCTTGGAGAATTTCGGCAAAGTTCACACATACATTCCGAACTACTTATATATTATTTCGTTTGGCATGTAATACAGGGTGTCCGCCGGGAAGGTATACTACGGGGTGTCCGTCGGGAAGGTATACTACTTTGTTTGTTTATAATTTTTGATTAAATGAAAGATAATGGATCTTATATGGGTAAATGTTTTATTTAATGTCGGCAATTATGTCTGTTAGCCTCACAAATGCGAGCACATTTTTCATTACATTCAGCACTGCGTCGAATTGAGGTTGATGGATTGTTTTGAACACTTTCTTGAGCAGCAGTCATGTTTTCAGTCGATCTTGCAGTACATCCATGCTTGGGCCTATCAGCTAAAGACACTCTTCTTTCGAATCACTACACGGTAAGTAGTGCGTTTTGTTGGCACGTTGTTTCTCCCAAAAATTTCACGTAACTTTCTAATCGGCATAGTAATCCAATTATCGATTACTGTGCCGATGAGAAAGTTACGTGAAATTTTTGATAAAATGTTTTAACGATTAAGACACGTGGGTTTATCTAATATTTCTCCATAATAAATTTGCCTCATCTCTTCAAAACAAAGTAGTATACCTTCCCGGCGGACACCTTGTATTAATCTTTTCTTTCTTTCGGTTCTAACCGACCTAATAACGTAAAATTTCACCGGATTTAAAATAAATTTGTTTTTGTTTTAGTTTCCACCTAAAACTTGCTTGTCACAAAAAAACTGGATCAATGTTTTGATTTAGCCCGATTAACATCGGTCTAAACTGACAGAGAGCTAACAATGTCATCATCGGTCCATACATTAATCTCCAATTTAAATGGGCTTAACCGACATAAAAGCGGCAAATTTTAATGTGTGCCCAAGGAACAATCCACCTTGAAAGTTGACTGGATCAATTTACATCTTAAGATAGACTACTCGTATAGGGATCTAATCTCCCTAAGTGTGGCAAATGTCTTAATATCTCAATACAATTTAGTTTCAACAATTTGTTGGGCCTTGTATTTAGTTAGCCTTGCACTTAAGGAGCTATACGTATATATTATTGCTTTGTTTTGTTAGATAATAATTTACATTTTGAAACTTTGGAATTATAGGTCATACCGTATACAATACGTCGTTAAATTTCCAAACTCGTAATCATGTAGCTACTTAAATAAACTTTAACCGGTCAACTTGGATCGCTTAAAGTATATTAACATTAAAGCCTTCGCTCGTGATGATGATCTTTTGCTGACCCCTTAATATACCAACAAACTACTCGAATACAACCAGGAGAATGAATAAGTTCGGGTTACAAAAATTCTTTTACCATAGCAGAGATTTTGTTGTGATAAGAAAAAATAATGAACGGCAGCCGTGTTGTGATAGCCAGTGTGCAAGACTATTAAACAGATAACCCAGGTTTAAAGACGGATAGGATTTTTTTTCAAAGGTGGTTGTACCACCTTTCACATGCCCGCGTCAAGAAGTTAGTCACAATTCCATATAAAAGTTTCACAACAAAATTTAATAGCCGTTTTGGAGCCGACATTGAAAAATTGGTCTCGTTTAGTGAGTATAAGAATTATAACGAGCACAACTCACTGATTTGTTCCTTAATGGGATGTTGAGGGAAGAAAAACATGTAATTGCAACTGAGTATTTAAACTCCAAAAATGTATAGGATTGATCATCTAGAGGTATTTTTTTCAAAATAGATCTATTGTTTGAGACCTATCGCAAAGTAAGCAACATGCATAGTCGCGTCGTACTGTTGTTTCTATAGCTGCTAGGTCGTAGTACGATACTCGTATTTACGAATTTAAACAGCTGCCAAGCCGTTACTAGCTTGTTTACATTCTCCTTAACAAATTCGTATTGAACAAGCATTAACAACCTTCGATGATGCGTTGGGCCCTCGCTTTCGTTCATTCCGTTTTTTGTTTACAAGTGAATCAATATTTGTTATATTTCTTTGTTTTTGCAAGTGATTCAACATCTGTTACATTTGTTTATATTTTTTTTCTATTTTGAGTAATTGTGATTTGTGTGATAGTTATGATTTTATTTAATATTATTGTATTAGGGTGGTTACTTAAGACTTAAAGTCGACTTTTTGAATAGTACAAAAAAATTAAATGCAGACTCTTCAGTATAAAAAGATCGATTACGGTCGACTTTTCATTTTTTTTTTCTTCAGGGAAATGAAAATGCAATATTTTAGATTAAAAACAAGTTTTCTCTTTTTAAAAACTTTTATTTAAAAAAGTAAGAGTGCCTTAAAACCACGGATCGAGGCCTCTTGCATCTACATTTTAATAGAAAAAAACGTGCTTAAAAACTTATAAACAGCAGGTAATTAAAGTATCGGGTGATTAATCTGAAGGTTTTTTTTTCAACAAAAAATAAATTCAAAAGTTCAAATCAAGTGTGAAATCGTTATTGTTTATTCGAAAAGACGTTTTATGCCAATTATTTGTTGAATATAATTTCCTTCAATTTAATTTGCCAATTTTGCTACGTCTTTGTAATCCCGCGCCTCTGAAAATATGTAAATAAATAAATAATTTCCTTCAAATGTTGGCCGCAACTACGCCTCGGTGTGTCCATTGAGGGTCCAATTTTGGATGTCGAGCATTTCGACCGGAATGGCGTTAATGTTGGCATCCAAAACCTGAATCGTAGCTGATTTGTCAGCATAGTCTTTGGACTTTACGTAGCCCCAAAGGAAAAAGTCTAAAGGTGTGATAGCTCACGATCGAGGCGGCCAACACACCGGTTCGAAATGACCTCTCAATAGATCCATTGTTTGGGCAGCTGTATGGCAAGTGGCACCATCCTGTTGAAACCAAATGTCGTCAAGATTACGGGCTCTAATTTCAAGTAGAAAAAAGTTCGATATCATGTCGCGTTAGCGTGCACCATTCTAGGTTACGTTCCGGCCATCATCATTTTTTAAAAAAATATGGACCAATGATTCCACCAGCCCATAAACCGCACTAAATCGTAGTGCTAGCGGTGTAAGTCTTTCCATGATGAAATGGCAACCAATACTGACAAGAAAAAAATAAAGTTAAACACAACTCATGTGTAATTTATGATATGAACCCTACTGAATTAAATACCTCTAGATTGAACATCCGTTATAATGTTTAAGAAAAAAAATAATTTTGAAAAATAATTCCCAAAAAATTCAAACATTTTTAAAAAATAATTCCCAAAAAATTCAGTTCTGAAATAACTATTCTTAATATATATATACAACTGCAATATTTTTTTTGCGAATATTCCAAAATTTGTTTTGACTAATACGAAAGAGAATGTTCAATATGAAGATAATAATATGTGACGCGCAAAATAGAAAGGGACCTAAGGGTAAGAACCAGTTTTGTTCAGGAAACGCACTTTAAAGATTTAAATACGTGTATCTTTGGTGTACCATCACTCTCATGAAACGCGCATATCTCTGGGAGGGAACACTTTTGGGGCATGGGATCGGTCTCTTTCAATGTTTAGATGTTGTCCACATCAAAAAAAAAGGTGAAAATTAATTTTTTTCCCTTAGGTCCTTCTCTCTATGCGCTGTCACATATGCATTTGTATCCCCTAGAATCCATCATAATGAAAATTCCATAAAGTCTTTGAGTATATTTATCGTTTAACTTGAATAAATAATCTTAAATAAATATCACAAATTTTTAAATATTTTTGCCAACAATAAAATATTCCATAAAAAAATGTGTTCTTTAAAAATAAAAGGATACTCGTAACATATTTTCCTTAAACAAAAAGATAAAAAAATATTAAAAATTTAACGTTTACATTAAATAAACTATGTAATTAAGCTGAAAAGTTAAAAGCATCTTTTGTATTTGTGACAGCGCATAGAGAAAGGGACCTAAGGGTAAATAAATCAATTTTTTTTTATTTGGACAAAATCTGAGCATCGAATGAGACCGATCCAATGCTCCAAAAGTGTTCCCTCCCAGAGATATGCGCGTTTTATGAAAGTGATGGTACACCAAAGATACACGTATTTAAATCTTTAAAATGGCTCTCCTGAACAAAACAGGTTTTTACCCTTAGGTCCCTTTCTATTTAGCACGTCACATTTAAAGAAAGGCATTATATGGGGCCATAAAAAAATCAAACGAAAATAGGTCAACGATTCTACGCATTGGTCGTAAAAAACGATAATTGCAAAATGTTTCATTACAAATGGACAAAGAAGAGCGCCTTAAATGCTTAGTGCAAATGGTTACGGATCTTCGATAACTTCGTTAAAGATTTAGCTTGTTTTTATCTGCGAAATATAATTTTAGCAAATGATAAATAACCTCGTTCGATATTTCCATGGCACATTAAAGAAAGTAGTGTTATGTACTTACTTAGTAGGGACATAAATACTGTTACAACATTGAACACACCCATTTCCGTAGCAGAACTGAACATACCCCGTTAATGTCATATGGGTTTTGAAAGCTAACCTCAATAGCGTTAGTCTTTAACGGGATTTTAAAATTGTTTCAATTTTTATCATGGAGTGGTCAGATAATGAGAACCGTATCGCTGTAATAGCGCTTTTCAAGTGTGAAATGAAAAAAGCGATAATTCAAAACGCTCCGGCCACTAGGGATTAGCCGCATGTTCGTCTACCGATGCGTAAAACTGTTTGAGGAGACTGGAGATGTAAAAGACCACCACCGGTCGGGCCGCCCACTCTCTGTTCGAACACCGCATGTCATCAAAGCCGTTAAATCAATAATTCACAGAAATCCGCTCCAATAACAGAAAATCATGGCCCGTGAGATTAATATCACGCAAAAGTATATGAGTCAAATCATTAAAAAAGACTTGGGACTTGGGGCTTTCAAACGACGTACAGGACATTTATTGACCGCAGCTTTAAAAAATATAGGATTGAAAAATGCAAACGTCTTTTGGTGAAGCACGCTGACAACTTGCACAGAAAAATTTTGTTCAGCGATGAAAAATTTTTTCCGCGCGGTCATCTAAGGAAGAATCTGAACTTATCCCAAGGGTGGAAAAGGGTCATCACCTAGCTTCAGTCATGGTTTGGTGGGGGTCTCTTACGATGGGGTCACTGACCTGCATTTCTGCGAACAAGAAGTCAAAACATCGGTCAAAGTTTTCCAAGAAACCGTTTTGGAAGCTGTTGCGAAGCCTCTTAACAATTCCCTGTTCCAAAACCAGCCATGGCTTCGAAACAATTTGCCAGCGTTTATTTCCTCTGAAGAATGGCCCTCAGGCAGTCCAGATTTGAACCCATTGGATTACAAATTGTGGATGGTTTTAGAGGACAAGGTTTGTCACAAATGATACCCCAATGTTGGATCTCTTAAGACTGCTTTGGTTCGAGCTGTGACCAATTTTCCAATGGACGAGGTTCGTGCAGCTATTGACGATTCCAATGCTACTATAAGCAAGGTATAGGCTCCAGCCCAAGAACAACATCAGAAGTTTGCTAGATTTTCTAAATCACTTAAAAGAGAATGCCAAAAATACATTTTGTGAATATTTGATCATAATTGTGAATGATTGATACAGAATTTTTACATAATAAACTTCATAAATTGTCATTGTAAAATTTCAAATTTGAAAGTTTGAATTAATGCGAAAAAAAATTTTAAATCTTTATGAACACTCCTCTCAACTTTTTATAATTTCAAAAATATCCTTCAAAAATTATTGTTTCATTCTCAACACAATTATTTGTATATTTGTTGATGAAAATAAAATAAAAAATATATGTGACAGCGCATAGAGAAAGGGACTTAAGGGTAAAAAAAAATCAATTTTAATTTTTTTCTTTGTTTGATGTAACAACATCTGAGCATCGAATGAGACCGATCCCATGGCCCAAAAGTGTTCCATCCCAGAGATATGCTCGTTTTATGAAAGTGAAGTCGATGATTCTAAGCGCAAATAGAAAGGGACCTAATCTTTAAAATGGCTCTCCTGAACAAAACTGGTTTTTAACCTTAGGTCCCTTTCTATTTGCAGGGTGGCTGATGAATATTGCTACATTAAGAAACTCAAAAAACTTTTTTTCAGTGTATGGAATTCATTTTTCTTTTATTCGTCTTAAAGATCATTCAATTTTAGTAAATATAGCTTAATTGGTTTTAAAAATAATGGAATTTAAAAGCCGTCGTTGATGCATGCGCGACATCTTACCAAAAAGTTGTTCTTTACTGCTTAGAGAGTTTAATCAGGAATAGCCGCAATTGTTTCTCGAATGGATTGCTTTAGTTCATTCAAACTGTTGGTTTTGCTTTGTAGACTTCCTGTTTGCAATATCCCCACAAGAAAAAGTCAAGTGCAGTAAGGTCAGGCGAACTGGGGGGCCAACGGAATGTGGCGTTTTTTGATATCAGCTTATTGGGAAATTTTCGTCGCAATTCTGTCATAACAGGCCGGGCTATGCGATAAGTTGCTCCATCTTGCGGAAACACACAGAGTAGAATGAAATTCTCATTCGGCGTAATTCTGGATAGAAAAACACTCTCAACATGCCCAAGTAAGGTCTCCAATAACCGTAACGGTGTTGTGACCGGTTTCTTCGAAGAAGTGGGTCCCGACAATGCAGCGTGATGAAACAGCACACCACACTGGACACGAAGTGAATACAATTGCGTCCAATGGAGTATCTGGAAGCACTTTATATACGACAATTTTGTTTGTTAATGTTGTCGGTTAAATCGAAATGGGCCCCGTCAGACATGAAAAGACATTTCAACAAGTTTCCGTCCTCTTTCAAAGTTTAAAGCATCTGCTGGCGCAATTCCAAGCGAGTCGGAAAGTCTGCTGCGTTCAGTTTGTTGGCGATTTCAAATTATTATGGGAATAAGTGCAAATCTTTGTGCATAATTGACAGCAATGACTGTCTGTTTATACCCATTTGAGCAGATAAGCACCGTCCGAACTAAAGGGTTTCGATAGTAAGGTTTTCTGTTGACTCTCCCATGCTCGGCAAAATTGTTAACAAGTCGCATTATGGTCCATCTGCTCGGAGGATTGCCGCCAAACGTGCGCCTAGCGAAACTATGGCCTCCAGTGCGTGATAGCGGCGGCAATCCAAATTATTGTTTCAGTGTCCTATTTCTGTTAAATCTAAAAATTAATCTGCAAAATGAAAAAAAAAACTAACCAGATTTATTAAATAGAAAAAATGTTATTAAATTTTCTTTGGTAGCGGCTTTCATCAGCCATTCTGAACATTTCCTGTAATGTACGAGGGCGACCGCAAAAGTAACTGGCCTAACATAAAAAGAACCGTTTTTTTTGGAATTATTATTATTTATTTTTCAACATAATCTCCTTCCAACTCAATACACTTCATCAAACGTTTTTCAAGTTTTTTAATTCCCTCCGAAAAATAAGATTTTTCAAGACCTTCAAAATATGCCTCAGTTTCAGCAATAACCTCGCTATTGGACGAAAATTTTTTGCCACGAGAAATTTTTTTTAAATTTGGAAACAAGAAATAATCAGAAGGAGCTAAATCTGGACTATATGGTGGATGCGGAGCAATTTCAAATCGCAATTCGTCCAGTTTTTGTTGAGTTAAAAATGCAGTGTGTGAAGGAGCATTATCTTGATGAAAAATAACTTTTTTTTTCTAAATGCGGTCGTTTTATCTTGATTTCTTCACTCAACCGATCCAATAATGCACAATAATATTCACTATTTATAGTTTTTCCTTTCTCAAGATAATCAATATATATTATACCCCTTGCATCCCAAATTACTTTTCCTGCTGACTTAACAGTTTTCGCCTTCTTGGACCACTTTTACCAGCTTCTATCCATTGTTTTGACTGTTCTTTGCATTCTGGGATGTAGTGATGGATCCATGTTTCATCAACAGTTATGAATCGGCGCAAGAACTCTATTGGATTACGCTGATAAATCGCTAAAAGCTCCACGGAATTGGTTTTTGGGGCAAAGTCAACAAACGCGGCAGCGTTCTTGCGGATAGCTTTTTCATGTGGAGTTCATCATGTAAAATACTCCAAACTTGTTTTTCGTGTATTTTAACAATATCAGCAAGTTCTCTGAGCTTTATTCGTCTATCTTTAGTCACTTTATTAAATATTTTTCTAATGTTTTCAATAGTAGTAGCAGTTTTCGGTCTTCCAGAGCGTTGTTCATCTTCCGTACATGAACGACCCATTTTAAATTGTTGAACCCAGGATTTCACGGTGGAGTATGATGGTGCATTATCACCATGAACAGAATCCAATTCATCTTTGATTAATTGTGGCGTATAACCTTTCATATAAAAGTGTTTAATTACCGCACGAAACTCTTTATTTTCCATTTTTCAAAAATTATAAAACTTGTTTACTTCAATCACCTGTAACAAAGAAAATAATCATTAAATATTTCGGAAATTTTGACAGATGGCGTATAAAAGATTGCTTTTAAAAAACAAAAAAAAAAAGGTTGCTAGTAAAACAGAAAATGTGCCAGGCCAGTTAGTTTTGCGGTCGCCCTCGTAAACAAAATTCAAGTGAAAGATCTATTGATGGTATTCTAATTTAAAAAAGTTTATATGCCGAAATTTATTCTATTATTATTCTCCTTTGGTCTTAACCTATCTATAGTGAACAATTTAATTTAGAAGACGTATTTCATTTCATTTTATTTATTGATACTCAAAAAGTAACCGAGCCTTTAGGCCTTATATAGTTACAAAATTACTTCAGATTTGTTTAAAATGTACAAAAAAAAACTTAAAACAATTTAATATAAATACGTATTAAGTTAAGTATACGTTTATTATCACTTAAGTTTGGAATTTAAAAATTATCCCTTTTTTCCAATACTTCTTTAACTATAGAATTTAAATCTAAAAAATTCATATTAATTTCCTATTCAAATAAAAATCTTTCTTAAATACAGTTTGTGACGCAGTTTCTAAATTAATTTTATTACATGCTCTTAATAATTTTACACTACACACGGTGAACTGTGTGCATTAATACCAAATGGTTTTGAGTCGAAATTAAGCATGGATTACAATGGACTTTGTTAAAGCTTAAATTCAAATATAATTGAATTCTATCGCTCGACTCAAATTCGCTTGAGTTCAATGTTTTGTATGATATTAAGGCTTAATTTTGCTGGCGATTGTTATGTTTTAATGTGTGCTTATAGTTTTAGGCATTATTCAACAAATCTGGTTGAAGTTCAAAAGTTGAACTCGACTTGAGCCCCACTAATAATGTTTATTGGGTTTCATTATGCGACCACATGCCCGAGAGTGTATTTAGTGAAGGCTGTGTTTGTGTGCGGGATACACTTCTTATCACCACCAACGAAGGCATGTTTCAAGTACACTTGCACTCGCCATCGTTTTATATAGAATGTGATGATTAGGATGGTTATTATATCATTGACTCTGGCGATGTTTGTTGTTGTACGACGAACTTCCTCCATTATGAACTCTGTTAATTTTTTGGACATAATAAATTCTTCTTCTTGCAGCCTTCGTTGATAAAAAAAAATATCGCTCGGTGGTTCTTTCATAAGTTGGTGTACACTAGCACTTTGAAGTAGTGAACTCTCATGCAGTCAATTTGGGGATAATGCCACTGGAACTTATTTTAAGAAATGAACAGAGTGTACGTTGGGAAATCGTCAAGCTGCTAGCGGGCGCCGCATGATAGGTACCTGAGGAATGCAACAATCCATAGACTTGCAGATAAGCCTGGTGAAAAAGTAAATGTAAATCATCCATCAAAACTAGAACCAAAACATGAGCAGCTTATCAATATAATTAGAACCTTTTTTACTCATTCACAACTTAGACCTTTTCCTCTGATTCCCTCAGTTAAAGATATCTCAGTGTCGCTTTAGTGTGTCTGTGTGTAGATAAAGGGCCGGTTGGAAATAACGGGTAATCAATCTAGAGGTATTTTTAACAAATTCAAAATAATACGAAAATTCAAATCAGGTGTGGAATCTGTATTGTTCATTCGAAAGGACATTTTATGCCATTTGTTCTTTTCAAATATTGGCCGCAACTACGCCTCAGGGTGTCCTATCTGAGGGTCGATTTTTGAATGACTCGTTCGAGCATTTCGGCCGGTATGTTGGCTTCTAAAACCCAAATCGTAGCTGGTTTGTCCTAAGGAAAAAGTCTAAAGGTGTGAAATCACACGATCTAGGCGGCCAACTCACCGGTCCCAAAAGTGAAATCAGCTGCTCTTCGAAATGAACTCTCAATAGATCCATTGTTTTAAGCGAGCATAGCGAGCACCATCAACGGTTACGTTTCGGCCATTGCTCGTATTATTTTTGAAAATGAACTCTCAATAGATCCATTGTTTGGGCAGCTGTATAGCAAGTGGCACCGTTCTGTTGAAACCAAATGTCGTCAAATACGGGCTTCAATTTTAGGTAGCAAAAAGTCCGATATCATGGCGCGATAGCGAGCACCATCAACGGTTATTATCAGCCATTATCATTTTTGAAAAAATATGGACCGATGTTTCCACCAGCCCATAAACCGCACCAAACCGTGGTTGGTCTTTCTATGATGAAATGGCAAACAATACTGGAAAGAAAAAAAAGTTTTCCACAACTCGCGCGTAATCTGTGAAAAAAGCCCTAATTAAAAAAATAAATCTAGATTGAACACCCGTTACAACTTAAAAAAAAAATATGGACCTATGAATCCACTAGCTCATAGACCGGACTAAACCGCTGTTTTTGCGGTATAAGGCTTTCCATGATTAAATGGCAAACAATACTAAACAAATTAAGTTTAATAACAACTCACGCGTAATCGTTAGTTCGAACTTCAATACTTCTGTTGGAAGAGAAGACTTTCTGTTGCAAACACCAAATGTTGATGAACATTTGTTTAGACTAAGTTTGTAACGAATATTCGCTTTCGCATATGCGAATTATTCACATCATATTGAACATTCGCAAAAACCAAATTTGGAATAATCGCTTTGGCATTCGCAATAATCAATTTTGGAATATTCGCCTCACATTCCAATTTTTGATCATTCGCAAAATAATATTCCAGCTTATTTTCTCTGAACTAATTAAAAAAAACGTTTGTTTTTCCTAAAGACTTGTACAAAATAACCTTTTTATATCAATTTATTTTTAATTTTCCTGGAAAATGATATTCATTTCTATTATTCATATAAAACAATCTTCAAAATCGCAAAATAATCAGGGGTGTTATGGAATCTGATTGTTCTTGGGATCAGAACTTAAATCGACAAAACAATTCCTTTGGAGTCACAAAAACATGCTCAAATCACAATTAGATGTCTTAGAAATCGACATTATCGTTTTTCTTGTCAGAAACAAGACTTTTGGTAAGACCCCTTCGCCAAAAACCGTAGCTATAATAATGCATGGAATATTTCACGGAAATAAGTGCATTTGAACAATAAACAACAACATTTTGAAGACATGTTTATTTAATCGGCACGAGGGTTGCTATATATATTTCTAGCATAGGCAACACTAAGTGTTGCCTGGCGCCATCTGAAATATCCATTTGAAGTTTTAACATTTTTTAGCATAAACGTACTTAGAACGTTTTGACGTACGTCCATCCATTGTGTTGTTTACAGTGACTTCAAAAAATCAAATTTGCAAAAAAAAAATGAAATAAACTCGTGAACATTTTCGTGCGATCATTTTTCACAACTTTCGACGTGGATTAGCACGACAAGAGTACATCGATAAACTTAAATCTTTGTATGGCGATAAAGCGCCATCCTATAGCACTGTGAAGAACTGGTTTAATGAATTCAATCGTGGTCGGTGCTCGCTCAAAGACGAAGGTCGTCCAATAAAGGCTGTTGTGCCAGAAAACATTGATGCGGTGTGTGAACTGATAGTGCAAGATCGTCATATGACTTACCGTGAGATAGAGGCATCCTTGGGCATTTCTTTTACCAGCATACATTCGATATTGCATAAACACCTGGTCGTAAAAAAGGTTTGTTCTAGTTGGATCCCGCACTGATAGTGCAAGATCGTCATATGACTTACCGTGAGATAGAGGCATCCTTGGGCATTTCTTTTACCAGCATACATTCGATATTGCATAAACACCTGGTCGTAAAAAAGGTTTGTTCTAGTTGGATCCCGCACAATTTAATAATCGCTTTAAAAAAGGCTAGTGTCGATTGGTGCAAAGAAATTTTGAAAAAATACGATCGAGGTGCTTCAAAAGACGTTTATAAGATCGTCACAGGTGACGAATCATGGATCTATGAGTATGAGCCCGAAACAAAATGCAATCGAGAGTGTGGGTCTTCGAAGACGAGCCAAATCCAACGAAAGTTGTTCGTGGAAGAATTGCAAATGGTCGCCTGTTTCTTCGGCAAAACTGGTCATGTGGCGACTGTTCCGCTTGAGCAATGTAGGACGGTCAATTCTGAGTGGTACACCACAATTTGTTTGCCTGAAGACTTCGGAGAAATTCGAAAAACGAACAAGAGAAGACGAATCATTGTGCACCATGACAATGCGAGCTCTCACAAATCGGCTCAAGCCAGCGCCTTTTTGACCGACCAAAACGTCGAATTGATGGGTCATCCGCCATACAGCCCTGACTTCGCACCCAATGACTTCTTTTTATTCCCGAACATCAAGAAAAAAAGGCGTGGTCAACGATTTTCGTCGCCAGAAGATGCTGTTGAAGCGTTCAAAACCCATGTTTCGGTGGTATCTTAATCGGATTGGAAAAAGTGGTTCGACAATCGGTTTGAGCGCATTTAAAAGTGTATAAATCATGCTGAAGAAAACTTTGAAAAACGATAAAACTTTTTTTGATGATTAATATTCGCATTTTCATTAATAGGCCAGAAATATATATAGCAGCCCGTACCGTCATTGCAATGGTATTGTTTTTAAAGTAGCACCTCGAATCCCAAGACAGCTGGTTCTATGGAGCGGATTGACCTGAAGCAGCAATTGTTCGGCCAAGGGCTGTCACCCCGCTACAACACCGTAGCATCTTCATAAAAATGATCTTCATCCACTGATGAACAACGTTCTTTTAAGAAATTCCGTAGTTTAATTTTGGGCCCATTGGCTTTTAATTTATTTTGATCGATTTCCATTACATTGTAGCTACTACTAAACTTACAGAAGGAATTGAAAACAGTACCTACCCTTAGATTTTTTTCTTCTTTTTTTGGGAAGAATTCGTTTTTAAAACTAAGACATATATTTTCTTAAATCAAACTGTTTTCGAATGGAAAAAACCAAATATGCAAAGTCATTGTGAGGGCCAACAGTCAGCCGCATATTAAATCGATTTGAGAGGGCAAAGTAATCAAGCAGAAAAATATTCCACTGGTTGTCGTGATAAGGATAAATAAAATGTAATATTGACTGTTAAACCCACTCACTCTACATTTTGCAGAAACGTTCACAGTGACAAAGTTATTTATAATTACGGTGTACTTAGTAGGGACATAAATACTGTTACAACATTGAACACAGCCATTTCAATAGTAGAACTGAACATACCCCGTTAATGTCATATGGGTTTTAAAAGCTAACCTCAATAGTGTTCGTCTGTAACGGGATTTTAAAATTGTTTCAATTTTTATCATGGAGTGGTCAGATAATGAGAACCGTATCGCTGTAATAGCGCTTTTCAAGTGTGAAATGAAAAAAGCGATAATTCAAAACGCTCCGGCCACTAGGGATTAGCCGCATGTTCGTCTACCTATGCATAAAACGGTTTGAGGAGACTGAAGATGTAAAAGACCGCCACCGGTCAGGCCGCCCACGCTCTGTTCGAACTCCGCATGTCATCAAAGCCGTTAAATCAAGAATTCACAGAAATCCGCTCCGAAAACAGAAAATCATGGCCCGTGAGATGAATATCACGTAAAAGTCCATGAGTCGAATCATTAAAAAAGACTTGGGACTTGGGCCTTTCAAACGACGTACCGGACATTTATTGACTGCAGCTTTAAAAAAATAGGATTGAAAAATGCAAACGTCTTTTGGTGAAGCACGCTGACAACTTGCACAGAAAAATTTTGTTCATCGATGAAAAAATTTGTACCGTTCAGAAAAAATTTAACAAGCAAAATGATAGAGTGTATGCGCGGTCATCTAAGGAAGCATCTGAACTGTTCCCAAGGGTGGAAAAGGGTCATCACCCAGCTTCAGTCATGGTTACGATGGGGTCACTGACCTGCATTTCTGCGAACAAGAATTCAAAACATCGGCCAAAGTGTACCAAGAAATGGTTTTGGAAGCTGTTGTGAAGCCTCTTAACTAATCCCTGATCCAAAACCAGCCATGGACTTTCCAGCATGATTCTGCGCCGGCCCATAAGGCTAAAACGTCCTAGGCCTGGCTTCGAAACAACTGGAGCCAGCCAGCGTTCATTTCCTCTGAAGAATGGCCCTCAGGCAGTCCAGATTTGAACCCATTGGATTACAAATTGTGGATGGTTTTAGAGGACAAGGTTTGTCACAAATGATACTCCAATATTGGATCTCTTAAGACTGCTTTGGTTCGAGCTGTGGCCAATTTTCCAAAGGACGAGGTTCGTGCGGCTATTGACGATTGGCCAGTGCTACTTAAGGCGTGTGTAAAGGCAAAAGGCGGACATTTCGAATAAGTAAATTCTTTTTGGATACAATATACGAGGGCGACCTAACTGGACTGGCACATTTTCTGTTTTACTAGCCTTTTTTTTATTTAATGATTCTTTTCTTTGTTACAGGTGATTGAAGTAAACAAGTTTTATAATATTTGAAAAATGGAAAATAAAGAGTTTCGTGCGGTAATTAAACACTTTTATATGAAAGGTTATACGCCACAATTAATCAAAGATGAATTGGATTTTGTTCATGGTGATAATGCACCATCATACTCCACCGTGAAATCCTGGGTTCAACAATTTAAAATGGGTCGTTCAAGTACGGAAGATGAACAACGTTCTGGAAGACCGAAAACTGCTACAACTATTGAAAACATTAGAAAAATATTTAATGAAGTGACTAAAGATAGACGAATAAAGCTCAGAGAACTTGCTGATATTGTTAAAATACACGAAAAACAAGTTTGGAGTATTTTACATGATGAACTCCACATGAAAAAGCTATCCGCAAGATGGTTGCCGCGTTTGGCTCCTTCTGATTATTTCTTGTTTCCAAATTTAAAAAAGTTTCTCGGTGGCAACAATTTTTCGTCCAATAGCGAGGTTATTGCTGAAAATGAGGCATATTTTGAAGGTCTTGAAAAATCGTATTTTTCGGATGGAATTAAAAAACTTGAAAAACGTTTGATGAAGTGTATTGAGTTAGAAGGAGATTATGTTGAAAAATAAATAATAATAATTCCAAAAAACGGTTCTTTTTATGTTAGGCCAGTTACTTTTGCGGTCGCCCTCGTACATCAATAAATATATTAAAAAATATTTGCTCCAAAAACATTCAGTACTTTTTATTTTACAGCATAAAACTTGTGTAACAGTATTTATGTCCGTACTAAGTAATATTGACTAAAGACCACCACTCTACTCTGTTGCAGAAACGTTCACAGTGACAAAGTAATTTATAAATACGGTGTAATTATCAATTTTTTTCAACTCAATTTTATGGCCACACTTTGTGATCGATAAGATAAACAATTTACAGAAACCATTTCAAATTGTGTTATTCAGATAATGGCTAATCTGTTTTTCTTTATGAAAATTATAAATGATTACTAAAGTTCAGAAGTACTTATTCTTACTTGAACTTACATACTCGTATCTTTTATTATAAGTGCATATCGAAGTTAATACTTTTTCAAAATGGGGTTTGCTTTGGCTGCTTTAACCCTCTATAATCCGATGGCGCCCACGATTAACAAGATTTTTTTAAATCAATATTGATTTGGGTACTACTGTGCCTTTGAACACTTCATTATCTAGATTTAAGATTGAAAATTAATGGCTCAATTATATAAATGGATTGAATATAATATTCTATCAAGATTAAGATTAAGGTGCTATATTTGTAATAACGCGTGATCCATTTTGAGATTCCCTACTTTTGTAAAGAAAAAAAATCAAAAAATTCAAATTAAGTCGGGAATGTTTATTATTTTTTGAAAGAACATTCTTTGGCTTTAATTTTTAAAATTATGTCTATCAAATGTTGGCCGCGGCTACGTCTCAGATGGTCCATCCGTTGAGTCAAATTTTCGATGACTCGTTCGAGCATTTCAACTGGTAACTGGCGAAAGACATGCGTGATGTTTTGCTCCAAGGCCTGAATCGTAGCGGGTTTGTCCGCATAAACTTTAGACTTTACATATCCCCACTGGAAAAAGTCTAACGGTGTGATATTACACGATCTTGGTGGCCAATCGACCGGCCCAAATCGTGCAATTATCTGCTCACCGAAGTGTTCTCTCAATCAATCCATTGATTGATGCGATGTGTGGGAAGTGGCGCCGTCTTGTTGAAACCATATGTCTCCAAAACCACGAGCTTCAATTTCAGGCATCAAATAGTCGGTTATCATGGCACGATAACGATCGCCATTGACACGGTTACGTTCTCACCGGCATCATTTTTGAAGAAATATGGACCGATGATTCCACCGGGACACAAACTACACCGAACCGTTATTTGTTCTGGATGAAGTGGCAGCTCTTGAACCTCTTCTGGTTGCTCTTCGTCCCAAATGCGGCAATTTTGCTTGTTTACATACCCATTAAGCCAGAAATGGGCCTCATCGCTGAACAAAATTTGGCTCGAAAACGTCGGATCTTCTTGGAACTTTTCAAGAGCCTATAGAGCGGAGCGATGTCGCTTGGGAACGTCGGATGGCTTCAGTTCTTGCACAAGCTGTATTTTGTACGCTTTCAATTTAAGATCTTTACATACCCATTGAGCCAGAAATGGGCCTCATCGCTGAACAAAATATGGCTCGAAAACGTCGAATCTTCTTGGAACTCTTCAAGAGCCTATAGAGCGGAGCGATGTCGCTTGGGATCGTCGGATGGCTTCAGTTCTTACACAAGCTGTATTTTGTACGCTTTCAATTTAAGAGCTCGACGTAAAATGTGCCAAGTCGTTCCGTACGTCAGTCCGAGTTGCTGCGAACGGTGCTGAATCGACTCTCCACGGTCTTGGTGTACACTCTTAGCTACGGCCGCTGCATTTTCTTCACCGCGTGCTGGACGAGGTCTATTCGGTCGAATATTATTCAAAAATGAATGATGGGTCTGAAGATGGGTGATGGTGTTGCGCTTAGTAGGCCGATTATGTTGACCATAAGTTGCACGAAGTGCACGAAACACATTCCTCACAGAGCGTGAATTTTCGTAATAAAGTTGAACGATTTGTAAACGTTGCTCAGGCTTAAGTCTTCCATGATGAAATGCCAAACAATACTAAACAAAAATAACATGACAGCATGACACGACTCACCGTGATCTGTAAAAAAAAGGCTATTGAAAAAAGTATCTCTACATGGATCACCCATTAATTAAAAATTTGTCTTTAAAAATCTTCAGAAAAATCACTTAAAAAATTAAGTTTTATGGAAAATTATTTGGCATATTAGCCCATGTGCTGTGCTCCGAGAATTTTTGAATCCGCATATTTTTTTAGATTAGCATTTTTTGTAAAATAGTATTCTACATTCTGTGACAAAATCATTCAAATCAAAATGTGCGATTTCCAAGAAGCAATATTTTATTTTGCCATATCCAAGCACAGATGGGAATCATCAACTGAAAGGAATTCGTTTTTATTTTCTAAAATTTTTAGGAGAATGTGTTTACAAATAAGAACTTACAACATATTAAATATTAACGTTGTAGAATTTTTTAATGTATAACTGCTAATAAAGGACAAACCCCCATTTCTAATTCGATTTACAAGGTTGTATGTGGTTGTTTTGAAATCCCAATATTTTTTGGGTATTCGGAATCGCTCACACCAATTATGGGAAAATGCTTCCCATTCGAGCAAAATCGAAAAGCAGCACATGGGCGATTTTCCTCAATTCCTTTGGACATAGGATTATGCAAAAGTACAAGTTGGGCGATTTAAAATTTTAAATTTGAATCGCCTGTAAAGAAAAAGGTTCTGATAATTTTTTCAAAATTCAGGTTTTATTTGAACTTTGTCATTTAATAATAAAAACACAATATCATTCGTATGAGAACCACAACTGGCTCAGCAGTATCTCATCCGATCAACCCAATTTTTCAGTATATTTTCGATTGTTTCGGGTCGAATTTCTTAAATGGCAACTTCAATTCCAGGTTTCAATGCTTCAATTGGCTCTAGATGCTTTGCGTAACTTTAATCCTTAATGGCTCTCCACAGAGAATAATCCAAACGGCTCAAATCACAGCTCCGAGGCAGCCAATTGACATCAAAATTTCGGCTGATTATTCGATTTTTTAAAACAGTGCGTAAAATATCGATATTTGTGTTGGCTGTGTGACCTGTGGCCCCGTCCTGTTTAAAACAAATGTCGTCCATGTTATTCTCTTGAATTTTTGACGTTGGCGGTAACGGCGGCTCCTAATGGCTCAATGATGTCGCTAGTGGAAAATCCACAGCAAACAGTGACTCGTTGTAGATGCATTGGCTTTTCAATAGTTACGTGTGAGTTTTCTCAATCCCAATTGCAGCAATTTTGCTTATTGGCACCGAGATGAAATTAAGCTTCATCTGAAAACACGATGTTTCGGTAAAATTCTTCATCTCATGCCAAATATCTTCAGCCTATGGGGCGAAGCAAAAACAAAGTTCAACTTTTCAAATAAAACCAAAATTTGAAAAAATTATCAGCACTTTTTTTTACAGCCGATTCAAATTTAAATATTTTAAATTTCCCACATTATATGTGACCTTCTCCGAGAAAAGGGACCTAGTGTGTCAAAAAACGGGTTTGGATTTAAGAGTGGATTCTGGTACCAGTAGAATAATTAATAATTCTGTAGAATAAGATGAAATGAGTAAGATTTCTGATAAAAATTTATTTACCACATAAAAACATACAAAACGAACTTGGAAAAATCGATAAAAATTAGAAAAAAAAAATTAAAATTTTACTTTTTTGATTTTTTGGTTTTAAATTGTTATTTTTTCGTCGGTCTTCGAATTTTTTTAGAGTTTGGATTTTTTTCTGTGTTTCGTGATCTGGTACTTCGATTTTCTTCCGCTTGATAATTTCAGTTTTTTCTTTTTTCGGCACTTTGACTTCAGCTTTATTTTTCTCGTGATCCGGTGCTTAGATTTTTTTTCTTGCTGGCAGGTTCAGATTTATTTTTCGATTTTTTTTTCACTTTAGGTTCACTCGGTTTAGGAGCTACAAAATCCCGTTTCTGTGAATCAGTACGTAAGGCCCTGACATTCTCTTACAAATACCATTTGCGATCTAACGATAAACCGCTTGGTGCAATGAGTTTAGGTACTTCGTTTGGTAGCAACAATAGCAAAGGTATTGTCACACTAAAAGCGAAAAAAATACGTCACCACATAGGCATGGCGTCACCAAATTCGGCACCCAATCATAACTAACCATACCAAATCGCATCTCCCAACTGAAGGTGTGTTCACAGTGATAATGCGTTATGAAACTTTGAATGCGTTTTTCACAAAACTTCATTTTCACACACTAGGTCCCTTTTCTCGGAGAAGGTCACATATACATATGTCTGAGTATACCATAATATTGGAAACAAGTCCTTTCAATTTACAACACACGATTTCAAGTCATATTTCTATAATCTGAACTATGCCTTATTTACATCTGAACTTGGACTTGCTCAAATATTTAAAAAAAATACTTTTGTTTGCACTCAACTAAAACTTAAATTCAGTTCGAGACTTTAAATTAACAATTCTATTTTTGATTTAGACAAATCCACATTAAAATTGAAAATTTTCGTTTTTAGTTGGGATATTCTATTTGATTTTAGGCGTGCTCGATTAGTACTCGCTTGCTAAACTAGTAAGTGGGCACTAAGGAACATAGCAAAATCAAAATTCATTGAATATGATTTAAATATTCGGTTGACGGGTTAATGAAGTCGCCATCTTTCCGCAGATTTTCAGACCCTACCATAAATGGCTAGGAGTAAAAACAATTAATAGATCTTCCGGCTAAATGCAATCTAATCATTTGTTATGGCTAAGAGTGCAACATTCATTGCTTGAACAATATTCTAAAATTTTGAAACCAATAAAACTGGCTGTGAATACACAAATTTAATAATAGTATGCCTTGAACAGGGATTAACCGGCTCAAGACCTCTTGTATCTAAATTTAAATAGAATGCCTTGATAAAACTTTATTTGAATAAATTTAAATGCTTTTTTATCAGAGGGTAGTCTAAAAGTTAACCCTATTTGGTTTGATTAATTAATAGAATATTTAGATTCCTTAACTTTTTATAATGAAATGTTTAATGTTTAAGTATACGAATCGACGAAGGAATTATACAAAATAAAATGTATATGGGTATCTCCCAAAAAAAGTCCACCACGAGTGAAAAATTCTAAGTGCTCAGAAAAACTTTTTGCTATGTAATATGAGTGCGACCGCAAAAGTAACTGGCCTAACATAAAAAGAACCGTTTTTTTTTGGAATTATTATTATTTATTTTTCAATATAATCTCGTTCCAACTCAATACACTTCATCAAACGTTTTTCAAGTTTTTAATTCCATCCGAAAAATAAGATTTTTCAAGACCTTCAAAATGTGCCTCAGTTTCAGCAATAACCTCGCTATTGGACGAAAATTTTTTTTTTTTAAATTTGGAAACAAGAAATAATCAGAAGGAGCTAAATCTGGACTCTATGGTGGATGCGGAGCAATTTCAAATCGTAATTCGGCCAGTTTTTCTTGAGTTAAAAATGCAGTGTTTGAAGGAGTATATCTTGATGAAAAAGAACTTTTTTTTAATGTTTTATCTTGATTTCTTCACTCAACCGATCCAATAATGCACAATAATATTCACTATTTATAGTTTTTCCTTTCTCAAGATAATCAATAAATATTATACACCTTGCATCCCAAAATGCTGTGGCCATTACTTTTCCTGCTGACTTAACAGTTTTCGCCTTCTTGGGACCACTTTTACCAGCTTCTATCCATTGTTTTGACTGTTCCTTGCATTCTGGGATGTAGTGATGGATCCATGTTTCATCAACAGTTATGAATCCGCGCAAGAACTCTATTGGATTACGCTGATAAATCGCTAAAAGCTACTCGGAATTGGTCCAACGGACCAACGGACGGGGCAAAGTCAACAAACGCGGCAGCGTTCTTGCGGATAGCTTTTTCATGTGGAGTTCATCATGTAAAATACTCCAAACTTGTTTTTCGTGTATTTTAACAATATCAGCAAGTTCTCTGAGCTTTATTCGTCTATCTTTAGTCACTTCATTAAATATTTTTCTAATGTTTTCAATAGTAGTAGCAGTTTTAGGTCTTCCAGAGCGTTGTTCATCTTCCGTACTTGAACGACCCATTTTAAATTGTTGAACCCAGGATTTCACGGTGGAGAATGATGGTGCATTATCACCATGAACAGAATCCAATTCATCTTTGATTAATTGTGGCGTATAACCTTTCATATAAAAGTGTTTAATTGCAGCACGAAACTCTTTATTTTCCATTTTTCAAAAATTATAAAATTTGTTTACTTCAATCACCTGTCACAAAGAATATAATCATTAAATATTTTGGAAATTTTGACAGATGGCTTTTAAAAAACAAAAAAAAAGTTGCTAGTAAAACAGAAAATGTGCCAGGCCAGTTAGTTTTGCGGTCGCCCTCGTAATAAAGCTGAAATGTCTATATTTTATATATAAAAGCATTTTCATTTCTCTCAATTTTTGGCTGAAATATACCACTGCAAAAGAAACAATATTTTTTCTGGGCTTTTTGTCGAGTTATACCCACATTTTTCGATGTGTTTTAAGCTTAAACAAAGTAAAAATACATTCTTGCTGTAATACAAAAAATTTCTACCAAGAGTGGAGCGCGGAAGTTTTTTGAGTTTTCTCTGTCCTACATCATATTGTCGCGTCAGTGTCAAAAAAATAGTATTGATTGTTGTCATTAGTGAAGAAACTTATCAAATGCAAAAAGCTGTCAGGTTTTAAACAAATAAATATGTCCGTTTGTAAAATATAAAAATTGGCCCCCGGTAAAATCGGCGAAAACATTTTATTGGTATTTAAATTATGTCGCGTCCGTAACCGTAAGCTCTGAATGTTCGAAAAAATTGTATGTAGAAGACCTAAATAAGTGAAACGAAAAGTTTGGCAAATTGTCAAAGCAAAAAATATTGTTCTCGAAGATGCTTCAGCGTTTTATGAATGTGCTAAGAACACCATTGATGAAGTCAACCTTTTGTATACATATCTCTGGTGATGAAATTCAGAGTAATTCTTATCAACTTTCAGAGATATGACAAAAGGTTCCAAATATCAAAGGAGTTAAAAGTTTCCATTCGTTTTTATATTTCGACAGTAAATTTATTGAAGCTGCTCGAACCGCATATTCCGGGAGGAAAAATAATTAAAATAGACCACACTAAGACCTTTTAACTTTGTTTTTCTCTAATTGTTATCACTATTACTTTTATGCTATTTGAAGTAAAGTTGTTTTGTTTTATTTTTATTAAAATTTGAAGTGTTATAATGAACATCATTACTGTATATTATTTTCATTGGAAAAATTTGTCGCGTCCGTATTAATGCTGTACCTAATTAAAAAATAAGAGATAATTCTCATACTTCATAAGTCTGCGAACAAAAGTATTTCGCTAAAATTTGTATATAACTATACGAGCTTCAAAAGAACTACTATTTTTTGTCACGTCCGTATCATTGCATAATTGCTTATAATTTTATACTAATTTGTACTAAATCCAGCAAATATATTTCTAAAATGTAGTACTTTATTAGCGTTTTAGAACACAAAAATACAGATCGACATTTTCGTTTTTTAAGAGCTTCAAAAGAACTACTATTTTTTGTCGCGCCCGTATCATTGCATAATTTTATACTAATTTGTATTAAATCCTGCAAATATATTTCTAAAATGTAGTACTTTTTTAGCGTTTTAGAACACTAAAATTACAGATCGACATTTTCTTTTTCTAAGAGCTTCAGAAGAACTACTATTTTTTGTCGCGCCCGTATCATTGCATAATTGCTTATATTTTTATACTAATTTTTTTCTAAATCCTGCAAATATATTTATAAAATGTAGTACTTTTTTTATCGTTTTAGAACACTAAAAATACAGATCGACATTTTCTTTTTCTAAGAGCTTCAGAAGAACTACTATTTTTTGTCGCGTCCGTATCATTGCATAATTGCTTTTAATTTTATACTAATTTGTACTAAATCCTACAAATATATTTCTAAAATGTAGTACTTTTTTAGCGTTTTAGAACACTAAAAATACAGATCGACATTTTCTTTTTCTAAGAGCTTCAGAAGAACTACTATTTTTTGTCGCGTCCGTATCATTGCATAATTGCTTATAATTTTATACTAATTTGTACTAAATCCTGCAAATATATTTCTAAAATGTAGTACTTTTTTAGCGTTTTAGAACACTAAAAATATAGATCGACATTTTCTTTTTCTAAGAGCTTCAGAAGAACTACTATTTTTTGTCGCGTCCGTTTCATTGCATAATTGCTTATAATTTTATACTAATTTGTACTAAATCCTGCAAATATATTTCTAAAATGTAGTACTTTTTTAGCGTTTTAGAACACTAAAAATATAGATCGACATTTTCTTTTTCTAAGAGCTTCAGAAGAACTACTATTTTTTGTCGCGTCCGTATCATTGCATAATTGCTTATAATTTTATACTAATTTGTACTAAATCCTGCAAATATATTTCTAAAATGTAGTACTTTTTTTTAGCGTTTTAGAACACTAAAAATATAGATCGACATTTTCTTTTTCTTTGTTGTTTTTGGCGTTGTTAAAGAAGTGCGGATGTGACTGGGATATGCCCAAATGTGTCAGACGTTTCCATTTAAAACTAAAATAAAACAAAACGCCATCAAATCAGAAACCAATTTTAAAGTTGGTACTTAAAATGTGTTCAGAATGTAAAATTTTTGAGAAAATAAGTAGTACAGGGTAAGCCAGAAATTTGAAAAATTTTCAGTATTTTATTTAAAGCCAAATAAAATTTAAAATGGTAAATCGCCCACCCTGTATTTTGTGGTTTATGAAATGCGTTTGTATTTTGATTTAACACGCCCTACTGTTTTAGGCTTTACTTACGTAATACCCGCAGCATGCTCAAATCAGCGTGCTGTGTACGATATTATTTCAATACTTACTCGTACTTTCCCGGACCTTCTATTTAATAATGGATCCAAACGACTAACGTTATTGTTAAGAGAAGTGAATAAACTTTAAGCCATTAAAAGGTTTACAGCAAATCTCCTACTCGCAAAGTTGCCGGTACGTATTTTACAGGTGGAACATTTTGAGCGTTCATTATTTGGCCGTCGCAACATCCATTTTAATTATTTCTCTAGGACTACATCTAATTCTTAATCTATACTTAAAGCCTAGATGGTCTTTTGAATAATAAGTACTCGTAAATGTAACTTCCAAATAAAGCCTAAATCAACTTGTTGCTTAATTAATATTAATTTTTCTATCGTTTTTCTATCTGGTCCCTTTTCAATTCGAATCTTACACATTTATTGAATGAAGATTCATAGTATCGGATATCTACGGCAAGTCATATGACAAAATTATAAGCAATTATGCAATGATACGAGCGCGACAAAAAATAGTAGTTCTTTTGAAGCTCATAGAAAAAAAAAAATGTCGGTCTGTATTTTTAGTGTGCTAAAACGCTAAAAAAGTACTACATTTTATAAATATATTTGTAGGATTTAGTACAAATTAAAAGGAAGGAAATTTTCACGACAGATGCTCAAAGACTCGTTTAACTACAGCGACTGCACTGCGGGGACAGGTTGACAAAAAAGGTTCCTGCACTGAAAACTTTGGAGGCGAGTGCGGAAAAAGGGAATCCGAGGCTTTCTGCCGGAAACGCCATGTCCTGAACGACCTGTTTTAACGCACAAGATTAAAGTGGGTAGAATTCTTGTCCTTTTATGGCTAAACCCTTACTAAGGTTCTGAATAGACACATAAGTACTCCTCCAGTTTCTAGATCTCCACCACAAACACTTTTCCCTCTTTGGTTAAACATTACAGTCATCTCAGAACCCATCAGCCATTGCAATATTACTCAACAATTCCTTTGGTTCCATTAAGTTGATACAGACCTAGCAACTACTTTTTATCGTCCCGCGGTCATATATACTCGTACTTAAAATTGTTGAGCCTCGAAAGTTAATGAAATCTATTCGTTGCAAGTCCCAAGACACTTCTTTCTTTCCATTCCTTACGGTTCATTGGATTAAAATCTGAAAGTCCTGAAAATATAGCTAAAATCTATAGTACAACAATTAAGCATAACGTACACATGTTGGATCATAATTACATTAATAGTTTTTTTCATTGTTTTATTTGAAAAGTTACATTTTCACAGCACATACAGTCAGTCACAAAAAGTAAAGACATCGAGATGAATGAGAAGGAATTTCATGTAGGAATATCGAGGACGACAACCAACATATGATAAAAATCAAAAGTAATTAAAAAAATAATATTAATTTGAAATAAACGAAATAAAAAAATGCAGCAACAGAAACATGCACTAAACAATTGCGAGATGTACAATAGATGGGGTTTAACAAATGAAGATGTTTAGTTTTGGTGTAAGAAAAATCACAGAAAACACTACAAATAATACTGTTGGGGTAGATCCATGTCAAATCAACTTTAAGAATATTGAAATATTTTATTTCATGCTTAATATGTTTGGAAATTTTTTGAAAAAATTCTAAAATATTGAGATATCATCATCTCATTTTTTATACGGCTAAGAAATTTTTCCCAAATGTCGAAAGTTACAAATCTATCATTTATTCAAAGTATTCGACTTCGAATGTCCGCAGCATGCCCTTAGAAGTTTTTAAGATGACTAGGAGCAAAATCAATTAATAGATCTTCCGGCTAAATGCAATCTAATCATTTGTTATGGCTAAGAGTGCAACATTCATAGCTTGAACAATATTCTAAAATTTTGAAACCAATAAAACTGGTTGCGGATACACAAATTTAATAACCTTATGCCTTGAACAGGGATACAACGGCTCAAGACCTCTTGCAATCTAAATTTAAATAGAATGCCTTGTTAAAACTTTATTTGAATAAATTTAAATTTAAATAAAATTCAAAAATATTGAGAAATCATCCTCTCATATTTTATACGGCTAAGAAATTTTTCTCAAATGTCAAAGCTACAAATCTGTCTTTTATTCAAAGCATTCAACTTCTAATGTCCGCAGCATGAACTTAGAAGTTTTTAAAATCATTTAAAATTCTTTGAAATCTTTGATTTGTTGTTTATTATTGGACCTTTGGTGTAAATGTTGATGAAATGTTGAATTCAAGCCCGAGGCTAGTATTTTTTGTATATTTTTTTGTATATATTTATATTTCGATTGTATTTAAAACAACATCTATTTCTCATAATCATACTTTTTTAAAATCATATTTCAGCTCAATACTTTGAGAGAGTGACCCACTAGTGTCTCTTTAAGATGTTAAGGAAAACTCCACTTCAGCAGATTATTCGTGTCTATTACGCACGCGGACGGATGGCTGCGGATCGGATTTATTCCGCAGTTGACTATTTTGGTATTATGTAAGCCGTTGGTAAGGCCACATTCGGAAAATGCATATTATGTATACCGCATGTGATTCACTTCTCCTACAAATGGATCCGATAAATATTCGACAGAAAATTCTTGCGGATCAGCTTCGGATCAAGTAATTTGCTGAATTTGTTTGCAAGTGGACGACTTTTTTTGGGGAATACAAACATTTTTTGTATCTTGCTGTGGAAGCCATAAGGTAAGATGAGAAACTAGAAATAATTTTAATTTAATTCATTTGAATAAAAATTAATCTAGCTACTCACATTGAATCGGCTAATTTGAAAACATTAACTGCCCTCTTTCGAGCTTCTTTACGTGTACAACGATTTTCTTCCATATAAAAAAGCCAATTGATGAATTCATTAAGCGCTCTCAACTTTTGTTTCTTGAGTTTTGCAAAATTATTGTCAAAATGGTAATTTGACAGTTTACAGCATACACCGACTGTAGATCATCCGACGGATTGCATAATACCATTTTCCTTAGGAAGTGATACGAATGCAGATCGAGTCTATCTGTTCCGCAGTGAATCCGTCGGCGTGCATAATAGGCATGATTATGTTCAAGATAAAGCTAAGTGCTATCGGTTTAATGTTAAGTAAACTATTCACGTTAATAGGGGTCATTTTTAATTGAGTCCTTATAGACTTTTGAAAAAAAAACATACTCCAGGAAAGTTTTAAAAGATAAAAAAACTAACGTTAAAACAAATTTTCTTTCCCTAGAATTTGTATGACACGGTTCTGAAACAAAATCCTCCTTTGGACGAAACCAACTGATCCCTATGTTAAATGATCTCCTAAATCTGAATTGAATGTCCTTTTAATGGCCCATTACGTGTAGTTCTCGAGATATCGTGAACATGAAATGTTTCTGACTTTTTTAATTAATCTGCCTAAAACTTCATTAATTCTTATTCGATTAACTTAAAATTGAGTAATATTAATTTGGTAAGAAATCATCTTTCATATAAATTATAATTTATAAAAATCGAATAAAAGTTGTGCAAAGTACAGCCAAAAGAATTTTTTATTTGAAAACTTTTGTTTTCAGCTGATAATTGTGCCCCAATTCTGGAGCTCTTATAAAGAAGGCACTATAAGAACTCCAACGTGGTATATTTTTGAAAATACGACAAAAACTGCCTGATTTACGAGGGCGACCGCAAAAGTAACTGGCCTAACATAAAAAGAACCGTTTTTTTTGGAATTATTATTATTTATTTTTCAACATAATCTCCTTCCAATTCAATACACTTCATCAAACGTTTTTCAAGTTTTTTAATTCCATCCGAAAAATAAGATTTTTCAAGACCTTCAAAATATGCCTCAGCTTCAGCAATAACCTCGCTGTTGGACGGAAATTTTTTGCCACCGAGAATTTTTTTTAAATTTTGAAACAAGAAATAATCAGAAGGAGCTAAATCTGGACTATATGGTGGATGCGGAGAAATTTCAAATCGTAATTCGGCCAGTTTTTGTTGAGTTAAAAATGCAGTGTGTGAAGGAGCATTATCTTGATGAAAAAGAAGTTTTCTTTTCTATATGCGGTCGTTTTATCTTGATTTCTTCACTCAACCGATCCAATAATGCACAATAATATTCACTATTTATAGTTTTTCCTTTTTCAAGATAATCAATAAATATTATATCCCTTGCATCCCAAAATACTGTGGCCATTACTTTTCCTGCTGACTTAACAGTATTCGCCTTCTTGGGACCACTTTTACCAGCTTCTATCCATTGTTTTGACTGTTCTTTGCATTCTGGGATGTAGTGATGGATCCATGTTTCATCAACAGTTATGAATCGGCGCAAGAACTCTATTGGATTACGCTGATAAATCGCTAAAAGCTCCTCGGAATTGGTCCAACGGGACAAAGTCAACAAACGCGGCACCTTTTTCGCGGATATCTTTTTCATGTGGAGTTCATTATGTAAAATACTCCAAACTTGCTTTTCATGTATTTTAACAATATCAGCATTAAATATTTTCATTATTCATTAAATATTTTTCTAATGTTTTCAATAGTAGTAGCAGTTTTTGGTCTTCCAGAGCGTTGTTCATCTTCCGGACTTGAACTACCCATTTTAAATTGTTGAACCCAGGATTTCACGGTGGAGTATGATGGTGCATTATCACCATGAACAGAATCCAGTTCATCTTTGATTAATTGTGGCGTATAACCTTTCATATAAGTGTTTAATTACCGCACGAAACTCTTTATTTTCCATTTTTCAAAAATTATAAAACTTGTTTACTTCAATCACCTGTAACAAAGAAAATAATCATTAAATATTTCGGAAATTTTGACAGATGGCTTATAAAAAACAAAAAAAAAAGTTGCTAGTAAAACAGAAAATGTGCCAGGCCAGTTAGTTTTGCGGTCGCCCTCGTATATCCGTTTTTGTAAAAAAATCATAGGATTTTTCTCGCTGTACTCGTAAGAACGAGATTTAAAATTAAACATGTAATTTCTTTACAACGTTTGTATAAAAAATCCTATGATTTTTTACTAAAACTGCAATAACTCAGGCAATTTTCGGTTTTTCAAAAAATTTACCACGTTGGAATCGTAACAGTGCGTTCTTTATAGGAGCTCCAGAATTGGGGTACAATAGACAGTTAAAGAAACAACCATTTTCGTAGAATTTTTGTCCTTTCGTAACTAAAATCTTACTAAGTACTCCTCCAGTTTCTAGATCTCCATCACAGCTACTTTCCCATCATTAGTTTAACATTACAGAGTCCTATCAAGAATCCCACGACCATTCTCATATGACTCAACGGATTACGTTCCATTAAGTTAATACAGACCTAGCGACCTTTTTTACCCTTACTAAGGTTCTGGATAGCCCCCTATGTACTCCTCCAATTTCTAAATCTCCACCACAGCTACTTTTCCGTCATTAGTTTAACATTACAGTGTCCTATCAGGACCCCTACGATCATTCTAATATTACTCAACAGGGATTACGTTAAGTTGCTACGGACCTACCGACATTTTTTTTTATCGTGCCTCGGCCTTATAAGCTTAAAATTATTGTGTCCATCTACTCTTAGAAGCCCGTTAAAGCACAGGGTTTCTTCAGAATGTTCATGGTTCTTAGACTATCATAGATAGAGATTAGACTATCCTCTGCTAATTTGTTCGTTCTTTTTAAAAAAAAATATTCTCGGAAACCCAATAGGAACTAAACACTACTTTAGGCCGGGCACTGTACGTTTTGTTTGAACTCTTAACCAGTTTGCATTACACCCGATGTGACTGTACAGTAGGGTGGGTCGATTTCGCAATCGCTATTGTGCCATCGATTTTTCGATAGCTTTTGGAATGAGAAAAAAATGTTCCACTAGTACGTTATATCCAAAAAAAAAATCCTTGTTCGAGGCGCCCTCATTTTTTTTTTGCTCAACTTTTATTTTGAAGGGTTTTTAATAGGTAATAAAAAAAAATATTTTTTTTAAAATCTGTATTGGTGTATATTGTATGTCACCTTGGAAAGGTTATACTTTAAAAAAATATTTTAACTACTAACGGAAAACGTACGATGTACGGACAAAACTAGAGCGTTTAGGTCCTGTAGGATTTCTAATCACCTTTATTTTAAAAAGAACGAAAATGATATTTTTTGGATATGTCGTGGGAACTTCTTTTCCTCAAAATGATTTTTTTGATATGTCGTGGAAACTTCTTTTTCTCATGCCAAAATCTATCAAAAAGTCGATGGCACAATATCGACAAATTTTGGTCCTCGCAAATCGGCCCACCCTACTGTACAGCCTTGATTGATGTCTAGCTATGTTCATAGAAATTAATAAGTTCGTTATCGAACAGGCGTGTGACCTGCTTCATGTACAGCTTGGAAAACATCGCAGCTGTCACTACTCGTAAGTAGATATGACTCTTAAGGTTTTTAATATAAAAACCTGAAACAGTTCCCATAACTATCTTTGACCCGTTGGTGTAGACGCAGGAATAACTCTTCAGAATCCTACACTGCTCTTTTGGAGTAGTATATTACATTTGGCATATTTCAGAAATAAGCGCAGACGTCAAGGAATTAGGGCGACCCGTTGTAAGGAAAACACTGTAGGAATTGCCTATGACCTTAAGCAACTTACGGAACCAGGCGGCTGCCTGTGGCATGTTTCTATTTACTCCTGTCGGACAGACAGTCTCCGTACTTGCTTTCACCGGCTTTAAAAAGGCCTGGGAAAATTTTTCAGAAAAAAAGAGTTAAAAAGTAACAATAGTGATTGAGAGGATAGAATTGCTTCTAACCCATGTGAGACCATGAACGATATTGAATTTAAAATCATAATAGTTACACTTTCTGTTGTAGTGGCACATAATGCCGGCGTGGCAGCCCTTGGCTGCATTCCTCCTTTTGTTCGATCCGGTTCATAAAACCAACTGTCGCTTTCTGCATAATACGCTACCGAGAAATATCCTTCGTCTACCTTTGTGGGTTTCAGGATTAATTTATTTTACACTTATTGAATAAAATATGTAATATTTAGAAATGTATTGGAATACTATGTATAAAACATAATTGTGTTGGAAAATATGCGCCTGTGGAGAGACTGATATTTACTAGTTAACAAAGTAGTCATCGTCTTAAATTCATATCCCACATTTCGAAGATAAATTTTCTTTCAGGAAGGATTTCAAGATTAACAACAACTTTAAAGGGCATGAAAGCAATATGAACGATATTTAATTTGACATTTTAATAATTTCACTTCCTGATTATACCTTACCGAGTCAAGCCCTTGTAATTTTTCGATCGTCATGTAAAAATTCTCTACAAAAAGCACTTGCTACAGCCTTAAACTGTAGCTCTAAAAACGCGACAGATTTTTCTTTCTTTTCTTGAATTCTTACAGGAGAATCCTTAAAGGTTGCTTATAAGATTGAAAAATCATTTGCTATAAGTAGCCAGCGTTTAACTGTAGCTCTAAAATAGAGCAGAATGAAAGAGTCTCCTGTACAAACCGTAAAGTTCTCTTATAAGATTGAAAAATCATTTGCGATACATAGCCAGCGTTAAACTGTGACTCTAAAATGGGGCAGTATGGAAGGTCCTCCTGTTTTCTTACAGGAGAAACCGTAAAGGTCCCTTATAAGATTGAAAAATCATTTGCGATACGTAGCCAGCTTTAAACTGTAGCTTTAAAATGGGACAGTATGAAAGCATATCCAGTATGAAAGGGTCTCATGATTTCTCACAGGAGAAACCGCAAAGGTCCCTTATAAGATTGAAAAATCAATTGCGATACGTAGCTAGCTTTAAACTGTAGCTCTAAAATGGGGCAGTATGAAAGGGTCTCTTAAAATGGGGCAGTCTGAAAGGTTCTCCTAAAATGGGACAGTATGAAAGGGTCGCATGATTTCTCACTGGTGAAACCGTATGTTTCTTAAAAGATTGGCAAATCATTTGCGATACGTAGGCAGCTTTAACCTGTAGCTTTAAAATTGGGCAGTATGAAAGGGTCTCCTGATTTCTCAACGGTAAAACCGTAAGATCCCTTATAAGATTAAAAAATCATTTGCGATACGTAGCCAGCCCTTAACTGTAGCTATAAAAAGGGGCAATGTGAAGGGTCCCCTAAAATGGGGCAGTCTGAAAGGTTCTCCTTAAATGGGACAGTATGAAAGGGTCTCATGATTTCTCACTGGTGAAACTGTAAAGGTCCCCTATAAGATTGAAATACAAATCGGACAATCATCCTCAGTGTCAAGAATCTTTAATGCATGCTACATTTTAAAGCCTATGAGACTCAATCTGGACGTAGTAGGGCTACGAGGAGTCTTTAGGCTAGAACCAAAGATAATTAGAAGGGCCTAGAACAGGGGGTTTTGTCTGCTACCTTTTAAAGCATGTGCGACTCAATCTGGACGTAGTATGACTACAAGGAGTCTATAGCCTAGTACCGCAGATGATTAGAAGTGCCTATAACAGTTGTTTCAGTCTGGTCAACTGGGAACGATCCTTTGGGGAGTATCGAAGATGTTGTGGTTTAAACCGAAAGTAGAAGGTAAATATTCGGCTTGACGTCAAGTTATAAATCAGCCTATGCTGTATGGGTCATATCAGTGGTTTCAAACCGTCCTCAATGAAGAAATAAGAATACCTGAAATTGGTTAAAGTCTGGAAAATACGTTTTTTCTTAATAATTGTATTTTTCACTTGGTCATAATTCGGAAATCAACTACTGGTGTGTGTGTGTGTTGTTTACTAGATGCGTACGAAATTTCAGACAGTGACCGTGTTCTATTGGCAACTCGCTTAGAAGGTCGCTAAGGCGATAACTTCACACCATTGTACAAGAGTATAGACATGATTTTGTCTACAAATTATAGACAATATGCGTTATTAAGTTATTAAAGTTTTTAACCCCATGGAAACTTTTGGCTCACCCTGTAGTAGTTATTGAATAACGTTTTTTTCTGCAAATTACAAAGGATTTATAATGCATGAAGCCCATCACTTCTTGTATATGTTACGCGCAAAATAGATAGGGACCTAAGGGTAAAACCCAGTTTTGTTCAGGAGAGCCATTTTAAAGATTTAAATACGTGTATCTTTGGTGTACCATCACTTTCATAAAACGCGCATATCTCTAGGAGGGAACACTTTTGGGGCATGGGATCGGTCTCATTCGATGCTCAGATGTTGTCCACATCAAAAAAAGTGAAAATTGATTTTTTTTACCCTAAGGTCCCTTTCTCTATGCGCTGTCACATATAAAGAAATTTTAAAATTTTCTTGTAAAGTTTTGAAGTTATTGCCTCGTATAATAAGCAAGTGCCAGTAGAACACGCCTAGGGTCAGTGTAAACACTTGGTTGACTTGACATGTTTTTACCCCATGGTTTCAAGGTTCAAGTATTTATTTATTTTCTTTAGTTTTCTTCACAAGTGTTTATTTATAATACAAAGGAAATAGTACAACTAAAAATATATTGAAATTATAAGCAGAGTCTGCAAAGATTTTAATTCAAAAATTTGACAGATTTTCAAAAAAAAAGGTTTAGTTTGCATTTAAAAAATGTATAAATTTTTGGTCATTTAGAAAAGAAAACAAAGAGAGGAAAATGAAATAATAATTAAAAGTACAAGTTAACTTAAAAAAGAATAGAGGCAACGTTAAAACTGTTTTCCTTTTTTCTGGTTTTTCAAAAATATAACAAGTTGGGGTTTAGTTTTTTTAGTAAATTAGAAATGAAAAAACAAAAACATATAGACTGGAAAATTATGTAAAGGCATTCGTTCTTTTGTTTTACTAAATAAAGTTTTAGAATATATATGTATACATACGGACTACAATTGCATTAACATAAGAATTGATTTTCTTTCCCAAGAACGTAAGTTTTCAAGTTCATATTTTACACAAAATACAAGCTTTTATCCTATTAAATTGTTTGCACAAGACATTACGACGACAGACAGAAATCCCCCGAGAAAATCGAATTTCATTTGGGGATTTCCGTTTGTAGTTTCAACTAAAACACAAAAAGCAACAACAATAATAATATACTAAATAATTTACAAAACGCACTCAAAATAATACATAATCAACATATAATATTTGAGAAGAAAAAATTAAATAAATGAAACAGAGTTTGTTTGATTCCTTGTCTTTTTCTTTTTCTGGTTAGTACAACATAAACTAAATTAATATCTTGAAAAAATATGTTTTTGCAGATGGCTATTGTCGTTGTACTTGTAGTTCTTTAAAAACCGAAAAAGAATTGGAAAAAATGATTTTAATTTCGTATAGAATTTATTCTTGTTTCATTCATCAATCATTATAATTTGCGGTGGTTTTGCTACTACATTAGTTGGTGCTGCTGCTGATGTTGCTGACGCCCCCGATGACAATGGCGATGGCGTTAGTAATGATGCTGCTGCTGCTGTTGTTGCTGCTATTGTTGATGTTTCGGTTGTAGTTACTTTTTTGATTTCTTCACTTCGGCTGTCGTTTGTTGTGGGCAATGTCTGTGCGGCTAATTGTCACTTTGATGACTCGGATGGCTCGCCAACACGTTGATAACGCGGCTTGTTGCGGGTAAAAGGCAAATATTTGTATTTTATCATATGCTAGAGAAGAGAAAAATGAGCAAGGCCCATGGAAAATGGAGTTAATTATTATTGAATACTGATCAAGTTTATAAAAGCCGCATTGGATCACTAAGTTTAAATATACCCTACATATCACTGCAGTACAGGGTGGCTCCGAATCTTGCTACAAAAACAAAACGTGATTACTTCTTTTCGGTGTTAGCAATCGGCGTATTTTTTATTTTATTTGGAAGGCTAGTTAAAGGTTTTCCCATAGAGGCTTAACAATTTCGTATCGTTATGTCAACGCACTCTTATACATTTTTTTATGAACTTTCAGTGTTGTCGTCACAACAATATATTTTATTTTGAAGTACTGTTCGTCTATGGGATCTGCTTCTATATCGAGGTGGAGGAAACGCGCCACTTGAACTGGAGGCGTCTACAGAGACCTAGGGGTCAGCTGAGTGGGCTTGGCTGGACAATTGAAAAGGTGCAGCACGTCATGTGGTCCCTGATGGCAGACGGGATAGATGTCCGGGACGTTAACATCAATTTGTGCTCGATCTGCTTCGATATCGAGGTGGAGGAAACGCGTCACTTGAACTGGAGGCGTCCACAGAGACCTAGTGGTCAGCTGAGTGGCCTTGGCCGGACAATTGAAAAGGTGCAGCACGTCATTCGGTCCCTGATGGCAGACGGGATAGATGTCCGGGACGTTAGCATCAATTCGTGCCCAATAAGAATTGATGCGGCTGAACCATCCAGATCTCATCTGAGCCAGAAAAAGGTAAAATCTCTGGGGGATGCTCCCCTAGCACCACATTCACACTGTAGCTGTTGTTGTTGTAGCGGCAAACCGTACCAGGGTGACAGCCCTTGGCCGAAGAATTGGGGCTTCGGGTCGATCCGGTGCGCAGAACCGGCTGTCGTGGGATCGTAGCTGGATACTGCTGCTGCGATTTCAACAGCGTGAATGTTGTTCAGACCTGCCTGATAGTTTCGATTATCTAAAGGTTCTCTCTCCTTAATTCATGAAGATCGTACCTAATCTACCTGGGCGGAGACATCCCGTCCAAGATGATTAGGATGACTACTGCGAAAACACCCTAGCAGGAAATTGTGTCTGCGCTCGTTTAGCACTTTCGTCCCCTCATGTAGGTGGTCCTCAGAAAACATAAGAAGGCATCCTGTTGATAAAGGTCGGCATGCTGGCAGTGTCAGTGTCAAATTCTTGAATCAACATTTTCATCACGGTAAGTGGATAAATTTGGATCGAAATTTTCAATTTTAGATGTTCCGGCGCCGCACCGCTTGAATGTTCCGGCGCCGAATAGACGCCGTACCGCTCGAAGCGATGAAAATATCGCAGCCGTAAGTGTATCCGTTGAAAATGAGCCAAATCAGTCGATTTCATGTCGTACTCAGGAATTGGGTATCTCTCGAACCACACTGAGGCCTATTTTGCGAATAACTGAGGCCTATTTCGTTCTAATAAGATCAAACTGACTCAAGAACCAGTTTATCATTTGAAACTCCAAAACCTCTCCAATTAAGCTCTGGCAAAGTTTCACGAAAATCCAGAATTTCATCGAAAAATCATCATCAGCGATAAAGCTCATTTCTGGCTGAGTGGTTTTGTCAAAAAACAAAATATGCCTTATTGGACAGCATCAAACCCACATGTGCTTCAAGAGACACAATTGCATCCGCATAAAATGACTGTGTGGTGTGGTTTTCATGCCGGAGGTGTGATTGGGCCGTATATTTTCGTCGATGAATACAATCCTCATGTTACAGACAATGGAGAGCGCTAACATGTTTAGCCAGAATTGGATGAGCTTGACATTGCCGATATGTGGTTTCAACAAGACGGTGCCACTAGCCACACAGCAGGCGTTACAATCGATTTACTGAAAGGCAAATTCGGTGAACGTGTTATCTGTATAAATATTCCGGTCGAAAGCCACCTCGTTCATGCTATTTAACGCCGCTGGATTTCTTTTTATGGGGCCACATCAAGTCATTGGTTCATGCCAACAAGCCAACAACTTTTAATGAGCTCAGAGACAACATCCAATGCGAATTGCCAACTTTCCGGTCAAAATATGTGGAAGAGTGGGGGAAAATTAGGCCCAAGGAATATATCGTTGAACATGGGCTCGTAGTGGTCATATGACCGAAGTCGAATTTCATTCTTAAAATGTAACATTTGCTCTACACCTGGTATAAAGTTAAACTCTATAACTAATATTCTGCGTTTGATTAATATATAAAATTTTATATAGATTTATCAAAATGAATGCTTGGAATATACCGAAAAGAGATTTGAAGAGAGCAGCGGCAACATACATTGCAGTCCTGCATTTCCGTCCAAAAGGGAACTTAGACGGGAGTTTGGCGGAACTTCCCCCAAGAAGATGGACCATCATGAGGAAGAATCGCACGTACCCTCGAGATCCCTATGTTCGGGTCCAGGACATCATCGCGGCTGTAGCATCGTCAATTCAGGCTAATTCAAGCGTTTCGACTCGAAATTTATAGTTGCAAATTGCAGTTAGCAGACGGTCATTACAACGGTTAATTCATGATGACTTAAACTTGTTTCCAAATTACAGGCAAGTTAAACCCTCTGGATTTGCCTATTCGAATGGAATTTCGCCAAAAAATTATTGAATTGGCAGAAGAAAATAACAGCTCTATAAATTCTTGTTGTAGTTGTAGCGGCAACTGTGTGCCGGGGTGACAGCCCTTGGCCGAAGAATTGCTCTTCAGGTCAATCCGGTCCATAGAACCGGCAGTCGTGGGATTGCTTATTTAAATTAAAAATTATTAATTCTTGTTTTTGTCTGATGAGACCCATTTTGTTCTAAACGGCAATGAAAACAATCAAAATTGGCGTATATGGAGTGAATCTAATCAACAAATACTTTAATGCATGCGATGGAACTGCACCCACAACGAGTACTGTGTGGTGCGCAGTTTCATCAAGATGCGTTGTGGGGCCATACTTCATTGAAGAAAACACAGTGTATCAGTTGCTGTCACTGGAGATCGTTTTTTACAAAATGTTGAACGAGTTTTTTTTACCCAGAACTGCGCCGAAGACGTATTCGATTCAACAGCACATGGTTTCAGCAAGATGGAGCAACTGTAAATATAGCCAGACCGGTTATGGCAGAGCTCCAACGAAAATTCCCTAATAAACTAATCAGGGCTGTCATAGAAGCCAATGTTGTCACTATTGGTTTTGAAAACGAAAAGAAAAAATGCTTTGATGTCATGAAAACCAATGTTATCGGTTTTATCAGCAACAGCTGATTCGAACATTGGCTTTATTTACATTCGAAATGGACAAAACCAACTTGGTTTCATGACACCAAATGAAACCAACATTGGTTTGCAAAAACGACAATTAGCATAAACGACATGGTTTCTATGACATCCCTGAATATCCAAAAATTCAACTTTTCGCTGGCCCTTCAAGGTCACCGGACCTTTCTTATGGGGCTATATCAAGCAAAATGTGTACAAAACGAAACCAAGGAATTTGACTGAATTGAAGTAGTCCACTTAAACAATAATTTAAGCGAACCCAACTTCAACCCTTCAGGCCTCACTGAATAATGTTCTGATCAGGTGTCGCAAATGCTTGAATGATCCTGGAGGTCATTTAAGGTTTATCATCTTCAAACACAATTAGTCATATAAAATTTAATTAAATTATATATATATTTAAATTTTTTATTGCAGCAATGATTTAGTACTAAAGTGTTTAAGAGTCCAATGTTTATTATAACGATCGATTCAGAAACACTATTTTAATTGATCTCGTCAGTTTTTTTTTATTGACCAACACTTAGGGATTGTCCTCTATTATGCAGTGCATTGCGTTGGTGGGTGGAAAGTAAGGGATCAGAGGGGGGAAGGAGGGAGCAATGTTTATTGACATTCGTCTTGAATTTCTGGATGTCGTAATTGGTGGGAACTACATTTGCCGGAAGTCGATTCCACATACGGACAGTACGAGCAAAACATGAATTCGATCTGTAGTGTATAGTGCGGTAGACTGGCCAATTGATAACAAACGGGTGTGAATTCCTGGAAAGTCGCCTATTCCTGGCGAACATCCACCTACGTCAGGAATAAGTCGACGGATGTCAGCGGAGCACACACCATGGAAGTAAGGATCGAACAGCGACACACATCCCACATTCCGACGATGCTCAAGGGAAACAATAGAGTTGAGTACCCTACTGTCGCCTATCAGCACCATCGCTCTCCTTTAAACACGGTCAAGTAGCTCTAAGGGTGATGCCCATATATGGGCAGGTGCTTCCATATGTTGGGAAAAGATCGGAAAGCATATACACTTAACTGTTTCTTTCGACACTTCGAATACATGTCTCGCCCAACGAGCGTCACATTGTATTTTCATGCCCAGAACATCAAGAGAATCTGATTGTTCAACATCCCTACCATCGATAGATAATGACGACCCTGATGGGTCAGTGAATCGCTTGTGAGACAACAAGCAGCACTGCGTCTTGCGCGCATTAAAATCCACTCTAGTCATTCCACCCCAGTCGGAAATGGCCCGTAAAACCCGCGAAGTGTCTCATCCATAAAACGCCTTCTGTTTTCAATATCCTGAAGACTTGGCCTATGGTTGAATAAATAAGAATGACAGAGGTTGCTGTCATCCTCAAAGGAGTAGATTGGATTCACGGTCTGACCCAACATATCATCAATGAAAATAAGTAATAAAGAAGGAGAAAGGACAGAGCCTTGTGGTACACCTGCGGTAAGCCTATGTTGGTTGGATGAGAACCCATCTATAAGTACAACTCTTATAGTATAGTATATATAAGTAGTATATAGAAAGTATTACCGACACAAAATGCGATCAGCTTTGATAAGAGTGCACCGTGCCAGACTCTATCAAAGGACATGGAGATATCCAGAGCCACAACCTTACTCTCAAACTGGTGGATAGACCGACTCCAGCTTTCCGACAGGAAAGTTATGAGGTCTCTCGTGGAGCAATACTGTGGGAATTTCGTTGGAAGCCATCTATCGATCACTAAGCACGTCTTTGGACTCTAGATACCTCACAAGAGTGTGGTTAACCATGCTAACCGAAACACTGCACACTCTTTACTTTAGGTCAAGGACGAACCCTATTGAAATATGTCATCATCGGTCCATATAACTGTAAGTCTAGAGGCCATATATTTAATCCAATTGTGATTTAATTTAACAACGAACCAGAAGCTCTGGTAGAAATGGGCCCTTATCAGCTTATGTTTACAAAAAGCTTCCTCACAAAGGACCCTACCGATTTACCGATTCGTCATTCCATAAGCCGATCATAAAAAAATTTAGCATATTTTAGCATAAAGTTGGTCTATAACCAACTTTGTTAAAGTTACATAAACATCTAATCTTGCATAAATTTAGAGATATAATCGGTGGTCCAATTAAAATGCACAATGCTAATTGTAAGTCACACTTGACGTTAAGACAAGTTTTTTGCCCAACTTAATTTGGCATTTCTTTGTTTCAGTGTTTGCCAAATTCAACCATGGAGAGGTAAACAATTGAGCAGCGCGTTAAAATTGTTGAAGCCGAAAATGGGCGTTCAAATGAAAATGCTTTTTTTTAGCAATTTAAGATTTGTTGATCAGCATAATCGACTTAATGTGTCCACGGTAGATTCGTTAACAAGCAGAATTGCCGCATTTGTACAACAAATCCACGAGTGATTGTTGAAAAGCCTATGCATCCACAACGAGTGACTTATTCGTGCGGCGCCGTCATCGGGCTGAATTTTTTTGAAAATCAGTTTGGCCAAGCTGTTACCGTGTATGGTGTTTGCTATTGCGAGATGATAACGGACTTCTTGTAGCCAGAATTTGAGAATATGGATCGGACGATATGTGGTTCCAACAGAATGGTGACAGCCAACGAAACAATGGATCTTTTACGCGAGAAAATCAATGGCGTGTTTTTTCAAGTCGTGGCGTTGTTAATTGGCGGCCACAATCATTTGATTTGACATCGTTGGCCTGCTTTCTGTTTAAAAGAAGAAGTGAACATCAAGCCAAGAACAATTCAAGTGTTAAGGATAAGAAAATTTGGCACATGAATGACATGCAACCTTCTTCATGTCTCAGTCATTAAAAATATCGAACATTGGATAGTGGCATGCCAACGAAGTCGTGGCGATATTATGTTTTACACAAAATTGCCATAGAATCTTTATCAACTCAGTTATTCAAATGAGACTCCCGTATAAGTCATTTGATTTGTAGCCGAAGTAATCGTTGCCAAAGGCTGCTAAAGAAAAACCTTGGAGGGTTTAGAAACAGCAGTGTGCCTGGCAACAGTAGCCAATACATTTCACCATTTTTTAGTTGTTTCTGAAAAAGAAATAACAAATAGGTCTCGAACCAGAATAAACACTGTCATAAATCTTTCTAATTATAAAAACTATTAGGATAATCACTAAAAACTTTGTTTTACATATATTTTGTTTGTTTTAGTTTCATTTATTCGACCTTTTATCATAATTATGACGTAAACAGTTTTTATTCTGGTTGAAGACCCTTGTTGTTTTTTTCAGAGTTGGACCAACCTTTACCATCTTGCATGAGGATAGCTTCTTCAGATTTTCAGAAAGGACTTTAGGGATAATTTTATTCACGATGATTTGGTATTTGATTCAACTTTTATAATGTCATGAAATGAACTCTAGAAACTCCAGTTCAAAGCCGAAAAAGAACATCTTAACATTTTTCATAGAAGGTTAATCTCGTTAAAGCGAGGCCGGTTTGAGCATAAACTACTTCTGTACAAAAAACAGAAGATTTCGAAGGCAGCTATAAATGTAGGTCGGACATGATATTAAGTCCCTTAAATAAAATCCCGGTTTATTCGCGAAAGTAGTGTATACATACTGCTTATATTTCCAAAATTCTGGGAGAAGAATAAGCTGAACACAAGAAACCTTCCTACGATACCATGTGACCTTGTCCTACCCCTTGGGGTCTAACAATATAACATTTAAATCTACAAGGCATACAAAATGTTTTTCATGACTACAAAAAATGCGAAATCTTTTTCATGAGTTTTTTACAACGAAAAAAACACTTTACTAAAACTATCGGCCCTTATATCAACGAATATAAGGGCGGACAGCAAGTATTTTTAAATATGTAATATTCAATAAAAAAATGCCTTATTAATATTATTATTATTAAGTAGATCCATTTTCGTAGCTTACCTTAATCTGTCGCTTCATTGTTATGCAGAATAACGTAATGAAGTACATGACCAGTATGGGCCAAAATACGGGTATGTTGAAACAATCAAAGAATGTACATATTATTGCTATTGTTGTACTTTTTGTAATGCTAAGCCAAAATTTGAATTCTGGCAGACGTCGTATAAACGGCCGAAATTCTTCATTGCTGCGTGTTGGCAAATTGGGACCATCATCTGCAAAAAAAAACAAAGAAAAATTTATATAATTTTAGCCAAATGCATTAAAGTTTATACTTAAGTTGAGAGTATCATATAATTTTATTATTGATATTTACGTATTAAATAATCGTCAATAATAACATAAATAAAATGAATGTTTCTTTGACAAGGAAAAAATACTTGAAGAATCGCCTATAGACATGATTGCAGTCCTATATAGACTTCACGTCGAATTCAATGCATAGTTTATAAATATTTTTATTTAAGAAACTATAATAAATTTAAATTAAAATTTTAATTTTGTCCGAAGAACAAAGTTTCTTAATATCTAAATGTACAAAAGGGGTGGGCCATTTAAAATTTTAAATATGAAATTCTGATTACTTTGACTTTGAAATGTAGAATAACTTTAATTTTTATTATCTTTTTCAGGTTTATGTTTGACACTTGCAAAATGGGACGCTATACGCTCGAACAAAATTGGAAAATATTAAAAACTTACTTCCAAAGTAGTGAGTCTTCCACGCAAACTGTAATAAATTTACGTGGTATTTGTGAAGCTAGTTCATGAAAATGGATCTTTATTTGACAAACCAACCCGAGTACGTTCTCGTCCAGTTCGTTCAATCGAAAACATTGCTGTTGTGGCTAAGATTGTCCAAGAGCATCTATCATCAACATCAATTGGTCATCGTTCTCAGAAAGCGAACATTTGTAGCACTTCTCTGAGAATAAAGAACTCGATATGAAGGCTTGCAGAGTTCAATTGGTCCAAGAACTGAAGCCTTATAAACATCCGATGCATTTTCGCTTTGTCCAAAGGAATGTAGATTGTTTGGCAGTAGATGAAGAATTTTACCGAAAAATCGTGATTTGAGATGAAGCTCATTTTCTTCTAGGTGGCTTTGTCAATAAACAACAAGTAAAAAATGTTAAGTTTGGCTGTGCCGAACTTTGGATACCCTCCACCAGATTCCCAAATAAAACCAAATTTGGTGCGGAAGTGTGTTCTATATAGAAATCTTCATGTGCAACATTTCATTTCGTTAGGTCAGGCTTGAGTTGAGTTATCGTCATATTATTTCTCAAAGCCCATGAGACCGTTTGTGTGGGAGGTACCAGTAGGACTTTTCCGATCTCAACAAAATTTGGCGCAGAGGTGTAAAAATAAAAATCTTTATGTAGAAAATTGTATCTTGATAGGTCAAGTTTGTAGTGAGTTATTGTCATATTATTGTTCAAGGCCCATGAGACCGTTTGTGTGGGAGGTACCTACTGGGCCTTTCCGATCTTAGCCAAATTTAGCGCAAAAGTCTGTTCAATATATTAATCTTTATGCCGAAAATTTCGTTAGGCCCATGAGACCGTTTGTGTGGGAGGTACCAGTAGGGCCTTTCCGATCTTAGCCAAATTTAGCGCAAAAGTCTGTTCAATATATTAATCTTTATGCCGAAAATTTCGATAGGTCAAGTGTGTGGTGAGTTATTGTCATATTATTTTTCAAGGCCCATGAGACCGTTAGTGTGGGAGGTACCAGTAGGACTTTTCCGATCTAAACCGAATTCAGCGTGAAGTGATACAACACACATAGAAATCTTGATGTGCAAAATTTCATTTTGATAGGTCAAGTTTGTGGTGAGTTATAGTCATATTATTTCTCAAGGCCCATAAGGCCGAATGTACAAGAAATTGTGGCCCAATCTAAACCATTTTTACATAGATGATTGCGCCTATATAGAGATTGTTATTTGCAAAATTTGAGTGATTTTGCTCATGAAACTGGACGGATATTTCCAAATAAAAAACTAATTTTTATGAGGTAGTGTCGGTTGAGGGTCTCCAACACCAACTTCCCGTAGAGCTATACAGCCCATTTTCAACCATGCTAGGTTAACTACACATGTTTGTGCCAAATTTCAGCTCCCTAGCTGTTTTCATGCAGACTTTATCTTGTTTTTAACAGACGGACGTTTGGACAACATGGCTAGATCGTCTTATAAAAAATAGAATTTTACGAGGATCAAGAATATATATACTTTGTTGGGTCTCCGATGATTATTTCAAGGTGTTACAGACAGAATGACAAAACTAATATACCCTCCATTGTATGGTGGAGGGTATAAAAATGCCGCATATGGAGTTCAGAGAACCCACACGTGACTATTGAGAAGCCCATGCCGCCACAACATACACTGTTAGATGTGGATTTTAGGCTGGCGGTATTGGGCCATTTTTCTTCGAAAATTAGCAAGAAGCCGCCGTTACCGGCAACGGTGAGCGTTACCACTCCATGATCAATGAATTTTGGTTTCCAAAAATTCAAAGAGTGACAGGAACGACTTTTGTTTTCAATAAGACGGGCCACATGAGACAATGCAACCATCGGTACTTTACGCATTTTTTTTGAAAATCTAATAATCATCCGAAATTGTGATGTCAATTGGCCTCCTCAGGGCTGTGATTTGAGCCCTTTGGACTATTTTCTGCGGGGAGTTATTAAGGAAATGTTACGCAAATCATCCAGAGACAATTGAAGCGTTGAAACAACATGAAATCAATTTTGCCATTAAAGAGATTCGACCCGAAATAATCGAAAATGTACTGAAAAATTGGGTGATCGTACGAAGTACTGCCGAGTTAGTTATGATACTCATACGAATGTTATTGTGTTCCATTATTAAATGACAAAGTTAAAACTTCCAATAAAACCAGAAATTCGAAAAAAAAACTATCAATACTTTTTTTTACATACGATTCAAATTTAAAACATTTAATGGCCCATCCTTTTAAAGGGCTAAAATGGAAATAGCCGATTTCTTCTAAGGAAACTGGCTAAGGTACCTAGTTACTTTGCAATATTGTAATCTGGCAATATTGAACAAAATTGTGAATATTATGGCAACTTTGTTTCTCTTTTTTACACCAAAGATAATTGAACAGCAAGAGGGTTCATCGGTAAACTCGTCAAAAGCAGACAATAACAATCTAAAAATTGTAATAAATACTCAATGAAATTTAATTAAAAATTATTTGAATTATCAGTTTGAGTTGATAAAGAGTTTTACTTATCTCATCTCGTGCAGACGTTCCCTAATACGAATGCGCCGGTGAGACCTCTCGTTGTTTGATTTTTGTAGAAGAAGTAAGAGTGATAACTCTAACTCTTTTTTTAAGCTATTTGAGGCCAACTCGCTTGATATCCAGTAATTTGCATATAAATGCTAGTTCAGTACTCCAAATAGAACACAGCTATTGATTAGTTAGACAGCGCGTCCAACTTTTCAGCCGTCCATATGTCGTAGCAATATTTTTTTAATTGATTTAGTTCAACTCTTGGCGCTTATTACAAATAATTGGTCACTTTAGTTAGAAGGGAGGTCGTATTTAACTTTGTTGTATTTGTTTTGATTTTATCTTTCTGCTAAAAAGACAAAATCAATAATCATTGACATTTTGCACAATGTTAAAATTTCAATGACATGAACAACTAACTGGTCACACTAGGTTTTTTTTTTAAACAAATAACATAGTTTATATCTGTAAAATTTTGCAATGAATTAATGGTGGAAAATTATTGTTTTGAATTTCATCCATCAGTATTGAAGTGAATATTTGTTTCTTTGGTTGTTTTGAAATAGAGGGGTCCAACAGGAAGGACCCATACCCTAATGGTGTACACCTTAGCCATTAGAAGGCTTGTTGTGCGCTCTTGTTTGATTGATTAATATATAATTTTCTATAAATTAAGACGCTCTGAGCCGTCTACGAATCCTTGGATCAGTTAAGGTTTGCTTGGAATGTTACGGATAAGTTGCGGAGTATTAGTGATCACAATTTGATTAAAAAAAATATGGTCGCTTATAATCAGGCTAAGGGCGCAAGTGTATACGTAAGGAGATGTTGTTGTTGTTGTTGTTGTAGCGGCAACTGTGTGCCGGGGTGACAGCCCTTGGCCGAAGAATTGCTCTTCGGGTCAATCCGGTACATAGAACCGGCTGTCGTGGGATTGTCGTAAGGAGATGGGGTACCTGTGGGGTGAACTGGTCATGTTATGGCCAGTGCAATGGCCACCTTGATGGATTCGCTGGTTTGAGGTCGACGAGCAAGTGCCATTTTTCGCAGACATCGAGTCAACGACGACGAACTTGGAAGAAGCCGCAAGGTGTATCCCAGGAAGTTGCGTTGGTAGAACGCAGCGTTGAGTGTCATGCGGATGTCCGTCTGGCGTCCCCGGAAGTTATTCCAGAGAGGGAGACGGGCTGAAGCTGACAATTTGGTTCAGCTAAGTGCGCAGTGCCTTCCAGAACACAAGGAGTTAGTTCTCAAGACGAAGGATGATCATTGGCATCAGTTTGTGGAGCAGAGTCGGGATGATCCTTGGAGTCATCTTTACCGAATCTTTAGGTCCAATGGTAGGAGGGTTAATGTATCAGGAAATATGGTTGTGGATACCGTTCTTACTTCCTGGTCTAAATGTGTATCCGCTTTTATGAATGAGTTCTTCGCAACAGCAAAGTTGCGGACTCCACCTCCACAGAAGGTTGTGGCTCCGGAATTGGAAAGATCTCGGCAAGTCCCCGGGTACGGATCCCGAGTATAGTGGTGGCTGTGGTTTAAGAGTTTCGGTTCGGTGTGGAGTTGCATTGCAACCGGGTGCTGTGACCCATAGACCAGCAGTGGTTTAAGACAGGCCACATGTTTAATCCCACTCTTCAAATGCGGCAGAGATATGCCTTAAGTTTTAAGTGGTCGGTAAAATCGCGCATTATATTTCTTAATTCAGTTTTTTTAGACTTAAAGACTTTTTTGTCTTTCTTTCATTTGGGTCTTCCCAAAGTGTTTTAGTGTCTTTATCGTCCGCTATGCCGTGTTTTTTATCTAAATAAAGAACAAAGACAAAGCATACGGTGCACTACATAATTCTTTATTTAATAACGAGTAAATATTGGTCATATTTGACAGCGCTATTACCCAGCCTTCTTTTAACAGAAAAAAGTCCCTATAGAATGTTCTCTTTTTGAATCCTTCTTCAGATCTTCTTTGCTTATGAAAAGTGCTTCACCACATATTCTCATGTCGCTTTCCTAAAATGGTAGATATGCTACATTTGATGATACATATGCAATTTGACGCTTGCAAAAATATAGGTTTAGTAACGAGAATCGTGGGTTCATATTTAAATGGAAAAGATTAAAAAAGGAGCTAAAATAATAGAATTAAAAATTAATTAAAAAACAAAACTTCATATTTTCTATATAACTCTACAGGCATTATATAACATCATTTTATGCACGCCTTTTAAAAAAGGAGGCGTTAAAGGCCTTGCTCTGTTTTTTTATCCCTGTGTAAATTTGAAATGAGTGTAAGGTAGAATGCAACATGTCTTTGGGCTCCCATAAAAATGCGTTCAAGAGACCATCCTTTTCCCTTAGGTTACTATTATTTTTGCTTATCGACACAAAATCTACTGGGAGTCAACTAATTATTTAAATTCTGTTCCGTTATTTTCCTTTTGAGATATAGCTACTTTCCCAAAGCGTGAAAAATTTCTTTGATTTAAACGATCTTAAAGCCTGGAAAGGACAAATCAATCAACTCTTTATATAGACCGATCAGTTTACTTCCAAAGAGTTTGAATAAGCTGCGTCAAACAATTACATACCAGACCATCAGTTTGGATTCCGGGAAGGACCCTGTACCATTGAACAAGTAAACCGTCTGACCCAAGCAATACAAATTTTTTTTTAGGACGTGCGAATAATGCTGCGCCTTGTTTCTGGATGTTGTTAAAAAATTTGACAAACAATGGCACATTGGTTTGATCAGCAAAATTTTTAAATCTAGGTCTTACTTAGAAAAACGCAGATTCAGAGTAAAATGTGGGCAACACATCACCGCCGACGACCGCGAAATACTAGCTGGTGTTCCACAGCGCAGTGTCCTGAGGCCTACCCTGTTACTTCTGTTCATCTCAGATATGCCTACAAGCTCAGACGTATTAACCTCCACTTTTGCCGGCGATACTGCTATAATGAGCTCACACAGAAAGCACTGTATAGCATCAAAGAATCTAGGTACACATCTAAGACGTGTAAAATCATGGCTTTCTGACTGGAGGATAAAGGTCAACCAGACAAAATGCATACAACATGCATACTGAATTCTAGCACATTTCAGACATTGAAATTATATACTATACCTTTTTCTTCATCCGATAACGTTATATACCTGGAAATCCACGTGGATCGACGACTTACATTGCTGAAGTCATATAGAAGCCAAGAAGATTCAGCTGAAGCTTAAGGTGTGCCAACTTCACAGGCTTCTTAACGCGACTTAAAAATTGGTTCTCAAATACAAGGTTTTGCTATATAAAGTAGTAGTGTAATTCAACCCATCTGGCTACACGGGGCCCAGTTAATGGTAAAAGCAAGCTCAAGCAACCTTGACAAGATGCAGAGTCCAATTAAAAACATTGCGGTTGTTTACCGGCGCCCCTTGGTACATGAAGATCGATTCCACGATAGTCGGTTTTACGCACCGGATCGACCCGAAGCACCAATTCTTCGGCCAAGGGCTGTCACCCCGGTACGGTTTGCCGCTACAACAACATGAAGAATGAAAATATCAATCTAGATCTGAAAATTTAAAGTTGGAAAAGCAGAACCGTACGCTGTCTTACGAATTGGTTTTTCTTCCAATATGAGATTGTTACCGTAATGAATCAATCGTTTGACGTTTTGGTATCAGTGTAGTGAATTTTTACAATTTATTCGACACAAATCAATTGGCCACAATGTCTTTATTATATTGCATTGTTTAACAAAAAGGAAAAGAAATAAGAAATAAAAAACAATCAATTAAGATAATTAATACAAATATTTGATCTGTAATTTTTCAAATCTGAACAACACGCCACGTCTCCATATTAATTAAGTAAGCGTGTCTCACGACATAACTATAGCAAAAATATCTTACGTGGTTAACCCAAAAAAGAAGTTCTACTAAAATATTTGCAAACAGAAAAATGTCAGGAAATTATTCATTAAGTCAACAGTAACATATGTATGTATATCTTTTTGCTTTATATTTGCAACGATCGAGAATTTCTGAACCCGCTAGTGACTAGTGCCAAAAAATCGGGGTTTCCACCAAACCGGCGTTTCGGGTTTTTTCTAAATCCTTAGCTTATTAAAAACCGACTGCTGGGTTCTATTTTTATTCGAAAACCATCATTAACTGACATTTCAGTTTTAACCTTGTGGCTAAGAATATAAAAAAATTGATTTTTAAAAGTGATTGACCCCATTTTAGACTACGCGAATACATGTTAATGAATTGCGACGAAAAACGTTTTTTTTATATTTTTAAAATAATGGAGGTGTACACAAATAATTTCACATTTGATTTTGTAAAAAAAACATCATTTTTATTTGGTACCCATATGTCCATATATAAAATGGACGTTTTTTTTTTGGCCGTCACCTAAATAGCAAGTTTAATATTTAGCTTGTTATGCATATGCCCACGTAGAAACCCTTTTTTGGGCCTAAATAAATTATTTGTATGGAGACTGTAATAATAAATGGGCCTATATGGCATAGCTAAAAACCAAATTTGACCGAAATCGGAATTAATATGCGTGGTTATAGTTAACATCGGGAAGGATCACAAAACAGGGTTATATCAAAACGTGGTCCATTATGAGCTGTTTTTTCTGAGCTGGTTACTGATCGATCGTAACGAACAGTGCCAAATTTCTTCCTAATTTGACGAAATATGTGGTTTCTAGAGCTATGGTCTGAACATACATATACTCGTATGTGTATGGGAGCTAAATCTGAACCGATTTTCTTCCATTTTTATAGCGTCCGTCTTAGGATAAAAAACTTACTTCTGCCAAATGTCACGAAGATCGTCGGGCAAAAGATTGACAAAAGACGGACTGAGAATTATTTAAATGAAATGAGTTGGTGTTTCTAAGACGATCGGTACATTGACAGATGGGTCAAGTATTTTGGTAAGTTACAAACATCTGCCACGACACTAAATTGTAGTAAGCAGGTGAGTGGTGCAGGGAATCAAAAAGGATATTCCGTACATAAAAATTAAGAATTTTTATTTTACATACAACAACAAAAAACCGAAAACTAAAAAAACCAGGTAAAGCAACATGTCGGTTTTAGCGATTTTTTAAAAATTAACTGTCGGGTTTGAAATAAAAAACCGGAATGTCGGTTTTCAGTTATGTACACTCTACTAGTGACGCAACATCATTTTGCTTTACCACATACAGAAGTTTTTTATTACTCGTATTATAAAACAGCAGTTTTTTAATTTTCTTAAACAGTGTATAAAATTTAATATCGACCTCATAATCTCAAAAACTTCTTCGAGCAGCCATTTACATTAAAGCGATCTCTTTTTAATTATCTTGCTGAATAATCTCTCTACTTTAAAAATAATTAAATATTGCGCGCTAGTATTTCTTTTGAAGTTTTTGAATTGTTAGACAGATACATAGATTTATATTAAAATTCCTTCATTAACGCCATCTATCAATATGTTGACCTTAAGGGCTTTGGTCGATTAACAATTAAGAAAAATAAATAAAAATCTCGTTAAGTTGATTTCAAAAAAAAAAAAAATGATAATTTTGTACAACAATATTTGGAAATTTCCCCACAACACGAAATTTGAAATTATTTCGCCAATCGGAGCAATAAGACAATGCTTAAGCCATTTTCGTGGTCAGAGGAAGCTGGGTTGGATAAAAAAATATGGTATTGAACACTTGTTTGCGTAAACCCAAAAACTAATGTCACCCACATAAAAATTACACAAAACTAGGTAAATTGGGAATACGAAGCCATTGGCTATCCTAATTAATATCTCTTGTGCAATCTACCTTGGTCCGTTGTTAAAGACTCACCGTTACTAAAAATTTTTGTAAAAATAAAATACTTCAATTCGAGGAAAACTAAATATGCCCTCCGAAAGGGGCATACACAAACACATTTTACTCTTGCAAAAAAACAAGTTTTTAGAAATAAATATTTAAAAAGTAAAAATGTAGTTAAGGCAAGGTCTATCCTTATATAAGCTTCACCGTCCCTAAGCTACTAAAGCGCAAAATAACTTCAAAATACTATGTACTTGCGTTCGTAGCAAAATTTTCATTAATTGAATACCTATATGTCCATATTGACTATTTGTCGTCCGATTTGGACATGCGGGACGTTTTTTGGGTCACATGGGTCAAGAGTGTCTGGCAAGTATGCTCTTTTTAAAATGTATTTAGTGCTAAAAGTAACCATTTTAACTATTGTGCATACACAAAAAATATTTGCCATGCAATACGCAAAAGGTTTACTTTTTTAGGAGCTATGTACCTTTAGTCTCTTTTAGATAAACTTTTTTCCCCCTTGACCTATTTTGCCTATTTACAATCCCAAACAGCTAATGGTTAAAAACCATCAATATGCCAAATTTCAGGATCCCAGATTGATTCGTTGGACCGCTTTACACAGACACAAGGACGTTCGGACATGGCTTGATGGTCTGAGAACTTTAAGAAGATCAATTACACAATTTACAAGAATATAAAAATGAAGTTGTTTTCAGGAAACAATTGACAATTTGCCTTAAAACAAATTTTGTATATCATCCACTCGTGGTAAGGGATTAAAAAATTGGGCAAATTATTATTTTTTTTTATCAAATTATAGAATGTTTACAACATATTTGTAAGGCTTTAACGCCCAGAGTGAATGCATTTAAGCCAGTCCACACATACAAATTAGAAAAATTACATTTGTTCTTGTAAGATTTCAATTAAGTCGCAGATCGTTGGGGTGAGTGGGCGAGGTCGAAGTTCGGTATCGAAGTCTATCTTACTATTTACATTGACTATCCAGCTTCCTGTCCCAATAAACTAACATTTTTTTATAACATACTTATACACGCCCAAACAACTCTAGATTAACCACAACTTAAATTATTGAAGAGATAAATTTTTACAAATTTCGTACACACTTACCTTCGTTGGCATATGGATCGAATTCCGGATCAATTTTCGGAGTTAAAAATGCAATAAACAAATTCAAATGAAAAATACCCAAAGCATAGCATACAATATACCATCCCTGATGTAGGAATATACGCAGCAGGAAGAATAGAACTAGCACGGCCGCACCACCCCAACGCAGTCTCGTGTGTGGCGTGGAACGATCCAAGGCAGATTGATAAATCTGAAAGAAACATAAAAATTAACATATGTAAACAAATCCCCCAAATACAACTCTACAAATTTGACACTTCAGCTAGTTTCTCGCTCGCTCGTGCCTTTGCTTACTTGTGATAAACGTTGAAAGAACTTTTTCACTGCGCCACTGGATGACGTTGACGCACTCGTATCTTCATTCATCATATTCCTCTTTTGGTTACGTTTTTATGTTATTTCCTTATAATGTAGCTTGTTTAAATCTACTTTCTATTTCTAGCCTCGTATCGTCGACGTCGTCTTCTAATGCTAATCGCGAAAAAAAATCTTAACTAAAGATTTGTTTGTTTAACCCCAATAAAGGGTTAATTTGGTTTAGAAAATAATCTTGGAAACTACTTATTACTTATTACAACAAAATCAAATGTACGGCAAACGAAAGAAATATTAAAACTAGGGGAGAAAAAAAGAAACACACGTCACTTTTTCCTCTATCCCTTTCGACACTCGCTTCTTTAATCACTGTCTCGTCAGACTTTTTTTTGTAATGAAAATTTTCTTTTCGACTCGCGTGCTTTAATTATTCCATTTTTTCTTGGTTTTTGTATTTGATATTGTGTCGATTCTAAGGTTAGAAACAGTCACCGTCTCCGCCACTTTAGCGGCCTTTCTACTTTTGTCGTATGTTTTTCGTTCTCAATAGATTTTTTTTCGGTAAATATGTATGGATGGATTCAACCGAACGAGACTGAATGGAAAAAAACACAACTAAATAGGAATTTCACCAAAGAAAATTATAATTACACGACACTTTACTCGTTATTTGGAGATTTCATTGCATGATTTCCACTTTTCTATAACTTCAGCATGATATTTTATTTAAAATTGAAGAATTTTTTCATTGGAAAAAAATTCTTTTTACTGAACAATCGTCGTTTCCTTTTGATTACTGTTTCTTCAATTCTGAAATACACGTCACATGCAGGGTTGTTGCAAAAAGTAGTAAAGTATATAGTACGCTTTTTTAAGTCCTTGAAATTTAGAAAATGTCAATTAAGCTGAGCGATATAAGTATCCGTATATAACCTTTCAATATTGTCGTATTTTCGAAGACATTTTTATTGTTTTAAAGGTTTTAATAAAAGCAAACAAATAATTAGCTATCAATACTACTTTTAGCAAGTGTGATGATATTACTGCATCTCTAATGACAGGGATGCAATCGGCTCTTTTAGTTTTCTAATAAAACAGGGATGTTAAGTGGTGAGTTGCCAACTTTGTTAATCAAGACGTTATAGGGTCGTGCTTTTAAATTGTGGATGAACGAAAAAACCATGGTACAATAAAAGTAAAGATAGCAGCTAATTCATTTTTTTCAATTAGTGATTACGAGTTACGAAAAGCAATTTATTTCGGGTGTGCACAGTCAATAATGTGCCTGCAATAGCCGAGAGTGCGCAGCTCAATCCATGCACATTGACTAGTCGCGTCGATCTCAAAAACTCAACACCGAACGCACTACCCTGAGGAGAATTCTGCACAAAAAAGTCAGATTCCAAGGTGCAAGAAATTTAAGGCGGACGACCATCGCTTCATTATAGCATAGAGCAGCTTAGAACTAGGGAAGTTTCGATTATCGGTGGGCGTTACAAAGTCGTGACTTTTTTTTACTAAAATAAAAAACATAGATTTGGTGGACAGCTGGTTTATGCAGGACGGCTTGCCATGCCACAATCTAGCTTTTGCGCACCAAATTCCCAAATCGTGGTATCATACGTCTTGGCGATTTGACCCCTTTGGACACTGAAGCTTTAATGGGTGACCGACCGCGTGAGAAATTCATTGTAGAACAACAACAATTTGTGATAACTGTTTATTATATTCATAATGTGGTATTTTAATTTTTACTATATCGTAACATTTTAACTGATTGATTTCAGTTCTTATGCAGTAAATCAATTTGGACGTATTAAAATAAGTTTCAATTTTAAGGTACGGGCACACTGAACCTATTTTTTTCTTACGCAGCGAAACTTCCGCAGTCTAAAAAACAAAGAAAAAAGAAACCAAAACTTTAGTTTGTGTTCAAAAACATTTGTTAGGAGCATAGGTGCCAAAGATACTTAGATCATAAATCCAAAAACCATCTCTATTTCGGTTGCGTTAAGTGCGCCTCTACTAACGGTCCTCTGGGTAACAAGAATTCGTCTACAAATTATTTAGAAATGTTGGGCAAACACTTCAAAAGTGTTCGTTTACCACAGGTTCATCTTTTGAAAGGTTTTGCCACTCGTTTTGAAAGATATCATGAGAATCAGTCGTTCCTGACGGACATAACCTGGTAAAATTGTACCATATCGGTCCATGTTTTCATATCGCGATATACAAAGATTCCTCGCAGTTGGAGACCCTATAACTCATACATTTTAAAGCTGATGAGCGATCTATAACCATCCCTGGTAGCATGGGACCATATCGACCCGGGCTACGATAAGATCGCCGTTATAAATATCTCCTAAAATTTGAGCCCAGCCGCCTTAAAATGATCATTCTAGTTCACAAATTGGTTAAATTTCGAACAGAAGCGATGAATTTTTTGTATACCACAGTGTACCAGGGTAACATAAAAGGGGTTCTGTCCGAATGATCACAGTAATTAATAAAAGGTTTTTATTTAACAAGCGACAACATCCGCTTAAAGCACTGCGAAGGCAATAATTTCAAATCAAATGGGTTTTGAATCGTAGTATCAAAATATTTCTAGGTTACTATTTTAATTACTATTACTATTTTACTAATAGCCACAGCACTATACTATTATAATTAATAGCCACAGCAGGGTGTTTGTATGAAATTTCCAGCTTGTTTAATAAATCACACCTAATGTTCGATTAACGCTGAGTAAAACGAACCTATCTTTGTAAAACCTGATAGAAAGTTGTCTATTTAAATTGATTTCCCTTTAACTATGAGATTATTTTAGTAAAGAAGTACGCTTACCCAGATAATCTCTGAATTCATTGATTCATTTGAATTCTTTTGCTGGACTTTTAATAATGCCAACCTCCCAAATCCGGCATAATTTAGCTCAAAACTCTACGGGACTTATAAATTACGAAACCGCCTAAGTTCACAAAGTATTGTTTTTTATTTATTCGTTATACATGTAACGTTTTTCCAAAAAAAAACTTATAAAACTAAACTTAAAATTCAAATCTTTGGATTGAAAAATTAGCATTAACATTCAACATTTTCAATAAGTATAGTGTTCTTAAGTAGAGTTAGATATAATTATATCTAGAAGTGTTAATTAAACGAAGAACAAATTTAATGACTTTTAAAGACCTTAAAATATATGACTCAATACTCTCAGTGTGTGTGTTTTTTGAAATTTTCACGAAATTCCAGAATCTAGATAAAATATAAAATACTATTTAGCGTCTAAATAATACTAGGTGAGTGAGTGAAATATTTACAAAGGATATTTCTGTATGATTTATGATGACAATGATTTACAATAAAGTTAACACAAACGTTAAAATATTGAATAATTAAATATAAATACAAAAATAAATATTATATTAAATAGGCTTTGCTGATTATTTAGAAGTTTGCTAGCATGTGAGCTTAGCGGGGCACTGTCCATTAGCATCTGATAGGGACATAGACTGGGCGGTTTGACAAATGTTGTGAAATTTGGATAGCGTATAATTTCGGAAGGCTAAAAAAAGACAAAAAATTGCAAATGTTAGAAAATAATTGTAGGATATTTTAACTAGGAAACGAAAGAAGAGATAGGAATATATAAGTAGAGGGTTAAATTACATCAAAAGCGATATTGGCAGCGATGGGATATCTTTATTTAAATCTAAATAATTTTATTTTCTTCAATAATATAAGCAAGACCTAATGCTGTTATACGCAACGAAAATATCCGTTTACCTCCTAGAACCCATAACATTTTTCCCTAAAGCCTGGTGCTAAGTTCATTCACGTGAAAAGCAATAATTGCCCAAAAAAAAATAATGTTAAATAATAGACATGTTCATTAGGGCGGGTCAATTTGTGTAGATGTATAAAGGAACAACGCTTTCAAAAATGTTTTAAACACTGAAAATACATATTCCTCGGGTAGACTTTGGGCTTTTGAAAATGAAAAAAACAATTTTAACGCAGAGTCGTATCGCTATACTGATACCATATAAAAGGGAAATATTAAATTAGACTTTATAAGAATTCTTTTTTCTAAAAATAAACCAAGATACGAACATTTTTTATTTTTTTTATCTAAACATCTCAATTTCACACATAAAAAGGAATAGAAGACCAAATACAATTGGCCCTAAAATACAAAATTTTATTAATAAATCTGCCGCTTGGATCTGCCTTTATATAACAGAGTTGTGGGAATTATTGAAAATTACACAATTTGCTACTTTTCGTCCTGCGGAAGTTAAAGATGAATTCCTGTTTTAAAAGTAACATTGGTACCAACCTTAAACATTTTCATGCCATTCCAAATAATGTTTCAAAAAACTTTTGAATATTTTATTCGCCCTAATTCACATATAGGCATGACGGTCTTTGTTCGCGAAATTTGCAAACTCGATATGATTTTAGAAAATTGGTGTCTTTGGCAAATATGCTTAGAAATGTTCATGAAATCGGGAGAGGGGTACGCCTTGTCGCCAAAAAAATGGATCCACCCATAATGTACATTATTTCTCAGGAAAGTCAGCACATTTTCTACAAATGTGATGAGAGTTTCAAATATTGATCAAAAACAATTTTTCTGCAATTTTACAGAATTTTTTTTATGGATTGTGACAAATTTTCCCATAAAAAGGAAAGCTTTGGACCAGGCTTAATGCAGGAAACTTACTTAAACTGTAAACTCTGCAGGATTGTTATTAAGGCTCAGTACCTGTGTAGGCAAAAGAAGTTGGTGCGCCCAATTTACATATGCACCTCCCTTACAAATGCACCATTTCATTATTTGCATGTTTTTTTTGAATACTTTTAATGAAATACATACTTAAACATATTAAATTCAAAATTTGGAAAAACGAATATTGAATACATTGGCGGAACATGGAAAAACTAACCCTTCTAAAAAACTACATAAAGTTCATCTAGGTTGAATAATACGAGTATAAACCCTTTATTGATTCGCTTTTGATATAGAAAAATATTATTTTTCATATTTTTGGTAGCCATGACTATATTTCACCTCAGTGAAATATTAAAAAATAAAGCCATTTGAGGGCTCCAAGGATCCATGAGTCCTAGCCCGAATATGAGTCAATTTAAATAAGACAAATTAGTTTAAAGAATTAGATATTTCAGTTAAGATCTTATTTTTTAAACTAATGAATTAATCGTAAAATATTGTATACAATTTTGATGAAGAAATATTAAAAAATACACCAATAGCAGCGATTATTCGGAAGCGTCTCGGGAAAAAGTAAAATTGCGGTTCCCCTCAAAACTCGGTTGTGGATCATCCGAAATTAAAAAAATCAAAGATTTTTCGTTAGATAATCGCTTTACCCATGTAACCCCCGGAGGTTTTTTTGAAAATAAAATTTTTCAATTTTTGGCCAAAAATTGCCAAAACGCGATTTTTGCAACAACAAAAAATATGTTGCTTTAACTTCTGTATCTTTGTTAGCTTCGCTCCGAATTATATGAAATTTTACACAACATTCTTAAAAGGTTCTCCATTCAAAACGTAGAGTAAAACAACAATTTTAAATGAAGCCATAGTTATCCGCGATATAATTGACCCAAAATTTCTCCTTTTTCTGATTAAATCCCTTAAGGTCTGCTCGGAGTTTTTTTTTTGTTAAATTGTAGCCTCCATAGAAAACAAACGTGTTTGAGTATGGAACAAAGACCGAATTCAAATTTTTGATTGTTTGTGTGTAGGATAAGAGGACAAATGAATTTTGAAATGCGAATTTAACTGAAAACTTCGTTCTGGTCTTTAAAGGGAAACTGTTTTCCCTCTGCCGATTTCGCCCATTAACAATCTTGAATAATTTATGAATACAAGGCATCATCGAGGAAAATTTCACAGTTCTAGCTTATTATGTTTAAAAGGGCAAAAAAAAATATTTTTGAGCTTTGCTAGAATTCTTCCTGTTTTGGAACGGATTGATCGATTTGTACTTAAATTTGGGTCATATGAATGATAATAAGAATTACTCAGGGTGGTTTATTTAAAAACTTTAAATTTGAATCGGCTGTATAAAAAGTACTGATAATTTTTTTTGCCTATTGGGCGAAGCGAAAACGCATCGGGTTAAATGACAAAGTTAAACCTTTTCAATAAAACGATAAATTTAAAAAAAAAACTATCATTCCTTTCTTTTCAGCCGACTCAAATTTTAAATCGCCCACCCCGTAATTATGTGGGCAAATTTTAATTTATAATAAAAATAATTTTTTTTTGTTACAGTCTAAGTAAAAACTAGTAAAATTGGTTACTCTCTCTCTTTTTAATTTAAAATATTTATTTTGAAAAACTATAATAATAAAACTGTTGGAAAGTTAAATTTAAAATTATTGATAATATTTGTTGATGTTTATACGACATTTTTCCTTAAAAATGTTTTTAAAAATTTTGACAAGCACGAGGTCACGGCTGTTTATTTTGTTTTTATTTTTTTATAACTTTCGATATTTCGCCATCCTCTGGATGACATCTTCAGGAATGAGTTCAAGTGAGACGTTTAATTATTGTAACTCTGTAAGGTTTATCGAAAAAAATATTTATCATCATTTTTGAGGAGCCCTAATTTAAATTTTTTGACTTTTTCCAAATTTATTTTATTGTTTTTTTAAGTAGGTAATAAAAAATATTTTTTTAATATCATCTTTCCAAGGTCATATACAATACGTACAAAAATACATTGCCACATACAATACAATATAACATATGTGCGCGTGAGAATAAAAATACAAATGAAGGAATCGTAGAGAATCGAATCAGTCGTACGAGTATTTCTATTCTCACGCGCTTATATGTTATATTATATTGTATGTGGCAGTGTATTTTTGCACCTTGGATTATTAAAAGAAATATATTTATTGCTAACTATTAAAAAAAACATAATATAAAGTTGAAAAAAGTCAAAAAATTTAAACTTTGACGCCTCGAAATGATTTTTTTTAATATGTCGTAGTAGAACATTTTTCCCTCATGCAAAAGCATTCGAAAAATCGATGGTATAATATCGATAAATTTTTGTCGTTACAAATCGGCCCACCCTAATATATATGCATGTATTTTAAATCTTTGTTTAGATGTTTTATTCCTAAAGATGTCATCCATGGAAAAATAATATTTTTTATATTTTTGGTTTCCATGACTATTACCGCAGCCTCAGTGAAGTATTAAAAACAAAGCCTTTTGTGGGCGCCAAGGATCCATGAGCCCTAGGCCGAATATCAGTTAAATCAACATAACGTTAATTCGTGCAAATTTTTCTGATTTTTTTGTAACGTTACAGTTTAAACATTATTATTATTTAAATTAATGAGAATATTAAATATTTGTATGAAGAAATATTAAAAAATACGACAATGGCAGCGATTATCCGATTCTGTGGACCATATTGACCCGAATATCGATTATTCGGCCAAGGGCAGTCACCTCGGTACACAGGTGCCGCTACTACAACAACAACAATTTTATTCGGAAACGTCTCGGGAAATAGTACAATCGCGGAGCGCTTCATAGCTTGTTGTGGATCACCCGAAATCAAAGATGTCATCCAGAGGATGGCGAAATATCGAAATTATAAGTAATAGTTAAATAAAAACTGCTTGTCAAAATTTATTAAAAACATCAATTATTCAATTTAGGTAACCGCGCGTTTTGGGTTTGTGCTTTCCGGGAAAAATGAATGATTAATAACGGGTACCGAAGTACTGGCGTTCTCATATGACGTAAATTTTGCACAAGCTGGTCAATTCGTTCCAGAACACCAAGCTTTTTAGCAAAGCTTTAAAATCAAATTTTGGTCATTTTAAAACCCAATAAAAAATTATACCAGTCAATTATTATACTTTATTTTTATATCGTTTTATTAACTTTTCAAGTAAAATAACCTTTTTAGATACCTATTAACTATTCTGACCCTTATACTTAATACGGTCTCCGATGAATAATACAAGGCGTCGCAAACGGAATTATTAATTTATGGTCGAGGTTTTATGAAATAAAGAAAATACTTACAATCGATATGGCATCATTGGACACACGACAAAATGTCATATGTTTGCCGTTAATCATGCTTTGTTCCACGCGTTTTGTGAACAGGGGTTCTGACCAAGGCAACTGATTGAGATGCGAAAGAAAAGTGCGATCATGAAATTCAACCGGATCGGATATAATTAATTTGTCTGAAATTATAAAAAATAAAGAAAATATAGAATTTACCCACTCAGCAAAACTAAATTTATTAACTTACTTAACAATGACTCCTCATAGAGAATATCCTCTTCGGTCATTTTAATTCTATTCGGTTTTGTTTTGGCATATATCGTATTTGGTATGTAATCCAAAACATTGCCATTATACAAAAATAAATTCTCCACATCGGTCATATTCAAAGAATAGAATTGGTAGACACCAAACGTTTCGAAGAACTCCCTTACCGGGGTCATGCTATAACAGCCAGCCAGTTCGATGCGGGGATAGTAGGTTATAAAGGATAGGCACATTTCCTGTTTCGTTGAGTAGCCACCAAAGGTGGGACGCTTACGGCTTGAAGTCTGGAATGGATGAAAATATTTTATGCTGTTACAAAAAAATATGGCATCCCTGGTAATTGGTTAACTAACCTCATAAGCACAATCGGTTATTATGTAATCTCCGGGCAGAACGACAGTTTCATTTTCCAACTGTCTAACCTGTTGGTAGTTGTAATCGAAATTATCATCTTCAATGATCCGTGGCAATTCCTTGCCATTGCGTACATGTCGTAAAGTCATTTTACGGCCAGCACGATGTGAATGCAGAGTACCGGAAATTATTTTAATACCGTCTTCAGGAAACATCTACAACACAAACGCATTAAAATATGAAAAGCGTTGAGTACAATTCAATTTTGTTGAATAAAAATAAATACACTTACCACGTTTGAGCAAGAGGGGCCGCAAATACCCACATTGCGATACAACTTTTGGCCTGGCGGTATTAATTGAGTATCCGAAACTGATACTCCTGAAATCATAACTCCACCATCGTGTTTTCTCAAATGTTTGCTGTAGTGAATGCGGAAGCCCGAGTGGTCGGTAGCTGAAAAGAAGAGGCAAACAGTAATGTAAAAAGAAGGACAAAACATACAAAAAAAACCAATTGTTTTACCCTTTAAAGCTAGCGGATTGTCGTAGTGTATTTCCAGCATATAATATTTGGCTCCCGTTTTGCCACCCACCGGTATGCCAACATGTGGAGGCAAGAACTGACCTACAATGAAAAACGTGTATGCATTCATATTAAGCCAACAATGATTCCAGGAAAAAAATTCAATTCGATTGTTTTTTTGATTGTACCAACCTGTAGAACCAATAGACCACACGGCCACCGGAGTAATGCATGCATCCCAATCGCGCGGTGTCAATAAATTGCTGTTGCATACTGCACCGCTGCTCTTTACCCACACATCCCAAGAGGCCGGATCAGAGCCAGGATATGACTTTGTAGAACACTCGAATAGTGTCATATGGTGAACCAAGGGTTGGGAGGTAACACTGAAAAAAGAAACATAAAAGAAAATAAGAATATGTTTAAGATAGAGTGGACTATAATTTCTTATCTTTACACCATAATCTGGTGCAGGATGCTAAAGCTGTTTTCTGTAACAGCACGTAAATATATGATGCCACTGGATCATTAAAACAATTTGGTCGTCAAGAATCACAGTGAATAAAAGATTTGGTAATCGTGAATGTTGCCTTAACTTACAAAAGGACCTTTTAGACGGGAGAGTCGAAAGGTCCCAGACAATTGCAGCGTGATCTTTTCAGGTTACTAAACTAGCATTTGTATGTAAGTACTTGGTTATAAAGCGAGTTGGTCTCACTTTTTTTTGCAAAAAATCAAACATGACACACCCTGCTTTATAAAAACATATGCTTTGTGTTATGTTTATTAAAAAATAATCAAACAAAAAGAAGTCTTATTGGCGACTTCGTATTGGGTTCATTTGTACGAGATGGGAAAAGTGAACTATTAATCTACCTTATACTGATAGTTCAAGGAAATTTTACACATTTTTACAAAGCAAAAATTTAGCAATTAATAGATTTTTTGTATCGTATTGATTACTTTTTTTTACAATTTATAGATTTTTATAGTCTACTTTTGACGAATTGGCCGACGAACTCCCTTGCTTTGCAAAACTTTTTGGTGTAAACAAAGTTAAACAATCTTACCATATTACTCATAGTTTCGTTCAATGGTGTCAGATTGCAAGTTAACTAGGTAAATGAGCGGCTAATATGTTTGCTAATACAAGCCGTATTGTCACGGTTTACAATTCCAAAAAAGTGAAGGAGTCTTAAGTAAACCGGATTTCACCCATCGGGAAATCTAACTTCCTGGGCATGAGAGCTTTACTAGAAAAAAACTAATGCTATTTATTTAATAATGTGAAAGGGACAGGTTTTAAAATATTTTTTTAAATAAATTTAAACTTGAAACCTTGCGCACATTTTTTGAATATGGCCTTAATATTTGTTTCTCCTTCCGCGTTAAGTGCATTTTTACTGTAAAACTCCTGACGTTATCACCGGCCTTCCGTTAGTTCTTAAGGCTTTTATAGACAGAACTATTTTAAGGACTTGGGAATGAAAGTCCCTAAATAATTGTTAAAAATTCTGTGAGCAGCTATTTATATTTTTCAACACCAGCATTTACACTATTTTCAGCATAAGGAAATCATTAAAAACGTGTATTATTACGAGGTACATTTAGTACTTTAAAGAGAATTTTTTTTTCTACAAGGCAGACTTCACCCTTTTTTAATCGCTGACATGCGTATGATGGCTAAAAGCCATCATTTCTAGAATTCCTAAAATTATTCGTTGGGCCGCGATTGTGGTTTTAATTAAGGCCATATTCATAAAAAAGATATTCAGACGAACGGACAGACATGGCTAGATCGTCTTTAAATTGTAAAAAGGTTAATTACAGGGTGGCACAAAGGTAATGTCATAAAAACTTGTATATCTTCAAACTCATGAAAACAAAAACTTATTTTTTATAAAATGGCAGGGTATTCACATTTTATATACTCGTACTTTTGCGCCAACTACCACTGTTTATATATGAATATACACCTTACGGAGAAATGACGGAATGACAAATTAAACATATTTCCTTCTTCTCTTTAATTGAGGGTATAAAATGGTTTACAATCTAAAGTGATGCCGTTGAAGCTTTCTCTAGATGCTCAATGCTATTGGAAGACAGTAGGGGCCCACAAAAAGGGTACAATAAAGTTCTGAATGCAAAATATAGAAATAAAATTGTACGCTTGGTTCCAGGTGGGACGGGATCCCAAAAAACCCTTACTTGCCTTTCGGTTTTCCATATTAAAATGTGTACAACTCATATAAAAATAGATCTGTGAAATTGTACTGAAAATTATTCACACTATTGTACTTTTTAACTCCCTGTGAAAAAATTTATAGGGTGGGCGATTTATCATTTTAAATTTGAATCGGCTGTAACAAATTTCCAAATTTCTGGTTTTATTGCCATTGTCTGGTATTAGATACCCTATTATTTAAAATATACATATAAAAATTAAGGTAGTATTAGTTATGTTCTTTAAACTTAAAAAAGTTGGCGGTATTTTAGTCTATTCAGAGGAACTTGTTCTGTAATCGATAATCCACGATGTTCCTTACTTAAATTTGTTTTCAGTATACATATATACCGTTGAATTTTGGAAAGGTTGAACTTTGTCATTTAATAATGGAACACCATTCGACGCGTTTTCGCTTTGCCAAATGCGCTGAAGATTGTTTGCTGAAGAATTTTTCCGAAAAAGCCCTTTTTCGGTTGAGGTACTGCCGAGGCAGTTGTGGTACTCATATGAATGATATTGTGTTCGATAAGTAAATGACAAATGACCTTTCTAATCATTATTTTTTTTAAAGTTGATTCAAATTTAAATTGGCCCAACCTGTTCATGTCAAAAAGCAGTTCGTTCGACAGCCAATCCCTTCGTAAGTCCTATGTACGAGTAAAGGCTAGTACATACTAAGATCGGCTTTACATGTTAAAATTTGGCAAACTCCACAAATCTGTAAAATTGCAGTGAAAATTATTTTTGGGAAATACCTGGCACACTTTATACATTTGTTGAAATTTTTTGTGATTTCCCCGTGAAAAAATCTACATGTCTATTATTTCATATAAAACACTTGGAATTTTGGGCAGTATTTTAGGCAATGTATGTTTTTTACATAAACGAACTTAGTGACAGACTTAGGCGAAAAAACACCCTTAAATAAAAGCCATCTCCATGCAGTATATCAGTAAACCTTTAGGTACGTTTTGGAATGGGTAAAACTTGGTCTTCCCTGTCTGAGAATGAAATGAGTACACCTGAAAGGCTTATGAAGTTTTCGCGTTATCTAGCTATTTTGCATAAGTATGTGTGGCTCTAGACATTTTGAATGTCTAAGTTCTGTTCGTGATGATAGTGACATCTCTTTGTTTACTCTCCCGCCTGTCGCGGGTTAACGCTCTAGCCACGTCACATGTGTCGCTTGCTTATGTTTGCAAACGACATATTACTGATCATTGCGTAGACACATATTTGAATATGTCATCAGACTGACGGGTCCTTAAGAAATGAAGGAAAAGACAACACACAAAAATACCCAACAACAACCGTTCGAAAACTGTCAACAAAAATGACATGAAACATTGGAGAGAGCGCGTAAGAAAGTCATTTAATAAACAGAGGGTGGATTGTGTACGAACCTTTCGCGTGTCAATAACGCCTCATAACCAATGATATGGTGTTTCTCACTAAGTGTAGGCGCCCGGATGATTTTGCACCAATACAAAGTATCCATGGTCGAGTCAATGGTGACCTGTAATGATAAGATAACACATACGAATCTTAAGTTGCATTAGCTCTACATGCATGTTATGAATATTAAATTCTACATAGTGACATCTATGCTGGTTTGTTTATTTTTTTAATGACATTTAAGGCATTTTTAAGTTAAACTTACATTTTGCACCGTAACATCCCATTTTTGTCCATCTTGTTGGTGTCTAGTGCTGCTAGCGGCCGATGGAGAATGACTCTTGCGGAACATGGGTCCAAGTAAATGTAAAGGTTTATAGCCGCGATTTTTGCCGTGACCTTTTAAATTGCCATGTATGGGATCGGTGTCGCCGAAAGCCCACAGGACTTTGATTGTATCAGGCTGTCAGAAATAAATGAAAGAAAAAATGTTTAGAACTACTAATTAAAAAGAATACAAATATAGTTGACTTTCGATTAAATTACACTATTTAGTTTGAAACTCTCGATAATTCGAAAACTTTTCTCATTTAATTAAAAAATACTTGTTAAAAAAAATCAAAGAGATTTGTTGATCCGTGGTAATCTAAGGCAAAGACGATAAATTTACAAGAATGTCGGCAACTACAACTTCTGATCAAAGACGTTAAGTTTATATGATGGGCGATGTGCTTCTTTTTTTGCAATAATGTGGAAAAACACTTTTCAGTAACGCACAAATTTATTTTTCACCTTAATGTGAATTCGTTTGGACACAATCACAAAAGCGCTGGAAAGACAGTATTGAAATACAAACAACACTAAATTCGCGCACTTTAAATATAAAACAATATTTCCAAAATGATTTTTTTTGGTTTCTCGATAAAGCTCAGATCTGAGCTTTATCGAAAAATATTGTTTTATATTTAAAGTGTGCGAATTTAGTGTTGTTTGTATTTCAATACTGACTTTCCAGCGCTTTTGTGATTGTGTCCAAACAATTCACATTAAGGTGAAAAATAAATTTGTGCGTTACTGAAAAGTGTTTTTCTACATTATTGCAAAAAAATAAGCACATCGCCCATCATATAAACTTAACGTCTTTGATCTAAAGTTGTAGTTGCCGACATTTTATAATTTGAAGTTTTGTCTTCCTACTCTCTACAATGAAAAGTCGATCGATTTCCACGATGTTTCTTCTCAGCTGTTATTACTATCGAATATTCATTGGACGATGACAGTTTGAAATTGCTCAATCAATGAAAATTACTGACTTTTTTCCTTCGCTCGTAGTGAGACCGCATTTTCCTGTGAAAATATGTCAAACTCCATATAAAAAAAAATTCTCTGGAATTCTAGTGGAAATTGTTTTTGGCTTTGGACTATTTTATAGAAACTATTTTGATTTTCCTGGGAAATTATGTACATGTTTATTAGTTCTCATTAAAAAATCTTGGAAAAATCACATTTATGAGCAATTTTGTTAACAATGTTATTACATGAATGAACATAGTACCAGCTTTAATTGATTTTTTTGTAAATTTTTTTTAAAAGATGTGATGCGATTTTTATTGCAATTAAATTTTTGTTTATTTCAAAAACTCTTGGTTTTATGAACTCTTATTTGTTGAACTTATGAGATTCTCTTGAAAAAAAAGCCTTGACCATAATGTATGAAAGTACTCAAATTATGTTTAATTGATCATACAGTCTCCTATTCACTTTTTTGTTTATATCACCCTCTACCAACTCAGATCGTTTCGCAATTAGCACATTCACACTAGGCAACTCTGTTTGTAGGAGAGAGAGAGAGGTAAGAGGAATGGAAAGGGAAAACACTTGCTCGGACTATCAATTCCTTTTGTGTTTTTCGCGGTGTAAAGTTGGCTGCAGATTATTTTAGAACTTTTTTACACAAAAATCAGAACGAATAAATCACAGAATGCCAGAAAATACTATAGTGAAACCAAATTGCCTCGTGTGAACACAAGAGGAAAGTTCAATAGGGAATCATAAAAATTGACGTTCGGCCAGGTAATACTTTTAGGGTATATAACGACATGGTTGGACATGGCCATACAGCTCTGAACTTAGAAAGATTATAGCTCATTATGTATTAAAGATATGACTAATGGTATTTGACACTAAACGTAACACAACCCGGTAGAAAAACTGTCTGTGCCGTGCACCATAAGAAAAATATTATAAATATATAAAATATTATAAGTATAAACATGAGACATATTTCCTTACCATTTAGGTGTTCCAAACTTCAGCACAAAGTCATAATACCTTGTGCCACAGTGTGGTGTAGGTTATACCTAAAAACTAACCAATAAATAACAAATTTTTTTGATAGCTCCATTATTTTCATATCGATAGCAATGTTCACAAACATCATCTGTGAAATCTTGCGCAGAGAGAAGTAAAAGTTGTACACTTCTAGGCGTAATCTTTTTTGTTTTTCAACCGTGGTAATGGAATATAAAATTGTTGTTCAGTTGCCTGCAACAGTTCGCAAAGTAGATTTAAGCCACTTTTGTAACAATATACAACATGGTACAATAAACAAGCTATCGTCACAAGCCCAGCAACAGTTTACAACACTATTGCTCTTTACTATCAGTTGATTGATAGAAAATGTCAAGAATATAAAGCGTTAATAGATTAAGACATATATGATATAAAATGTTTGCTTTTGTAGCTATTAAAATCGAAATGAAAAAAAATCTTTTGACAAATTATCTCGCTAAGAGAAACTTTTTTAATGAACTAATTGCATGACACTGACTTCTTTATTATACAATGCATCATATCTTCTACGAATATGCATTGGGTTTACTTGGAATTTACCTATTTGCACGAATATCGCCCTATTTTGATTGAAGTGATCATAGCAATACATATTCTAGTACCTTGTGAAAAGTGCTTTAATCTGTGGGCTGCTTTAACATTCACTTTAATATGTTTTCGTTTTGTTTTCATTCAACGGTACTAGTCCCGCAATCGCTGAGTGTGAACACTACCTACTATTTACGTCTGATTTGCATTGCATAAATAGCGGAGGATCACAGATAATTATCGATAATTATAAGCAATTGAGAAGACGGACCAAACAATCCCGCAATTAAAAAATCATATCTATAAAACCTGCAATTATGGCCAAAATAAATGGTATTACGAAAAATATTGCATTTTGTGCAATAATAGTGTTCGGCAAATTCTCTAAATTTTTAAAAAAAATTTATCAATTATTTAATGCTGTCTTTTTACTTTTGTAGCTCTGACTTGTGTTCGCCAAAATGACATTTGTTCTCTGCGCATTGTGTGCACCATGGCACGTGACAAAAAACAGGAACTGGAGGAGGTCGATTATTATGGCAACACGGCCCTGTTGATGGCGTGCTTCTGCGGTAGGTTGGAGGCGACCATAACCCTGTTACAATTTGGGGCAAATGTTAAAGCGGTAAATCATTATGGTGTGTACGGTGGAGAGACTTTAAATATAAACACTAACGAAGCCAAGTTTTTGTCTTTTAGGTCAAAATGCTTTGACCTTGGCCACTTGCTCGGGTAATCTTGATATAATTCGTGAACTGCTGCGCTATTGCTCGTACAAAGAATTTAACAATCACGCCTTGACGCCGGCTTTGTGTGTGGCTACCATGCGCCAAAATTGGCCATTGGTTAAATTTTACAAAGAATTGGATAGTCACAATAGTGAAGATATACAAACAGCTCATGGTAAGAAACTGAACTCTGGAAGAGTCAAATACATAAATAAAATTGTAATATATTTCCAATTCTAGGTTTAAATTGTGACGATCTAATGTCGTTTTTTAAACTTCGCAAACCTGTTCCACAGAAACAGCACAAATCCATACATCTTTAAAGCCATTATCTTTAAAATTTCTATGCATGTAATTTCAATATGTTGCCTTTTTCCTTATGCTTGTCGTTATTTGTTTAATATATTATAATAATAAATAACTAAAAAATAAGTAGTAAAATATATTTATTTTACTTACCCCCAATGGGATGTCATAAGGGTCACAGGTTTCGATTTGCCGGTAGAACTCCACCTGGGTATGGGTACCATTTTGAAAACCATCCAATACTATGTAATTCTGCGTATCATCTTGTATGGGTGCTGCATTGTTTTCGGCAAAAGAGCCATGGCAATCCTGAAAAGAAAAAAACGAATTTAAATTATTAAAAAAGAAAATTAAAAATTTAGTGGGTGATTTTTTTTGTTATACAGTGTACATGGAATATGTCAGGCAAGAATAATCGATCGCAACAGGTGACTTCACATTTAAACATAATTATTCGAACAACTGTCAAGTCACGTACGAGTAAGTAGATCGTATCGTAACGTTGAATGCATGTAAGGCAGTTCATACTTAACGAATTTTATTTGATTACACTAAACTGTAATCTTAATTGTTTTTATAAAATAATTAGTATCTAAACTAGACTAAGAAAAGAAATTATAAATTTATGAAGTATTTTATAAAAAATACGCAGAATTTTATTCAGTGCATGTTCACATTATGTCATTTTCTTTTTCTGATAAAGACGATAAAGTGTACAAGATGGACGATATGCTTCTTGAATTTAAGGAACACGACACTCATTTTAGGAGAGCTGTTTTTAGCATTTAAAGTGTGCGAATTTAGTGTTTTCTGTGTTTTTTTTTGTGTTTTAATTTTGCCGTTTTGAGTTCTTGTAATTGTGATCAAACGAAAGTGGATAAATAAACCGAGAATTTGTAAGTTTTTTTTTTAAATTTTTTTCAGTTTAAATTTATTTTCTTTTTCAATTATAAATTAAACAATATATTTTTTACGATAATAATCCGATGGAAAATATGACATTGAAAGAGCAATGGAAAGTATGACAAATTCTCATAGTTTCGGTTATGAAAACTCGCGTGTAATCTCTTCTTAAACACTAAGAAAAAATGTATTGTGGCAGAAACACACAAATCTTGATCGAAAAAAGAACGGAAAAGGTAAGAAATTTGAAATCATGAAATATTAACGTAGAACATAGAAAGCAAAAGAAAAGAACAGCAGCTCTATGTGTCTGCGGTACAAACAGCTCTACGTGTCTGCTGTACAAACAAAAAGCTGAAGCAGCCGTTGAGGGTATAAAGGAGGATACATCCATCTATTTCAGATTTATAAGCCCTTAATGATGTTATTGATGGGATTATGAATCAGTTTGACGAAGAAACCGATAAAGCCCATAATGCAGAAACCAATAGCGGTGGCAATGGCGATCTTCTGGAACACTTTAAGATCGGGTTTGGTGTAACGTAAGTTACTGAGTGCTGTACTTCTAGATTATTGTGAAGAAGAAGCATATCGCCCATCTTGTACAGTTTATCGTCTTTGGTTGCGCATATCATTTTATTCAGGCATTCAGGGCTGTCATGGAAACCATGTCGGTTTTGCTAATTGCCGTTTTTGCAAACCAAGTTGGTTTCATTTGGTGTCATGAAACCAAGTTGGTTAAGTCCATTTTGAATGTAAATATAACCAATGTTCGTTCGAATCAGCTGTTGCTGATATAACCGATAGCATTGGTTTTTATGGCACCAAAGCATTTTTTCTTATCGTTTTCAAAACCAATAGTGACAACATTGGTTTCTATGACAGCCCTGTATGTTTATATTGTAAGTAAAAATCGATATTAGCACAGTCAGTTCGACAGTTGCTAATGCATGTTGGAAATTAATTCAGTCACAATTAAAGGATAATCAAGATTTAATTTCCAATTAAAAATTTTTTTTAGATATAAATTGCGCACAGTGCTTCTAATGTTGTTTAAACGGTCGCAACATAAACGCTCTTAAATCCCTTCGTCCTGACTGATATGAGTAATTAACTGGAGACTAGGCCCATTACATTGAAAATTGTCAAACCATGTTGCGACACTCAAAAATATTTAAACAACAACAGAAAATATTTTCATCTTATGGCCATTTGTTTCTTTCTGGCTGTTTGGTGCTATTTTCATCTAGGTTTGTTTTTTCTTATAAATTCAAGTGTTCTTACATTCAAAGAAGATTTATCATTGCAGATCTAGAATTCCCACACGCTTAAATCACACGGTTGCCAGAGTTATATGACACTACTTTTTCTTTTGCTTTGTTTCTTTTTTCGGCGTAGTTCGCGGGAGGCAGCGTGGGACAATAAAACCATAATTCAAAATGTCACCTGATGAGACATAAGAAATGTAATAAAAACAAAGTCTAAACACAAAAAAAAGGCGATGATAACGAAGAAGAAGACAACATGAAGCTCAACACGGAGAGGCTGAAATCAACTCAAACTGTTTTGTTCATTCGGCCCAAGCAAAACACAAAAACTGAAAATAATAAAATTCATTTTTGTTGAAATGAAAACTTGGTTACACGGCATCACAATAAGGTATTATAAAACACTTACAGCGCGACGTCGTAGATCATCAGCATATCATGCGAACAGAATTAATTTAATGGATTTATAAACTTGTATACACTTTTATGCATACGTACGCATTTTCATATATAGACCGACTATATACCAAGTATCATCATGACATATCATGTTGAATATAAAATAAAAACAAAAAGTTGATATAAAAGACCAACACCATTTCCACAACGTTTATACGATAGCAAAAAACGCGAAATCATTTAGCGAAATGTCCAAAAAGTATGCATTTGTAGTCGTTTTTTTTGTCTTCACGTCAAAATTGACGCTTTGTTTTTTGGCCTACCAATATTTCCTTTTTATCTTAAAGAAAATACTTTAATATGAACACCTATAAACGCAATGATATCAAAAGGCTATAATTTTGTTTTAATGGCATGAAAGTGTTTCAGTTAAAATTACATGAAAGAATTTGTTATTATAACTTAATATAATGTTCAGGCTTTTTTAGCAGTTATAGATTTAAAGCAGAGTATGCCCTTGAGAACAAGTAACCAAATTAACTTTGTGATTTTTTTCTGTAGAGTTAATGAGAATTCTATAAGAGTATTTAAAATTTTGGTGCAAAAGTAAAAACTATATACAGTCGAACCTGGATAAGTGAGACAGTTTTGGCGGTCCCTGCACACTTCGAACAAAAAAAAATAATCAGGAGATTAAACCTTTTTAAGTGGGACATGATTTTTTAGAATTTACATACTTTTTGAAATTACCTCTGTAAGTGGGATTTTCCTATTTAAAATTTTTGTAAATTTTTGTCTGTTTTTCTCCTTTCTCTCTAGTTTTTACTTTTTACTAAGTGCGCCGCAGGGTTGGCGAGTTTAGCGATTTTTTGTCAAATATGGAAGGATCGATGATTTTTGGCGACTTATATTTTGGTGATTTGGCGATTTTTCTGGCGGATTTTATAAAAACGCCCTAATTTACCTTTTAAAGGTCTTAATGAAAAAGTAGCTTAATATAGAACACCGAAGGTCTTGATTTTTAGTCGGCAGTTTTGATATTTTGGCTCATAGCCGATTGATTAATTACGTTTTTACCTCTATGTGTGGGATTTCCTTTTTTATGCTGTACTCTTACCACCAAAAATACGTTTTTTGTGAACTTTCTCTCTTGTTTTTGCTTTTTACTAAGTATTTGAGGAATGCGCCGCAGGGTTGGCGGGTTTAGCGATTTCTCGTCAAATATGAAAAGATCGAAGATTTTTGGAGATTTATATTTTGGTGACTATCCTGGCGTTTTTTTTTAATGAAAAGGCCCTAATTTAAATTTTAAAGTTCTTAACGAAAAAGTAGTTTCCTCTAAAATGCCGAAAGTCTCAATTTTTAGTCGACATTTTCGATATTTTGGCACATATCCGAGTGAACGAGTCCGTTTTATGTATTTTTGTACCCTCCATCATAGGATAGAGGGGTATAGATTTTGGAAAAGTATCACTGTGGTTATAGTTTGGCAATTTTTTTGGGTCGATCAAAAAGACTGACACAATTAATGCATTAAAACAATACAGCAGTATTTTAAAATAAAAATAAGTAATTTCGGCGTTTTCAATAAATATAATGATTTGGACAACTGAACTGAAAATGAAACAGACCAAAACGAAAGATTTTATCTAACAATTATCTTGAATCAAAAACGTATTACAATTTTCCCAATTTATGTTTTTTTGGTTTTAGGTCACTTAATTTATATGAATTCTTTTACTTTTTATGTTTCTAAATTCTTCTGATTGTTATCTTTTTAACTATGAAATTTGAATTTAATGCCAATAAATATAAATTAAGATTTTTTCTTTTTAAACAAACTGTTTTTGTCAAAAAAAAAAGAATGTTTTACGTCTTGAAGCAGGATGAAGATAAAATTTCCTGCATTAGTGGGAAACTGTATAAGTTGGAAACTTCCTTAAGTGGGAATAAACAGGCGGTCCCTTGCGATTCCACTAATCCAGGTTCAACTCTATAATTATGATTTTATAAAATTACAATAGCATACTAGGTAGCCACTAAGAACTTTTGACCGTTCAATTATCCCACTTTCTTCTGATCTCTATATGTAAACTTTTGGTTTATACCCGAGGTTTTTTTCGCAAGAGTTTTTAAAATGTGGTGCAAAACTTACACTCCTTTTTTGGATTTTCTTACGCTTTTAAATTTTTCGTCTTAAAAATATGAAATGAATCCGTATTTATTCATTGACCAAAACGAAATTTAAAATGCATAATCTGAATTCTTTGAACTACTCGTATATATGCATCTTTATTTGCGTTTTTCTTTTTCTGTAAATATTGAACCTATCAAAGTAAATGAAAAAATTAAAAATATGAAATGAATCCGTATTCATGCATTGACCAAAACGAAATTTTAAATGTATAATCAGAATTCTTAAAATTCTATACTCATCTCTTTTTGCGTTTCTCTTTTTCTGTAAATATTGAACCTATCAAAGTAAATTATCAGTTATGCCATGAACAAAATTTTACGCATCACATCATTTGAATTAAATTCTTTTTGTACTGTGATATAGGAGTAATCAAGTGTGAGTTAATTAGCTGTCGTCTTTTTTGTTTTATTTTACTTTGGCCATTACGCGTTTTACTTGCAGTAAAATCTAATTGCAAATTAGATAAAAAGATAAGAACAAGTTTAAAATTTAACGCTGTGTTCTAATGGTCACTCGCTTAGTAGGTGGCTGACGGAATAACTTCACACCATTTTACAAAAATATAAAACGATTTTGTTTACAGAAAACTATAGACAATTTCCGTTTAAACCCGTCTGTTTTAAATAATTAACATTTTTGGGTAGAAAGTTATTCGAGAATAACCTTTAGCGAGTTAAAACGAGCTCGTTTAATAAGCAAGTACCAATAGAACACGCGTTATATTAAGTTATACATAATCGTTGCTGTTCTGTATTTCGATTCTGGTCGACTGTGAGATATTACAACTACTTTGGCGTTCCGTATACTGAATTCACAAACTAATTTGGGTAATTGTTTAGACTGAAGCTTAGTTTTCACCTTAAACGAAATTTCCGCTTCTCATAAGAAATAAGTATTTACGAGCATTTTTAAGTTCTTCTACAATTCACATTTTACGTAAATTGTGCTCACATTAGATATCCGCCCGTATCTTCTCAGACTAAAGGGAAAAGATCTGAACATGCATATGATGATTAACAACTGCCTATCATCGTCAACGTCACTAAAGACTCTGTTATGTACGAACAGATATAAAGAGAAATAGCAAAACCTTTACAAGAATTCCTTTGTATATTATGTGAATTTACAGCAAATCTTGTTAAAATGGAAATATGCTTCTGTTTAAATCTGTAGAAACAAACGTATGCATATTTAAATTCCTTCGGAAACCAAGAGGACGATGAGTCCTTCCTTGTCAGCTAAAGAATTTCTATGGTAACATTTGGTTACTATCAAAGGCTCTTTGTGTCAAGGAAATGAGGGAGTATATGTGGTCTGGTCTAGCAGTAGTTAAGCCTCGATAACTAAGACTGGAGGGCAAAATTCCAATGGTTCAGCTATTTGTTAACCAAAAGTGACAATTTTAAACATGTCTCTAGAAATAGCACTGATGCACTCGATTCTAAAAAAAAAATTAAGTTAAGAAATTAATTTGTTATAGCCGATTAAATTCTCAGCCTGGTTAAAATGCCAAGTAGATAGTTATCAAGGCTAAGTACTAAAATGCTACAAAAAAATAAATTAACTGCTTTTCTAATTATTTTTTTCAAGACTAATAGTTCTGGACTAGTCGTTTGGGCACTAACAGAACCGACAGTTTTTGTTAACAAATGGCTTTGCTTTTGCTATCCAATCTTAATTATCCAGGCTTAAACTAAAACACCACTAACTAGTATGACTGCCAAAGTAAAAGGAAACGAATTTGAGATTAAAGCTAATGGCACTACAAGCTAAAAATATTCATTTGCTGGTTAACAACATAAATTCTAAGTTGGGTCAACAAGACCGGTTTAGCCCATAAGAGTGTTCTTCGAGATTAATTAGTGTCTGGAAACTACGGATTAGTAGATCGATTTCGATTTTAAACGATTATTTTCTTGTCAATTCCACCTGTCAGCCACATCGATCGAAATCGAGTTTTTGTTTGTGCTTTTCGATTGTTTTTAAGTAAAAAATTATCTTTAATAACTTAGTTTATTTAGAAAGGTAGATCGTTACTCATTCTATTATTGACACCACTGAATCCTTTGCCAAATTTTTCGATTATCTCAACAGAATTTGTGGCATGATTGAATTGCGCACACTGTCATCCCAGAGTCTGTCATCCCTAAGAACAAACCTAACGATAACATCACTTTTCAACGTAAATTTGTTTCTTTGCATAAACTCTTTGGGTTTGGTCATTCAATTTTAATTCAAAGCCATAAGGGTAGCCGACCTGCAATATTCCCACTGGACCTGCGACATATCCAATACAAGCTAGCGATATAAAGAAATTCTTCTACTGATCTTCTCAGTAGAAAGGTGTCACATGTGACACCTTTAAGTGCTGTAAAAACTTTTAATAATATGGACGTTCTCAGGAAAGTATGAGAGAGACTTATTAACAGTACTTAAGTACTGCAAATATAATATAAAGTAGTAAAAATATATCGAAAAAAATCGACTTTCATCTCTGATAATCGATCAATAAAATCGAAATGAAATAAGTTGTTTTGTTGGTCGAAAGTCAACATTCAGCTTTGGTTACCAAACACTACTTGAAACTGCGACTTATTCAGGAGTAAATGCAATTAATGTGAACAACTCTTTTCGTCAGTCTGAACAGGCCCTTTGCCCCATCACTGATTTGGTTTTACTATAAGTGTGTTCGTTTACTTGCAAATTTGTGCAAATTTTTACTGGATCGTGTTCGTTTACACAAAAAGTCCAGCAAATGAGAGCCAGAGAGAGAAAATTTTGACAGTTCGATGTTAGAGAGTTTGCAAATTTTGGTTGGAGAAATTTTAGCCAAACAAAATTTGCAAAATAGAACAGATGTTTGAAATAAGCTGTTTTATGTAAATAAATAAGAGTAAAAATTAATTTACATCAGAATAGGTAAGTAAAAATTGGAATATTATTTTATTTAATATATATGTTAATCACTAAAAATAAGAAAGAAAAAAAAGTTTTCTTTTGCTCATTTTTTATTACAAATCTTAACACTTTAAAATTCATAATAAAATGAAATGTAATGCAAACAGTAAACAAAATCAGCTGTTTCAATGCAAATTTTTACTGGAAGCTGTTCGTTTACTTTTCTTGCAAATTTTTATAATGAGAGTAAAATTGGGCTTACGCTCTCAAAAGTAGAAACTTGCAAATTTTTACTGGGAAAGTAAACGAACATACTTTATATCTTTCACCAGAGTAAGAAAAAAAACAGGCCAACAATTTTCACAAACTCCTACGTACAGAAGATGACAATCTTGTATACCATTTTCAAGCATTAGAATTTGAAGCATGTTTTAAATTAAGTATTCCTAATTGGTAGTTGACAAATTAACTTTCAGCTCTTTGTGTGAACTGGTTTAAAAACAATTCTTTTATGCTACCTACCAAAGTCTTTACCATCGCCAACCAATGGATTAGTTTGAAATTAAACTTCAAAGTTTTCTTTTGTCGTTCTCTCCGAAAAAGGGTTCATTGTATTTGAGGGGTCGCCGCCGCATCTTATGATATCAAATTTTAAAATGCTTTTGTGAAAACAAAACGCGTATGCGTGACAAAAGAAGGCGATTTCCACATAAAGAAAAAGGGTTGCCACTGAAGCGTTACTCTTTCAACGAGCCCCCAAAATCAAATAATGCTACGTATAAGTAAATTTCCGAATTGAATAATCAAAATAATGGATGTAATAAATTTGATTGAATGCTGGAAGTTTTATTCTATTTCTCTTGTGTGTTTTCTTTCTTTTTGGGTGAATTATTGTGAAGTTTTGTTTAAAAAAAAAAAACAAAAAATAAGTGCGTATTCTGGCCATGTACAAGGGGTTAAAACGAGGTTAGTATGATGAGATATATGTATGTGAATTATAGATACTCACGTCAGCACAAATTGCTTAAAATTTTATGAGGGTCTTTAATACGTTGCAGTGGAAATAAAAATAAAAAATACAATCTTAATCTTTTGAACATGCCCCAGAGGTCGTGTTGAAAAGATGAAGGGATATAATGTTCATTTTTCCAACTGCGGCAAAATTTGGGAGTCACAAGAGTTATGGATTTGGTATAGCATTATGAATTAATTGATATATTTAAATCTAACTACATCCATGCTGGCCTAAATTTAATGTCGGACGGTTCTTTCCATTTAATTTGTCTAGATACACCGAAAAAAATCGGTTCAATTCAAAAATGCAAATATTCAAACAAAAAATTAATTAGGCAGGCAGTTTTACATTTAATGAGAATTAACGGCAAATACGTTTTCCATCGAACACAATTAAAATCACTCACACTAAAACACACGATTTTTGTTGTTGTTTTCATTCATTAAATATCATTGGACTGACTATTTAATTCACATACCAATTTGTTGGTCGAAATTTAAGGGTTGTCCTTTATCTGAGAAGTGTTATGGAGCATGTAATTGGTGTGTTAATAATCAGCAGTTTCGAATTAAACGGCCTTTATAACAAATAGAGTAGCAGAGAGTTTGCATTCTCGTCCTTAGTCCCTTATTTAGAGGATTGTCAACACGACCTTTCAAAATATTTTGAATCTGCCAAGAATAACCTTTAACGAGTTTAAGAGAGCTCAGTTATTATTTGCTTTTTGTATTTCTTGGATAACTTTTGTTCTACATATTACAAATTTTCAAATCAAACGGTTTATGAGGCATAAAGTCAATAAATTCTTGTATAAAAAAAAATTTCAAAAATTGTTCATAAAGTTTTAAAGTTATCGCCTTAGCGACCACTTACTCATTTAGTAAGCGAGTACCAAAAGAACACGCCTATTATGTATAAGTATACCCTGCATTATTATTTTAAAAATTAGCCTTTATAACTTTAAAACGATTTTCTTACTGAAATTTATCAATAAATTTAACTATGATAAGTATATTAGCCATAACTACTTAAACCTTATTTTATGACTTAAAATAATACAAAGAGTAAAGAGTTGCTTTTTCCAAATAATGCAATCCGTAACATCAAGGCATTATCAAGTTTTTGCTAAATATTTTTATCACATTATTTTATATAATCCAACATATTGCACTTCCTTGTTTGGCACTCAACAAAAGTAATTTTAAAAACCATGCAGACCTATCATTACTTAAACCTTATTTTACGATTTAAAAAAATACAGAGTGTAAAGAAAAGCTATTACCAAATAATGTAAACCGTAATATCACGGCATTATCAAGTTAGACAATTCCTTGTTTGGCACTTAACAAAATTAATTTTTATAACCATGCAGACCTATCATTACTCAAACCTTAATTTACGTTTAATAATACTACAGAGAGTATGGAGCTGCTATTACCAAATAATGCAAACTGTAATATCAAGGCATTATCAAATTTTTGCTGAATATTTTTATTACAATATTTTGATTAATCCAACATAGCGCACTTCCTTGTTTGGCACTTAACAAAATTAATTTTTGAAACCATGCAAAGGTTAAATATCTATCATTACCAAGTAATGCAAAAAGTAATGACATAGCATTTCCAAGCTCTAACTCGGTCTGTTTTCCCCAACTTATCAAACGTACTTTTCTGGCACTCAACATAATTAGTTTTTGGACCCATCATCCCTAACCTACAAAATCCCTCTTTGGTCCTAAACATAAATTCCACTTTTTTTAAGTGCAGTAGAATTTGTTGATGTGACCTAAACGACTTGGACTGAGTTAATTTTAGGTTTTTGTACCTTTATTCACCAACATTACTTCCGGCGACCATCAATCTATTCACACGCCCCCTTTTTTTGTGGACTTAATTATGGACAAAAGGCAATGAAACCACACGTTTTGTTTGGTCTCCTTTTTCTCTCCTCTTTAGTTTAAAACTCCTTTGGGTAAGGACTTTTAGTAAATTTCTGTTTGCTTCGCGTTCTTCGTGTTTGTTTTGCGTAGAAACGTTTTATTTTACCAGCCGGGTGTTAATTGTTTGAATAATTCACTATGGGGGAATAAAAACAAACAAATGCCACCCTCTTCAATTTTATGACGGGATTTTTTTATATCATCGATGTTCTTTTTTTTTGGGGCTGCATTGTTTGCATCTTTGAAGAAAAACTGAACAGAAGATAAGATAAACTTTTTTCTTGACATTTGTTAGAAGAACAAAGTATTTACCCATACTTATAATGTTTCTTTGCTTTGTGGGGTAATAGGTAAAGAATGGTATTGGTAAAATTTAGGAATCAAAACAAAAGGTCCAACTTTTCAAGAGCTGGGCTGAGTTACTAAGTGCATAAATAAAATGCCAAAGATAAGAATCGTGAAAAGTCTTTAAGGATTTTTAAGGGGTATTCAAATGGCAAATTGGACTTTTAGTTTATGGGCCAGGGTCAGTTTGGTGTTGTCGTGTGGAAAAAGTTTCGCATTTCTGTTTGAACACACAACTGTGGCATGGGAAGTGTTTGCATTTCTCGTCGCGAAGAAAAGATTTGACGGTGGAAGCCTGCCTGTGCTTGAGAAAAAAAGTTTACCAAGTTTGTTCAGCAGAATCAAAAGGCAATTAAATATTAAAATATTTTCTAGAACAATGAATAGCAAAAAAGAATAACAACAATCATGCTGCTATGCTATTTCCGCAAAAGTTTTCAAGTTATGAAAGGTTAACAATGGCTTAAGGAAATGTGTAAAATCAACGGCAGGTTAACGCCAGCTGTTATTGACATTTGAGAAATGACAAACATATGTTCTGATGAAAAAAAATTATGGGAAATAAAGAAAACATTTTATGGGAAAACAATAGGTCAGGACAACAACCATTTGAGTAAGTCAGTCGTGGAGATGCGGACGATGGTGAAATGCAGTTATGTTTAAACCCTCTGAGATCTGGACGATAGTCGGATAGCGGAGTTTAATCTCATCGCTAAGTGGTTTTTCGCTTAGAAATGCATTAAATTCGGACGTGGTTATACCTAGTCTTCACATAAAACGAAATTATTCGCTTCCATAAGCCTAGTTTTTGACTAGTTTTCATCTAAAACGAAATTTTCGCTCTCATAAGAAATACATGTAGCAAAGCAAACGAAATTTACCTTTGGTAAAGTCCATTTAGCAACTATCGTTTGGTGGTACTCAGCTGAAAGGAAAAGGTGGCGAAATTTGCAACTGTAACAGGGATGTTTATACGAGCAGTTAAGATTTTTTTCACCATTTCATAATTGTTTAGTCAAGGAATTTTAAGATTTGCAAAAAAAAAATGATGATGTGAGGGTATTTAAATGAATATGATTAAAATAATTTATTTTTTTAACGAATATTCGGTTCGACATATCAATAGATGATAAAAATGGCCAAAAGATTTTTTTTCATGCTGAGCGGGAATAAAATGAAGTCATTAGATGCTAAGTCAGGGCTGTACGGCTGATGATCCTTCAATTCGACGTTTTGGCCGGTCAAAAAGGCGCTGGTTTGAGCCGATGAGTGAGCTCGCATTGTCATGGTGCACAATGATTCGTCTTTTCTTGTTCGTTTTTCGAATTTCTCCGAAGACTTCAGGCAAACAAATTGTGGCGTACCACTCAGAATTGACCGTCCTACGTTGGTCAAGCGGAACAGACGCCACATGACCAGTTTTGCTGAAGAAACAGGCGACCATTTACTTCGAAGTGCTTCTTCCACGAACAACTTTTGTTGGATTTGGCTTGTCTTCGAAGACCCACACGGTCGATTGCTGTTTGTATCATACGCATAGATCCATGATTCGTCCCCTGTGACGTATAAGTCTTTCAAAGCACCGCGATCGTATTTTTTCAAAATTTCTTTGCACCAATCGACACGAGCCTTTTTTAGAGCGATTGTCAAATTGTGCGGCATCCAACGAGAACAAACCTTTTTTACGGCCAGGTGTTCATGCAATATTGAATGTATGCTCGTGGAAGAAATGTCCAAGGATGCCTCTAACTCACGGTATGTCACATGACGATCTTGCTTTATCAGTTCACGCACGGCATCAATGTTCTTTGGCCGTTTTTGGACGACCTTCACAACCTTCGTCTTTGAGCGAGTGTCAGCCACGATTAAATTCATTAAACCAGTTTTCACAGTGCTTCAGGATGGTGCTTCATCGCCATACAAAGAATTAAGTTCATCGATGCACTCTTGTCGTGATAATCCACGTCGAAAATTGTAAAAAATGATCGCACGAAAATGTTCACGAATTAATTCCATTTTTTGCCAAATTCATTTTTTCAAGTCACTGTAAACAACACAAATGATGGTCGTACGTCGAAACGTTCTGGGTACGTTTATGCTAAAAAATGTCAAACTTTCCAATGGAAATGTCAGATGGCAATTTTTGGTTCTGGCTCGAACCTTTATCGTTTCTTTTCAAAATTAACGCCAAACCAATATGTGAAATGTATTGGCTAGGGTTGCAAGATAGACTGTAAATTTGTTTCTAAACCCGCCAAGGTTTTTCTTCGGCTTTCTTAAGCGGCGATTACTTCGGCCACAAATTAACGGACTTATGCAGTAGTCTCATTGAAATAAATGAGAATTACCCATTTATGTATGCACAAGCATTAAATTATGTTCTTATAATTACGAATAATTTTCTTAAAAAAACATTTCATACAAAGTTAGAGCATATTCGAAAAATATATAAACAACAAAATACGAAATTTAAACTAAAATTATAAAATTTATACGAAAATGTTTCTAAAAACTACGAATACAATTTTTATATTGACTTTTTATACAGAATAATAAACTTTTCATAAAACCTCTTTAAAAAGGTTATGATCTCATTTGTTGTAATATTTAGAACAATATCACAAACTATGTGAATTTTTACATGATGTTAGAAATTTAAAAAAAAATAATTAAAAATTAAACTCATAAATTCTATGAAAAATAAATTACGGAAATTGTCAAGAAGCTTTTTTAACAAGCCGTTTCGTAAATTCCTAAAAAATTTTTTACAAAATACGAGAAATATACGAAAAACTTCGTCAATTATATAAATCATATACGGAGAATAAGAAAAACAGTTTCGTAAAGAGTAGGAACATAATTCTTTCAGTGCATGGTGTGAACCTCCTCCTATAATTAAATACGTCAGAATGACTTTGCAGCCACCATGCAATCCAACAACCACCTGTCATGTTATTAACTGAGTGTGAATTTCATTTTTGTTGGCCTAGACAGCGCTCATCTTAAGTTACTAGCGGAAATGTAACCACAACTACTAACCGTTACTCGTACCTCAAGTGTAGAGGGTTTCAAGTGTATAATTAATGTCTAACGATGTCTTGTATAAAATTGCATTAATACCCCCTTTTGACTTGTTACTGTGGCTTCTACAATTTCACGACATGACAGGTGGCGGAGTCAACTTAAAGGCAAGCCAGTGTTTAGTTATTCATTTATGCATATTTTGTCTTTTCAAGAATAAGATTGGTTAGAACATTTCCATTAAAAAAATATATACATGATATAAGATGTGGTTAAGCGTAACATAACCTCAACATGGACACATGCACATAACCTAAATTTCAAATGGACATTCTAGGGATTACAGACAGTATTGCGTTTCACACTAACCTATTTGTTTGCTTACATGGTTGATCCGTAACTTTCGTTGCAAAAAATCAGACATCGGACATTTTTTCAAAGTGTAATAGGAATACAATTTATATTAGAGCCCTAAAATGCTAATGGCATTATCACCTTGACAGAACTAGAATTTTTGTATTGCCAACCATTCGACAAATTTCAATAGGAAAACTACTGGTTTTTGTCAGTCTGAAAAGTCCCTAACAAAACTAGCCTAAATTAGAAACGGAGATTGATTTGAAACATTATAGGCATTATTACGTTTCACACTATACGATTTGTTTGGATTCTTGATCGGACCGTGACTTTCATTGCAAAAAATCAGACATTGGACATTTTTTCACATTGTAGTAGGAATACAATTTATATTAGAGCCCTAAAATGCTAATGGCCTTATCACCTTGACAGAACTAGAATTTTTGAGTTGCCAACCATTCGACAAATTTCAATAGGAAAACTACTGGTTTTTGTCAGTCTGAAAAGTCCCTAACAAAACTAGCCTAAATTAGAAACGGAGATTGATTTTAAACATTATAGACATTATTACGTTTCACACTATACGATTTATTTGGATTCTTGATCGGACCGCGACTTTCATTGCAAAAAATGAGACATTGGACATTATTCCACGGGGTAATATTTATAGAATTTGTTTTAGTCTTTTAAGGCTCATGTCCTTATTACACTAACAAAACTAGCAGATTCCGAGCTCGTTTTCCACAAAAAGAATTATGCTACAAGAGTTCTCATCGGCGAATTCAAGCCTTGCGACGAATTCAAGCTCAAAACAACAAACGGAATATATAAAATCAATACATCGCCTGAATTTATTTTTTATTTTTTTTTTAAACATTTTTCCCATCTCGAACCCAAACATAATCCAAAAATAGAACTCATAAAACCTCTTTATGAAATTAACACTTTTTGAGGAAAACAACATTAAATACTTTCGTCAGCCAGCTCTTTATGAGATTGATACTTTTTGATTTTCCCATTTGTAAAAAATGTTTGAGTTGCCAACAAACTTGTTTGATTTGCATGGAAAAACAAAAGTACTCAAGCTACAAGAGGTATCATTGGCGAATTCAAGATTTTGTGCATGATATGTGATTTTCGTCATTTAGACGTTACAGTACTGAATGGGAATAAAAGTAGTAAACGAAATATATTAAACCAGTACATTGCTCCATTTCTACATCATAAAAACTTAAAAAAAATATTTAAGAACTTGTTTGAGTTGATTTCGTATCTCTTGCATATTTTCCTATCTCGTGCATATGAACCCAAAAAAGAACTCATTAAAACTCTTAATGAAATTAACACTTTTTGGGAAAAACGACCTAAAATACTTTCGTCCGCCAGCACTTTATGAGATTGATACTTTTTTAATTTTCCCCTTTGTAAAAAATATTAGAGTTGCCAAACAATTTGTTTGGTTTGTATAGACAAACCAAAAAGATTCAAGCTACAAGAGGTATCCTTGGCGAATTCAAGCATTAGTGCATGATATGTGATTTTCGTCAATATTAGACATTTAATTACTAAATGGGAATAAAATAAGTAAACGAAATATATTAAATCAATACATCGCTCCATTTCTGCATTATAAAACTATCTTTATGAGTTGATTTTAATATTGACATTTTCCCATCTCGTGCACATGAACCTTAAAAATTCCACTTATAGAACTTCTTTATGAAATTACCACTTTTTGGGGAAAAGGACCTAAAATACTTTCGTCAGTCAATCTGATTAGGACCCAACTCCAACTAGTAAAAATGGAAAACGATGAACGGCCATTGAATATATGATATGAGATGTGGCTAAGAATTGGTTTTCATTTTCAAAGTTGAAAATAATAGACTTGAAATATTATTTTTTTCCAGCTCAATTAGTTTACCGGTAAAAAAAGTATGAGCTAAAGCCTGCTACCCTGTTCGAGTGATGATTCTGTTTACGTAAATAAATTTTAATGCGTTTTCTGCAAGTTTTCCTTACTAAATCAGAAAAAAATGGTTGGTAACTCCAATTTATATTTTTTTGGAGAAGGCAGACAAGACAGATTAAGCTTTGTCAGTCGGAAAAGCCCATTAAGTGGGGCGATATTTCATACATACAATTTCATACAACGAAAAATTATGCATTGAGCGAAATCGTCTTTGGCGGGCACTTAATGATATCACATTTAAAGTTGGCAACGCCGTTATAGACAGCTGTTTACAGTTTCTGACTATCTACTGGAACCCGCTAGCATTTTTAGAATATGCCGAGATTTTTTTGGTGGTACACTTTCAAGTGAATGCCAGTTATATGCGTATTTTTTGAAATATTTATACTTTTCCTTCCCGCCAAGTACCATTTCTTTTGTGGGCAATCACAAAAAGTTATTGCAAAATAAAAAAAGTTGCGCACTTTGTCTATCGTCTATTTTCGCCAGTCGCACAAGATTTATCACCGCCATCATCGTCGTCGCCCATCATGACCCATAACGCCAACGTTCAACCTTTCATCTTTTTCTGAGCAAAAGAAAAAAATAATGTCGATAAACTCTTGATTTAATGTAACCATAAGTTTTCCTACTACTATCTTTGCGTCTTTTCATCATCTTCTTTTTCTATGACTGGGCACTTCAGAGAATTATAAACATTCATGGTGGTTCCTTGGAAAACAGCAGCAGCAGAAAAATAAGATTTGTTTGCTTTGCAACTCTTTTGTATGCAAATTTTTGTGCGAATGCTTGGCATCATAACCTAATCAAACATAGACGTAAGCAGGTCCTTTTCCATACATTTGAACGCCAATGTTAAGATTGGGTAATCATTCACCTCCACTGCATTCAGAGAGTCCTATGGAGCCTTGATATAGTCACTCTTTGGGGTAAAATGTGTTTTTGCAAGTAAATCTTAAGAATGTGCAAATATTTTTCACACTTGCTATGACTTGTTATCGCTTTGGTCTATCTACGGCCAACTTTTCAGAAATTATGTAAATTAAGGTTAAATATCGAGGCACCGTTGGTTGAGTAAGGTCGAGCTTTTATATGCCTTTTTTACAAATTGAAACATAAGTTGAATATTTTTATGTTGGAATAGTTTAATTAAATGTTAAAGCTGTCTGGAAGGGAATGCCCAAAAAGGAATTTTAAATCTATGTACGATATATACCACAATAAGGCAAATATACACTATACGACTGAGGCGTTTGATTGAATATTTTACATTTTTGGATGCGGAATCAAAAAAAAAATTGTTTTGTTTGGGCTAACAAGCTTAAAGTTAGACGACAGCGTTAATGTGCATTAGCGCGTGCTTTATCTCCCCCAAACTGCGTTAACTCGATGTAAATGCACAAAAACAAACTGAATTTATAATGCATTGACACAAGTTGGCAATACTGTCACAATTTATCACGAACAACCGCTGTACTCACAATCAACGGCTGTTATCAAATCAGCTGTTGTTTGCTATTGTGACGAAAAAATGAATTCAAAATCTGCAAAGGTGTAGGCTAATTTCAGCAAAAGTAATTTAAATTGTGATTTTCGCCAACAGATAAGCTACAAATCGTAATTTCTTTCTTTTATCCATTTTATATCGAAGTAAATGGCAAAAAATAGTTGAAAAAACAGTTGTTTTCAAACAGCTGTTTACTAAATACAGTTACCTAAATGCAGATGCCATCGTCTGTCATTATAAAATTGTAATTTTCATTAGTGATTTTTTAAAGCAAATTTACTCTGTCTACGCTGTTACCCAGTTTGTTTGCAATATGGAAATCTGGCAACATTATACAAATTGAGTTAAATAATGCAACATTGTCGCTTCATGTGTAAATCAAAGAGTATAAAACAACAAGAGATGTTATCGGCAAATTCGTCAAAAAAGCATTTAAAAAAATCTATAAATTGTAGCAATGAACTATCAATTTAAGTTAATTTAAATACTAACTTAACCTATCTCGAGCTCAATGCAAATTCGCCGATAAGACCTCTTGTTGTTTGATTCTTTTTAGTGAAGATAAATAACATATGCTTTTTTATAAATAAATACCTGGTAACTCTTACTTGTTTCTTTAGCGACTTGAAGTCGACTTGCTTGCTGGCCGAGTAACTTCCATACATGATAATTTGGCAACCACTCACGAAAATACCATCTCTCTCACTCTTATGCAGAAATTTACCAAGTCTTTCTCTTATGCAGAAATTTACCAAGTCTTTCATAGAACATGTGTGCATCTTTATTAAAAATGGCTAAAACTACCCTTGAGGAGCATTAAACGCATGTGATTTAAGCCGACATTCACCCTGATAATCGTTGGATCAAGTCAATAAAAACCAGTAGGTCTTACGGTGCAAGTGCCATTCAGATTTTTCACTAGAAGCCAGCCCTGGACTTTTCAACGAACAAGGGACCATGTGGGACTAGCCGATAGAAAATACGCGGCAAGACTGGTGTTTTTATGGGTGGCGTTTTCTTGAATTTTTTATAAATTCGGGCAACCAGTGGTGGTTCAAACATTAGCTCATTACTCTCTTTAACCTAAAATAGGTAGAATTCATAACCACGAAATATATATAATAGAAAATGAGCCAACAATTGACTTTCAAATTAAATTAAAGCCTTTAACTAATGAAATACCTAATTAAATTACAAACAAGTATTTAAATTTATCACAGAGATGAAATATCTCCAATTACTACAGAGATGAAATATTTACTCATTATATTACTATTCTTTTTTTGACGCCGATTTCAGCCGTTTATATCGGCAAAGGCTAGTTTAAGCAAAAATAAGCCGATTCCGCACTAAACTCTATTAGGTACATCTAAAATTCTATCTATTTCAGCTGTCTGGGTTAGTATTGTACCCGGTAAGGCATTATTAAAAGTGGCCAGGATTATTCCTGGCAATACCTCTTTGTAGCTGTAGCGATAAAGGAATCTACACACTGTGGAATAATTAAACCATCAATTCAGTATCATTGGGTACACGAAAAAAAACTTTTGAGGTGAGGAACATATAACCCTTACTCTATAAATTTTGGGTATAAACATAACCATTTGAGACTAAAAATGTTTATGGGGTAAACTATTTTTAAACGATTCCTACGGCATTAAAGTGCTTTCCATTAAAATTTAACATATACTCAATACGAATTTCGCCTAAGCCTAAAAATATGCTTTATAAACTGCAATCACTGTTAAGCCTTTTACGCCTACAACAACTGCACCACAACTTGTACTAACAATCCTGTTATTCTTTGCCCGCATCTTGTATGAATTGATAGAATTACTGACAGTTGCATGGATTTCTTTATTATTTTTATGTATTCATTAATTAAATTTTCTTTTACATATTTTTCCGTATACATCTTAAATTAAATTTTATGAGCATGTGGGGCTTGGTTGGTTCTTGACAGAAATAGGTCATCAACTTTAGCATCTGACATGTACATACATACGTATGTATGCACATGATTCCAAAAGATAATGTTGATGTCGACATTAGTTTATGAACATAAAAGTTTACATCGAACATTTGTATGAATATCTTTCTAATTTTATTTATGCGTGTGCCTGTGGTTTCTTTAACTGTCGGCATATCCTTTTCAATGTCCTCCGAGATGAACGAACACATATGCATGCGGAGAAGGCGTTAGAAAGTCAAAATATAATATTACCCAAGTATACGCAGGAAAAAAGGCGGATAGTAAATAGTGGAATGGGTCGACAGGAAAGCAAGCAAACACTTTTGTGACATAGATTTAAGGATAGTACTTGATTGAGTGAGAAGAGCCACCCTAAAGTAGACAGACATCGCGAATACAACACCGAAAATGTCTGATCACTAAGACAAAAATCGCTTTTAAACGAATACAGAAATTAACGGATATAAGAACGTCTCTTATAAGAAAAACTCCATACAAGAAATCTTTAAAAACACTGTGTAGTTAACTAAAATTGCTTATAAGAAAGAACGCAAATAAGAAATAAACTTGTGGTATTTCATGTCTTCCTATATCTGTTATCTACTGTAAGTCCGCATTCACACTAGGGACATGCAGTGTTCACACAAGGCAATTCGGTTTCAGCAATTGTTTTTATTATTGCCTTTTCTTATATACTGTGATTTATTCATTCTGATTTTTGTGTGAAAATATCCATAGGCAAATTAAAAAAAAAATGTTATTTAATTAATTGTAAATTATAATTTTAATAAATTTCATAAAAACAAAGTGTCAAACTAATCTGCAGCCAACTTCACACTACGAAAAACTTTAAAGGAGTTGCCATTTGAACCAAATTTTTCCCTTTCCACTCCCCCTATCTCTCTCTCCAACAAACTGAGGGTTTCGGAAATTAAAATTGGCTAGTGTAACTGGGGAATGTACAATTCGCAGCAAAATATTTTGTCTTATGTTGCTTTCAGACTATGTTACATCAAAATAATAATCCTAATCATCAACCCCATTGTGAGTGAAATAATTACGGTAATACATTAGCAACTTTTGTAAAAATTGTAGAGATAATCGTGTTTTTAAATTTTAGTGTAAACATAGTATAAAATTATCCAAGCGACCTAACAAACTTGTGGTTCTTTGTTTGACGATTAGTCCGTTTTATGTTTACCTTTTTTAGCAATTATGGCAATATTATAGAGTACATTTTGTGACGTGGATTTTAAATAAGAACCACATAAGAAAAATAAAGCATTGAAAATAGTTCGGGGTTGAATAATGAGCTTACAAAACAAAAAGTCCGGACATTAAGAAAATGGACCGGCCATCTACATTTATCTTTTATCTTATAAGTCCATGGCAGATAACAATTTTACCGGGTGATGCAAAACTCGGGGTCATACAATTTACATCTTCAAATGAATTTTTAGTGAAAACAGAAACTCTATTTTTATTTCTAACAAAATGCATTTAATGTTTTCAGAAAACGTCCAGGCATGGCCCCCCAAAAAAAGTGGCATGCATATCCATATTACGACACTCTTCACATGAACTGCCTATCCCACGATGTCAAACATTCACGTTCGCATAAGTTCTATACGAAGAACAGCTGATTTTCGTTCCACTTACTCGTTTACAACGACAAAGCTAACGAAAACGTAAACATTTCTGTACCAAATCGGGTACCACTAACTTTTTCTGTGCGAACACAAATGTCAAAAGCAGTCACAATGGAAAATAAATATTAAGTAAATAATGATGTAAATTATATCATTTCAATAAGATATTTATAAAAATATTTTATATAAAATAGTCAACCACACAACAACTATAATCACTGGTACATTTTACTTTTTTTTGTCATTTGTCTGACAGCTGTGTTTATGAAGCACTTGACACAGAGTTGCAATGTAAGTGTTATTTTATCGCAGTAATATTTTAGTATTTTCTTATGTGATTACTTAAAAGGTAATACAAATACTTGTTTTTAAATGCATTTGCATCGTCATCAAATTTTGTTAAGCACATCTTGACAAATAATTATTGGATGCGTATGTTCAGTGCAAAGCAAAACTATTTTCAGTGTTGTAAATAGTCTGTTTTATTTTTCGAAGTCTTTTTGATGATTACATCAAAAGTCTAGATATTTTTATATCATCCCATTATGTTCCTATCCACTTAGAGTGTAAAACCTACAGGATATTTGAAACTTCCTCGATTACCGCGACTTGCGCAGATAACTTTATAAATATCCAACGATCCGTTTTGTGATATAAATTAACATTTATCTTCGAGTGTTTATCATACAATTGTTCTCTTATGGCTGAACTTTAATTTACAATCTCTACTGACCACCACCGCCACAAATACTAGCCATCAGAGACTGACCGACTACTACTATCATCATCTTTGCCAGACAACTTTTTCTGTTCTCGGCCATTCGGTTCTTAATAGTATCACAGTTGGACTACATAGTAAGAAAAGTTTCAGATAAACTCGTATGATGGATGCAAACTGGGTGGGCATAGTTTTGCATTGTTACACGTTTGGGGTGTCCCAACTGGCATTTTGTAGATGATAATAACGCTTCATTATTAATAAACTAATTTATTAAAATGAAGACCACAAAACAGAGAAAGAAAAGAAACTTATTGGCATTTTTGTCGTCATATCACATGTGAAATATGACCCATGAAAATGAATGAATGACCAAATGGTGTAGATTGGTTTGGAAGGAAAAACATACCCACGAATCTACATATACTTGTATACGCAAGACAAAATATACGAGGGTTGAGCGGTAGTTCCGGTAAAATACATATGTAGAGAATACGAAGTATTCTAATTTTTTGGAATGAAAAGCGGTGGCGGCAAAAACATCACCTCGTTATTTCATTATATAAATGTCTGATCTTGACAGCGATGAAATATACAGTAAGTAATGGATATAAGAACATATTTTATAAGAAAACGCATATATGAAACACCGTGTATTTATTTATAACTGTTTATGATTGCATATAAGAAATAACGCATATAAGAAAGAAACATGAAGTATTTTTCGATTTTCTTATATCCGTTATCAGCTGTGTATACAGTAGTTGTCTTCGTTTAAGGTTACTTATCTAGCATTTGTAGGGAAGTTACTCGGTAAGTAATCGAGTTGGCTTTAATTCACTTAAGAAATGAGTAAGAATTACCCGACTTATTTTTTCAACAAACTGTCTTACACGAAACACCCTGCTATATAAATACATAAGCCTTTTTTGGATTTATGTTAAAAAAGTATCAAACAACAAGAGGTATTATTGGCGAAGTCGTATCGCGTTCATATGCACGACATGGGTTAAGTGAAATTTTAAAACATGCCAAACTGATTGTTGAAGTACATTTTAAATTTGTTTACAATATTTTTTACTGATCATTTTATTTCAATTTATAGTTTTTTTTATTGATAATAATATCTCAAATTTTGTAAACATTTAAAGATCGTAAATAATGACGATGTAAACAATTCCAAAAAAACAATGGCCGTGTTCTGATGGTAGGTAACTCGCTAACCATTTTACAAAATGGTAAAAAAGATTTTTTTACAGAAATCTATAGATAATTTGCGTTAAAAGCCGTTTGTTTTTAATAATAAATTTACTCAAGAAAAGCCTATAGCGAGCTCAATTATTACTCGCTTATAGTATTTCTTGAATAACTTTTTTTCTACAAATTATAAATTTTCAAATCAAACGGTTTATGATGCTTAAAGCCAATCAGTCCTTGTATACAAAGAAATTTAAAAAAAATCACGTAAGGTTTTGAAGTTATCGGCTTAGCGACCACTTACTCGTTTAGTAAGCGAGTACCAAGAGAAACTCCGGCCGACGATTTCAACCCATTCAACTTCAAACTGTGATTAGCAGTAACTAAGCCAAACAGAATCAGACTACAAGAGATGTCATTGTCGAATTTATGCTCATGGGCATGAAATGGAGTTTTCGTCAATATTACACATACAATTATTGAATTGAAGTAAAATAATAAAATAAATATATAAAATTAATACATTGCACCATTTCTGCATTGGAAATTTGTTTGAGTTTTTTTGTTTGAGTTAATGTAATTATTGGCATATTCCTTTCTCGTGCACATGGACCCCACAACTAGAGGGGTTTACACTTTTTAGTTCAGAAACGTTCCCCATTTATCTCTTAGTTTACTGGCAATATAGATAGTTATAACCCTGAAAATTTTTTAGATTTTCCTGTCGATCTTCGCCCCAACAAAATTGAAGAAATTAATAATACGAGTTAAAAATTTTTTTTTCGTACCTACCGGCTTTGAAGTCGGTATAGAGGGGGATATAACCTCTTTATGAACATTTACACTTTTTGAGCTAATAAGCTCTTTTTTTATCCCTCAGTTTTCTGGCAGTATGTATAATTATTACCCTGGAATATTTTCAGATTTTCCTGTGGATCTTTCCCCCAAAAAATGGAAGGAATTTATAATAAGAGTTTAAAACATATTTTTTCATACCTACCGGATTAGAGGGGGATATAACCTCTTTATGAAAATTTAAAATAAGCTCTTCTTTTATCCCTCAGTTTACTGGCAATATGTATAATTATTACCCAGGAATATTTTCAGATTTTCCTGGGGATCTTTCCCCCAAAAATTGAAGGAATTAATAATAAGAGTTTAAAAAATATTTTTTCATACCTATCAGATTAAAAGTCGGTATAGAGGGGGATATAACCTCTTTATGAAAATTTACATTTTTTAGCTCGGAAACGTTTCCCTTTAACCCTTAGTTTACCTGAACAATTTTAAAAATTTCCTGTGGATCTATCCCCAATAATGGAAGGAATTAATAGTACGAGTTAAAAAATATTTTTACGTACCTACCGGATTTAAAGTCGGTATAGAGGGGGATATAACCTCTTTATGAAAATTTACACATTTTGACCTAAGAAGCTCTCCTTTTATCCCTCAGTTTACTGGCAATGTGGTTAGCTATTATCCTGGACAGTTTTCAGGATTTCCTGTGGATCTATTTTCGTACGCACCGGATTTGAAGTCGGCATTATATTCATGCTTGGCAACACTCTTTTGTTGTAAAAGACTTGAGTGTTAACAACTATTCGTCTTTCGTCATAAAACTACCAAACTTAACATACCTCCCTCATCAGCCAATACATCATCGACAGAGAGTATTAACTAAAATTATCAACATTTATGCATAATAGGCAATTTTGTTAATATTTCATTTTACTGGTCCTTTTAAAGATGTTGCCCATTAATCAGCCCAGGAAGTTTTGGATCTGTATCTCTGCTCTCTTACACTTGAAATATTGTGAAACCTATAAATTTTACGAATTTGATAAAAACAACTTTGCTTTGAACTAGATATCCCTTGTAGTTACGAGTATAACTGGTTGAGGGCTACGAAACTTTGCTGTTTTTGGAAGTGTTATTTCAACACTTTGTCATGAACTTTTTGATGGTTTGAAAAGGCGGTGAGGAATATTTCCCACAAAAACATGTAAACATTATTTGAAAAACCAAAATAGAAACTTTGCTCCTTTTGACAAGGGATAATTGTGCGTGCGTTCTACCGTTCATTACTGGTTTGAAGTTTTATAGTTTTTGTTAGTTAAATTAAAACTTTTTAATGACATACTTTGAGTTGGCATAAAAGAAGAAATTTTAGTAGTTTTTCATTGTCTATAAATGATTTGATAAATTTCAGTATGTGGCAAGGGTTTTTTCTTTTAATGACTTGCCAGTGTGTGTGAAAGTTGATAATTTGTTTAAGGCGGGTTTTACAAATTAAATCATTTGTCTCAAAATGACTGTTTTATTTGGGGACTGTGGCAATGCTAAACCATTATGACTGGACGTTTCGTCGTAGACAAATTTATCATCCACAGAAATGGTATAAAATATTTTATGATAATAAAGAAACTTTGCAACTGCTGTTTGTTGGATAAAATAACCAAAACAAAAACATACATTTTAAGTTCAATTACCAGACAGTTTATTAATTGATGTCTTTTACATTTCTTTTCTTTTTTAGATAAGTTTAAAGGATATGTATTAGTTGCACTTTTTTTTGTTAATATTCTTTTACTAGCTAGAATTAAATTTTGAAAAAAATAGTTTTGTGCTGTGAAACCATTAGTATGATAAATATGATTTCGATTGCCATAATTTGTTGCAGCTCATGGGCATCTCCAAAATCGCCAATAAATAGTTTACATTTTACAAGAAATTAAGCAGCTCAATTTTAAAAGATTGTCAATAACATTTTTCAGCTAAAATTTTTACACAGCTAAGGGATTAATCTCTAAGTCACAAGTAGCATAAATGCATCATTTTACTCGATAGGATTATTTAAACGCCTCCTTTATTTTGAACGTGTGTTTAAAGTTCTCAGTAACCCAATACATGTTTTATCTTAACATATGCATACATAACTGGGCTTAAGAATTACATAAATTTACAATAAGATCACGTAAGTAAATCAATGTTTAGCTCTTTTTTATGTCATTCTTTTTTTTTGCAAATAAAAAACCTAATCAATATTCTCCATACGTTCATGTTCTCGATACATTCTTTGAATATGTTCATAAGAATGGGTCGGATGTTATGGCATGAAAAACAATTTAATATTTAAGACTGAAAAAAGTCATAATAAATTTGATTTGACAAAAAATTGTGTTATCAGAATTTGTAAAATTTTAATTTTAAACACCAACAAATTTTAAAGAAAATAATTGTTTTCGGCAAAGTAAACAAATAACATTCAAATGAAAACACAAAATATGGTAACTGAACGTACACACTATAATGAAGGCATATTCTTGTCTGTCAAAAACTAACAGCTGCTCCTTATGCTCTTTTTTCACTAGGCACTTTTGAAGTGTTTTCAAAAGTTTGGCCAAAACAAGTCAAAATGAGACGTTTTCCCATACATATTTAAGTGATGAAAACGTCTCACTTTGACTTGTTTTTGTACGAAAGAGGAACGAAGACGTTTCGCACAGGCGATGCCACCTGAAATAAAGTCTGTCATCTCCAAAATAATCGTTTTTTTATCGTTGGTTTGTCATCTCAAGGCAGACATTTTTAATCAATCGTCAAACATATTTGGTAAAATAGATATTTTATGAAGTAAAAGTAAAAATGAGCTTGCTAAAAGAAAAAAAAAATAATTTAATTTATCCATTTGTTTAAGAAAATATGTATTTCAGTAGTTTAATAGTCACGACGTTGTTCTTTGTTTGTAAACAATAATGAACTGTCAAACGAAAACCAAAACGAGAATGAAAACGACCATAAATTGTGTGAAAATTGGTTGAGACGTTTTGAAAAGTTTTGAGCGAAAACGAGAATAAATGGCCCAATGAAAATGCAGTATTACATACAAAACTTGTTTACACCAAAATATAACTAACTAACTTGAAAATATAACTGTTTTCGACAAAGCAAAGAGGTTACAGAAAACATTCAAAACACTGAACATACTCTTTATAATAAACTCATATCCGACGGTCAAAAAAAGAGATGATTCTCTCGAAAATTTCCACACACAAATTGTTTCCCAACAAGAGATGTCATCGGCGAATTTGAGCCTTGTGGCTAAAGCTCATGTATAATAATGAAGGGATAAATTACGAAATATGTGTTCTCCACTGTTGAAGGTATTATAAAGCGTTTTATCAATAAAAATCGATTGCATCATAAGAGACGGAATGCACCAAACAAATTATTTTTTGGATCTGGTGAGCGCTTTATAGCCCGTAAAGTGAAGTTTAACCCAAGGATTTTGTCTCCAAACTTGGCTGTTGATTCTGAGCACAATTTAGGCAAGGCGTGTAGTGCACAGACAAATCGCCGCGTGATTCACAACTTTAACGGTCGACTTGCCTGGAGAAATCCTTTTATAAATAAGAAGAATCAGAAATGCAAAGAGAACTGCGCCAAGGGCCATATTGTAAGTAATGCGGTATTCAGAAAAAGCGCTATTATTCCGAGTCAACATACAATTTTTGCGTCTCAAATGGCATTATAAATGTATGGCAAAAGTCGAATACTGAACAAAATAATGAGAACTTAAGACCGACTGCGTAACATTGAGGCGGTAGCCAAACTGTTTGGGCTCGTTATCTGCAGCGAAAGTCGGCAATCTGGGTTTCATTAAATGTCCCGAAACAAAAATTTCATCCAAATGAAAAACGTAAAGGATGCTTTCACAATGTACCGGGACAATGATCCGAAACATAAGTCAGGCATTTTCCTGACCAGGCTTATTTGGAACTGTTCGCATCTTATGACAACATCGGCAAAATCTCCAGACATTATTTAGAATTTGTGGGCATTGTTGTAGTCAAACATGAACATGTACAATATACCTTACAAAAAAGGGCTAAGTAAAGCGGAGTGGTAAGTAAAGGAGTGGCGGAAAATTAGTCCGGAAAAAGCTGTGATCCACTGTACTATATAAAAATACTTAGTAAGGGCATAAATACCGTTAGACACGTTTTATGCCGAAAATAAAATAAAAAGTACTGAATGTTGTTGGACCAAATATTTTTTAATAAATTTATTGATGTATATTGCATCCAAAAAGAATCTACTTATTCGAAATATCCGCCTTTTGACTTTACACACGCCTTAAGTCGCACTGCCTAATCGTCAATAGCTGCTCGAACCTCGTCCATTGGAAAATTGGCCACAGCTCGAACCAAAGCAGTCTTAAGAGATCCAATGTTGGGGTATCTTTTGTGACAAACCTGTTCTCTAAAACCGTCCACAACTTTTAATTCAATGTGTTCAAATCTGGACTGCCTGAGGGCCATTCTTCAGAGGAAATGAACGCTGGTAAATTGTTTCGAAGCCAGGCCTGGGACGTTTTAGCCTTATGGACCGGCGCAGAATCCTGCGGGAAAGTCCATGGCTGGTTTTGGAACAGGAAATTGTTAAGAGCGCTTCACAACAGCTTCTAAAACGGTTTCGTGGTAAACTTTGACCGATGTTTTGACTCCTTGTTCGCAGAAATGCAGGTCAATGACCCCATCGTAAGAGACACCCCACCAAACCATGACTGAAGCTGGGTGATGACCCTTTTCCACCGTTGGGATCAGTTCAGATGCCTTCTTAGGTGACCGCGCATACACTCTATCATTTTGCTTGTTAAATTTTTCTGAACGGTAACATTTTTTTCATCGGTGAACAAAATTTTTCTGTGCAAGTTATCAGCGTGCTTCACCAAAAGACGTTTGCATTTTTCAATCCTATTTTTTTAAAGCTGCAGTCAATAAATGTCCGGTACGTCGTTTGAAAGCCCCAAGTCCCAAATCTTTTTTAATGATTCGACTCATGGACTTTTGCGTGATATTACTCTCACGGGCCATGATTTGCTGATTTCGGAGCGGATTTCTGTGAATTCTTGATTTAACGGCTTTGATGACATGCGGTGTTCGAACAGAGCGTGGCGGTCTTTTACATCTCCAGTCTCCTCAAACAGTTTTATGCATCAGTAGACGAACATGCGGCTAATCCCTAGTGGCCGAAGCGTTTTGAAAATATCGTTTTTTTTTCATTTCACACTTAAAAAGCGCTATTACAGCGATACGGTTCTCATTATCTGACCACTCTATGATAAAAGTTGAAACAATTTTAAAATCCCGTTACAGAATAACGCTATTGAGATTAGCTTTCAAAGCCCATATGACATTAACGGGTATGTTCAGTTCTACTATTGAAATGGGTGTGTTCAATTTTGTAACAGTGTTTATGACCCTACTAGGTATAATAAACTCATATCCGACTGTCAAAAAAAGAGGTGTTTCTCTCGAAAATTTCTAAATACAAGTTGCTTTTCAAAAAAAAAATGAATCTACAAGAGATGTCATCGGCGAATTTAAGCTTGTGGCGAGTTAAAGCCCATGTATAATAACAAACAAATAAAATAATATAACGAACTATATTTAATCAGAACATCGCTCTATTTCTGCATTAAAAAACATTAAAACATTGAAGTATCTGTTTAAGTTGATATTACTATAGACATATCCCCACCTCGTGCACATGTTACATTGAGAAAACGGGGATAGAACCTCTTTATCAATATTTTCACTTTTGCTACTACCAAAGACTTTCTAAAGGCAATCGGCCTAAGGGACTTTTCAGACTAGCGGAACTATTAGTTTTCGTGCTCATTTTCTCCATATAAAAAGATGTCAATAAAAATATTGGCAATAAAGACAGCAAAACCTATACTGATTTTAATTAAACAGCATTAAGAAGGTGAATGTTCCGAGCGGTACTGAAAAAGTTCATAAAATATTATCGAACAACCCACATTTCTTTCTTGCAAATATTATCGAACAAGGCATACTTTCTTCCGTAACAATTTTTGGTTTTCGACAGCCACTCTCATGTATATATACTTGATTTTTTTATTGAGAATTCGTCCCAATATAAGCACTACACATGTCTACATGTTTATACCACTTATTTGTCATTCTCAAAAAGCCGCATGTGATTTGCATGCCTAAATTATACCCAAAACGAACAAATTAAGGGGAAACAAATTTACAAAATAAGGCAAGAATAAAATTCAGAAGATTTATTGAAAAATTTACAAAATAAAGCAGAAATGTATGATAAACCAAAAGATTTATTGATTGATGGATCACATGAGTGGGTTGGGCTATCATAAATATGTAAATTGATGAGCTGTCACATTAAAATACATTTTAAAATTTGTTGTTTCAGCAACAGCCTTGTTAGTATTTTAACAGAATTGTTCATACGAACAGTATTCTGAGTAGTGGGTGCTTCATTTGAATTTGCAGTAATTTGTGATAAGGAAGGAATCATGTGCATGCTCTAGTCGTTGTTATAACTACCGGATGGACAGGACCGTATGTTTCTGGTAAGATGGATAGCATCATCATCATCATCAAACAGAAATACTCGTATGTGTAGAAGGATGATATTTTGTGTATGAGTTTAACAGTGGAAATGCCAAAGGGAATTTTAAGGACTACTCCCTTATGATACATTGAGGCATTTGTGTTGATCAAAACCGAAGTTGGTTTCGTTTTTAATACCGAATAGTTCCCGAGGAGGTCACTTAAGACATTATTCTTTGAAATTCATTGAGACATCTTGCATCTCCATTTTAATAGAAGACAAGTTTTTAACAAAATAGCAAAATGACATTGATTTGAAATTCTCCCAATTATGGATATAAGTCGTTCCGGTTATTTGAGGATGGTAAGCCTGTAGGACAATCTAGAAATGGATTAATGTCCATCTCTCAATTTTTAAATTACAGTTACCCAGCATTACATTTATTTCCATTTAAGGGCAGCCTTATAATTATTCCAGCAATGTTCTAACGAACAGCTGTTTAAATAGATAAATTAGAATTTATAACTATCACTGGCTTGATAAATATCTTGTATTTTTAGTTTCTTTGATTAGGGATATATTTTTCTTGTCTATGGTGTTGTCCAGCAAATTTCATACTTTTCTGATCTAGAGACTATTCTCAGGAAAATTAAAAAAAAGTATTCTTTTGGTCGCAAAATGCCTAGTTTTTTTTACGTACATTGAGATTAATAAAAACTTCTCATCTTGGTTTTTTATATTTTCACACATACAAGGCAATCGTCGAGAGCAACTTGTAGCAGCAACGTGTTTGCAACACTGAAAATACATCACTCTATGAATTTGGCTTTCACTGAACATACACATAAAATAATTATTTAGCAAAACATCTCATCTTGGGGTGGTATTGTTACACCCGCAGGAAATCGTCGAGAGCAACTTGTAGAAGCAACGTGTTTTGTTTGTTCACAACACACTTGGCAACACAGCTACAAACGAAGCAGCGTTTGCTTCAACAAGAATTAAATCAGAAACGGAAACCTTGCAACACTGAAAACTCACCACTCTATGAATTTGGCTTTCACTGAACATACACATATAATAATTATATTTACATGATATATGTGACGCGCAAAATAGAAAGGGACCTAAGGTTAAAAACCAGTTTTGTTCAGGAGAGCCATTTTAAAGATTAGACCCCTTTCTATTTGCGCTTAGATCGTCGACTTCACTTTCATAAAACGCACATATCTCTGGGAGGGAACACTTTTGGGGCATGGGATCGGTCTCATTCGATGTTCAGATGTTGTCCATATCAAAAAAAAATTAAAATTGATTTGTTTTAACCTTAGGTCCCTTTCTCTATGCGCTGTCACATATAAAGGCCCAATAAGTCTTGACGGTTGACGGTAGGCAATCAGCTATTTCAGTTGGGGTTGCATTTTGCATGTGTTAGAGGGAGATTACTACAGTTTGACAGTTGACGACAGTAGACTTCTGCAGTTGCAGAATCAACCGTCCACCGTCAAGACTTATTTGACCATAAGTGAAAAACTATTCGAACGTATTTTAACTGTTATCAACGATTCAATCAATATTCAAGAACTACGTTATCAAATAAATAAGCAAAATATTTGAAACTTTAAACAAAAAGTAATTGGTGAGGTTTGTAGGGATATTTTAAAACAAAACATATTAATATGGATAACATATTAGCAAATATTTGATTGTTAGGCATGTTCAGTAATTTAGTAACTTTCCCGGAATATTACTTTATCGCGCTATTTTGCTTAAAAAAATATATATAAAGGAGACAAATCCTTTATATAAATTACAACACAAAGAACAAGCAAGTTTATTGTAGGGAAGTAACGAAAGTGGGTTAAGCGAAGGCGAATATTGAAATTTATTTGTTGCGAAAGCTAATATTGAAATGTACTTTTTTGCGAATGCAAAAGGGAATACATATGTATTCCAAAATTGGTTTTTGCGAACAAAATTGCATTGGAGGAAATGATATTGCCCTATGAAGATTGCTCAACGCACAGTTCAAAGACTATACGCAAAGGGTAATTCTCAGTTATTCAAATGAGACTCCCGTATAAGTCATTTGATTTGTAGCCAAAGTATTCGTTGCCAAAGACTGCTGAAGAAAAACCTTGGCGGGCTTAGAAACAGCTGTACAGTCTGCTTGGCAACCGTAGCCAATACATTTACTAATTTCTTAGTTTTTTCTGTTTGTCGTGTGTCAGACACATTTTCATATTAAAATATATTTTAGTACAAGGCTTAGGGATAAACAAACATTTTTGAAAAAAATTCAAAACAAAATTTAGTTCTGAGGTTACAATATCCCTAACTTAAAGTTTTTTTTGGTGAATTCAAATATTACAACATTGGTTTTTTGCGAATGCGAAAACGAATACTACAAAATTGTTTTCTGCGTATGCGAAAGGAAACGTTCAATTTGATGCAAATAATTCGCATTCCCATATGTGATTGTCCACATTTGTTTCAACTCTTGTTTATTGCAGCCAACGGATTGCAATGATAGGATCGTTCACACGATATGACGTCTCCCTCTACTATGTATAATTTAAAAGAGCACATTCTGACTGCCGGAAACTAGTAGCGTTCCAGCCGACAAATGTTTGGCAGCTCTAGTATATTTGATGTGCAGAAAACAAGCTCGAAAACTACTAGATTTGTCAGTTAGAAAAGACAAATTCTCTAGTAAATATCTATTCTTTAATGAAATCTACTTTCATGAAATTTCGTGCCGAAATCGTTTTAAAATTAAATACGATGGATTTTTTTCGTATGCCGTATAAAGGATGCAAATCATGCTGAGCAACTCCTTTTTTATTACCACACTTTCAGTGTGACCTCAAATTTTATTCTAGGGCAGTCCTTATTTGTCTACTCGTATTACTGCATACCAGAGTGAAACGTGTACAATTTGTGCTACATAACTTATGGCAAATATTTCAAATATGATATGTTTCACAAATATTATTTAAAAATGTCATAATTTAATTTGGGCTTATTGTAAATTCTACAAAAATAACTTTCAACCGGATAGTTAGAATGGTTTACAGTCAAATAAGAATAACTCCATTTAAAAAAATCTGCAGGGCCAACAATTTGACGTGGTGCAAAGGCCAATATCTATTTTCTATTAAATTTATGCTGCGATAAAAAGCCTTTTAAAAACAACTTATTTAATTATTTAGAAGAAACGAAAATGGTCTACGTTATTAAAAAAGTGGAGTTAAAATTAAAAATCGAAAAATATTGCGAGAATCTACAAATGAATTGACACTGATGGCGGCACAAAGAGAGTATTTTCAATAATTATTATTTTAAAGTCGTGCATGTTAGCCTGCTACTGAATTTGCCACACATTTAAAAATTTGATTGGCCAAACAACCAATATTTTCACAATTTTCTACCACAATGCCTGGAAGGGAGCTACCAAATGACGGGTTACCAAGCAACAAACAAATATAATTTGGACAAATTTGGGAGAACACGCTACTCAAAGTTTTTTTTTATTGCCAATGGCTAAAAATATTCAAATATCATAAGTTTTGTTGCATTCAATCGAGGGGCGTTTCGGTTTCTTTACACTGGTGAGACTTTTAAGTGTTGTTAAACATTTAAGTGTTCGAAAGGGAATACATAAATGAATGAATGAATGCATGGGTCATTGAATAAGGAAATTTATAGGAGAGGGCGAAAATGTATGGTAATTGGTGTTTAATGGTTAAGAAGGAAGTTTCTTACATTTGAATATGCACTCAATGGAGAAAAAGATTTGGATGCTTTAAAGTAGGGCGAAACATTTTCAATAAGTGTTTGTAATACCCACATTTTTGTAAGCTGCGTATGGATATGTTATATTTGAAGAAATTTTTAATTCCCGACTATCATGAACACCGATTGTTTAACCAACATTCAGAATGGAATTAGTAGTTTTCTTGCTCGTTTTGTGCCGACTAATAACATTCACTGACTGTCCTACGATTTCGAACGAAAACCAAAGCGAACGAAAGTCAGTCACTTACTTTCGCATAAAAAGGCGTCCCACTATATTTCGTGCGATCGTTCGCATGACTTACGTTTCGTTACGTAAATCCTACAAATTACAGTATGTATTGACAAAACGACAATTTCCAAATAAACCGCTTATTTTTTAAAAAGAAAACGCTAGTATAAAATATAAGCGTCCTATGATGTCGAACGAAAGCCAGTCACTCACTTTCGCATAAAAAAGCGTCCCACTATATTTCGTGCGATCCTTCGCATGACTTACGTTTTGATACGTAAACCCGGCAAATAACAGCACTGACAAAACGCAAAATTTTAAAACAAAACGGTAATTTTTAAAAATAAAACGCTTATATAAATTATTGAAGCGCTAAAATACCACTTAAGTTGCAACTCTGTGTCGCATGAACACAACTGTCAGACAAATGTAAACAAAGCTAAAAAATTATAAAACATAAACCAAAGTGAAGTGAAGAAAAGGAAACTTGTATTCAACCAGTGCTGTACGGTTGACTTTTTTATATTAAAATATAAAATTTATTTATATATGTACGTTTTATCTTATTGAAATGACATAATTTACCCCACTACGTTTTATTTTATTGTTTTTGTCAACTCAGACGCAAACCAAAACACAAGTGACTGTTTTTGGCATTTGTAAGATGTTGTACTGAAATGTTTACGTTTTCGTTCGATTTGTGGTTGTGAGCAAGTTAGTGTCTGTTCTTCGTGTAGAACTTATGCGAACGTTAACGTTCGACATCTTCGAACAGGCTTCGTAAGTAGGCCTTTTCGCAGTAAATCATGCAAAATAGAGTTGCCAAGCATTTGTCAGTATTGTAAATTGTAACAAGTTTCGCTAGTCTGAAAAACATAGGATCTTATCTTCGCTATCTACGGAATACGCATTGACACTTTTTATGTACATTTGTATATGTATACCCACCACTGAAGGATATTAAATTTGTCATTCGGTTTGCAACACCACGAAATATTGATCGGAGACGCCAAAAAGAAAAAATAAATTCATGATCATCAAATTTTGCATGATGATGGCTTATGGTCATAAGCTGTTTAGAATTGTAAATGGGTAAAATCGGCTTAGGGGGGAACATTTCCTTTTAAAGACTAAAGGTACCTCAGTAAAACAAAAACTTTTTGGAGTATTTTCCTTATAAATCATATTTTTTGTTGACAAACAATGGTTAAAATGAGCTCTGTTATTTGGGACGCACTTACTACGGCAACAAGGGCATAGTTGCTGGACTTTTTGGCTTGAGTGGCCCAAATAACGTCCCGCATGTTCAAAACGGACTTATGGGTACTTAAATGAAAGAAATTTTTGGTATAAATCTAAATAAAGGATTATCCATCTAGAGGTATTTTTCAAAACAAAAAAAAAACATAAAAATTCAAATCAAGTGTGGAATCTTTATTGGTAATTTGAAAGGGCATTTTATGGCATTTATTTTTTGAAAAAATTACCTTCAATTGGTGGCAACTGTATTATGGAAATGAGCGTTCGGTGAGAAACGGGAAGATCCGCTGTTTTCGACCAAAATTTTGTTCAGTGATGAGGCCCATTTCTGGCTCAACGGCAAAGTCAATAAACAAAATTGACGCATTTGGGCTGAAGAGCAACAAGAAGAGGTCAAGGGGTGCCATTATACCCAGAGGAAACTGGTGGTCCATTTTTTTGCAAAAATGATAATGGCCGGAATGTAACCATGAATGGCGTTCGCTATCGCGCCATGATATCGGACTTTTTGCTACCTGCAATTAAAGCCCGTAATCTAGACGACATTTGGTTTTAACAGAACGGTGCCACTTACCTTATTGAGAGGCCATTTCGAACAGGTGAGTTGGCCGCCTAGATCAAGTAATATGACATCTTTAGGCATTTTTCTTTGTGATTACGTAAAGTCCAAAGTCTATGCTGACAAACCAGCCACGTTTCAGGGTTTGGAAGCCAACTTTATGCGTGTCATTAAAGCCATACCGGTCGAAATGCTTGAACGAGTCATCCAAAATTGGACCCTTAGAGTGTAAACCCTGAGGCGTAGTTGCGGACAACATTTGAAGGAAATTATATTCAAAAGATAAATGCCATAAAATTTCCTTTCAACTTACCAATAAAGATTCCACACTTGATTTGAATTTTTAAATTTTTTTGTTCTAAAAAAAATACCTCTAGATGCCCTATATAAACAGATTTTGGCTGATATAAATTATGGAAGAATGGGCCTAAACACGAATCGTTTTTTTTTGCGTAAGTAGCATATGGACGCGGTACGGTATATAAGGTTCGGCCGATATTTTTACTTGTTCTATATATAAGTAAATTATATTTTTTTATCAAATATAAACAGATTTTGGCTGATATAAGGTACGGACGAATGGGCCAAAAAACAGACCATATTGTGAGCTTTAGCAGCGTGTGGATGGTTTTTTATAATTTATATAATTTAAAATATATTATTTTAAAGCAAAATACTTAATCTAATGTGTACGTTCAGTGTTGAGCACCGGTTCAGTGTTGAGCCGTCGCCGTTTTATCTTTTCAAAACGTTTTTTCTTTATAGAAATTAACTTTAATTAAGGTTTTAAAAACTCAACTTATATTTTTTCACAGAAAAAAAATTCTCCTACACCATAAAGACCATTACTCTGTTCAAAGAAACCAATAATTTATCCGCCTTTTGTTCGCTGCGATACAATTATCTTAGATTCTTCAATAAGTGAACCTCAATTGCCAATTACAGAATTCAGTATAAGCAATTTCTGTTTTGAATAATTGGTTGCTCTTTTTTTTGGATTGTTAACGTTTCTCAACCGAATGTAGTGTTCCCTCCAAGATATGTCCTTGTTATTGAGAATAAATCGTATATTTGTGATAGACCGTATAAAATATGGGAATTCATCTGTGCAGAGTACGTTTCTATGTAAATACCAGAAAGTCTGGATCAATACAAAAATACCGAACATATGTACACATATAATATTTAATTTAACAAGAAGTCCTTTAAAGTTAGTTTAAACACTTGTGTGAGTAAATAAAATCCAAAAACCAACATTCACATTTCACAGTCTTGCTTGCAATGCTCCCAGGTAAAAACGAGCTAACTTTCTGTGAATATAACAAACAGACAAAACTTGTTTGGTATTTTCTCTAGATGAAAAAGTAGGGGTTTCAATTTACGATGTCCTTCCAGCAACATGTTCCACATATTCTCATGGTGTAAAAACCTTTTCGGGCAGATAAACTTAATATTTGTTCTAGTTTTTTATTTATTGAAAAAAATAGGTGACCATTTATCGTTTTGTATGGGAAACGAATCCGAATAGGACCACAAAATCCTCTAAACATACCTTTGTGATTTCTTGAGTTTGGTTTAAAACAGTGTTGCATTTGTACTAATTTGAATGGACAGAGTTTTAAGAATTTCAATCAGCTTTCAGCTCGGCTCGGCTCTGAGCGCGCACTCTGCCATCACCCTTAGTTAATCTGTTAATTTGTGTTACAAAAAATTAACAGTGACACCCTGCTATATAAAAACATATGTTTTTGTTATGTTTGCTAAAAACTAATCAAACAAGAAGAGGGTTCATCGAACGAATTCGTATTGGGTCCATTGCACGAGATGGTATAAGTAAAACTAAAAATCAACTCGAGCCGACAGTTCAAGAAAAATTTTACTTATTCCTACAAAGCAAAATTGTGGCAATTAGTTGATTAATTATATTTCTAGGGATATTTTATTACAATTTGCAGATTTGTATTGCCTGCGTTCCACGAATTCGGCGAAGAACCCTCTTGCTGTTGATTTCTCTTTGGTGTAAACAAAGAAAAACAATGTTGCCATATTACTCACAACTTTTTCAATGTTACCAGAATACCATACTGCGAATTAACTAGGTAACTAAGCTAGTTACCTCAAAAAAATGCGGCTAAAGTGTAATAAAAATTAAGTTTTATGTTAGAATTCCCTCTTTTTCTACATCGTTTTGAAAACCCTATGTTTAGCTTGTTTTGCAAATGGGTATTGGTTCCTTTGAAAAAAAATTTTTGTTGGCTACGCCTTTCTCCCCCCTCCTGACTTTCTCGCACAAGAGGGTATAATAAAGGCACTCAAGCGTATGTGTGTCATAAATCTACACATGTATAAGGATGTATGTGCGTGAACGTGTTTGCTGGTTATCCTTGAAAAATAATGTTTTATACCTGTACCAGCCATGCCAGCAACAAGAATGCCATGATCCTTAAGCCGGTTTTTACCGCAATATGTAGCACTACGTGTATGGGTTTGTGCGTTCTTCGAGTTTTTGCCAAACCGAAAAACAACAGCAGCAACGTTTTTTTTGGTTGATGATTTTGGATAAACCAAAAAAAGGCAAACGAAACGAACCGAGTTTTTTTGTGTATCCTTTTTAAGGACTTTAAGTGTCAAGAATTGTGGCTAGAGCTTGTGTGTCGGAGAGAGTGAGCGAGGGAGAGCAAGAAGAGGGAGAACTTTTGCGGTGGATACGCATTTTGGCATTTAACCCTCAAAGGATTTGAGATAATTTGTGATATTACAAGAAATCGCTGAACATGACAGGTAAACAGGATAAGGCGCTTTGAAATAATCCAGATTTTGATAGGAAAAATTAAACATTTCTCTTTTGGTAAGATAAAACAGATAATTGAGAAGTCAAAAATGTTCAAGACACAAATGACAGAAAAATAAATGAATAATTAAGACACAAAATTAATAAGCTTTTAAAATAATTCGTAAAAATAAATCACTTTATAACGTTTGAATTCTATTTAGATTAATTATAGCTCTACACAACTTAGATTGAAATACTTGTGGTAGGTTGTAAACAATAGGCGTGTTCTATTGGTACTCGCTTATTAAAAAAGTAAGTGGTCACTAAGGCGATAACTTCCAAATTTGACAAGAAATTTTTTAAAATTCCTTTGTATACACGAACTGATTTTTATGCATCATTACCCGTTTGACTCCAAAATTATAGAAGAAAATTATTCGAGAAATGCTATAAACGAGTAATAACCGAGCTCGCTTAAACTCGCTAAAGGTTATTCTTCGATATCTTTCTTCCCGAAAATTTTAATTTTTCAAAACAAAGAGGTTTTAAAATTAACGTGTTAAGGTATAGCGTTGCTACTTTCTCAGTGAGTTGCCAACAGAATACGGCCAGTTTAGTCTGCTGTCCTTATCGTTTGCCAGTATTGCCAACATGAATTTGGTAACATTTGAGTCGTCGTAGTTTTTTCATACTCGATTTTTTCAAATATAGATGTGAATCATTTGACGGATTTGTATGGAAAAACAATCTGGAACACAACTTGGCCTTTACTGACACATAAATTAGTTTAAGTGCTACATTATCAAACATAAAACAAACAGCATTGCTAACCATCTAATGGCTTTGTGTGGAAAAACGACCTGGGACAGCCTTTTCTGACAGATAAAACTGACAGCCCTTTTAGACTGATAAAGCTGACATTATTTTCAGACTTATAAACGTGTAGACTGCTTACACGAACTGATTTTTTTTTGCATCATAAGCCGTTTGACTCCAAAATTAGTAATTTATAGGAATCAATTTTTCGAGATATAAGCGAGTAAAAACCGAGCTCGATAAAGGTTATTCTGGAATTACTATTTTCCTCGAAAATTTCAATTATTAAAAACAAAGGGGTTTTGAAATTAACGTGTGAAGTTAACACGTTGCGACCTTTACAGCGAGTTGCCAACAGAACACAGCAAGTATAAACTGCTGCTACTATCGGTTTGTCAGTAAAAAATAGAGTTGCCAACCATTTGTCAAATACATATGTATAAACTACTAGGTTGTAAACTACTAGGTTTTAATAGCCTGCATAAGCCCTATGAACATTTCAAACTGACAAAACTAGTAGTTTTCGTGCGAGTTTCCCTCCACATGAAAAAGTTGTAGTTGCCAACCATCTGTCAAATTTATATAGATAAAGTACCTAAAGGCCCTTTATTTTCGAAAGTATAAACTGGCCCGTCAAATAGTTGGCAACTCAATTTTTTTTTTAAATTGTAATTTTTTTCTAATTTTTCGGTCTGAAAAGAACTTAAATTGCAGTGGATTTAACGATTTTTTTAATTTTTTTCCAGATATCATTAGAGAATTTTCTCCATCTTTCATATCAAATAGATACAGAAGTACGGATGAACCCATTCAGTGGCGGCAAATGACACGGATTGTCTCCTAGACAATAATTATAATAAAAAAGAAATACTCTATACAACGAACGCGCCGTTTGAAACGTTTTTTCACATGTAATAACCTCGGACAACGATAACGAATTTTCTCTCTCGCATGGCCAATTTGTAACCTTTGGGTCTTCTATAAATATTTTTCGAAAAAAGCAATAAAACATATTCTTGGTGCGTTGCCAACATTGGACTGAAATAGCTGACAAAGGATAAGCCATTAGCTGATTATTTGTTTTCGGTGACAGCTGATGGTCATGCAAATGATTCATGATATTCAAAGTAGGGATTAATAACGACTTCCTTCCATAACCATTTGAAAACTAACCTTTATCTGCTGTCCATTGTAAAATCATCGATCAAATATAAATTCTACGGTTTGTTTGTTTTTTTTTTTGCTCTGTCTCAGTTTATCTGATGGTCTTCAAACCTTTTCGGTGTTTGGTGCAGTGTCCTTGATTTTCTTTTTGCATTGGTCATCGGTTCTGTAGGGTTAAGGATACGGCTGGCACCATATGTTCAAAATCAACACCCTCAAACAAAAGAAATATGCTCAGACAATTGCACAACGTTTTGCTTATTTGTTTCTTTAATATTGGCTATGGTCTTTTGTGGCGTCCTTTGGTATTCTCGTACCACAAAAAAAGAAAACTCCCAAAAATAGGCTACATTTGCCGTAGACTTTGGGGAGAAAAATCCAACAAAAAAAATACATATATAATCATTCTGTTAACTCCACAGAAACAGGTGCAACGTGTTGCCATTAAAATGAAAAAAGAAATAAAAATGAGGATAACACTAAGGACGACTGAGCCGAACCGCACCGTACCATATCGCACAGCATCGTATGAACCGCAAAGCAACTGAAACTTCCAGTCGGCGCATAATTAATGAGACGATTGGCCTTGAATTTGGTGTGAAATGTTAACTTTATGTTGATTTAATTATTTAATGTTGCCGCAGGCACCTTTTCATGGCATATGCAAATGGATGGCTTTCCACTTGTCGGCAATGGTGCATACTTTAAGGAGTCCCTGCATATATACCATATGTAGTCGACTTTTAGGCTGAACATTAACGTTGTCGCTGTTTCTGTCTCCGCTCTGCAGCTCAATTAATTTGTTTGTTGCCTTTTGCTCGGTTCGATAGAATTAAATTTATATCGGTGTACTCCAATTCATTAGGAGGATAACCTTGATTTTGTTGTCGCGTTTTCTCGATTTTCCAATCGAATCAAAGTTTGACAACGTTATAAATTGCTTGTTTAATTCATTATCCAAATGTCGTCTCTCGTTATGTTGCCTTAAAGCACTCGTATTCCTGCTGCCAGGCATTGCCGTTGGCTGTGGTGTGGTTTAATTGTGTCACATGCTATTTTGTCATAAATTTCTTAAAGAATCGAAAATGAGATAATTAATGCAGTATATCTTAGAAGTAAGCTCCGATACAGTCAAGTCACTTCAAATAGGCAAGTGGGGCAGTTTGGTTGGAGGAGAGGCCTTTATGAATATTATATATTACAGCCTGTTTACTGTGTGTCCTTGACGTCGAGGAGGATTTGAATGTTATGAATTTTGCCATTAAAACAAGTAAGCTGACAAGTGAAGAATTACCAATAATCGGCTGGGCCATATTATGTACTTATGTGCATTGCCACATGGAGGAATTAAATGTAAAGACCAGTGACAGTAAAAGGACTAGAGAGCAGGGGGTTAATGTGTATTTGACATTAACCGTCAATTGATGAGTGACATATTCAATTATGGTTTAGCTTAAACTAAGTTTAATATTGAAAAGTTGAAGAACACATAATAAAAGAAGGATTAATCTGAAATCAAGTAAATCACTTAGGAGTAGGCATTTATAAGGGTTGTTTTTTATTGAGGTATAGAACTTCGAATTGAAATAAAACACAAGAAAATCGTTTTAATGTCCATCAATTTGGCTTTATTGGAAGGATAATTTTATGGCATTAATGTTTAAATATGATTTCGGGCATGTGGCCGCTGCGGCTGGCTCGAATAAAGCCAATTCTACAGGTCCAATTTTCAGCCACTTTTTCGAGCATATGGGGCCGTATGTTGGCAATAACGCCACGAATGTTGGCTTCCAAGTCCCCTAACGTGTTTCTGTTTTGTTGGCGTAGACGAGCGACTTCACATATCCCCAAAGAAAATAATCCAATGGTCCATGTTAACCGATCCATGGTTAACCGAATTAATTGCTCTGATGGACGATTACGTCGACCATAAAATGGACGGAGCTTGCGGTGAACTTCGCGAACTGAACCATTACTTTCGAAGTAAATTTGCACGATTTGCAAGCGTTGTTCTTTTGTCAACCTGTTCATAATGAAATGGCAAACCAAACTAAATATTAATCACTTGACAGCTGACAAAATGGCCGCCAGTTAAAAAAGTGATGCCAACTTAAAGTTCTATACCCCAATAAAAAACACCCTTTATTTCACCCGATTTTTTTTTTGAAGCTGTGGGAAGGCAGCAACAACTACTTAGCGGCCCTAGCGGTGAACAACTACTAAAAGGATGGCATAAACTCACTCAATCCTACCAGATTGACTTGAAGAAAAATTCTTCGGCCAAGGGCTGTCACCCCGGCACAGCAACATAAACTCTCTAAAAAAAGTAGCCTTAATCCACGGCCAAGATGGCTTAACCGGGAAAAAACATTAAAGGTTGTAAAATCTCTAAATAATTTATACTTTTTAGTTATTCCTTTATACAAAATTGAATGGCCAACCATATGTCTGATTTGTTTGGGGAAAACTAAAAAGAATCAAACTATAAGAGGTAACATCGGCGAATTCAAGCTCAAGTGTATGGGGTATTCCTCTATATTAGACAGAAATCTTTGAATGGAAATACAATTTTCGAGGAATTATATTGAATTAATATATAGCTCCATTCCTGCATTGGAAAAATTTCAAATCTTTCTCTAAACTTTCTGTTTGAGTTGATTTGAATATTGACATATCCCTATCTATTGCACATGTATCTTGGAATTAGGGCGGATAGAACCACTTTATGAAGGTTGACACTTTTAGACAATTTAGAAAAATAGTTTTTGTTGTTGTTTTTTCTTACAAATAACAAATAAAGTAGCTAACCATTTGTATTACAAACTAGCTGCGAGACTACTAGTTTTCGCCAGTCTGAATAGGCCAATGTGGGAATATTTGGTCCGACGAAAGCTAAAAGTTTTCCGATACAAATCGTACAACACTTTTATTTTATACAGGCAACACTTTTATTTTATAAAATGAAAAAGAGCATAAAAGCTTCTAGTTTGTCAGCGTGAATATGTTAAAAACAATTAAGAAGTTTTAGTTTTGTGCTCGTTTTTCCTTTTCGATAAAAAATAATTGGCGTTGCCAACTTTCTGAGTGATTTGTTTAGAATACATGATACGCAAAGAGGATAAACTGTACAAGATGGACGATTTGGGCTTTATCGAGAAATCGAAAAACAGAAATGAGTAAAAACCATTTTAGGAATGCTGTTTTTTGTGTTTAAAGTGTGCGAATTTAGAGTTTTCTGTGTTTTAATTTTGAATTTCAATTTCTTGTGATTGTGTACAAACGAAAGTGGCTAAATAAACCGAGAATTTTGCGTTACTGAGTGCTGTTTTTTCTACAATATTGCAAAGAAGAAGCATTTCGTCCCTCTTTTACAGTTTATAGTCTTTAGTCTTTTCTTACAAATAACAACTGGAGTTTCTCACCGGATTTGTATAAGAAAACAATCTGTGAAACAATTACAAGTTTTCGTTAGTCTGAATAGGCCCATATGGATTTCGACTTATGAAAACTAGAAGTTTTCCCATACAAATCGTATAGTTATTTTATAAAGTCAAAACTTCTGATCAGTGTGAAAATTTTAAAAATCAATTAAAAATTTTAATTTTGTGCTCGTTTTTCCCTTCCGATAATTGGCGTTGCCAACATTATGATAGATTTCAAGGCCTATTAATCTCGTTTTCTTATGTCAAATTGAAAAAAGGTTGGCAGCTCACATTGTTTTTATATGGAGAAAGCGAAAACAAGACTTGTGAGCCGCAAAATAAAATTTCTGTTATTAAAGACAAATACCATTGGGCCTATACCGACCGACGAATACTGGCAGTTCTCCAGGTCGTATATTCCTAAAAACCAGAGCAATGGTTGGCAACTCTATTTGTTATGCAGAAAACGTAAGCGGAAACTGCAACTTCTATTAAATTATTGTGGGAAACTTGTGACATTTGCAGTCACTGACCGCCAGATGAGAACACTTACTCTTTTAGATTAAGTTGAATACTAGGATAGCTTTTGTCATGAGGAAAAAAAGTATTAAATATTAAAAACGAATAATTTTCGAGGCGCCAATTTTTTGACTTTTTCTCAACTTCTGTTTTTAAAGTTTTTTTAGTAGGTTATAAAAAAATTGGCTGATTAATTTTTTTTTAATATTACGTTTTCAAGGTGAAATATAATACATATAAATATACATTGCCACATACAATACTACATATGAGCGCGTGAGTAAAGAACTACGACATATAGAATCTCATATATAGGACCGCATTAAGAAAAGAGTACTTTGAGTCCTATTTCTATTCTTAAGCGAGATGTAGTTGATTTTTTTGATATGTCGTAGTTGAACTTTATTTTCTCATGCCAAAAGCTATTGAAAAATCGATGGCACAATATCAAGATGTAGTTGATTTTTTTGATATGTCGTAGTGGAACTTATTTTTTCTCGTGCCTAAAGCTATCAAAAAATCAATGGCACAATATCGACAATTTTTTGACCTTACAAATCGGCTCACCCTATTGTATACAATTCGTTAATGTTCGTTAGTTAAGGTAAAGCCATAAGGTCCTGCTATGAAGCGTATGCTATTTTCAGATTGACAAACACAATTTGAGTTGCCAACCATTTATAGGATTTGTATAGGATATCGACCTAATTAACTACTAATTCTATTCAGTCTTTATATTTTCCAGTGATAAAGAGTCTGTTCGAATTGACAAGAAGTTAGAGAACTTCCAGATAGAACTTCCCATGCAAATTCGTCAATAGATAACTCATATTTTTGTTATATAGGGTAAGACAACAATCATAAATGCTACTAGAGTAAGTAACGGATATAAGAACATCTCTTATAAGAAAAACGCATATAAGAAAGACATCTAGGATATTTTTTTACGATTTTCTTAAGTCGTTATCTACTGTAATTTTAACAGTCGGCAATAATAACTTTCAGTAGACCATTAAATTATAACAGACGTCCTATGTTGTCTGCTGAATTTTAACTCAAGCCATCTAGAGATGGAAATGCGGTCTGCAAAAATAAAATGTCATTGAATTACATAATTGTTATAAACGAATTTTGTATGATAAGGTTATTTAATAAAACAAAACATAAGCGAGACGTCTGCCGCATTTGCACAGAATTCGAAATTGGGATTGGAAAACAACAATAATTTTTAGTTATTTTCTGAAAAAACATAAACGAAGCGCCTGGCACATTTACGAAGAATTTGAAATTGAAAGACAACGAATGACAAGGACATTTCCCATAGTTAATCTGTTAACTTCTTGCCTTATTCCCTGCGATCTCCGCATTTTGTTTACACTGACTATTTCCTATCCGCAAACCTCAAGGACGAGTTAGCTTTAATGGAAAAGAGATGTCGAAAACTTAAATTAATAATAAACTGCGATTTATTTAGCCTACCTCGTACATGACCAATTCAGTAGCCTTTCGGCACCACCATAACTTCAACTAGTTCAAATCAACCAATCCCAGGGATTTCATACCCAAGCAAAAATCAATCAACGATCACAGTTTCACACAAACCCTGACAAAGACCCATTGCTATAAATCGATACGTCCAAACTAAAAGGGTAGGGTTAGTTGGTAAACTTCAAAACTTCCTTTTTTTGGTTTCATGTACTCGTACAATGTTATTTGCACATGTAATGAACCTTTTGTCGGCTTAACAAATTTTTTTTTTGTGATGGCTCCTTAGTCTGCATAGGAATTTTGTATGAATAGCTATCGATTTTAGAGCATAATGGGCCAATATATGCTGCCTATGGATGTACGTAAGTATGCATAAGGGCCAAAGCCTTTGATATCTGAATAATATCAAATGTCTAAGGGTGTTATTCGATATCGCTATTGTTCAAATCTGGTTTTCTGTTTTTGTTTTGTTTTAAAGGGAAACCTTTCAAATGTTACTCTTTCTTTGTAGTCGACAAAAAAAGAGAGTTTTGAAAAGGATATGGGAGTGAAATAACGGATGTTTTGTATTTTTTTCGTATAAAGTAATTTTGTACAGGAAAATACAGTGATCGTGTAGTTTTTATGTAGAGAATGTAATTGTTTTAGAAACAACATGTTTGGTATCTATTCTACTTTTTGTGGTTACGCTGGGCTCTATAGGCACTTTTTACAGCACGAAAATGAGTCGTTCTCAGACGGAATCCTTGCTGTGGCAACATTTTTTAAGCTGCATTATATAAATCGGAATCGCATAAGCCAAAATTCTACAGTAGACAACATTGAGACTGGAAATATTTTGACAACGCAAAAATCTGTCCACGCTATAAAAAACTTAAAGTACCGATATAGGATTACCTAAGTAAGGTTTAAATTTAATTATATTAAATTGAGTTCACAATTTGCCACAGACAAACTATTAAACATAAAGCTTTAAGTTTCCTTTCCCTTTAAAGGCTTCTATTTGGCTAAAAATTTGCATTTTTATAATGTTAAAGTATTAATGGTTCTAAATTTGAGATAAATTTGTTTAGTCCCCATTTACACGAGGCAACTTTACTTGCCGCTACTTTCAGTTTGTAGGAGATAGAGGTAAGGGGAATGAAAAGGGATATAACTTGCCCGTACTGTCAATTCGTAATGTGAAGTTGGCTGCAGATTATTTTAGTATTTTTTTACACAAAAATTTAATCGAATAAATCACAGAATGTCAGAAAAGGCAATAATGAAAACAATAATTGCCATAACAGAATTCAAAAAGCAAGTTTAAAAGGGAATCATAAAAATTGACGCAAGTTAAGTGTAAATGAAAGCTTACTTCATTTGAGGTCACAATTAAAGACTTGCCGGCAAATTCAAACCAGAAGAATCTGAAAGAAACGACGTTTGACTTTTATACTCACTGTGAGTTTTACTAAATTTAAGTTTTTTTTTAATTTAAGTCCTCAATAACTGTTCGTGATGAAAAAAAAACCTCAGAATCCTTATTCGATATTATGTTAGTTTGGAAGCCTTAATACGAGTAAATGGTGAAATTTTGCAACTGAGAAATGCTGCTTTCTAAGAATAAATTTAAGCACACAGAAAACACATTAGTTGTCACACCCGAATTTATTTGCCAACCGAATAATTCAGTTTGCAAGCACCTAAAGTATGCTATCAGCACAACCGAATGTTAGTTGGTGCTCTGTAACGTAAAGTCCGGTAGAATCCGAACCTCCAGAGAAGAAGTTTTGGAGCTAAAAGTCCTTATGCCCAACTTGTTTTTAATTTTTCAAATTTTCAGTTGAGGCAAAAAACTGTTTCCTACTGAAGCATGTCGGGGTCATGTCGAGGAAAAAGAATAATAGATGAAGGATGATTTTTCTGAATAAATTAAACGATTTGCTTAAACCAATAGTTGTAGATAGCACTACCAATATTCGGTTACAACAACAAAATGTTAGCAAAACTTTTGGTTGTCACAACCACCAGTTAAGGCAACTTATTATACTTTATAAATTTTATTGTTATGAGCAATCAATTAGTTGCGTCTACAATACGATGATCATATTTATCATCTTGTGGTATGTCGAACCGAATATCCATTACGATAATAAACACTTGGTGATGGCAACCGAAATAATTGTTTTCCAACCGATTTCCAACTAATGTTTTCTCCGTGTGTATGTAACCTTGATTAGGCCGATTCCTCGTACAATGTTTCCAGGATGGCAAAACTTGTGCTCGTATTTTCTATAGGGTGATCCATCTTAGGTATTTTTTTCAATAGCCCTTTTTCACAGATTTCGCGTGAGTTGTGTTCAACTTTATTTTTTTTCTTTTCAGTATTGTTTGCCATTTCATCATAGAAAGACTTACACCGAAAAACGTCTTAAAATTGTGCAACTGTATAATGGAAATGAGCGTTCGGTAAGAAACTATTTTCGACCACAATTTTGTTCAGTGATGAGGCACATTTCTGGCTCAACGACAACGTCAATAAACATAATTGCCTCTTTTTGGCTGAAGAGCAACCATAAGAGGTTCAAGAAGTGCCATTATACCCAGAGAAAACCACGGTCTGGTGCGGTTTATGGGATGGTGAAATAATCGGTCCATACTTCTTCAAAAATGATGATGGAGCTCGCTGTCGCGCCTTTATATCGGACTTTTTGCTTCCTAAAATTGAAGCCCGTAATCTTGGCGACATTTGGAGTTAACAGGACGGCTTCACTTGCCATACAGCTACTCAAGTAAGGGATCTATTAAGAGGTCATTACGAAGAGCAGCCAATTTCACGTTTTGTACCGGTTATTTGGCCGCCTAGATCGTGTAATATCACAGCTATAGACTTTTTTCTTTGGAGCTACGCAAAGTCCAAATTCTAAGCTGACAAACCAGCTACAATTCAGGTTTTGGATGGCAACATTACGCATGTCATAAGAGCCATACCGTTCGAAATGCTCGAACAAGCCATCCAAAATTGGACCCCCAGAATGGACACCCTGAAGCGTAGTTGCGGCCAACATTTCTAGGAAAATATATTCAAAAAATAAATGGCATAAAATGTCCTTTCGAAAGAACCGCAAATATTTCACGTTTTATTTGATTTTTTTATTGAACAGGGTTTAACCGCCTCAAGACCTCTTGCATCTATATTTAAATAGAAGACAAGTTTTTAACAAAATGACATTGATTTTCGTGGCTGCACACTGCTTTGATCATGATTTTCTCAAGACCTCTTGCATCAATATTTAAATAGAAGACAAGTGTTTAACAAAATGGCAAAATGACATTGATTTTCGTGGCTGTACACTGTTTTTAACATGATTTCGGGTCCGTGGCAACCCTCTTCAGATAGCTTTGCTGCAATTGTTGAAAGTAAAACCGAACTCTATAAGGCCAGGCTCTACCCAAACGAATGAGAACTACTGTTGTAGACCTTACTTTTCAAGTTTTCTTCACACAATTGCCCACGAATATACAACTTACTCTTACCACCTCTACAGAGACTCCACATCGAAAGCCATCAATAGATTTCTTTTACAACGTGTGTGTGTGTGTTTTTTATATTTTGAAAAATAGATTGATCAGCCGATATTTAAAATAAATTAAAGTAAGCAATTTGTCGAATTGGCTTTGAAAATCGAGCTACAAAATTACTAGTATTCGTCAGCCTGAATAGGCCAAATTTATTAAACTGACCTTAAAGCAGGTTGAACAGCGATTTCGGCTAGATAAAATAAGAGCGTCCATGATTTCCTTAAAGGAATCTTATCCAAGAAGAATGGAATAGTTTTGCATTATCGGAATTTTTCTAAAATTTGTGCAATAGAAGTAGGATGAGCTTGATTTAAACCTTTTAAATAGCCCAGTTTACTATACGCTGTGGTGTGAGGTATTTGGTTTCTCAAAATTCCAATTTTCTTAGTTAGAAAATGGTCACATAATCTGGTGGTCGAAAAATTCTCTAAAAAATATCTTATCATACAGTTGGCATCGTTAAAGTTTCCATAAATATTAAAAAATACATTTTTTGACTTACCAAAGCATTTGGTTTCCCTGAACGATCGTCGACCCACAACAAAACCATATCTGCTCCGGACATACGTCCCGTTTTACGCGAAAAGCCCAAACCAATAAAGCCTTGCGTATTGACGGTGACACGAAAGTAAATATCCTTTGCCTTGGTCCACCATTCCAACAAATAGAGACCATTTGAATCCATCATTTCCATGCGACGCCAATCGCTGTGATGGACACCCGTTGATTTTGTGCCAGTGGCTGATGATGATGACGACGACGCTGATGATGATGCAGTTTCCATTGACGACACATTGACATTGTTACGGTTGCTGTTGTGTCCCCCCGAATGATAGCCATGATGTAATTGATGATTGTTGACATCGTGGGGCCAGGCGCAAATAGATGTAGGCGTCTCAACAACAGCCATCAGGAGGTAAGTCGTCAACAACAGGTGGCAACGGACGTCAGTTATCAAGGGGAACCGCATTGTGTGGTAAGTGGTTAGGGGAATTGTGGTATTTTTTATTGGTTTTAAGAAGAACGTTTTTTTTTTGTTTTAAAAAATTCAATTTCCTTTCTTGTCAAAATGTAATCACTTTTTTCTATTTTTTGAAGAACACTTTTTCTCTTTTATTTTGTTTGACTTAAGATTTATTTTCAATTCTTTTTCTTTCAATTATAAAGAAAATATTTTTCGCTGGAGATCATTTAAGTTCCACCTTTAATCACTAGATCACTTTAGCAACGCGCTCACTGTGTCACCGCTGTTAATCCTCTGTTACAGCTAACAGTGGCTGTTATGTTCAGCTAGAGCCTATACCGTAAATCCGCAAATCGATTGCCTGTCCGAACGTTCACTCGTCGTTTACGAGACGTGTAATAGCACGCGTAAGTAATCCTGTTTCGTTGGCCGAGCGGCAAGAAAGAGTCTGTCTTTTTCGTTTCGAAAACAATGTCGTCAATTATACTTTGTGCGATCGTATGAATATGTAGGCTGTTGTTGTTGTTTTGTTGCGTCGTTGTTTCAATGCGCAGCTGTCGTTTTTATAACTTCCGACGAAGAATGATGGCAGCGTCATGCGCTGCTGCTGCGGCAGCCGTTGTTTTCTCAGGCAACCGACAGTTGTTTCATTGGGAACTGATCAAACATTTGCGCCTGCGCACACCTTTTGTTGTCTTTTTTATTTCGGCGTTTTCCCCGAGAATTTCACGCATATGTTTGTCTGTTTGCTTTGCACTTAAGATAAATATACATACACGAATCTTCTATAAATAGGGGTTGCTTAAGCAATTTCACAATATGTATGTAGTATTTTCTTTTTATAGATTTTGTTTTTTTCTCTCTTTCTTTCTTTAGCATAAATTTCACAAAAATTCTTATTATTTGGTGTTTAATAAAAACACAACATTAGAATAGCTCCTTTTATTATTAGAAAATTATTAATATATTCCCAAAAAAATGTACTTTTTCTCTTTGCCTTTTTTCAATCGCGTTATCCTTTATGTTTGCTTTTTATTTATATTTTTCTTATTCGCCTGCGGCTTACATCCTTTCCGTACGCTTATCCCTTTGCGAATGCGCCTGCTGTGTTAAGCCAGAACTTGTTTGACCTGAAAATAGGTTGTTGTTCAAGCGCTCTATCTCTCTCTCTCTCCGCTTCTTCCCGTTGTTGTTTGCCATTTTCTCTTTTAATAATTTGGTATTACTCTCATTGGTTTTCTATCGCTCACTCTTGCTCTCTGTTAAAATACCGGCTGTGGCTGCTTGACTACCTGCTTGGAATTGCTTTAACAAATGTTCACTCGTACCATTTTTGGCAGCAGGGATGTCATAAAACGATTAACCGGGGGATTTAAGGGCAAGATGTCTAGGAAAATAGAAATCGTCAGAAGGTCATAAAATTAAAATTTAACAGCCATTAGTGGCGAGTGGAAAATTAAAAGGGAAACTTAGAATTTGCATAGATATCGTTACAATTTGAATTTACATACATATAGCTAGAGAAAAGAAAAATTGGTAGCGTTAGAACAAACAAGTGGGCAATAATGCGAGAAAATTGCTGGTTAATATACATAGTATGTATGTGGTTAATTTTGATCAGTCCTAAGATTATACAAAATAATTCAGTGTTATTAAACGTTTTCTTTTACAGCTCTCGCACGACTGGTGTCAGGAAGCTGTAATCTTAATTTTACATCGTGTTTTTATATTATTCGTCATTAAAACCCTCTGGCTATGTAACAACTCAATGAAGGACCGAGGTTTAGGCGTTAAATAAGCTCGAGGCTAATATTTTTGATGTTTAAAGCCTAGTATTCTCCTAAAACTAAAAAAAAAAAATTATTCATATTCATTAAATTAAAAAAAAAAATCCTTGACAATTATCAGAACATTAATTTTCGTTTGCAGATGGCGAAAAAAGTCTATACTACTTTTATAATCATCGCTATAACAGTTAACAGTACCACCAAACGAATAGAATTTACCAATGGTAAATTTCGTTTGCTTTGCTACATGTAATGGGTGATTCATCTAGAGGTATTTTTTCAGAACAAAAAAAATATAATAATTCAAATTAAGTGTGGAATCTTTATTGGCAATTTTAAAGAAAATTTAATGGCATTTATTTTTTGAATATAATTTCCTTCAAATGTTGGCCGCAACTACGCCTCAGGGTTTCCATTCTGAGGATCCAATTTTGGATGACTCGTTCGAGCATTTCGAACGGTATGGACTTAATGACGCGCGTAATGTTGGCTTCCAAAACCTGAATCGTAGCTGGTTTGTCAGCATAGACTTTAGACTTTACGTAACCCTAAAGAAAAATTCTAAATGTGTGATATGTCTCGATCTAGGCGGCCAACTTACCTGTCCAAAACATGAAATTAGCTGCTTTTTGAAATGACCTCCCAATCCATTGTTTGAGCAGCTGTATGGCAAGTGGCACCGTCATGTTAAAACCAAGTGTCGTCAAGATTACGGTCTTCAATTTCAGGTAGCATAAAGATCGATATCATGGCGCGATAGCGAGCACCATTCACGGTAACATTCCGGCCATCATCAAAAAATATGCACCCATGATTTCACCAGCCTTTAAACCGCACCAAACCGTAGTTTTCTCTGGGTATAATGACACCTCTTGAACGTCTTCTTGATGCTCTTCAGACCAAATGCGGCAATTTTGTTTATTGACTTTGCCGTTGAGTCAGAAATGGGCCTCGTCATTAAACAAAATTTTGCACGAAAACAGCGCATCTTTCCGTTTCTCACCGAACGCTCATTTCCATAATACAGTTGCCAACATTTGAAGGAAATTATTTTCAAAAAATAAATGCCATAAAATGTCCTTTCAAATTACCAATAAAGATTGCACACTTGATTTGAATGTTTACATTTTTTTGTTCTGAAAAAATACCTCTGGATAGATCACCCTTTATTATTATTTGCCATGAAAATCCTCAGGCTATGAAACAGTTGAATAAAGGATCGAGGTTTAGGCTTTAAGTATGCACAAGGCTTATATTTTTGACGCTTAAGCCTAGTATTTATCTCAAACGAAACTTTCGCTCACACAAGAAATACATGTTGCAAAGCCAACGAAATTTACGTTTGGTCAATTCCGTTAAGCAATTTTCGTTAAGTGGTACCCAGCTAAAACGAAAAGGTGGCGGTATTTCAACTGTCACAGGGATGTGATTTAAATGAAGTCTAGACTTTTTTCGCCATCTTCAAACGAAAATGAATCAGCTGATCATTTTTCGGTCAAGGAATTTTTGACATTTGCAAAAAAAGAAAATAACAAATGTTGTGAAGTCATTTTTTAGGGTATTAAAATGAAAATGATTAATAAAATTTCTCAAAAAATTAATAAAAGCTGCAACTCTTACTTCTTCTCTTTTTCCTTGTAGAGATAAATGCAAAACTCCTACGAGAAAATTTCGTTTAAGGGCAAAACTAGGCTTCGGCTGAAAAAAAGGTGGCGGAATAGTAGCTGTTACCGGGATGTTTTTCACTAGCAGTAGAGAAAAAAATAATTTATGTGCAAATGAATAACGGTTTTTTCTTTCTACACTGGTATAACGGCAATTTTTCCGCGTAGAGCAGTGTAAAAAGAAGCAGCCGTTATTTTTAATTCAAATGAAACATTTTAATCGTCTTCATTTAAATACTCTCGAAAATGTCTTCACATCTTTTCCAATTGTTATTGCAAATGACAAAATTTCTTTAAACAGTTGTAAATTTCTCCACCATTTAGTTTCAGCTGCGTACCATGAAACGAAAATTCCAGAACGGAGTTTCCAAAAAGTAAATTTCGTTTGCTTTGCTACATGTTTTTTATGGGAAACGAATTAACGTACAGAAATTTTAGATTGGTGGTAAGCAGCTGAAACGAAATGTGGCGGAATTTTCAACTGTTACAGGTATGCTTCTCACTGGCAGTGGAGATTTTTTATCGCCCTCTGTAACGAATATTAATGTTCTGACAATTATTTGGTCCAGGAAAATTGGACATTTGCAAAAAAAAAAACAAATGCTGTGAAGTAATTTTTGAGGATATTCAAATGAAGAATATGATTAAAATAATTCATCGAAAAATAAAAAAACGGCTGTTCCTTTTAACACTGGCCTACACGTTAACTTTTTCGTTTATACGATAATTTCTTCGTGTAGAGATAAATGTAAACTTTTCAAGCGAAAATTTCGTTTAAAGTGAATACTCGGCATTACATCGGAATAAGACAGCAATTATTGTATCAATTTTTTAAGAATTGGGCCGGCAGCTTAAAAAAGTACTTGCAATGCCTTGTGGGTCATTATGATGATTTGTTTTTAAGAAATAAAGGAGGCCAGAGAAATTTTTTTAAATTTTTGGGAACTTTATGATTTCTATGAGTTGTCCAAAAAAATTAGCTATTTTGTAATTGTAAAATGCAAAATATTAGCATATTTGAAAAACAAAATCTCCAGCGTTTTCTCATAATCAGCTCTTCCATGTACAGACGAAGTTTTCAATATTTCAAATGGATCCGTGCAGTAGTATTGAATTTAAGAGGGGCACCGACTTTGAAAACGTGAGTTGTGGAAGAACACTTTTTAATTTTGAATAATACGTCAGGTTTCAGGTATGGTTGCTTAAACTGCTGTGTTTTCGTTTGTTTTGCTCCGATTCATCAAATTTTCAGATAATAATCTTGAAAGGTTATTCATTCGGAAGATCAAATTAAAAAAAGGTTTAAAAACCTTAGCCCCTAAAGAAATGGCAACGTTTGAAAGCTTATGGATAAAAAGTAGTAGAATAGTCCTCATTTTTATCGGTAAATTCATCTACTCTAAAGTAGTTTTAAAATAATGCAAAGTTCATGCGATATTTTTTAAAACTTAGGTTTAATGAATTCTAGTTTTTGCAAAATTAAATATTTTTTTTTACATATTTTTAGCTTTAAATTTAACGAGAAAAGATTGGGTATCGGTCGCCTTAATATCAGAGAACAATATCTTGATCTTGATGGATGGTTTCAATATGGAATGTGGTACGAGATCAAAGGTTTATTCAGAAAACCTCGATCTGGGAATATCACTAAGCCTTCCGGACAAATGCAAGGTCTCTCAGACAGATATTTTCGTAATTAATAAAACCGCTGACATCCAAGCAGACCTTCGAAAAACGTTCGGAAATATATGAACAGCATGACAGTTATAGAGACGTTGAAATGTATGACAGTGAGATCAAAATGTGTGAAGAGATGTATTGCTTCACTTATATGTACTAATTTACAGGCACAATATTAAGCAAAAATGGGTATTGGGTCACAGCGATATAAATGTGTGACAATGTGATAAGGGAAAAATGTCCCAGAATGGGTTCGGCAGCAGTAAGCAAGCCGACAATTATACACTTCGAACTGATGAACGCAATCGACGAAATTACGGCCATGGAAGCAAGTCCAAGTTGCAACTTAATTCTAAACTGTAGGAATTTCACACTCTCTCGGCGGTAGTAGACCGAACTAGGGTAAGGGCACTGTTTACATACGAAAGACGATCGATGACAACTCTCATAGGAGTCCTACGGTTCGCTGCTTTGCAGACACTATGGCGGTGCCCATAGGTATCCCGTACAGAGATTACTGTAGATGGTGCCAGCACGTCAAAGAAGGTAAATCAGAGCAACATTTTCTATGGTCTTCCAGAATACAGATTTACCGATCTAGCAGATGTAACTCTTAAACTTTGTTGAAATGTTGGACAGCTTCCGAATCGCTCGAATTAGTTCCGATAACCATAAAGGATTTCAGTTAAACAACTCCAACAAACTGCCTATACCTTTCTTTTATCTATCTATATAATTTCTTCATCTTTCTCCCCTATAACTCTTCCCCCTCTCAATGGCCTGGCGACGATTTTAAGATTTGTATTTTTAAACTAATAGTTTTTCCTTGGCTAAAATCGGACATATAGTTTAGTTAACAAAAAGTTTAGGGAATTTTTAAAAGTAGTCTGAGAACCAAAGTTTCCAAGCTTTGATATTCAGGGCTTGGCTAAAGTTAGACCAATGGGGTTTTAATTTTAGACGTTAGCCTGAAACACTTTTATTAGACTTTGAAGATTATGTTGCAAATTATTGTTCTTATGTAATTTGCGACGATTTCAGCATTTTTATTTTTAAACCTATAATTTTTCCTTGGCTAAGTTCGGCCATACAGTTTAGTTAGCAAAAAGTTTAGGGAATTTTTAAAAGTTGTCTGAGAGAAAAAGTTTCCATGCTTTGATATTTAGGGCTCGGCAAAAGTTAGACATAATGGGTCTTAATTTTAGACGTTATCTAGGAAACACTTTTTTTAGTTTAAGAGAGATTAAGTTGCAAAACTGCAAGTTCATCTATGATCAGTTCTGATAACAACACTATATATAAGTCTGTGGGAAGGGTCATTCAAATCAGACCAGCCTGTTAAAAATGCTATTTATATTTCCAAAAAAGGATTTTCCTGTAAATTGTACGTAGAAATTAAAACGCGAGAAAGTTCTATTGTTAGTCCCCATTCTCTACTAGGCAATCTTACTTGCTCCAATTTTTATTTCTCCATTTACACGAGACAACTTTATTTGCCGCAGCTCTCAGTTTGTAGAAGAGAGAGGTAAGGGGAATGGAAAGAGAAAAACATGCCTTTTGTGCTTTTGGTAGTGTGAAGTTGGCTGCAGATTATTTAAGTATTTTTACACACAAAAATCAGAACGAGAAAATCACAGAATGTAATAAAACGCGATACAGTTCTATTGTTATCCCTCATTCTCTACTAGGCAATTTTACTTGAGCCAAATGTTATGCCCCCATTAGCCGCAACTCTCAGTTCGTAGAAGAGAGAGGTAAGGGGAATGAAAAGAGAAAAGGCTTGCCTTTTGTGCTTTTGGTAGTGTGAAGTTGGCTGCAGATTATTTAAGTATTTTTCCACACAAAAATCAGAACGAATAAAGCACAGAATGACAGAAAAGCTAAATATGAAAACAAAAATTGGGAATCATAAAAATTAACGCAAGTAAAGTTGCCTCGTGTAAACTATGATTCCCTATTGAACTTGCCTTCTGTGTTCACGCAAGGCAATTTAATTTCGGCAATTTTTGTTTTCATTATTGCTTTTTCTGATATTCGGTGATTTAATAGTTATGATTTTTGTATGAAAAAATACATGAGGAAAATAAAAACTGGGTTATTCAATTAATTATAATTTTACTTTTAAAATAAATGTTATAAAAACAAAAAGTTAATATAATCTTGAGCCAATTTTACACTACAAAAAACACAAAAGGAATTGCCAGTACGAGCAAATATTTTATCCTTCCATTCCACTTACCTCTCTCTCTCTCTACTACAAACTGAGAGTTGCGGCAAGTAAAATTGCCTAGTGTGAATGGGGACTAAATGAAGATTTTAAATTTTTTATTCCCCTTATTTCCGATTTTTTATCTTTCCCGTGACAAAAACCTGTACGTGTACGACAACATTTTCCATTGGGTCTACTTACTCTCGCATGGGGTTCTTTCGCAGAAATGATGCTTTAAACACATAGACGACAGCAAGCAGCACGACGACTGACTTTAAATGTCGTTGGCGACATTTGTCGTTGTGCTGCCACCTTTTAAAATATTTTGAGAACGGCAGCAGCAGCGTAAACAGCTGATATTGTTTTTTTGACAGAGCAATGTATTGGAGCAATGTATTTTTCAGTGATGCCAATATGACGTTTATGAGGCACACAAACAAACGATTTATGTTCTACATAATAATTTATTGTAATCGTGTGCACCCTTCATAGGAAATAGACCGTACATCAGATTGACAGTTTCGTTGCAAAATACATAGTCTGGTTTTACACGGACAATTATAATTGTCGCCATTGTTCCCCGTTCCATACTTCTTACCTCTCTCTCCAACCAACTCAACAATCGTGACAATTATAATTGTCCGTGTAAAACCAGACATAGCTCACTCACTATGCAGCAATCGGATGTTTCGTGTATTTTCCCCAGTAGTGAAGCCGAAGTATCAGATAAGAAGCACATTGAAAAAAAGATTCCGGAACAGAGTATTTTATATATTATATGTTTTATTTTCATTATAGTTTGTTTATTAATGAGTGGATTGAATAGATTGCAAAGAGGCAGGAAATATTTAAAAGGCGAAGCCATATTTTGGCATACCCCCGGACGAAGACCGGCTTCACAAGAAATCTTTATATAGCGAAATTATATTTTAGCATACCAAGAAGATATATAAAAACACCTTGACACCTTGAACATTTAATAAATCCCAAAATGTTTGACGCAAATTTTCAGTTTTTAGTTAAACGCCTTTAATCTCTAAATTATTACAACTACTTTAGTGCATTACCAACACTGTATCTGATATTGTCGCCTTTCAAAATAGAAATTAGTTTATATTGGCGACAACAGCAACGGCTGCTGTGCCGTCGTGCTGCTGTGACGCCGTCAAAGTAATCATTTTCATATAAACGTGTGTGTTTTAATTTTGACAGGTTGTCGCTCGCTGCTTGCTGTCGTCTATGTGTTTAATGCATGACTCTATTCGGCAAGAATTGAAAGTACTCTCTTTTATTGAATAATACTCTTTTTCATGACAAAAAAAAACTTACCAACCACATCAGTATTCCAAACATCGCCCGGCGAGTGAATGTAAAACTCGTACATGAGAACGAACATACCTACAGACAGGCGTACTAACAAACATACATATTTACGGGTATTTCTTTCTTTATGTCCATTCTTTGTTGAGTTGTTGCCTCTATTTTTGCTACGCCTTTTGCCTTTATTTTTAAAATTCAATACATGAACTCGCCACTCCATGTGTGACCGAACAGGCTGCCAGCTTGCCTTCACAGCCCCTGTACCCTATGGTAGCTGCCGCTGCTGCTTATGATGGCGCGGTGCTGGTGGTACGTTTGCGCGCATGCGCATCATCATCATCGTGCACATTCGTGCAGCATTTGCTGTATTTTCCATTTTTTTTTCCTTCCACAGGAGAATAGCACAATAAAGAATACAAGCCAAGAAAAACAAAAAAAAATAAACGAAACGTCTCGTTTTCAAGAAAACAAGTTCACAATACGAGGAGAAGACATGTTGTGGAAATTAAACACAGAACTCGGCTCAACTTGTGACTAAATACTCGACTAACAACTGCACTTTTATGCCAAACCAGTGGACCGGCCGCCCTCCATGTACCCTCGACGAATGCGCCGCCGGGCGCGTATTGTGGTGGTGCGCGTTACGATGCGATGCACGAGTAAAATTGACGTTGAAATGAACTGAATTGGCAAACTACTACTACTGTTGCCGGCTTTGATGGTCGGACGGACGAACGGACAGACTGACTCACACGCTAATGTTGGATTACTTGTGTTATGCTTTGTTTGCCATACCTTTCGTTTACCTTTTATGCGAGCGTTTGCGAGGGAGATCTGATAAGATGGGCCAACTTTTAATTGTCTTTGTCTCAAAACTTAACGAAATTGGGTCACTTTCAAACTAGAAACTGGCGAAAGCGATTAAACAGATAAAACTTTACGAGATGGAGAAGCCTAGGAATATAAGATGGATAGGAAGATCTGGGCAATCTCTGGAAGACATACACTGTTCTTTTACGAGGAGCGTCACATCTGTTTTATATTTGTTTCTTTTCGTTAGAGAGGAACGGAAAAATCCTGAACTAAAAATGACACTGATTCAAACGAACTTTTTCTAATTACTGCTCAATGGGAGTTTGTCAGTCTTCAATCGGATGCGTCTCCTGGGGTCACTGGCGAATGCGAACTTGATGGAGAAGCTTAAGAATATAAGATGGGATTCATTGGAAGCCTTATAGTGTTCTCTTACAAGGAGCATCGCATCTGTTTTATGTTCGATTCTTTTCGTTAGAGGAACGGAAAAGTCCTTGACTAAAAATGACAAGCTGTCGGATACAAACGAACCTTTACTAATTACTGCCCGATAGGAGTGTGCCAGTCTTCAATCGGATGCGTCTCCTAGGGTCACTGGCGAATGCGATTAAACAGATAAAAATTTACGAGATGGAGGACCACATATATTTCCAAAAAAACGATTTTCCTGTAAATTGTAGGTAGAAATTAAAACGTGCCACAGTTCTATTGTTAGCCTTAGCATTCTCTACTAGGCAATTTTACTTGCGCCAATTGTTATGCCCCCATTTGCCGCAATTCTCAGTTTGTAGAAGATAGAGATAAGGGGAATGGAAAGAGAAAGAAAAATAACTTGCCTTTTGTGGTGTGTGAAGTTGGCTGCAGATTATTTAAGTATTTTTCCACACAAAAATCAGAACGAGAAAATCACAGAATTTCAGAAAAGCCAAATATGGAAACGAAAATTGGTACGCAAGTACAGATGCCTCGTTTAAACTATGATACCCTATTAAGTTTGCATCTTGTGTTGACGCAAGGCAATTTAATTTCGACAATTTTTGTTTTCATTATTGCCTTTTCTGATATTCTGTGATTTAAAAGTTATACTTTTTGTGTAAAAGAAGGAAGAGCTTAAGAATATAAGATGGATTCTCTAGGAATACTTTACAGCGTCCTAACTAAAAATCCTGGACTAAAAATGACAAACTGATTCAAACGAACCCTTTCTAATTACTGTTCGATAGGAGTTTGTCAGTCTTCAATCGGATGCGTCTCCTGGGGTCACTGGCGAATGCGATTAAACAGATGAAACTTGATGGAGAAGCTTAAGAATATAAGATGGGATTCATTGGAAGCCTTATAGTGTTCTCTAACGAGGAGCATCGCATCTGTTTTATGTTCGATTCTTCTCGTTAGAGGAACGGAAAAGTCCTTGTCTAAAAATGACAAGCTGTCGGATACAAACGAACCATTACTAATTACTGCCCAAAAGGAGTTTCCCAGTCTCCAATTGAATGCTTCCCAGTAATGGTTAGAGGTGAGATCCCTTATAGGCCAACTCAATCCTCAGCTCCCCTGGGCCAAAACTGGATAGAGGGGTCCCACGAAAAAGCAAAAAAAATGAAAAAAGTTAATAAATAATTTAAAGATGCGGCCAGGGAGTAACGATCCCATCACCAGCGGCGAATAGTAGTAGATTCGTCATTATCCAACGACTGCAAGACAAAAAGTTCAACGGGTGAATTGGCCTTCGTTGTCGATAAAATTACATGTTTCCTTCTAATCAAAGGCTTGAAAACCAAACATCGAAGTCTGAATCTCGGTAGATTCAAATGGTAACCCCAAGCTTCGAATGTTCCCAAGTGATAAATAAGGAATTTAATGTTACCGTGCAGGGAGTAATGACCCCGTACCGGCGGCGAATAGTATTCTTGCAGGCCACGAATAGTCGATAGCCAACGACTGTAAGACAAAAAGTTCAACGGGTTTCTCTTTACAAAGACTTGAAAAAAACACTCAGGTCCCAGTAGCGCCAGATTCGAATGGTAGCCTCAACCTACCAATGTTCCCAAAAGATGTCTCTGTTTATGAAAAATCTGATTATTAACATGAGATTCATAACACGGTCGTAAAGTCGCAGCTCAGCATTGGCCAGCTTGTCGATACAGTAAGCAACAGTTTTGCGAAGCTACGAAAACCCGCCAGAAACCAAGCTAGGGACACATCTGCGCAAGGTCATCCCATCAAAAAGGAAGATCAACCTCTACCATCTCTATGGAGGCTAGGAAAAGATTGATATCTCCGGATGAAGTGGACGCTACCAAACTTGGAAAAATTTCTAAGTTATAAACCAAGCTAGGGACACATCTGCGCAAGGTCATCCCATCAACAAGGAAGAGCGACCTCTACCATCTCTATAGAGGCTAGGAAAAATTGATATCTGCGAATGAAATGGACGCTACCAAACTTGGGAAAATTACTAAGAGGCTCCTTTTAAGAAACTAAGAATGCTATGACACGACTTAAAGGTATGTATCGGCTTCATTCCGGGGGTACTTTAAAAGCTATAAGACGACTCTATCAGGACTGTCATAGAAACTAATGTTGTCACTACTGGTTTTGAAAACGATAAGAAAAATTGCTTTGGTGTCATGAAAACCAATGTTATCGGTTTTATCAGCAACAGCTGATTCGAACATTGGTTTTATTTACATTCGAAATGGACAAAGCCAACTTGGTTTCATGACAGCAAATGAAACCAACATTGGTTTGCAAAAACGACAATAAGCAAAACCGTATCTGTTCCTAGGCGAAGGTTATGATACCGAAAAGTCTTATACCAGAAACTACTGGGCGTTGATTTAGCCTCGAGCTTCTCCAGAATGGTTAGCTTGTTTGCTCAAACTAATGACTTGACACAAGGCCAAAAAAATTAAAAAAAATCGCATGATCGCGAGGCCCAATTTATAAATGCTGAGATCATCCGGTCGCTTTATCCTTCACACTTCGAGAGCTGCGTTAGTTGTTTGGTATGTGGGTACCATACCTCGACTATATCGATGTTGTCGAGCTCTGTACAAAGGTCGGCTAACATCGCTCTTTAGCGAGAAGCACTAACGGTAAAACGTTGTCTTCTTCGTCATTTCGAGAGCGATAGGATCCGATTATGCCATAAAACGACACTAAGCAGTCAATCAATTGGGAATGCAGTAATATTTTTTGAGCTCATTTGGATTGTGTTCGCTCCAAGAATGACAACATTCCTGCTAGTCATAGCCACGGAGCCGAAAATGAATCTCGCCTCACAACATTTCTTGATTTTAATTGACAAACTCACGTTGGTGTTTACAAGAACCAAAATTCGATTATCCGGCCAACATTTCTTGTTCATAATTACCAAACTCACGTCGTTGTCTAAATGGAATCCCATCACACAAGAACCAAAATTCGTTTATCCGGTCAACATTTACTGCTCTTAATTTGAAAACTCATGTCGTTGTCTATATGAAATCTCATCCTACATGAACCTTAATTCGGTTGTCCGGCCAACACTTTTTGCTCCTAATAGACAAACTCACGGCGTTGTCTATACGGAATCTCATCACACAGTAACCAAAATTGCGTTACCCGCCCAACATTTCTTGTTTTTAATTTGCAGACTCAAGGCATTGTCTTTGCCAGACGGCTTCGTCGTTTGCAGCGTCCGCACAATCTTCTCTGGGTTGTACTGACCGGATCATGAACTTTCACTCTGAGTATTGTATCGCGACGTATACACCACTTTTCCGTCTGAGGAACTAAGAACAAATTGAATAAACTGTATCGGTTATCGAACCCGAAATTTTTTTCCATAGGTTTTTTTTTCTTTTTCAAGAGCATCTTGACATATTGCCAATTTTTCTGTGTTTGGGTCAAATTTTTCTCCATAACAGCTGATAAATCTGTGCTGCCATTTTTTAGAACTTTCCAAATGAATTTGGGAGCACTCTGATGGTTTTCCTGACCTCCGTACCTAATGTAGACCAGAATTTTGGACAAATAACAGTTTTTAGAGTCAAGTGTAAGAACGTAACTAACTTTAACTCTCAATTGTCATACTTCTCTCGTTCATTTAAACTCTCTTCGTCAAGTCAAACACTAAGTACCCGTATCGATTTTGTTTGCTGGCTGTTTACTGAACAAAGCTTGAGTTCAAACTGATGATACAGAGTTCGTATGATCGGCACTGGTAAAAAATACCTAGGAAACTGTGATTTGTATACTTTACCGAATGCTGATCTCTTGTATGGAATTTCTACCAAGCGAAGCTTAAGGACGTGCTAAAGCGAAACAAGTTGGCTCAGATGTTTGCAATCCTCGAAGGAACTCCCTTTAGTAATCGGTGTACCCAAAGTGAAGCGATTTTTACACCATGCAGTTCGGTTTCGCTATAGCACGTCCATAAGGCTCGCTTGGTAGAAATTATGTTTAAAGGGGACGACTGCGTTGGAAAAACGAGTTGGTGTGAAATCTGTTTTTTTTTTTCTTTTTGCTACTAATTTCCGACACTGTTTATGCATTCTTATTGTGGAAGTTAATGTCTCAAGTATGAATTGATCGTTATTACTTTTTGATCAATAATAAGTATCTGCCTTTTTGTGCGATCCTCGTACTTGGGTTTTATAACTCCTACTGTTTGTACGTATATGTGAATATTTTTGATTAGAACTTGCAACTGTCCAAAACTAAAACTTCTCAGTCCTCCTCTCAGTTGTGGATTCTTTTATTCCCCTGCATTCAACCATCCATCCATCCATGGGACATGGGATGGATGGCATGAATGTTTCATGGTTCGATGCGCTGCAGTTGATACGTTTTTCTTGCGTCGTCGTCTTTTTGGCTTTCAGTCTGATTTCATGGGGAGTTGTTTCATTTTTTTGTGTACAAAACTTTTATTTTGAATGGAATTTTGTGGCGGTTTGGTTTTTTTGGCTGTCGTGTAGATTCGATTTAAAAAAAATACTGATTTTCATGTGAATCTTTGGGAATTGTGCTGCGTTGTCTTATTATGACGATGAAGTATATTTAATGCGTAAAGGTAAATTAAATTTATTTTTTGGTATAGTTGACCGATCCATCAAGACCGATTAGAACAAGAACCATGTTTGAAATCTATTAGGTAAAGTCAAAGATGACTTGAAATGAATTGCCTATACTGAGCCGAAAATACAATGATTTTTTTAACCAATTGTTGGGTAAATTTTTCAAAAACATAATTAGTAAGTTAATTTAATATTAATTGTTCTTAAAAAAGGTAACCAATAATTAATAATTAGTTAACTTACAAAATTATTTCAATAAAAATCTTCGTAGTTAAAAATATTAACAATTTCAATGTTAAATTGAACATATATTGTTTCAATAAATTAAAAATGAAATTTTAATATTAACAATTGTCATGGTTAATTCAACCATAGAATAGTTATGTTAACTATTATTATTGTTATATACCAGTCAACAACAAAATGTTCAAATTAACCTTATATAACGTAGACTCCAAAGCATGTTTATTAATGGTTAAGTTTACCTTATATAAGGTAAGTTTTCTTCTCAGTGTATGTAAGACTAAGTAATAGCTGGAGTTTCCTGACTAATATCTCAGCAAACAGTCGTTTTTCCTTAAGTTGCCAGAAGAAGTCGTTGATAACCATATAAGTTTTGGAGCTAAAAGGTAGATAATCGAAATATATGCTTATTATTCGGATCCGTTTCGAAATACTTTAACATGCTGATGACATTGGAGGAAAGTACCTGGAAGCAGATATGAAACCCAAGAATGAGTACTTATTTGTAAGCATACACGAGCTCAAGAATAAGTAGTCTGAGGGCGAGAGACTAACTTTTGAAAAAATATTGACATAAATAAAAATATACTTCTGCTAGGATTTGAACATAGAACACTTCGCACACAGAAACTATCCCCTGCGCCACAGCCGGTCATACTAGAGGATAGTTAAATGTTAAATTCTCTTTACAGCCCTCATAACTAAGTTTTAAAATTTACGATGCTGTCTACAAGCAAGTAAAATCGAGCGAGAACTAAAGAACGAAATTGTGTTTAGTGATCGGCCTTGTACGAGTAAAGAACTACTGATGACTTCTTATCCATTTTTATCAGGAAGTATTTTTTTTTTAAATAATGCAGAGGGTAATATTGGTAAGTGGTCATTACCTTTCAATGCAAATGGTAATAAGTTGTACTTAAAGTTTTGCTGGGTATATTTGTAGATATTTAGTGCGTCTCCACTAACGATCATGTGGAATTATCGTCGGCTGCGGCTCGGGGAGCGTATTTAGGGCGCTATATGGTCAAGGCAATAATAGTGGTTGGTTGTGAGTATCATACTATGGTTGTATGTGAAACATATTATAGTTGTGGGGATCATAATATGGTGGTGTTGATCATGTTATTGTTGAGTGTAAATCATACTATGGCTGTGTTGTCAATCATACTATGATTGTGAGGATCATAGTATGGTTGTATTTAAATCATACTATTGTTGTACCACAACCATATACCCAACAATAGAATGATGCTCATCGAATATTGTTATCCTAACCATACTTTGTTCTACGTGTAGAGCCCAAACAATTTTTGTAAATATTAAGTGCGTCTTCACAAACGATCAAATAAAATTAACGGAAGCTGCAGCGCAGGGTGGGTATTTAGGGCATATATTGAGTGGGTCTCAACTAGCGATCATGTAAAACAATCGGCGACAGCGGCGCTGTTGTTTCTGATCGGCAGCTGCTTGATCTCTTCAAAAATAAGGGTAACCGGCGGCGGCTTCAACATCGGCTCATTGTTTTTTCAATCCAAAAATAGAAGTTTTCACAACTACGAGCAAATATATATAATGTAAAATAAATCAACAATCAACTTTTAGGTAAAATTAATGCGTTTTGCTTATGTTACTCCGGAATTATGTCAGTAAGAAATATTTGAATTTAGTGCAGCTATAAAATATTCAACATTTAACACAGTTTCTTAGAGTAGTACGATTCATAGGCAGCGGAGTGCCGCCGTCCTGGACCTGTAAGTCATGCTTCCTCAATAACACTGCAGATATATGTTGAGCAAAGACTGGGGAAGAGTACTTCCTTAGTGGTACTTTTTAGTCCCTTAAAGGAAAACTTTTTTCTCATGAAAGTTTTAGTTGGCAAAACTGTTTTTATTCTGTTAGCATTTGCATGTGGAATTGCTACAGACGTATAGAACTTGGTACAAAAAATTAAGCAGACCCAATGGCTTTATTCAGAAGCTACAAATCATTTTTGGAACATTAACTTTTTATAGATTTTTAGAACAGTTTATTATGTAGTACGCTGAATGGCATCTACCAAAATTTTAAACATGCAACTTTTTCCTAAATTGGTCTGCATCCGAGGAAGAGTATTTTAAGATTTCTCGAAATAAAATAGTAAGCGAATTATATTAATCAATATAAGTATATCGCACCATTTCTGCATTAGAACATTTTTTAAAATGTTTTTAAACTATCTGTTTAAGTTGATTTAAATATTGACATACCCCCATCTCGTGCACAAGAACTTCAATAAGGGAGCGGACATAACCTCTTTAATAAATTGATCATTTTTGGTCCGTAATCGATAATAATCTAGGGCACACTGAAGCTATTTTTCTCACGCTGCGTTTGTCTTACTTTCCGGTGTTCTAAAAACCACTGAAATATATGTTGATAATTTACAAAAAGTAAACGATATTGCATTATCAGCTTAGAAAAGCCGTTTTATAACTTTTTTGTGGGGTTTTGAAGTTTATTTTAATGGTTTTTAGACTGCCGGAAATCGAAACATACGCAGCGTTTTGAAATCAGCTGTTTTACAATTTTTTCTCGTAGTAATTTGATTTTTCGAATTTAAAATTCGACAAAGACAATTCTTGAATATTGTTAGGTTAAAATTCTATATCAAACATAACCTCTTTAAAAAATTGATACCTTTTGGTCCATAATCGATAATAGTCTAGGGCACACTGAAGATTTTTTTCTTACGCTGCGTTTGTCTTACTTTCCGGTAGTCTGAAAATACTCGCATATGTTGATACTAATTTATCAAGAGTAAATGATATTGCATTATTGGCTTAGAAAGCCATTACATAATTTTTTTGCGGCGTTTTGAAGTTTATTTTAATGGTTTTTAGACTGCCGGAAATCGAAACATACGCAACGTTTTGAAATCAGCTGGTTTACAATTTTTTCACGGATTATTTTGAATTTTTAAACTTTAAATTCGACAAAGACAATTCTTGAATATTGTTAGATTAAAAAGATCCATATCAAACATTCATAAAAATATATTTGGCATTTTCTTTCAAGTGACTATGACAGTACATAGAGCGAACTATTTATTTGTTGTTGGGCTAGTGCCTGTACCTTGTTTATATTACCATTTCTGCGCATATTTTTAAGCCTGTGAAATCTGCAACAATTTTAAAAACATGTTATCAGTTTATTCCTGCCTAATGAAGGAATCCACAATTTGTTAAAACATAAAACCTTATAAAGTCTTTTCAATGACATTAAGTACTTGTCAAGGATACAGCATATCAAATAATCCTTGTGTCCTTGACTGAAGTGTTCAGCTGTTAATTTGAATGAAATTAAAAAATCCCATTTTTTTCTTGTGTCCTTGACTAAAGTGTTCAGCTGTTAGTTTGAATTGAATTAAAAAATTCCGGCAATTAGACAATGAGTACTCGGTCCCTCTCTAATCGAAATCCCAATAGGAGTAGGCCAGTCTGTTGTTCTGTGTGCTGGATAAAATCCTATTTTACCCTTAAATAAATAACAATGGCTTATCTTAATTATGAAACAAAATATGACAATTCGCTCCTTTACGCTTACCCAAATGTTCATTTAATTAAGCCAAGCATAAAAGGATCTAGCACCACCACAATTATAGGGTTGCTGAGGTTCCGACCGAAATGTGGCACTTGAGATACGAGTACAACAACAATTACCTCTTCAACAGCAGCTTTATCGATGAAATAATGCCTACAGATGTTTTCTGTTTCATATTTGTGTCGTTGTTTTTTTTTGTTCCAAAAAATGTGGTTTGATTGGGAAAGTGTGCCCCTCGCCGCAAACCAAATTAGGGATGAGTTGCTGAAGAACGAAAAAAATGCAGCATGCCACCACATGCCTGCGACTTCAGTCTCAAAACTCTCAAGCGCGGCGGCAGAACTCTGGGGTAGAAATGATAATAATACCCGCAACTTGAATAACCAACAACGTTTAAGCCATTAATAACCACAGCGGCGGAGGGACGGTCACAGCGAACGTCAGTCGTCAGTGAGAGTCTGCAAGTATTTAAAGAAAAATTGAAAGAAAAAAAAAACACACACATGAGATAATGAAATTTCGTTACCATAAAAACTTTAGCCATACATTAACTACCCGTCCCTTAATCGTGTGTGTATGTGTGTTTGTATGTTACAATAAATAATTAAAAATTTTAATTCGCGATTTTATTCCTTTCGAGTCACACATACTTACGTACGCACGTGCATTCACATGAATGGCAAACACGGCAACCAGTTTGCAGGCGCAATTCGTCCCCTGCAATTGTCAGCAGCATCGCCAGTCATTCTTGGATATCGGCGGCATTATTTACGTGGGCTTAGCAAAAGTTTGCCAAACTGTAGAGCGTGAGAATATTTAGGCAATGATTGAAAGAAACTAATGATAGTTATGTTTTTGCCCTATGCTCCACAGGGAGTTAAGTGGAAATAAAGAGATGTTGCACTGAACATGCATATTTTGTGTTCGTTTGTTAAAAAATGCTACCCTTTAAACATACCAACCATTACCCGCGAAAAAGACGTAAGCTCCACTCGCTTTTTAATGAAATTCGATAGAAAATTGTACTACGCTCATAAGCGTAAATATTAAAATTTAAATTGTATCGGAATCCATAAGGTAAATTAATAAAAACCAAAAAAAACCCTCTTCTGTAAAATATTCTTAATGGCCCTTACGTCTTTTTCGCGGTTTAGGGTCCGATATTTTGATTCTGAATTTAAAGTAGAGTCTTTAAGTCATTCTGAATTTAAAGTAGAGTCTTTAAGTCGAGCTAAAATGTCATACTTTCTGTCCTCTATCATGTCTATAGTGCAAAACTCGCAACACCATAAAACAGCTAATGTCGACTGAGCTGTATTTCCAACAGACCCAAAGCGAAAAGAATCAAGCTACAAGAGATGTCATCGGCGAATTCAAGCTCATGTGCATGAGTAAAATAGACATAGCATCATTAGATAAGAATAAAATAATAAATGCATTAGACAAAATGTATAAATATCTTTGAACTTGTTTAAGTTGATCCTCAGTAACACTCTGCGACAAATGGTAAGGGTCAGTGATCGGTTTGGAATGAAACCACCGGGGAAAGTTATATTGGTAAAAAAAAGTCAGACGTGTTCCAGCGTTTCGCTGGGTCTCATCTAGGAATCGAGATATATCGATTTGAAGTTAGTAAGTATCGTATAGGGGAATTTGTCACGTTTTAGGCTCTTTTGTTTGACATAACTCGAGAACCACTCGTCCGATTTAGCTGAAACAAATTTAGAAAAATTAAGAATTACAATTCCTCTAATCTGTTCTTAAACCGTTTTCCTACTTAAGCAACAGTTTCGCAATTATAAATAAATGTATGAAAAAAAAATTATTTTTGCCTAAAAATTAAAAATTTTTTTTTTTTAATTCATAAAAAATCCAAACGGTAAAAAGTGTCAAGTCCTATTACTTTCACGTAAAGTCACATAACCTATGACCAAAATGAGACATAAATCATGAAAATCGATGCACGCGTTTCTCATGTATTCAAATTCCCCTATACGATACTTACTTACTTCAAATCGATATATCTCGATTCCTAGATGAGACCCAACGAAACGCTGGACACGTATGACCTTTTTTTGACCGATATAACTTTCCCCGGTGGTTTCATCCCAAACCGATTGTGGCTGTCGCACAGTGTAATAAAGGGGATAGAACCTATGTCAGATACATAGTTTACGAGGGCGACCGCAAAAGTAACTGGCCTGGCACATTTTCTGTTTTACTAGCAACTTTTTTTGTTTTGTTTTTAAAAGCAATATTTTACAAGCCATCTGTCAAAATTTCCGAAATATTTAATGATTATTTCTTTGTTACAGGTGATTGAAGTAAACAAGTTTTATAATTTTTTAAAAATGGAAAATAAAGAGTTTCGTGCGGTAATTAAACACTTTTATATGAAAGGTTATACGCCACAATTAATCAAAGATGAATTGGATTCTGTTCATGGTGATAATGCACCATCATACTCCACCGTGAAATCCTGGGTTCAACAATTTAAAATGGGTCGTTAAAGTACGGAAGATGAACAACGCTCTGGAAGACCGAAAAACTGCTACTACTATTGAAAACATTAGAAAAATATTTAATGAAGTGACTAAAGATAGACGAATAGTACTCAGAGAACTTGCTGATATTGTTAAAATACACGAAAAACAAGTTTGGAGTATTTTACATGATGAACTCCACAGGAAAAAGCTATCCGCAAGATATGTGCCGCGTTTGTTGACTTTGCCCCAAAAAGTCGTCCTGTTGGACCAATTCCGAGGGGCTTTAAGCGATTTTATCAGCATAATCCAATAGATTTCTTGCGCCGATTCATAACTGTTGATGAAACATGGATCCATCACTACATCCCAGAATGCAAAGAACAGTCAAAACAATGGTTGGTAAAAGTGGTCCCAAGAAGGCGAAAACTGTTAAGTCAGCAGGAAAGTAATGGCCACAGTATTTTGGGATGCAAGGGGTATAATATTATTGATTATCTTGAGAAAGGAAAAACTATAAATAGTGAATATTATTGTGCATTATTGGTTCGGTTGAGTGAAGAAATCAAGATAAAACGACCGCATTTAGAAAAAAGTTTTTTTTCATCAAGATAATGCTCCTTCACACACTGCATTTTTAACTCAACAAATACTGGCCGAATTACGATTTGAAATTGCTCCGCATCCACCATATAGTCCAGATTTAGCTCCTTCTGATCATTTCTTGTTTCCAAATTTAAACAAATTTCTCGGTGGCAAAAAAATGTTCGTCCAATAGCGAGCTTATTGCTGAAACTGAGGCATATTTAGAAGGTCTGGAAAAATCTTATTTTTCGGATGGAATTAAAGAACTTGAAAAACGTTTGATGAAGTGTATTGAGTTGGAAGGAGATTATGTTGAAAAATAAATAATAATAATTCCAAAAAAACGGTTCTTTTTATGTTAGGCCAGTTACTTTTGCGGTCGCCCTCGTAAAGTGGCATCGGTTGCGCGTCGACGGATTTTTACTCAGCTTAGTCACTGCCAATTTTAAAGGCTGAAATCGAACCTATGCAATGCAATCTGTCAGAAACGATACCCGAAGTTTGAAAGATACGTATCTACACAACACGAAGTTTGAGATACGTATCTATACAACACAAAGTACGTAAGAACCTGTGTAACAATAAGATTGTCGTATCCAAAGCACGTCGACCTCATGAAGACTTTTTTTATATCCCTCACCCCACTGGGTAAGAGTTTACGGACATTTCTGCTGACTCTCATTATTTTCCTCTATCTACTGATCTAAGAAACTCGACTTCCTTAATATATTTGTATACCCAGTAAACCAAATTGGCCGCCAATGTCTGATATCAGACAATTCTGAGCAATATCTGAACTCTATCGAGAACTCTTACCGCAATCGTTACGAAGTCTGTTCGGTTTGTCTGAGGATTTTTTTTCAGAGAAGTTGTTCGTGTCAACCCTCTCATATGTTTTTCGTTACGAACTCGTAAAGAATTCTGATCGAAACATTTTGCCGATGGTCGTTCAGAATTCTGACCGAATTTTGAACGTTTGGTTTGCTGGGTAGTTATACAAATAATCCCAGGTACGGACAAATGACTTTTAAAGTCATTTGAGCCATGTGCGCCTGACCTGTCTGTCTGTGCGGCTGGTTCCAACGATAACTTTTGAAAGGAGCTAGCAACATATTTAAATATTTTTCCAATAACTGCCTATGGGATTGAAAATAGGGAATATTATATAAATATTAAGTATATAAAGGGTGTTTTTTATTGAGGTATAGAACTTCGAATTGAAATAAAACACAAGAAAATCGTTTTAATGTCCATCAATTTGGCTTTATTGGAAGCATAATTTTATGCCATTAATGTTTAAATATGATTTCGGGCATGTGGCAGCCGCGGCTGGGTCGAATAAAGCCAATTCTACAGGTCCAATTTTCAACCACTTTTTCGAGCATATGGGGCCGTATGTTGGCAATAACGCCACGAATGTTGGCTTCCAAGTCCCCTAACGTTTCTGGTTTGTTGGCGTAGACGAGCGACTTCACATATCCCCAAAGAAAATAATCCAATGGTGTCAAATCACACGATCTTGGTGGCCAATTGACAGGTCCATTCCGCGAAATTATGCGCTCATCGAATGTTTCCTTCAATAATTCGATTGTGACGTGCGCTGTGTGGCATGTAGCGCCGTCTTGTTGGAACCACAACTCATCCACATTCATGCCATCCAATTCGGGAATAAAATAGTCGGTTATCATGGCTCTATACCGGTCTCCATTAACGGTAACTGACTCTCCAGCATTATTTCGGAAGAAGTATGGCCCAATGACTCCACCAGCCCATAGAGCACACCAAACAGTCAGTTTTTGTGGATGTAATGGCGTCTCAAGGGTCTCATGTGGATTCTCTTCACTCCAAATGCGGCAATTTTGCTTGTTGACGTAGCCATTCAACCAATAATGAGCCTCATCACTGAACAAAATTTTGTGATGAAAATCAGCATCGAGATGAATCTCATTTTCGGCCCATTTTGCAAGCGTTGTTCTTTTGTCAACCTGTTCATGATGAAATGGCAAACCAAACTAAATATTAATCACTTGACAGCTGACAAAATGGCCGCCAGTTAAAAAAGTGATGCCAACTTAAAGTTCTATACCCCAATAAAAAAACACCCTTTACATACCCCTACCACACAAATGTACCATAACGCCTTCTTCTGGTATTCTTGAAATATCTCGAATGCTATTAATAAGATCTAAATCAATACCGAAGAAATGGATAATAAACTTAACTTAGTGGCAAATAGTTGAACTCCTAGCCACGCCCTTTCTGGTACCACACAAATAAATTAAGTTTAGCGCAGATTGGAACCCACACAACTAGTCACCCAGTGCATCTAACTTGTGAACCGCTTTATATTTTTATAACGGCTTTATACAGGTTTACGAAAAGAGTAGACTACACACCACATTCTGGTTCCTCTATTTCGTATTCTAATATTATTTTTTATACTATTTATTCGATTCTGCTGAAAATTAGTTATGAGACAATAAGAATATATATTAGACTAGCTGACGAAAATTAGGAGCCTTAGCCACGCTACTAGCCGAGCGGGGATTAATACTTAATGCATGAATTTCCCTTGAATTTTGTTTCCTGTAATATTCTTATTTTATCTTTGTTTGCGCACAAAAAAGGGGATGCCACGCCCATTTCAAAGCCTTCCACTCAAATTACCCTTATTAGATTTAGATAAAATCGATACTATTCGGGTAATAGAGGATGTAGGGAAGAGAAATTTCAATTACATATATGGGTGAGGGTATATGTAAGTCGGATCAACCGATTAAAATTTTTTTACCTTTTTTTAACTTAAATTAATTAACACTGATGAATTGTAAAAAAAACTTGTCTTTCGTTAAAATGAAGATGCAAGAGTTCTCGAGCCGATTAATAGAGCTAAATAGTGGTTAATGCAAAGGAGTCACGACACACGTTGTAAAAGAAAATCTATAGATGGATCAGAATGTGAAGTCTCTGTAGGGTTGGTGAAGGTAAATTCTATTTCGATGTTGTTTAAAGAAAATTCGAAAAGTGAGATTTACGACAGTAGTTCTCATACGTTTGGTGAGAAGTTCGGCTTTTTCTTTTCAACAATTTCAGCTAAAGCTTTTTGATGAAGGTCGTCACGGATCCGTAATCGCGATAAAAGCAGGGGGCAGCCACGATATGCCACTTTGTAAAAAACGTATCTTCTATTTAAATGTAGATGCAAGAGGTCTAGAGTCGGGTAATCGCTGTAAAAATTAATTATTTGAATAAATAAAATTACGCTTCGTTTATTCATTATTGTGAAAATCAGTCGCATGTGGTTGAAGACTAGCTTTAATCAATCAAATCTGAATGCCAAATGCAATGCATGACTGTGGATAATATTCTCTCTTAAAAAACTACAGCGTTTTGCCTCGTAAGATAAAATATAATTCAATTTCATTTTAAAGACCCGGGCACACTGAAGCGTTTTTCCTAACTTCCGGAAGTCTGAAAAAGACTAAAGTATATATTGAAAACACTGAAAAAGTTATGTGTCGTCTTATAAAGGGCCTGTCATGAATTTTGCCTTGCAGCAAGGCATTCTGAAGAGGGTTGTCACGGACCCGAAATCATGATAAAAGTAGTGTGCAGCCACGAAAATCAATGTGACTTTGCCATTTTGTTAAAAACTTGTCTTCTATTTAAATATAGAAGCAAGAGGTCTTGAGCCGGTTTAATCCCTGTTCAATGTGTAAAAGCAAAAGACCGAAATAAAACAAACGAGCTAAACAGTTTATTTTAATGATTTTTAGATTGGCGTTTTTTTGTACATTTTGTACATTTTGAACGTTTATTTTAATGATTTTTAGATTGCCGTTTTTTTGTACATTTTGAACTTTTATTTTAATGATTTTTAGATTTCCGTAAGTTAAAAAATACGCAGCGTAAAGGCTTCACTGTGCCCGGACCTTTAATCTGAAGTCACCATAACCTGACTTTTTAGAGAATCTCTATCTGCTGTGATCCAACCACTGAACATACCACAGCAGAGTATAAAACCGATTTGGATCCAAAAGGTGACACAGAGATATCTGTTCAAATTATTTACAATCGTCTTAAACATTAGATATTTTTCCAAGACTTACCGTTAGCCACAGATAGACTATATCTTGGTCCAGAATTTCTTGATTATAGATCCACGGTCTATCGCATTAAGTGAAAACTTGCACGGCTATTGTAATAAAACCTAAACAGCTGCTTCACTGTGTGCGAGGCTTAATTTTACAATCATGGGATTTAATCAGTCTTCTGGTTGCATAGAACTAAAGGTGGGATTTCCAAGATTTTCTTGTCCACTTCCACTACTGCTAGCTTGAAAGTGATATCACAACTGTTTACCCCACCAAAAAATCTGGAGAACTTTTGCCAGACCCGTCGCCAATTGACTTTTGCGTCTTGTTTTTCCTGCTGCTACAAAATATGTTTTTTTATATTATTCTCCCATTCTATAACTTTTTTATATCGCAAAAATACCGGTTTAATACACTTCACATGTTTGGGTTTTGTCTTCTTTTCTCCATTACTCGTATACTACGGAGATATTAATCGCAGACACTGCCATCACCATCACGTCGTCCTCATCATTGGCATCTGCTGCGCGGCTGCTTCAGCTTTGTTGCATTGTCGTCGTGCCCTGCTTTCTTCCTATGCCTTGGTTCGTGGTGTGCTACGACAAGTTGGTCTGGCTTGCTCTCGCCTGGTTTAGTTTCACTGCGTTCGGCGTATTTATGATGGTCTTTGTCGTCCTGGGGGCAGCATCTGTTCTACAGCCTTTGGCTTGGCCGGGAAGCGTGTGTGCTGTAATGCCGTGCGTTTCTTAGAGTGAGTCCGCGTGTGCTGCTATTTAAAGTCGTTTATCCCTACGGGAGGGATTTGTTGCAATGGTCGACGACGTTGCAATGTTAGTTCGTCGTCATACCGTAAATCGTTTTAATTTAACCTGAGATAATGCATTTCAACATAACAACGTTGGCCGGTTCAAGAGCATTCGATGTATGGCAGAGTGGAATATGCGGCAGCAGAGGCGTCGTAGGGGAGGATCAAACTGTAAGAGAAAGCGTAAATAAATTAAATAGGAAGTGATCGGAATAGGAAGTGTTCAGAGGATTGCAAACCACTCTATAACATACCAAATCATTCATCTCAGGATTTGAACTTTTATCTACGTTACCTTCTTTCTATGTCCTAGGAAAAATAATTGATCTCTGATATCTTCGATCAAGTTTTATTCCGTGTGCTCTTCTTTGAGAAATGGAGTTTATCTTCAACATTAGAGTGAGATTGTTATAACGTCAACTGTGTGGCGGGAGAGCCTATACATTTATTTACTCGATACCACCGGATATATAGGGCGGGTCATTTAAAATTTGAATCGACTGTAAAAAAAGAACTGAAACTTCTGTCAAATTTCTGGTTATATTCGAAATGTTGAACTTTGTCGTTTAAAAATGGAACACCCTGCGATGCGTTTACGGTTCGCCGAATGGCCTGAAGATTGTTTGGCAGGAGGTAAAGAATTTTACCGTAAGATCGTGTTTTCCGACTAAGCTCATTTTCGTCTCGGTGGCTATGTCAATAAGAGAAATTGCCGCATATGGGGTCAGAGAACCCCGCGTGACTATTGAGAGTCCAATGCATGCACGAGTCGATGCCATTGTATATGAGAAAAATTACCGCATATGGGGTTCGGAGAAACCACACGTGACTATTGAGAGGCCAATGCATAAACAACGAGTCACTGTTTGGTGTCGATTTTGGGCTGGTTGCATCATTGGGCCATTTTTTCGAAAATGAGCAAGGAGCCTCCGTTACCGTCAACGGTGAGCGTTTCCGGGCCATGCTTAAAGAATTTTAGTTTCCCGAAATTGAATAGTTTGACATGGACGACATTTGGTTTCAACAAGACGGGGCCACATGTCACACAGCCAACGCAACCACCGATATTTTACGCAGTGTTTTTGAAAATCGAAATATCAGCCGAAATTGTGATGTCAATTGGCCGCCTCGGAGCTGTGATTTGAGCCTGTTTGATAATTTACTGTGAGGAGCCATTTAAGATAAATATCGTACTACGCAAAGCATCCAGAGACAATTGAAGCGATGAAACATAAAATCGAAGTTGCCATTGAAGAGATTCGACGCGAAACAAACGAAAATGAACGGAAAAATTGGGTTAAACGGATGAGGTACTGCCGAGCCAGTTGTGGTTGTCATATTAATGATATTGTGTTCCATGAGGAAACGACAAAGTTCAATCTTTCCAATAAAACTAGAAATTTAAAAAAAAATATTCTGTACTTCTTCTGTACTTAAATCGACCACCCTGTATTTAGAGAGGGTTATACTTTTCTCCTTGCGCCCCCTTTACACATCGGTGCTACTGACTACTGTTGCAATGTAAGAACACATTATTCCATGCGACCGGCTTGCAGTTAACTCAGTGATAACTTTGGCATTTTATTTTTTGAGCGGGAACATTGCAGAAAATATATAGAAACAGCTCTTGGCAGCAAATGAACAGGAAAGTGCAACATGACTTTTGTTGTCCATTGGGCTATTTGTGCCGTTGTAGCAAGTATGTACATAAAAGTACTTTGGTAATAAGAGTGTTCACGATGTGCTTTGAACCAAGAGAAGGAAATAATCTACGGACAATCAGAAAAATTAAAAACAACTTTGTAAGAAAAATACCCCACTTCACTAAATGCAATAGCTTATGGAGCGAATAGTAAACAGCCTTAACCTTAGTGCTAGCGTTATCTGAGTAGGAGTCTGAGTTTCGAAAATTTGTCGGAGTCAGGGCAGGAGTCGAGTAAAAATGTGTTCGACTTCGACCGAATAAAGATTGAAATTTCATTGAACGGAAAACATTAATTTCGCAGATATTTTTTGACAAACTTAAGTACAAATTGTTTTATTATAGGTTAAATTGAAAATCTGTGCGAGCAGACTAACTTCGTCTCAACAGTCCTTTTGTTACCAAGAAAAAGGTAAGCTTAAAATAGCATTTTCCTTTCCGTTGAACCATTTGAAGCTCAGTAAAACCTAATATAGCCAATATCAATATTTGCAAGGTCGGCTAGCTCCTCGTCTATTCTGTAGAAAACATTTTATGCACTCCTTATCGTTCTCATTGCTGGCCTTTAATCAGACGGTGTCCTGTCATGATGAAACAATCAGGATTTCTCACATCTGCTTTACCAGATCCAGATATGTCTATCTTGCCGAAACCGAAATAAGGTAAATGAGACCCATTGTGTTAGGATATAATGTTGGGCTGTTGAGCTGTCAGAGGTTATATTTATCTCCACTATGGAAAGCTCAGCCCATCTGCTGCTTCTCTTTGCCCGTCTATATAACCATAAGTCGACATATGTCCTTGTGAAAGGAGTTAGAAGTATCATGCCTTCCTGTCCGGTTAAATTTTTGTCAACAATACCAGAAATATCAGACAACTTTTTATACATTACACTGTCACACTAATAGAGAATTATGGAATTTTTCTTAACCTCTCTGAGATGCTGCAGCAGCCTGGCTTCTTATGATATTCAGGGACAGCACATGTAAAATTTAATTTTGTAACATAACAAGAATCTCTGATTATGTTGACCTAAGAAGACCCTCGTTTTAATAGTACACAACCTGTGAACATTGTTCCATTGATTCCCTTTTGTCAGATCTGTTTAAAAGCTTGGGCACACTTAAGCCTTTTCTCTCACGCTGCGAACACCCTGGCATAAATTTTGACTTTAAAATGTAGGTTATGGTTAAAGCTATTTTTATTCTACAACTTCCTTTAAAGTAAATATATTTATATTTAGACGGTGGCCGGATTCGCTCCAAGAGCCGGTGTCGGAGTCCGGAGTCGTCCGATTTTTGCAAAACTACACAGCCCTGAATACAATCTTTTAATTTGTTCTTCAATATTGATTTCTCAATTTCAATTTATATTTTCTCAATTTCAATTTGCTTGTTTTTAATTTCAATTTGCGTTTCTCAGTTTTGATTGGTGTTTCTCAATTTTAGTTTGTTTTATCAATTTTAATTTGCGTTTCTCAATTTCAACTTGACTTTCTCAATTTCAATTTGACTTTCTATATTAAAATTTGTATTTTTTCAATTTCTATTCGTATTATCTCAGTTTCAAATTGCGTTTCTCCTATACGTATAATATAATCTGGTAAAATATTATTCGCAGTAATATATTTTAAGTATATCTCGAAACTGTGTAAATACAGGGAGGGCTTTAAAAAAAAACTTATATTTTTTTAAATTTCTGGTTTTATTGGAAAGGTTGAACTTTGTCATTCAATCATGGAACACAATATAATTCATATGACTACCACAACTGGCTCGGTAGAACCTCATCTGTTGCACCAAATTTTTAAGTGCACTTTCGATTGCTTCGGGTCGAATCTCTTTAATAGCCACTTCGATTTTATGTTTCAACCATTCAATTGACTCTGGATGCTTTGCGTAACATTAATCTTTAATGGCTCCCCATAGAAAATAATCCAAAGGGCTCAAATCACAGCTTCGAGGCGGCCAATTGGCATCACAATTTGGGCTGATTATTCGATTTTCAAAAACAGTGCGTAAAATATCGAAGGTTGCGTTGGCTGTGTGACATGTGGGTCATGTTTAAACTTAATGTCGTCCATGTCATTCTCTAGAATTTTTGAAAATAAAAAATTCATTGAGAATGCGCGGTAATGCTCACCGTTGACGGTAACAGCGGCTCCTTGCTCATTTTCAAAAAAATGGCCCAATGATGCTGTCAACCCAAAATCCACACCAAACACTCGTGGTGGTTGCATTGACTTCTCAATAGCCACGTGTGGGTTCTCGGAACCCGATATGCGGCAATTTTGCTTATTGCCATAGCCGCCGTTTGGAAAATGAGCTTCATCTGAAAAAACGATTTTCGGTAAAATAATTCATTTCCTGCCAAACAATCTTCAGCCCATTGGGGGAAGCTAAAACGCATCGGATGATCTTCCAATATTAAATGACAAAGTTCCAATTTAACCAGAAATTTGAAAAAACTATCATTACTTTTTTGTTACAGCCGATTAAAATTTGTTAATGTTAAATCATCCAATCTATATTTTCACAATTTCAATTTAGGTTTCTGAATTTCAATTTGTTTTCGGGACTGTCATAGAAACCAAAGTTGTCATTATTGGTTTTGAAAACGATAAGAAAAAATGCCTTGGTGTCATGAAAACTTATGTTATCGGCTTTATCAGCAACAGCTGCTTCGAACATTGGTTTTATTTACATTCGAAATGGACAAAACCAACTTGGTTTCATGACACCAAATGAAAACAACATTGGTTTGCAAAAACTACAATTAGCAAACCCGACATTGTTTCCATGACAGCCCTGATTTTCTCAATTTTAATTTGCGTTTACCACTTTCAATTTGTTTTTTCAGTCTCCATGTGTTTTTTTTTGTAATTTATTTTCTCAATTTTAATATGCGTTTCTCAGTTTTAATTTTCATTTATCAATTTCAGTTTGTATTTTCTCAATTTCAATTGCAATTTGAATTTTCCCAATTTTTAATTTGTATTTTCCCAATTTTAATTAACGTTGCTCAATTTGGAATACTATTTTCTCAATTTCAATTTGTATTTTTCTAATTTCAATTTACGTTTCTCAGTTTGGAATGCTATTTTCTCAATTTTAATTAGTATTTCTCAATTTGAATATGTGACGGCAAAATAGAAAGGGACCTAAGGCTAAAAACCAGTTTTGTTCAGGAGAGCCATTTTAAAGATTAGGTCCCTTTCTATTTGCGCTTAGAATCGTCGACTTCACTTTCATAAAACGTGCATATCTCTGGGAGGGAACAATTTTGGGTCATGGGATCGGTCTCATACGATGCTCAGATGTTGTCCACGTCAAAAAAAGAAAAAGATGAAAATTGATTTTTTTTACCCTTAGGTCCCTTTCTCTATGCGCTGTCACATATGTTTTTTTCTCAATTTTAAATTGTCTTCTGAATTTCAATTTATATTTTCTCGTTTTTAATTTGAGTTTTTCAGTTTCTATTTGTATTTTCTCAATTTTCGTTTAAGTTTCTCAAACTGAATTTGTTTTTTCTTCGTGGGCAATTGTGTGACGAAAACTTGAAATGTAAGGTTTACAACAGTAGTTCTCATTCGTTTGGGGAGAGCCTGGTCTTATAGAGTTCGGTTTTACTTTCAACAATTGCACAAAGCTTTCTGAAGAGGGTTGCTACGGACCCGAAATCATGATAAAATCAGTGTGCAGCCACGAAAATCAATGCCACTTTGCCATTTTGTTTAAAACTTGTCTTCTATTTAAATATAGATGCGAGAGGTCTTGAGCCGATTAATCCCTGTTCAGTGTTTCTTTCTTAATTGCAATATGTTTTCTGAATATCAATTTGTATTTTCTTATTTTTAATTTACGTTTCTCAGTTTCTATTTTCTCAATTTCCGTTTGCGTTTCTCAATTTCTATTTGGTGTTCTCAATTTTTAATTTAAATTTGCATTTTTCAATTATAAATTGTTTTTCTCAATTTTAATTTGTATTTTCATAAATTTAATTTAAGTTTCTCAATTTCAATTTTCATTAAATTTCAATTTGCATTTTCTCAATTTCAATTTGCATTTTCTCAATTTCAATTTGTATTTTCTCAACTGTGTAGAAAGCTCAAATATATAAACAGCGTTTGCAAGAAAAACAAGTCCACTACAATAAATTCTCATGGAGCGAATTTCCATTTGTATTTTCTCATTTTTAATTTACGTTTCTCAGTTTCAATTTGTATTTTCTCAATTTTCGTTTGCGTTTCTCAATTTCAAATTGTTTTCCTCAACTTTCAATTTGCATTTGTCAATTTTTATTGCATTTAAATTTTCATTTCTCAATTTTAAATTAGTTTTCTCATTTTTAATTTGTATTTTCGTAAATTCAATTTAAAATTAAGAAATTTCAACTTGCATTTCTCAATTTCAATTTGTGTTTCCCCAATTTCATTTGGCATTTCCTCAATTTCCATTTGTATTTTCTCAACTGTGTAGAAAGCTCAAATTTATAAACAGCTTTTGTAAGAAAACAAGTCCACTACAATAAATGCTCATGGAGCGAATCGTGAACAGCCTTAATCGGTGTGCTAGCGCTGTCTGATGGTTGTTCTTAGGGAGTGGAATGGAGGATTTGCCATTGTCGCAGGCTACATGCCAAAAGAGTTTAAACGTTTTTTCTTTTACTTGTTTTGGTTTCTTTTATTTTTTTATTTCGTTAAACACTCCTTCTGTTTAATTTTATGTCAGAATTGTTGCCGTTTTGCTTTGCCCGCCTGCTGTTGTCATCGTCGTCGTCGTTTTCAGTTCAATTTAAAATCAAGAAATGTTTCGCTGATGTTGCCTTTCAAATGTTCAGCAATTTTAACGATACGACGAAAAACGTGTTTTTGTTTTTGGTGCCACGAGTTTCGTCGAAATGAAACACTTTCGCTTATTCAGTGTGTGTGAGCGACTTTTTCTCTGATTTTAGTGGCAGCAACATTTGGCAAGATTGTCCTGGTAGCAAGAGGTGGCAGAGAGTTGGGAGGATGAATCTTGGGAGTTTGGTTTTTTTTTGAGCGAAAAACAAGTATATTCAAAAGACTTTTAACGTCAATTTATATTGATTTTGTTGCTACTCATACTTGAGTGATTTAAATTTTAACTTCAATTAATTATGGATTGTCCAGAAAGGTTTAACTTACCAACACTGATCGATATTTTGAGTATAAAGACTCTTAGCATTTCAAATAAGTAACTTTGATAGACAAAAACTTTTTATACAAAAAACACTTTGAAGGTCACACTATTTAGATAACTGAACTAACTAAATGGCATACTTACAAGCTGGCCCAAATGAGACTTACTTTGTCCATAGTTTGCCTAGCAGTCTGGGCAGTCGCTCCATCATGATATATTTATAATCATCGAGTATTATGGGGAACTGACAAAGATAAAGCGCTGCATTATCTCTACTGGTTACATCCGGGCTCAAAAAAACGATCAGTTCACTTATCCTGGTTAGAGCTTATTTCAGGTTTTCCATCCTCCAGCCTAGTGCATGAACTTTTTTAATAATTTCTTTTGATTGTACCTGTACCTTTCGAAAGACAACCACAATTTTTTTCCGCAGAATTAGAATTAACTTACCCCCAGCAATGTTACATCCATTCGCTGAATTGACAAGACTGCATTCTTCATATTCAATAATCTCTGGAAATCTCCAAGCACAAGACACTTAAACAATCTGCAACTTATTCGATGGTAAATTCCCATTAAATTGCTGTGGGTGTGCAACGAACAGTAATTCCTGTTGAGATTTAACATTCTTGGGAAAACGGAAAATAATGTTCCATATGTGGGTTAAAGCTTGTCACGCTACAGTGAAACATGTTACATCAATGCTTATCGGGAGGTATGAGAGCAGGGGCGGAATTTGCGCGAAGCCAATACGATTCAATTTCATAAAGAGGTTCTCTGCGAGTTTTAATTTTGAGATTCATGTTTACGAGATTGGGAAATGTCAATATTTGAATCAAATCTAACAGATAGAAAGAAACAAAGAGAATTTTCAAATTATTTCAATAGAAAAATTAATTCAATGAATTTTTGTTAAATAATGACGAAAAGCTCTTCTTATGCACAAGAGCTTGTAAACGCAGCGAGCCTAAAATACGCCATTGATACCACTTGTTGATTGCATCTTTTTAAAGGAAGCCATCAAAGTTTGAAGCCAAATTGGTAGTGCGTAGCCGCCGAAGGATATTTCCTTAGTGTAGCCGCTGATGGATATTTCCTAAGCGTGGCCCCCGAAAGTTTAAACATTGGAAATAATTGCAGAACATTTCCCATTTAATGCCAGAAAAATGCGATGCCGTCGTTCAAAACCTTTGCACATCTACCGCTGAGGCTAAACACCAGCTCCACTGCCGCCGTCGAGATTTAAATCATATCGGCTTCTAACTCTGTTAGCCATGCGCTACTTACTATGTCCCCATTTACACGAGGCAATATAACTTGCTTTAATTTTTTCAATTCCCTTTTAAACTTGCCTCTAGTGTTTACACAAGGTAATTCGGTTGCGGCAATTTCTGTTTCCCTCATTGCCTTTTCTTACATTCTGTGATTTATTCGTTTATATTTTTGTGTGAACAAAATACTTAAATAATCTGCAGCCAACTTCACACACAAGGAATTGACACAATGGGCAAGTTTATTCCATTGCCATTCCCCTTGCCTCTTTCTCCAACAAACTGAGAGTTGCGGCAAGTAAAGTTGCACCGGGTAAATGGAGACTGTGTCTCCATGCCATTACCGAATTGCCTTGTATAAACACTAGAGGCAAGTTTAAAAGGGAATCAATACGGCAATACGGTTACGGCAATTTTTGATTTCATTATTGCCCTTTCTTACATTCTGTGATTAATTCGTTTATATTTTTGTGTGAACAAAATACTTAAATAATCTGCAGCCAACTTCACACTTCACACACAAGGAATTGACACAACGGGCAAGTTTATTCAATTGCCATTCCCCTTGCCTCTTTCTCCAACAAACTGAGAGTTGCGGCAAGTAAAGTTGCACCGGGTAAATGGGGACTTTGTCCCCATGCCATAACCGAATTGCCTTGTGTAAACACAAGAGGCAAGTTTAAAAGGGAATCATATAAATTGACGCAAGTAAAGTTGCCTCGTGTAAATGGAGACTCTGCGCACTACGTACATCATCAATATATTTTGACAGTTGTCGTTGTTGTAATAAAAACTGCAGCTCGGCCGAAGTTTGAAGACAAGTAGGCTGTAGGAGGCGACGCATCGTTGTTCAATGGGATATTCTGACTGAGGAAATCTACACCATTACCACTTGATCGAAATACAAATTGAAATTGAGAAACGCAACAAGAAATAGAGAAAATAAAAACTGAAATTGAAAAAATACAGATATTGGGAAAAGACAAATTAAAATTAAGAAAATACGAATCGAAATTGAAATTGAGAAAAAACAAATTAAAATTGAGAAAATACATATTTAAAATTGATATAAAAAATATACAAATTTGAATTGAGAAAATACAAATTGGAATTAAGAAAAGCAAATTGAAATAAAATAAATACAAATTAAAGTTGAGAAACTTAAATTGAAATAGAGAAACTACAAATTAAAATTTTGAAACGTAAATCAAAATTGAGAAAATTCCAAAATTGAAATGAGAAAATAAAGACAAATCGAGAAAAAAAATTAAAATTGAGAAACGTAAATTGAAATTGAGAAAATACAAATTGAAATTGAGAAATGTTAATTTAAAAACTACAAATTGAAATTGATAAACGTAAATTGAAATTGAGAAATGCAAATTGAAATTGAGAAAATACAAATTGAATTAGAGAAACGTAAATTGAAATTTAGAAATTACAAATTAAAATTGAGAAAATACAAACTGAAATAGAGAAAATACAAATTGAAATTGAGATAATATAAATCTAAATTGTGGAACGTAAATTTAAATTAAGAAAATAAAAATTAAAATTAAGAAACGTAAATTAGAAAATAGAAATACAAACGTAAATTGAAATTGAGAAAATACAAATTTAAATTGACAAACTTAAATTAAAATATAGAAAAATACAAAGTGAAATGTAGAAAATAGAGATTTAAACTGAGAAAAGACAAATTGAGAAAATACGGATTCATATTTGGTAAAGGCAAATTAAAATTGAAAAAATACAAATTAATATTGAGAAAATACAACTGTAAATTAAGAACCGTTAATTTATATTGGGAAAATACAAATTGAAATTGCGAAAGTACAAGTTCAAATTATGAAACGAAAATTGAAATAGAGAAAATACAAATTAAAACTGAGAAACTTGCATTGCGATTGAGAAAATACAACTGAAATTGAGAAAATATTAATTAAAATCGAAAAACGCAAATTGAAAACATTAATTCAAATTGAGAACATTTTAGAAAATACAAAGTGAAATGGAGGAAATACACATGGGAAAAGACAAATTGAGAAAATACAAATTTAAATTGAGCAAGTACAAATTCATTTTGGGAAAAGATTGAAATTAAGACAATACAAAATTCTAATTGATAAAATACAAATTTAAATTAAAAAACGTAAATTTATATTGAGAAAATACAAATTGAAATTGAGATAATACAAATCTAAATTGTGGATCATAAATTTAAATTAAGAAAATACAAATTGAAATAGAGAAATAAAAAATTTAAATAGAGAAAATACAAATTAAAATTGACAAACTTAAATTAAAATTTAGAAAATACAAAGTGAAATGAAGCAAATACAGATGGGAATAGACAAATTGAGAAAATAAAAATTAAAGTTGAGAAAATACGGATTCATATTGGGTAAAGACAAATTTAAATCGAGAAAATTTAAATTGGAATTTAGAAAATGCAGATTCATATTGGGAAACGACAAATTGAAATTATGACAATACAAATTTTAATTGCGAAAATACAAAGTGAAATTAGGAAACGTTAATTTATATTGAGAAAATACAAAATACAAGTTCAAGATGTGAGACAAAAATTGAACTTGAGAAAATACAAATTGAAATAGAGAAATAACAAATTGAAATAGAGAAAATACAAATTAAAATTGAAAAACTTACATCGCGATTGAGAAAATACAAATTACAAAACGCCAACTGAAATTGAGAAAATATAAATTAAAATTGAAAAACCAAAATTAAATTGAAAACATAAATTGAAATTGGGAAAATACAGATTGGGAAAGACAAAATAAAATTGAGGAAATATAAATTAAAATTGAGAAAATACAAATGGAAATTGAGAAACGTAAAAAAATACCAATATAAATTTAGAAACATAAATAAAATTAAGAAAATACAAATTTAAATTGAGAAACGTTATTAGAGAAAAAACAAAGTTAAATTTAGAAACGTGAATTGAAATTGGGAAAATACAAAATTAAATTTAGAAAATACAAATAAAAAAAATAAAGAAATTAAATTACAAATTAAAACAAAGAAAAGTAAATTGAAAAGATACAAAATAATATTGAGAAAAAACAAAAAATAAAGAAAATACAAATTAAAATACAGAAAATACAAATTGGAATTAAAAACGTAAATTGAAAAAATACAAAATGAAAATGAGAAAATACAACTGACACGTAAATTAAAATTAAAATTGAGAAACGTACATTGCGATTGAGAAAATACTAATATAAATTTAGAAACATAAATTAAAATTATCAAAATACAAATTGAAATTGAGAAACGTAAATAGAGAAAATACAAATTTAAATTTAGAAACGCAAATTGAAATTGAGAAAATACAAAGTAAAATTTAGAAAATACAAATGAAAATACATATTGAAACCGAGAAAATACAAATTGAAACGGAGAAAATACAAATTGAAATTAAGAAACGTAAATAGAAATTAAAAATACAAAATTAAATTGAGAAAATACCAAATAAAATATAGAAAATTCAAATCAAAACAAAGAAATTACAAATTGAAATTAAAAAAATACAAATTGAAATTAAGAAACGTAAATTGAAATTGAAAAAATACGAAATGAAATTGAGAAAATACAAATTGAATTAAAGAAACGTAAATTTAAATTAAATTAATTAATACAAATTGAAATGTAGAAAATATAAAAAAGTAAATTGAAATGAGAAAATACAAATTTGAATTGAGAAACGTAAATTGAGAGAACTGAAATTAAATACGTTCTGAAGACAATCTTTCTCAGCGGGATGCTCTAAAAAATAAAAGAAGGGTCGTGTATCGGATTGTTTCTAAAGTCTTTTATGGAAATTTTTCAGGTCAGCCTGCCTGCTGGCCTCTCTACCGAAGGCCTTATGATTTGCCAACCCTTTTAGCACTTTAAGGTATAAAGAGTCATGGTTTGTCAATACTCAAACACCGTAAGCACAATAAGCGCATTGTGTCCCAATGCTCATCGAAGAATTAGTTAGTATTCCATGGACAATGCCATAGTAATTACGTGATGTACTGCAATTCGTATTTGTATTTATTTGTGTTGTGCTGATTTCAACGCAAGTGTAGGTGGGTACGTGGACTCATATGGCGGTGGTGCATGAATGACTTTGAACGGGGGAGGTTGAAATCCCTGTATGGCTATTTTACACGCTGTGATAGTTTTACTTGTTTGTGTTCCATTGTGCTAAAGCTCTGCAACGCCTTCGTGGAAGCAGCGCAAATGAGAGCATTAGTGTTGGTCAAGTGTGAGCTGGGGGATGGTAGGTAGAGTGTACGATTGTAACTCATAAAATTCAGGTTTAAGTTCGGGTAAAATCATTTGGCATTTCGTAGCAGTTTTTTTATAGCTTAAAACTTGTTCAAGAGTTTTGCCAATATTAAAACGGAATTACGCTATTAACAAGGGCACAAGTTTAGCAAAAAGATTAAGCCGATTTGAAAAACATTAAAATCTTAAAAAAAGCATAGCTCAACTTATAATGCAAGTACTAGTCTTAAAGCTGATTTCAGCCATTGGGTTAGGCGGCGATGGTGATTTGAGATGATTCGAATTCCAACGTTGACGTGTAGCTTATTTTATTGGCCGTTGATTATTGAAGCAAATTACAGACGCTCTGCGGTTTAGGAAGATTTAAATCGGCTTTGCCTTTCGAAACTGAAAATCTTAAAATTCTTGCCTTTTGGAATAAAAACCTTTAGCCGACCGATTCGTTTATAGATTTCAATAAATCTCAAATGTATTTAAAATGACACGTTTACACAAATATTTCTTTGGTGGTTCCTAAGATTACTTCGATTTTCTTTTCCAGTTTCAATTTCATTTTACAAAACAACAATTTAAAATAGTGTGGAAATATTCCGTATTTACAACATACACAAATATTGAAATTACAAACTAAACTCGTACATATAGTCTAACTTACAATAGTATATAGACACAACAAATTAAGATCTTATGCTAATATTTCTTCTTCTTTTTTATAGAATGGTTCCAAATTTCGTTCGCTATATCGTTGTGAATCGACTCTAGCGCTTAGTGGCTGTTGCCGGCATTTCTAGAGTAAATTATAGAGCTAATTCGAATAAAAATACATTTGCGGAATCATTCTATCACAGAGTTTATAATACTTGGTAAAATTAAAAATGCAATACACATAAGAAGTACACATTCAAGGCTGTACACTCGAAGAAAGGATTCTGCTAAATGAATTCAATTTAGTACTTAGATGGTGAATAAATCGTTGTTAATTAGATTTTAGTTGATAGATTTTAGTTTAAACGCAGTAAATTAATGAGCTTTGTTAGCTGTTCGATCCGCAGCACTTTTTAAAAAAAAAGGACAGAATGCCTGCTTCAGCCAGTTCCACTTCAGTAGGCAACGGTTACTGCTCCCCACCCAGCAAGTTGTCTGTTCCACGTACTTCCGGAGAATCTGGTGGCAGTTACTTGAAGCAACGCAATACCTCCAGCAGCAGCAATAGTGCACCCAGAAGTCGTAGGGCAGGTGGTATAGGCGCGGGTGGTAGGTGGCGTTTTTATACTGACGACTCTCCTGGAATTAAGAAGGACCTGTTACCTGTTTGTAAGCAGAATGGATTCTTCGCTTAGCTAAAAGTAATCACCACCTATCATAAATAAAGGTGACTATATCCAATAAATACCCCCAATTCACATTTTTGCATTAATTTAAATTAAATTAATTTAAACTCCACCAAATGGGAAAAATATCCGATTTAAAATTGAGAGTAAAACAAATTCGGGGGAATTTTATTCATAATCAGCCCAATTCTGAATGACAATTCCATGGAAATTTTTTCCCTAAGCCCCTTTTCTAAATTAAATCTCCCCAGAAAATTTTCATCTTTTTCCTTATTCTTAACGAACTTCGAAAATGGGAAGCAATTCTTTGGGGGGAAAGGTAGGTATTAAGCCCGATTCTGAATGACAATTCCCTGGGATTTTTTTACCTATTCCCTGTTCCCCTAATCTAAATAAAATCACTCTGGGATTTTTTTTCTCTCTTTCCTTTTTCTAAACGAACTTCGCAAATGGAAAACAATTCCCCGGGGGAAAATTAAAGATGCCAATTAATGGAGATTGTAATAAGAAAATTTGAGAATAATTCTACCAAAAAAATGCAAGCGAGTTGTGCCAAAAAATTTAAGTATTTAATATTTTTATAAGAATAATGGAAAAAATACCATTTATATTCGTCTTCAGGTCAAAAACAGCAATTAATGTTAATGCATACTGATATGGCACGGTGTTGGTTTATGGGAAGTAAAGAGGAGCTAAACCGGGCATAGCGCAATTTGGAGGCGGAGTTGAATACAGCCGGGCTAACATCAAAAAAGTGTTGCCGATTGGAAGAAGATATGAACAAAAAAATTTAATTTATACCATGCGAAACCTTTTTCAGGTAAGGGTTCATCAAAAGAAGTATGTACGGCACACGGCGGCACAAAACCTTAAACTCGGGGAATATTCAGAATCGAATTGATTCTGAGGAGTAAATATTCCCGCCACCGTAATGAAATTTTTTTTCCTCTCACTGTCAAACTGAAAAATTATAGGATTCTGAATATCTGAAGCGGACATAAACCCTAAAATATTGCATAGTTGTACACATGAAAAAAGACAACCCTTAATTTTCAACCAAACAATTGGAATGTGAATTTTATCAGCACTCAATTAAAAATTTCGTAAATAAGCTAAACTATTTATCAGAAATTGCAAAGATATTAAATGAACGGAAACAACAACAAAAATTCAGGCAGTGTATCCTGTGTGTGTGTGTGGTTTTATGGGTTTAAGTATGTATGCAGTGTGAGTGATTTTTATTGTGTTCGGTGGTAAACTCTACTGCCGGCAATTCTCGTTAAATGCGTAACTGCTTGCCCTTAAGTGGCATTTGGCCGGTATTTCGTTTCACATATGCTTGTCTCATAGATCCTTCTATAATAATAAAAAATATCCAGATAATTCTCTGAAAACTTTTTGTTTTATTTCAAGTTAGAGCAAGTTAAAGCAAACACATCATCGTCTGGTAGAAGCGTTTCGTTTGCTGCCGACATGGCCCCTAATTGTTTAACGATCAATATATAGTTTATGAAGCATCCATTGAATTTGCATATGCAAAGTATTATTGTTTAAGAGCGAGACACAAGCGGCTCGCTGAAACAATTCCTACCATATTGACAGACTGTCGGACTGACGTTTTTTTTTGTTCACGAAACAACAACAAAACTCATAAAATGCAGGCTCTGTATCCTCTGCGTGCGAGTGGTGTATCCTTTATGCAGTACGAGTGATGTTTAGTGTGCTCAGTAGTAAACTCTACTGCCGGTAGTTCTCGTTACATGCGAAACGCCATGCCCTTAAGTGTATAGCAGGTTAACATACATAAACAGAGCATTTCTTTGCTAAGGGTCTTATGATGGTGAAGTAGGGCTCACCGATACTGCAGTTACCCCTGCTTGTAATAGTCTTTTCGACTGTTTTTTGAAAAAATTTACAATTTTTCTTAGATTTTTTTCACGCCTCATAACGAAAGTATTTTCAATAAACGGCTTATACATTTATTTTGTAAATACATACGTGAAGTTTTACATCGCCTGATTTGAAATTATTTTCAATAAACGGCTTACAACTTTTTTTTGTAAATATGTGGATTTTTTATCGCTTGAAATAGCGAATGTTTGCGATAAACAACGTACGATTATTTTAGTTAATATATGTAAATTTTTTATCACAGTATTCTTTGTTTTGTTTGAATATTTAAATTTTTTAATTGAACCGATATATTTTTTTTTCCTGTGAAACGAAAAAAACCTGTAGATCTACGAGATCGTAGATGGAAATTGGCTATATGTATTGGAAACAGTGTTTGGGTGCTATTATTCAATTAAAAATAAAATTTGACTAAAATTTAACTAACGAGGGCAGATCAATAATTTCCAACTTTCCTCTTAGTAATATGAAATGAAATACTGCTCCCACCAAGTACCACCTGTTAATAGACAACTGTCAAATTTTGAGAGAGTTCCGTCATTTTGTTTGTGTTTAACAGCTGTTCAAAACATACAACATCGTGGATTTTGTTAAAAATGGAAACAAGTAAATTTCGAGTGCGTATTAAATATTATTTTTTGCGAAAATAACCCGTCAATCAAAGCAAGCAGAAGCTTAATAAAAATTATGGGGACTCTGCACCATCGAATTTAATGGTGAAAAAGTGGTTTACTGACATTTGTGGTGGTCGCACAAGTGTAAATGTCGCTGAAAATTCTGGACGGCCAATTAAGTTCAATATACCCGAAAATGTCGAAAAAAATCCACGATATGGTGTTGGTCGATCGCAGAGTAAAATTGCGTGAGATTGTTGATGCCATACGCATTTCACATTGCAGTGTGGTTTAGATTTTACATGATGGTTTATGAAAGCTGTCTGCCAGATGGGTGCCGCGGTTGCTCTCAATTGACCATAAACGTAATCGTGTGACAACTTTAAAGGATTGTTTAGAGTTCATTAACCGAATTCGAATGAGTTTTTGCGGCGTTTTGTAACTGGGGATAAAACAGGTATCCATTACAACACGCCGGGGACCAAGCAGCAGTCTAAACAATGGGTTTCGGATGAAGCGGCTCCGAAGAAGGCCAAGGTGACATTGTCGTCCAATAAGGATAATCCACATCGATTACCTTCAAAAGGGGGAAAAATAAACGGTTATGCCAACTTATTGGACCGATTGAACGGGAATTTAAAGAAAAAACATGGGGTCGTTTTTTTTAATTCTCGTGGCCAAGAAAAAAAGTTTGTATTCATCAAGCAAATGCACGTGTGCAATCTCAATGGCAAAATTGATTGAATTGGGTTACGAATTGGTACCTCATCTGCCATATTCTCCGGATTTAGCCCCCAATGACTATTTCTTATTTCCAAACCTAAAGAAATGATTTGGTGAAAAGAGATTCAGCTCCAACGATGAAATCATTGATCAAACAAATGCCTATTTTATGGACCTCGAAAAATTCGACTTTTTGGAAGAGATACAAGAATTGGAGAAACGTTGGACTTAGTTTATTGAGCTATAAGGAGATTATGGTGAAAAATATTTTTTCTGCAAAAAAAAAAATGTGTATTACTCCAAAAGTCACGGTATTATTGATCTGCCCTCGTATTACCATATCTAACGATTGAATAAAAACATTGTGGGCCGCCGTAGTAATGGAAGTGTGCACGACTATTAGTTCAGATAATCTAGGTTTAACCCCGGTTAAGAACATCTAACAATTTGCACCTCGTAAATGGCGGAGACTTTACGAGTAGGAGATTTATCTATAAAACATCTCAATTCAAATACATTAACCATCCGGAGCCGGCCTTAAACAGTGCACGCAGAGAAAAGATATGGTCACCGCAACAATAGTATGTTCACTACAATAAAAGAATGTTCGTCGCAACCATAGCATTGTTTTTCTCTGCGTGCACTGTTAAAAGACGGAACCGGTCTTAAACAGTGCACGCAGAAAAAACGATATGGTTACACTATGGTCACCGCAACAATAGTATGTTCTCTACAATAAAAGCATGTTCGTCGTAACCATAGTATTGTTTTTTGAATTTCATTTTGGCAACAGTATGATTGCGACAATATTACTATTGTTGAAATGTAACAATAGTATTATTGCGAAATTTAGAAATGAAAACATGATTGTAGCAACCATATAAACATGATTGGTGATACAAAAGTATCGTTTAAAATTTACGTTAACAAAAATATGATTACAGCAATCATACTGTATGGTTGCGACTATAAACATAGCAAAACAGGTTTTATAGAGCATACCTTACATGGCTGGCTATTAACTTATTGTAATGCAATTTAATATAACTTGATTGATACATCTAATAAATCCTAATATATAATTTAAGGGATCATAGTATGGTTGAGTGAATCTTACTATGATTGTGGGGATAATAGCATGGTTGCATGTTGTGAAGATCATACTATGGTTGTATGAGAAGCATACTATGGTTGTGAGGATCATAATATGGTTGTGAAGATAATAGTATGGTTGAGTGTGAATCATACTTTTGTTGTGATGATCATAGTATGGTTGTGGAGATCATAGTATAGTTGAGTGTGAATCATACTATGGTTGTGGGGATCATAATATGGTTATATGTGAACCATACTTTTGTTGTGAGGATCATAATATTGTTGTGCCACAACCTTATACCCAACAATAGTATGATTTTCTTCGAATTTTGTCACCCCAACCATACTTTTTTCCTGCGTGTGGGTCCCGGTCGGTGAGTATAAAAATTAAATAGTGCGCAGCTCACTGATTTGAGAGAAGTGGCCCCTTGTTCCTTTATGAAATGTTGTGGGACTTCGAAAAATAAAGAAAAAAGTTATTTGACTGATGTTTTTTTTAAATAACATTTTAGTTAAAATATTTAGCTTGCTATTTTTTCTGAGTAGATAGACCAACAATTACATTCAAAACCGTTTAAGCAGCTAAATAGTTGGGATTACTTGAGATTACGATAGTTGGGATTACTTGGGATTACGATGAGAATTTGGAAACCTATTCACCCAAATTGATGAGGTGAGCCTACGTGTAAGTTTTTTAACTTAACTGAAATGGTTGTTACCTGCTTCACGTTCCGATGTTTGCTTGACATGAAAGCTGAAAAAACACAGCAGCACAGAAACAAGACTTCCATAACAAAAATTTGCTCCCCCCTTGGAATATAAGGAGACAATTCTTCGAGTGTACAGTGGCTGAAACTAGTTTAAAGAATATATTTACAAGTACTTGATGTTTAGGACAAACAAATAATACTTACATCTAAGACAAATTAAAAGAAAATTCGTTACTTTAAAACTTATGTAAAACCTTAAGCAGGCTGACTTGTGAATTTAAAACGTGATTTGATCGTTTGACAAAAGAGGGGGGTCTTGTTTTCAAAAACATGTGTTAAAATTGGTCTCATTACGGTTTAAGTGGGTCTATATAAATTTTTAGGACATCATTATGACATTTCAAATGTTTTTCGTTTTCTTTTGGTGTGACAAATCGTGACGTCAGCCTGACGTTATGTTATATTTATACATATTTAAGTTGTCTATCTCGTGTTGACCTTAAAATTACATCATAAAAAATGAGTTTCTCAAACTCTGTTAACACCACAACAAAAAAGAGGAAAAGAATTCTTTGTTTTTTTTTTTTTTGCTTTTGTAATTGTAATCATTTCCCTGCATTCAATATTTTTTTTTCGGTCTTGCATGTAATTTTTGCTGTTGCCAGCTTCCTTTCCTTTTTGATTTATTCTTTTCATACTTTTTCACACAATGTCATCTGTTGTTGAAAATGAACTTTCGGCTTGGCCAACTTCCTGCCCTCGCCCAGACCGGGCACACTTGAACGTTTCACCGACGGTGTGGCAGCTAAGGCTGCTGTGGCCGACGCGGACAATTTCCTATTCACGTTGTAGCAACAGTCGCTGCCGTTGACATGACCGCCACACATGTCCATGTCGGCCATTTCGTAAGATTCATTGTGACAATTTCCTCCTCCAAGTTGACGGCTCTTGTATGGTTGTCTTTCATGAGGCGGAAGGGCTGGGTGGTGGGACTTATGCTGTTGGTGGTGGTGATGATGATGATGATGTTGTTGTTGTTGTTGGAGATTATGATTATTATTAACGAAGCATCGTTGCTGGAGTTTTGTGTAATCTCACATAAGCTGATGTTGATGCTGATGTTGATGGCAATAATCACTGGTCAGTGCCACTTCGATGGTATCATCTGGCGCACAGTTGCCTCCGCCTGCTGTGGCCGCCGCCGCATTTGCGCCAACATAATTGCCGCCGCATCCATTAGGATTGCCGCCATTGGTTAGCATGGTAATCGTGGTCTCTTGAAGGCGGCTACTGGAGTGGGCGAGTGGAAAGCAAGAACGAAAGAAAAAAAATGATAAATATAATGAACGATTTTATGAATTATGTACTTATGGTTGTCTGCACGATATTACATTCATGGATTTGGAAAAAAATGGATAGACGCAAAGTGGGTCAGTCAGAAGATTTCTGTTAATGCTTATTATGTGCCATCAAGGACATTTATATTATATAAAAAAAATCAAAATATATGTTTGTATGGCTTAATGACACAATGTATAACATACACTTGAACATTAGAGTGGGTCTTGTGAGGTAAATAATAACAAAAAAAAACATTTTTAATATTTTCACAACGGGATTATTATTTTGTGTGGTCAATTTTGAGCCGCACTGTATATTTGATGTACTCAAAATAATTATAGAAAGGTTATTGTACAGACTAAATGACACATTGCAGATGCATAGCTTAATGACACAATGTATATCATACACTTGTACATTACAGTGGGTCATGTAAGATAAATTGTGAAAAACAAAACATTTTTAGTGTTTCTAGACCGTGGTTAAAATTGTGTGTGGTCAATTTTGAGCCGCACTGTATATTTGATGTACTCAAATTACACTAAAGTGCAACAAAATCCTCCTCGACAATCCTCAAGGACATATATATTATAAAAAAAACTAAAAATATATGTTTGTATGGCTTAATGAAACAATGGATTGGTAAATTGTGAAAAACAAACCATTTTTAGTATTTCCACAACGTTGTTATAATTTTGTGCGGTCAATTTGAGCCACACTGTACTTAGTAGAGACATTAATACTGTTACAACATTGAACACATCCATTTCAATAGTAGAACTGAACATACCCCGTTAATGTCATATGGGTTTTGAAAGCTAACCTCAATAGCGTAAGTCTGTAAGGGGATTTTAAAATTGTTTCAACTTTCATCATGGAGTGGTCAGATAATGAGAACCGTATCGCTGCAATAGCGCTTTTCAAGTGTGAAATGAAAAAAGGGATATTTCAAAACGCTCCGGCCACTAAAAATTAGCCGCATGTTCGTCTACCGATGCTTAAAAATGTTTGAGGAGACTGGAGATGTAAAAGACCGCCACCGGTCGGGCCGCCCACGATCTATTAGAACACCGCATGCCATCAATGCCGTTTAATCAAGAATTCAAAGAAATCCGATCCGAAAACAGAAAATCATGGCACGTGAGATGAATATCACACTAAACTCCGTGAGTCGAATGTTTAAAAAAAACTTGGGGCTTTCATACGACGTACCGGACATTTATTGACTTCAGCTTTAAAAAAATAGGATTGAAAAATGCAAACGTCTTTTGGTGAAGCACGCTGATAACTTGCACAGAAAAATTTTGTTCACCGATGAAAGAACTTTTACCGTTCAGGAAAAATTTAACAAGCAAAATGATAGAGTGTATGCGCGGTCATCTAAGGAAGCATCTGAACTGATCCCATGGGTGGAAAAGGTTCATCACCCAGCTTCAGTCATGGTTTGGTGGCCAGGCCTGGGACGTTTTAGCCTTATGGGCCGGCGCAGAATCCTGGTGGAATGTCCATGGCTGGTTTTGGAACAGGGAATTGTTAAGAGGCTTCACAACAGCTTTAAAAACGGTTTCTTGGTAAACTTTGGCCGATGTTTTGACTCCTTGTTCGCAGAAATGAAGGTCAGTGAACCCATCGTAAGAGACACCCCACCAAACCATGAAGATGCTGATGAAGCGTTCAAAAACCATGCTTTGGAGATGTCTCAATTAGAGTGGAAAAAGTGCTTCGAAATTGGTTTGAGCGCATGCAAAGGTGTATAAATCATGCTGGAGAATACTTTGAAAACAGTAAAACCATTTTTGATGATAAGTATTCCGATATTCATTATAAGGCCAAAAATATATATAGCAGCCCTCGTACGAAGTTCAGAACTGAGTTACACAAAGATCCAACGATTGATACTGTCTTATCCCTCCCACTCTTTCTCCTTTTTTCCTCTGTTCTGAACGTTTGTAATTGTGAGAAAGATCATAAGACAATTTATGTCGCTCTTTTAAAAAACCACCACCAAATGCAAATGCTAGCTGTATCTTCATAACGCAATGATATTCCTCATAGCGCAATGATTGCTTTTCGCACAGTTCGAAGACTATACGCAAAGGGTAATTCTCATTAATCATAATGGGACTCCCGTATAAGTCATTTGATTTGTAGCCGAAGAAATCGTTGCAAAAGACTGCTGAAGAAAAACCTTGGCGGGTTTAGAAACAGCTGTACAGTCTGCCTGGCAACCGTAGCCATAAATTTCACTAATTTTTTAGTTAATTCTAAAAAAGAACAACAAAAATGTCTCGAACCAGAATAACAAATGTTCAAGTCATAATAATGAAAAAAGACAGAATAAATGTATACAAAATTAAAACATAATAAGAAGATTAATCTTATATTTGTAACATATAATTGTAACAGTAACTATATTTCTGGTTAAAAGAGGTAGCTAATTTTTAGTTAACTTAACAATAAAAATGATTTCTATAACAATCTTTATAGTTAATAAAATTAACAATTTCATTGTTAAATTGAACATGTATTTTTTCAATAAATTAACTATGAAATTTTAATATAACAATTTTCCTGGTTTAAAACAATGCATTGTTAAAACAATATTTATTTTAATAATAACAATTTTAATGGTTAAAACAACAATAACTATTTAAAAATAAACAATTTTCATGGTTAAAAAATTCAACCATAAAATAGTTAAATTAACTATTATTATTGTTAAATACCCGTCAACCACAAAATGTTCAAGCTTATATAACGTAGACTCCAAATCATGTTTATTTATGGTTAAGTTAACCTTATATAAGGTTATTTTTCTTCTCAGTGTGGGATCAAGTGGCACGATCCCAGAGGCGAATTGATCCCATGAAACTATAATAATGACCGATCACTCCATATTGTCGGCAACTGTTTTGACAATTAACTGCCCAGTCCTATGCCGTTTCCAGCCCTTAATGCGATTCCACAATGTGCCATTTAGTCTCTGTAATAGCCTTTTTTAAATATTTTGAGTACGTCAAATATACTTGGTAGAGGCATAAATGCTGCTATGCTGTAAAATAAAAAGTACTGAATGTTTTTGGACCAAATATTTTTTAATATATCTATTGATGTCTGTTATATCCAAAAAGGATCTACATATTCGAAATGTCCGCCTTTTGCCTTTAAACACGCCTTAAGTCGCACTGGCCAATCGTCAGTAGTTGCACGAACCTCGTACATTGGAAAATTGACCACAGCTCGAACCAAAGCAGTCTTAAGAGATCCAATGTTGGGATATCTTTTGTGACAAACCTTGTCCTCTAAAACCGTCCACAATTTGTAATCCAATGGGTTCAAATCTGGACTGCCTGAGGGCCATTCTTCAGAGGAAACGAACGCTGGCAAATTGTTTCGAAGCCAGGCCTGGGACGTTTTAGCCTTATGGGCCGGCGCAGAATCCTGGTGGAATGTCCATCTTCTGGCGACGAAAATCGTTGAACACTCATTTTTTTTCTTGATGTGGGGGAATAAAAAGAAGTCATTGGGTGCCAAGTCAGGGCTGTACGGCGGATAGCCCATCATTTCGACGTTTTGGCCGGTCAAAAAGACGCTGGTTTGAGCCAATGTGTGAGAGCTCGCATTGTCATGGTGCACAATGATTCGTCTTCTCTTGTTCGTTTTTCGAATTTCTCCGAAGACTTCAGGCAAACAAATTGTGGTGTACCACTCAGAATTGTCCTCCTACGTTGCTCCAGCGAAACAGTCGCCACATGACCAGTTTAGCCGAAGAAACAGGCAACCATTTGCTTCGAAGTGCATCTTCCACGAACAACGTTCGTTGGACTTGGCTCGTCTTCGAAGACCCACACGTTCGATTGCTGCTTTGTTTGGGACTCATACGCATAGATCCATGATTCGTCACCTGTGACGATCTTATAAACGTCTTTTAAAGCACCAATCGACACGAGCCTTTTTTTTGAGCGATTGTCAAACTGTGCGGGATCCAACGAGAACAAACCTTTTTTACGACCAGGTGTTCATGCAATATCGAATATATGCTGGTGGAAGAAATGCCCAAGGATGCCTCTATCTCGCGGTATGTCACATGACGATTTTGCATTATCAGTTCACGCACGGCATCAATGATCTCTGGCACAAAGGCCGTTTGTGGACGACCTTCGTCTTTGAGCGAGCGTCGGCCACGATTGAATTCATTAAACTAGCTTTTCACAGTGCTAAGTGCTTCATCGCCATACTAAGATTTAAGTTTTTCGTTGCACTCTTGTCGTGATAATCCAAGTCGAAAGTTGAGAAAAATGATCGCACGAAAATGTGTTCGAGTTAATTCCATATTTTTTTGCCAAATTGATTTTTTCAAGTCACAACACAAATGATGGTCGTACGTCAAAAAGTTCTGAGTACGTTTATGCTAAAAAATGTCAAACTTTTCAATGGAAATGTTAGATGGCGCCAGGCAACACTTAGTGTCACTGCAAGCAACACAAATGAAATGGTCGTACGTCAAAACGTTCTGAATACGTTTATGCTTAAAAAAAAGTCAAACTTTCCAATGGAAATGTCAGATGGCGCCAGACAACACTTAGTGTTGCCAAGGCCAGAAATATATAAAGCAACCCTCGTATAACACAAAACAGATCAAAAACGTCGATACAACAGAGCCGAATGATCTTTAAATTGTTGTTTATGTCGCAGATTTTTCTGCCTCTCTCTTGAAAAAACCAACCTTATGTAATGTTAACTCAACTATTTTCTATGTACATTTGACCTTATATAACGTTATTTTGTTATTTACCATGAAAAATCTAACCAGACACATGGTTAAAAAAATCATAGCATTTTCGGCCAGTGTATGATTTTCAAATTTGGTGGCGATTCTAAGTCTTTTACACTTCCCCTTTTTTCGGTTCAAGGACGCCCATTTTAGGCTCAATTACTTCAATTTCATAAAAAACAACTCCAAAAATATATATAAAAATTGCGCCCACTGTACCCGGTATGAGCTCCATTGTTTCACACAAGAATAGCCGCCGGCATGTTGACGATAATGCTGTGTGATTAAATGAAAACATAAAAATTGCCCGCAAATGTTTACATACCTTCGGATGGTGCTCTGATTGAAGCAGGAACGCCTGGAGTGATAGTAACGCTTGGAGGCTGTGCTGGTCAGCGATGTATCGCGATGCATGCACATGGTGTCGTTGCGCTTCTTGTGCTTGGTGCGGGAACCTTCGCAAAATAAATATCTACGAGATGAAGGTGAAACAGGAGAGAAAGGAAGAAACAAAACAAACGAAAAAAATATAAAATAAAATAAACATGAGGACTGGGGGAAACAGCACTACTAGTTGAAGGATACAGTCTCACCAAAAAAAAAAACAAGCGAATAAAAAGTTTATAGAAAAGGATCAAAATAAAATGCCGGTTTCATGGTAAAAGTTGAGCGCTCTGGTTTACTATTGAACTTTTTTCCCCCATTAAGGACGAAAACATGGACAAAAAGTTAAGACTAGCAGTGGCCATTTTCAAAAATAAACACATGGAACGAGTTTGGACAGGCACACAATATCTCATGCATTTTAAATATATTAAATTTTAACTCAGTTTACAACACGTTTTTAAATTTAAATTCTGTTTAGGTTTTAAGGGGTTTCTGGTTTAGGGTTTCCTAATGTTTTTGCCCAATGAATCACTTTCAAATTAAGGGCCTTATTAAGAGCTCCTAATGGCAAATACGAGCCGATTTAGTTTTGCCTTCATTTCTTTCGGTAATTTATGAAGGTTGTCTTTTTGTTTGCATAATTTATTTTGTTGTTGTTTTTAAATATTAACAATTATGCGGATGTGTTTTGGTTCCGGTGCGCGCGTCTGTGTGTGTTTGCGTTTTGGGCATAAATTGTTACGTAACGAAACGTGTGACTGTCATACTTCCGTTTCGATATGTATGAACAAATACCTATTGAAATGCTTGCGAAAGGCTCCGCTCACAAAGTACAGGGCCACCGGGTTGGCGCAACTGTTGGCGAAGGACATGCAGAAGCCGACAATACGCAGAACGTGCCAAAATGAATTGTAATCCTGTTGGGCGGTGGGCCTGTAAATAAAAAATAAATGAAAAGTTAGATAGAGTAGGTGAGTAAAACACTGGGTTGTATAACAACATGACTAAAAAGGGTGTTGTTTTAGAGGTATAAAATTTAAATTCAATTTAAAAGCTAAAATAATTTTAATTTAAAGCTCAGAAAATTTCAATTTACAAGCTAACATTATCTTAAACTAAATATTGACTTTATTTGAAATAAAAGCTGGTCCAACATAAACGCACGATCTTTTGTGTAAATAAAACAAAACGTTTTCATAGAATTATCTTAATAATTTTTGTTTTAAAAAACAGGATCCATGACATGAGACAAACTATCGGCCAAATGTTTGCCATGACTTTGAAGGCATACCTCTGTCGGATGGTCTATATTTTCAAAGACTGAATTATCTCATTCTTTAGCTCTTGGATTGTTCTTATCCCAAAAAGCGGAGGCATCTCATAATAAAATATTAAAAAAAATTCCAAAAAACGAAATTTTTTTAAATTCATTTTCGTGTTTAGGAGGCCAAAATCTATAGGAAAAAATATTTCGAACTCTGGATCTAAATAGCTAGTGTTATTTACCCAAGGGGGCCAACTGTCACAAGGCGTCTGATTTGTTTGCAAAAAAAAAACAAGGACTTAACGCAACCCAAGAGAAAACAAGTAAATAAGTTTAAAATCGGACAGGGACTATGTGATACCCATGGTGTAGGGTGTCATTTAGCCGGTAGAAAAAAGACTAATCGCATTTATTCAGGACTTGTTAACTTTTGTAATAAATTTAACGAACATCTGAAAATTTTACTTCTAGAGCGACAGGGCCCTAAGCTTCCTTTTTAATAAGGGCCCTCTGAAAACATGGACATAAATTGTATAATATGGGCCCATGGTATGACGGCTTCATTAGAACATTAATCGATATGATCTAATTTTATCAGAATAAGTTTTCGATCTTTCAAAATGTCCTATGATAAATCTGAGAAAAAAAACGACAAGTGGGATTTGGAGCAATAGGAACTCAAATGGAAGAAATATTTGCATGAGGAATAAAGACCAACGTGAGCCTCAAATTGACAAGGACCTTTTTGCGGAGACTATAAAAAAAACGTAGGGCAACGTTACCAGGTTTAGCCATTGATGTTTTAAAATGCGCTATGCTAAATTGGGAGCAGCAGGAATTAAATTTGGAAAGGACATTTGTAGGGGCTGTATAAAGAAATTAGCTGATATTGTCCAGTTTTATTACACTGAGAACAAAAATAACCTTAGATTAGGTTAACTTAACCATAAATAAACATGATTTGGAGTTAATTTAACAATAACAATAGGTTAATTTAACAATAACAATAGTTAATTTAACAATAACAATAAGGTTAATTTAACAATAACAATAGTTAGTTTAACTATTCTATGGTTGAATTTTTTAACCATGAAAATTGTTAATTTAAAATAATTATTGTTGTTTTAACAATGCATTGTTGAGGTTTTTAATTATTAAAATTGTTAAATTTGTTTTGTTAACATTTAATCGGTCTTTTTTCATTATTATGACTTGAATAGTTTTTATTGTGGTTCGAAACCTTTTTGTTGTTTCTTTTTTAGAATCAACTAAAAAATTGGTGAAATGTAGTTGCTACGGTTGCCAGGCAGACTGTACAGCTGTTTCTAAACCCGATAAGGTTTTTTCAGCAGTCTTTGGCAACGATTACTTTGGCTACAAAACAAATGACTTATACGGGAGTCCCTTTATGATTAATAAGAATTACCCTTTGCGTATAGTCTTCGAACTGTGCGAAAAGCAATATCATTGCGCTATGAAGATTGTACAGCTAGCATTTGCTTTTAGTGGTGTTTTTATAAAAAGAGCAACATAAATTGTCTTATGATTTTTCTCACACTTACAAACGTTCAGAGCAGGATATTGCATCTATGAATCTAGGTGTACATCTCAGACGAGTAGAATCTTGGCTCTCTGATTGGAGAACAAAAGTCAATGAGGCTAAATGCACACAGGTAACTTTCACACTGAATTTTAGCACTTGTCCGACATTGAAACTAAATATCCCTTTTTCTCAATCTGATCATGTTACATACCTTGGAATCCACCTGGATCGCCGACTCACCTGGAGAAGTCATATCGAAACCAAGAAAACTCAACTGAAACTTACGTTCCACCAACTTCACTGGCTCCTAAACGCGAACTCAAGACTAAGCCTTGAATACAAGGCCCTGCTATACAACAGTGCAATCAAACCTATCTGGTTATACGGTGCCCAGCTATGGGGCAAAGCAAGCTCGAGTAATCTCGACAAAATTCAAAGATTCCAATCGAAGACATTGCGGCTCGCTACCGGTGTCCCTTGGTATATGAGGAATGAAAACATCCACCGAGACTTAAAAATACCTCTTGTTAAAGAGGCAATTCAAAAAATCAATATAAAGCACAAAGAGAAGCTCGAACGTCATGATAACATACTTGCTAGACTATTATTGTGCAGTGCAAGCTCTTTAAGACTTCGGAGAAACGAACGCCGTGTTTTCCAATCTGCACTTGTGCTTCATCCGTAACAGTAATCGCGAACACACGCGCCCGGAAGACTGCGTAGAATTCTTTTTTCTACATCACGTGGCTTAAATGCTCTTATACGTGATCTTTAAAACAGTCAATATCAATCGCGGACGAACACTCAAAAAAGACTATGTAGAATCCTTTATTCTACATCACGTGGATTAAATGCTCTCATACGTGATCCTTAAAACTTCCAATCCGAAAAACCTACAAAACCTAAATTACGTCGTCCACTCTGCTATTCTAGAGTTATCCGTTATAGATACATAACTAAAGTTCTTCACTCTACATAATATCGCGAACACTATGTAAATGACTGTAAGGGTCCTATGGCCCTTTATCACGAGGTTTAAGCCAAACAAGATTTAAAATTCTCAGACATGTGATCCACACCAGTTATATACTATTTTGACCAAATTAATTTAAATTCCTGCCAATTAGCAGAGATCCACATTACAAGAAATCCATACTAGGATTCATTATTGAATTATACTTAAGATTCGTATACTTATTGTTAGGCTCCTTTGGAGCAGATTCAATAATTCAAATAAAGCATATATAAAAAAAAACAAAAAAACGTTCAGAGCAGAGGAAGCAAGGAGAAATAGTGGAGGTGATAGAAGTCGCAATTGGGTAACCTTATTCTGAACTTTGTATAACACAAAGCAGATTTTTGTTTATGTCGCACAATTTTCTGCCTCTCTCTTGAAAAAACCAAAATATTAACTCAACTATTTTCAATGTACATTTGACCTTATATAATGTTATTTTGTCTTCGTTATCAAACATTTACCATGAAAAATTTAACCAGACTCATGGTTAAAAAATTCATTGTATATTCGGGTCAGTGTAGGCAGAAATCGATCATTATTAATAGGGTTGTTGTAGGACCAAAGCAAAAAAATGTGCAGTTCCTTTCACATCGGTTTATTCGAGCTTTTGGGTAATTTTTTTTCAATAAATTCTTAATGATATAACTTAAATATTGGAGATGTGCCACAACCGTTTGGGTAACTAACATAGAGGAACGTACATCTCGAACTTTAAAATTTGTCTTTTACCTTCAGTAAGCCTCAGTCAATTTTAGTTAAGGTGAGTGGTTACCAATTGACCAAATTAATTTAAATTCCTGCCAATTAGCAGAGATCCACATTACAAGAAATCCATACTAGGATTCATTATTGAATTATACTTAAGATTCGTATACTTATTGTTAGGCTCCTTTGGAGCAGATTCAATAATTCAAATAAAGCATATATAAAAGAAAGAAACAAAAAAACGTTCAGAGCAGAGGAAGCAAGGAGAAATAGTGGAGGTGATAGAAGTCGCAATTGGGTAACCTTATTCTGAACTTTGTATAACACAAAGCAGATTTTTGTTTATGTCGCACAATTTTCTGCCTCTCTCTTGAAAAAACCAAAATGTTAACTCAACTATTTTCAATGTACATTTGACCTTATATAATGTTATTTTGTCTTTGTTATCAAACATTTACCATGAAAAATTTAACCAGACTCATGGTTAAAAAATTCATTGTATATTCGGGTCAGTGTAGGCAGAAATCGATCATTATTAATAGGGTTGTTGTAGGACCAAAGCAAAAAAATGTGCAGTTCCTTTCACATCGGTTTATTCGAGCTTTCGGGTAATTTTTTTCCATAAATTCTTAATGATAACTCCAAAACTTAAATATCGGATATGTGCCACAACCGTTTGGGTAACTAACATAGAGGAACGTACATCTCGAACTTTTAAATTTGTCTTTTACCTTCAGTAAGCCTCAGTCAATTTTAGTTAAGGTGAGTGGTTAGGATTATTATTTTTACATTTAATTGGGGTCGGCACATTTAAAGCCTACCTTTTAGGTAAGTCCCAAGTAAGTGGCCTATAGGCCACTTATAGGAAGTATATTTCGACGCGTTTAATTATGTTTCAAAGGCAAACCCGCTAAAGATACTTAAAGAGTGTCAGTTTCTAAATAAGAGTATTTGTCAGCGGCCGAACGAATGTAAAGATATTTTAGAAGAATTTTCAAAAACGTTAATATCGCGTATAATAATAAGCCATTGGCTAACAATCTATGACACAAAATTGGAATAATATTCTATCATTTTAACGATGTAGTGGACCTAATGCCATTGGTTGTCATCTTATGTAATGAAGGGATATTTAGTATATCATAATATCCCTTCATTTCCTATGTCCTTATGACGATTGTACTTATATTTTTATCCTAACACTTCATTAAAGTTTAAGAACTTCTTGCAAAACACTGACAACTTTAATGGGTTTTTAGCATTTTGGGAACTCTTACATACAAACATACTTAGAAAGAAGGGCACTTACCAGTAATAGAACCACAACATGAAGACGTGAATTGGCAGGAAACAAATGCCAAATATAACCACAAATGCCAGAACTGTCAAAGCCACTTTACGTCGGGCACGTACCTAAAATTGTAAAACCAACAAAATTAAAAAAGAAAGCCAAACCGCAAATCAAGTTAGGTGTTTTGTGGCATTAGATGAAATTTAAAATTGTATTTATTTAACCGAGAAGGTGTGATGATAAGTAAAGAAAGGAAGTCTTAAAATAAGCACAAGTCCCAAAATTCAAGCATCAATTGAATTTATGCAATGCTGACAGTTGCGTGATTCTTTTGTTTAAAACTGGGAGGTACAGCCGGCCGCGTTGCCTTTTTATCAATAACTTGGCGAAAACATTAAACAGACGTCAAGGAAATGAAATCGTGCGTGAATTTTGGTTCATGCGCGACTTTTGTTACGTCAAACAGAAAAAACATATCAACGAACCGTCAATACAAAAATAAGGAAAACCTTCTTTCAATATTCCTTCGAAGTGATAACTTTTTTTTTTTAAAAGATCTAATAAAAATATTAACATTTTAACCAAATGGCCGCTCTTGCATAAAGACCCAAAGTTATTCTAATGAAAGCATGACGTTGCGAGAAATGCTTAAGGGCGCAACCCTCATGGCATAATTGGCGTGTTTTGTTTGAAAAGCTAAAAAATTCGTTCTTTTTAATAATTATTAATATTAAATTGGGGTTTAGTACGTATATTAAGGTCCACAAATATAACTGAATGCTATCATAATATGCTGACACACAATCTTTAAAGGTGTGTTTCATTTGAGAAGCTAATAAAAACTCTACCTTTTTGTATCAGACATTTTTTGATCCCACCTTTTTGACCTTTTGACGCAAGAGCGAATCGGTAAATGTTTTTATAGCAGTAGACAGTGCAGCTCAATCAATTTTTATACCATCTCCCTACTGGGTAAAAGGGTATATGTGACAGCGCATAGAGAAAGGGACCTAAGGGTAAAAAATCAATTTTCATTTTTTTTCTTTTTTTGATGTGGACAACATCTGAGCATCGAATGAGACCGATTCCATGCCCCCAAAGTGTTCCCTCCCAGAGATATGCGCGTTTTATGAAAGTGAAGTCGACGATTCTAAGCGCAAATAGCAAGGGACATAATCTTTGGCTCTCCTGAACAAAACTGGGTTTTAACCTTAGGTCCCTTTCTATTTTGCGCGTCACATATACAGGGTGATTCATTCACGACTGGACAGCGTATTTCTGAGCATAATCACAATTTCTTTGTATCTGCTTGGGTCTCTTCACAGTTATCCCAATTACCTTGGGATGAACAAAATGCCTCCGCCCAGGCGGATCAGGCATGGCCTTTATGATCTAGAGAAAGAACCTCTGTATAATCTCAACTACCAAGCAGATCTTAAAAAAATTTCCCGCTGATGTAGTCTCAGCGGCAGTGTCCAGCCACAGCGTAAATGTAGTGCTTGGAGAACATTTCCGAAAATTTTACGCAGAGACGCGCGTGGTTCTTTCAACTGGTGCAACCGCCATCTGGATCCTGGCAGAGTCCTGGACTTTTGGACTCATGTTATCGGAAACACATGCAGTGCTTCACCTCATTTTTTTCAGGGCAAGACCACTTAGCTGACTCTCAGGTTTCTTTGGACGCATCCAGGTTAAATGACGCATTTCCTTTACCTGAAAATCGCAGCAGATCTTTTTTAGACGAAAAAGACACTGCTTAAAACTCATTCTTAGTTTCAGCCTTCAAGGACTACAGGCTAAGCCCACTCAGCTGACTCCTAGGTTTTTTTTCGGCGCATCTAGATTAAATGGCGCATTTCCATCACACGCTATCGCATCAGATCTTTTGTGATTCAATTACGACCGCAAACATTTCATCAGCGTATTCCTTGGCTCATTTCATGAAAATATGTCCATCTACGACCATGCCCGAAAATGCAAGCGGGCGAAATGGCAGCGGTTTGAAAATTTATGGATTGGTGGTCCGAGGGTACTAGGGTTAAATTGCTAAGTTCTGAACCAGTGGTTGGATTTTTTTGTTGTTCTCTTAAAAGATAGCCCTACTTCTTGCCTTTCAAATATTACCCAAACGAAGTCCAAAGGTCCACAGTTCCAAAGTTATTATTAGACTGAAATGCAAAAATTTGTTTGGTTGTTTATTTTAAAATACAAATAATTCTGAGCTATTATTTGCTTTCAAAACAAAATGTATTTCAGTCAAATAGTCATAACTTTGGAAGGGTAGGACCTCTGGGCTTCGTTTAGTTAATTTTGAAAAGGCAAGAGGTAAGGCTATCTTTTGCCCACTTGGTCTTAGAGGGATATATTTTCATGAAATGAGCCAAGGAATACGCTGGTGAAATCTGTCCAGTTGTGAATGAGTCACCCTGTATAGATAGTCGGACCAACATGGCTCAATGGCATCAGATAGTGATTCTGCATTGATGGATTCAATAATATGGGGTCTAATTTCTTTCGCTTGAGGTGTTACAAACATTATAATACCCTGTACCTCAGCGAGATGTAGGTAGGGTGCAACAAATAATATTTGTGAAATAGAATCGAGCGATCCTTTAATTTTGAAATAGAATCGTGTGATCCTTTACTTTGCATTATCAATGGCCTTCTTTAACCCATTGATTAAACCCTCCTCGTACACAGAAACAAGTAAACAGTTTAAATTAAATATTTCCCCCCCACACTGATGTACCTTTAGTCAGGCAAATCTACCAACACACACACACACATTTGCTACGGAAAATATTAAATGGTTGGACATAATTCATAAATGATTAATGAGTCCATGGCCTGGTCCTGCTCCTTCTCCGTCTCCTCCGCCATCATCTGCTGATACATGCGACACATCTTCGTGTAGACTTTAAGGAACCAAGCCACCCGAATGGCATTGCGTAAATATTTACCTGTCTGACGGCGCCTTGCATTTCACCGGGTACATTTGCCGCATACATCAAATGTCGTGCTATCAAGACATAAAACACTCCAATTATAACCAACGGTATGGCATAGTAGACAAGGAACCGCAACAGCACCATCATTTTGGCATACTCCAAGCCCCATTCCTCGGGAAAAGGATAACACAGCGAGAACGATTTGTTGCTGTTGACAATAAGTTTCTATAGACAAAAGGAACAGCCCACACCACACCAACCACCCACCCATTAAATGGGGTGGGGGAGGAAATGGCCGTAGAGCGAGAGAGAGGGAGTTTAGAATTCGATTGATACAGTAGATATCGCTTGGCACAAGGACACTAGCCATTCACTCACCTTAATGTATGTACCAATTAAGGCCGGCATACCGCATATTATGGCTAATAGCCATATTGATACAGCGATGGCTATCGTCATGCGTGTGGCCCGTTTTCCGCCTCCTGCAAAGGGTTCAATTCACATGCAAATGTTAAGCAAATGTAGACGAGTTGACATTTTGAAATTATCTGCTGACTTACCGTGAGCATGGAATTTCCTTAATGGGTCCACTATGGCAAAGTAGCGATCTCCCGATAAGGCCGTTAATGTAAAGACCGACACGCCGATGGAGACATCTTTGAAGAACTCCGACAGTGTACAGAGCACACTGCCCCAGGGCCAGGAGTCCACCGTATAGACGGTGGATGTTAAAGGGACCGTTGTCACAATCACCAGTAAATCAGCCAAGGCCAAGGAGAAGATGTAGCTGTAAGAGAAAGAAGATTTAATTCGTTGGGTTAAGTTTTTACTAATTTTAAAAAAAATATTAATTTATATAATACTTATAGATATATGTGACCCGGGCTATGAAAAGGTGGCTTATGACCCAAAAAAAAATTGTCCACTTTTTTTGGTTTCGATGGTTTTTGAGACGCTATTCACGTGGTGAAAACTAGAAAGTCCTAACATGCTTAGAAGTGTACTAAAAATGTAGAGAAAAAAAAGCACAAATAAAAGAAAAACAGAAATCCAGAATGAAGATAATAAATGAAATTGAAAAATTTATATACAGAATTGAGCGCTGCCACCTTTTTTTTAGGCCGGGTCACATATAACTTTTTTTTTAATTAATTATTTAAAAAATTTAAAAAATACTTCTCGGAATCCCTCAAATAATCCCAATCCTTATTAGAGTCCCTACAGTCATTCCACCCAGTCTTACATAGTCGCCAACAGAATCGATAAAGCTTTCTTCGAATGCCAAGAGTAAATACGTGTTTGCTTGTAAAATCACATTATTTAATAGTTATGTACTATAGACGGTACACACACGGAGAAGAAAAACCACCTTATATAAGGTTAGCTTAACCATAAACATGAATTGGAGTTAGGCTAATTTGAACATTTTGTTGTTGACTGGTATTTAACAATAATAATAGTTAATTTAACTATTCCATGGTTGAATTTTTAACCACGAAAATTTTTAATTTTCAAATAATCATTGTTGTTTTAACAATGCATTATTGAGTTTTTTTTAACCATTAAAACTGTTATTATTAAAATAATTATTGTTTTTTTTAACAAGGCATTGTTTTTAACCCTGAAAATTGTTAGTATCAAAATTTCATAGTTAAAGTATTAAAACAATACATGTTTAATTTAACAATGAAATTGTTAATATTTTGTACTTTTAAGATCGTTATAGAAATAATTTTTATTGTTAAGATAACTAATTATTGGTTACTTCTTTTAACCAGAAATATAGTAACTGCTAAAAATTTTGATATTAACTGTGGAACATTTTTGGGGTTATTGTCTGGGGGGTGAGAAATTCCAAGTCAGGGTGATGGTAAGTGAAGTTACTTAATTGTAAATAAAAGCAGAACGCGTTAATCGATTTCTATGATCTATGTCGCATTTTGTTTATTGGTTATGTGACTTTACGTGAAAGTTATAAGACTCTACACATTTTTCCGTTTGGGATTTATGTTTTAAAAAAAAAAAAATTTTTTTTTTTGGCAAAATTTTCTTCATAAATTTATTTCTAATTGCAAAAATGTTGATTTGGTAGAGAAACAGTATATTAATGGATTAAAGAAAATGTAATTATTAATTTTTCTCAATTTATTTCAGCAAAATCGAACTAGTCGTTCTCGAGTTATGTCAAACTACGTTTTTGCCAACATTTTACAACTAAGCGAAAAAACATCAAGATAAGGAAAAAATGTAAAAGGTCATAAAAAATAAAAAACTGGCACATACGAACGCAAAACCCTTTGAGGGTTTTAATATACTGACCTAGTACCATCACCCTGACTTGGAATTTCTCACCCCCCAGATTGGCTGTTGTACTGTGTTATGATTAATGAGAATTACCCTTTGCGTATAGTCTTCGAACTGTGCGAAAAGCAATATTCATAGCGCAATAAGATTGTACAGCTAGCATTTGCATTTGCTGGTGGTTTTTATAAAGAGCGAGATAAATTGTCTTATGATCTTTCTTACAATTTTAAACATTCAGGGCAGTGGAAGAAAGGAAAATAGTGGGGGGATAAGACAGTCGCAATCCTTGCAACTTCGTGCAACTTAATGCTGAACTTCGTATAACACGTAACAAATCAAAAACGATACAACAGAACCGAATGAACTCCAAATTTTTGCTTACGTCGCAAAATTTGCTGCCTCTCTCTTGAAAAATCCAACCTTATATAATGTTAACTCAACTATTTTCTATGTACATTTGACCTTATATAACGTTATTTTGCCATGAAAAATTTTACCAGACTAATGGTTAAAAAATTCATTGTATTTTCGGCACAGTGCATGTTTAGACACTTTGAATTAGATTGTGTATGTACAGGTATGGACTTGTTCTGTCTTCGTTGCGGATCATTGCAAGCCAATAAATATCAATCAACAATTTTGTTGGCACGCGTTATTGTCTTTCCTTCACGTTTCGATATTTTTTTGGATATTTTATGGGCTTGTCTGTTTAGTGTCTGCTACAGCAGCCAATATTGGCTTTGAGTTAAGGCATCGTTACACGCTATAAAAAAGTTTAAATATATTGGTTTATTTGGTTGTCGTGGGTTCTGCATCTGTCAAAATACTTTTCTTTTATGACCAGAGCGGGAAAATTCGAACTATATACAGGAGGCGGCAGCATAATGTATGCAAAAAATCAGTACTCATCAAGAGGTGGCTTATTATACGGCTGCTATATAAGTATATTTCTGGCCAAATAATGAAAATGCGAATATTGATCATCAGAACTGGCTTTATTACTTTTTAAAGTATTGTCCAGCATGATTTATACACTTTGACATGCGCCAAACCAACTGTCGAAGCACTTTGTTTTTGAACGCTTCAACAGCATCTTCTGGTGACGAAAATCGTTGACCACGCTTTTTTTTTTCTTGATGTGCGGAAATAAAAAGAAGTCATTGGGTGCCAAGTCATGGCTGTACGGCGGATGACCCATCAACTCGACGTTGTGGCCGGTCAAAAAGGGTGCTGGTTTGAGCCGATGTGTGAGAGCTTGCATTGTCACAGTGCACAATGATTCGTCTTCTCTTCTTTGTTTTTCGAATTTCGCCGAAGACTTTAGGCAAACAAATTATGGTGTACGACTCAGAATTGACCGACCTACGTTGCACAAGCGGAACAGTCGCCACATGACCAGTTTTGACGAAGAAACAGGCGACCATCTGCTTCGAAGTGTGACTAATGGCAGAATCGTATTAGTACTAAAATTATTATGCGAATACCAGTAGTGGGCGGTATGGTGCATTTAAACTGGAGGTACCCGAATGGGGCGTGTCATCCACTCTTTTTGTACACATGTACAAAGCCGTGATGAATATAGAATGGAGTTTACAATTTCACGCACTGGGTGACAAGTTGTGTGGGTTCTAATCTGCACTGAATCGTGGTTATTTTTGAGGAACACACCAAAAGGGCGTGGCTAGGTATCCAACTATTTGTTACCAAGTTAACCTAATTAATCTGTTCTTATGTCTTGATTTAGATCGAATGTGTGACATTCAAGATATAATACAAACACCAAGAGTGGGCGAAATGGTGCAATGGAATGGGGGCGTGTCAACCACTTTATTTATATGCTACTATAGCAGTTTTTAAAGTATTACGTTGTTCACAATATAAGCGAATTTAAAGGTGACAATTTATGTGTGTTCTTATTTTCAGTGGAACAGGGTTATTTGTGTGGGAAGTACCACAAGGCTAGATTTTCAGTTCTCTGACACCTTGTTTACCTTATAATTTTATTTTAAAGTATTGATTTTTAGTTACACGAATACCAAACATGTACGTAATGGTACATTTATGTGGGTACCTTGTTCTAAGGAACAAGGTTATTTGTATGGGAAGTGTCAGAAGGGGCGTGGCTTGAAGTCCAGTTCTCTGTCACCTTGTTTACCTGATAACTTTATTTTAAGGTATTGATTTTTAGTTGCAAAAAGTGGGCGTAATGGTAAATTTGTGTGCGAGGTATCAGAAACGTGTGTGTACGAGGATTGCTATGTATATTTCTGGCCTAGGCAACAATTAGTGTTGCCGATATCTGGCATTTTCATAGGAAAGTTTGAAATTTTTTAGTATAAACGTACTCAGGACGTTTTGACGAACATCATTTTATGTTGTTTACAGTGACTTAAAACAATCAATTTGGCAAAAAATGGAATTAACTCGTGAACTGTTTCGTGCGATCATTTTTCACAACTTTCGACGTGGATTATCACGACAAGAGTGCCTTAATGAACTTAAATCTTTGTATGGCGATGAAGCACCATCCTATAGCACTGTGAATGAAGATTAAAGAATTCAATCGTGGCCGACACTCGCTTAAAGACGAAGGTCGTCCAAAAACGGCCGTTGTGCCAGAGAACATTGATGCCATGCGTGAACTGATAATGCAAGATCGTCATATGACATACCGTGCGATAGAGGCATCCTTGGACATTTCTTCCACCAGCATACATTCGATATTGCATGAACACCTGGCCGTTGTGCTCGTTGGTCCCCGCACAATTTGAAAATAGCTCAAAAAAAGGCTTATATTGATTGGTGCAAAGAAATTTTTAAAAAAATACGATCGCGGTGCTTCAAAAGGCGTTTATAAGATCGTCACAGGTGACGAATCATGGATCTATGCGTATGAGACCGAAACAAAACAGCAATCGACCGTGTGGGTCTTCGAAGCCAAATCCAACGAAAGTTGTTCGTGGAAGAAACACTTCGAAGCAAATAGTCGCCTGTTTCTTCGGCAAAACTGGCCATAGGGCGACTGTTCCGCTAGAGCAACGTTGGACGGTCAATTCTTAGTGATACACCACAATTTGTTTGCCTGAAGTCTTCGGAGAAATTCGAAGAACGAACAAGAGAAGACGATTGTGCATCATGACAATGCAAGCTCTCACACATCGGCTCAACCAGCGCCTTTTTGACCGGCCAAAACGTCGAATTGATGGGTCATCCGCCGTATAGCCCTGACTTGGCACTTGGCAATGACTTCTTTTTATTACCGCACATCAATAAAAATTGCGTGGATAGCGATTTTCGTCGCCAGAAGATGCTGGTAAAGCGTTCAAAACCCATCTTTTTAAAGGTGTCTCAATCGGAGTGGAAAAAGTGCTTCGACAATTGGTTTGAGCGCATGCAAAAGTGTATAAGTCATGCTGGAGAATACTTTGAAAAACAATAAAACCATTTTTGATGATAAATATTCGCATTTTCATTATTAGGCCAGAAATATATATAGCAGCCCTGGTACCATCCACTTTTCGGTGGAGGGTATAAAAACTAATTTTTATTTATTTATTGCTGGCCGGTTTAGTTATCTTGAATTCTTTGCAAATTTAAATAGGCTATAAGCCTAGACAACGTGGGACTTCTTCCAGTGACAAATCTGTCCAATTACGCAACGCAACGAAGGGCGTTTTTTTTTTTTTTTTTGGAAAAAACACACTTTTATATACTTATACATATTCAACTCACATTCCAGGAAGTGCATAAAAACGAAGTTGCTTGCCGTGAAGTATTTCTTCATTAATGCAGGGACTAACCATCGATTTACCATTGGTATTAGTTATATATCCTAAAATCACTTCCATAATTCTACTCGTAATAAATTCATATTTAAATTTAATACGCTATGCCCAAGTAAAAAATATTATTTTCTTCAATATTTGTACCTATTAATATTAATATTGTCTTTATCGAAATCAGGCTGTCAGCACAGCTTTCAACAAATAGTCCATGACAAGTTTCAAATTTCATTTTATAGCCACACACCCACAGAGGGAAGGAATGACTGACTGTTTGACATTTAAACATATTGAATTTGTGTTATTTTCGCTTTCTATTATGTCTGACACAATAAAATCATAAATCAAATGCGTGACTGATTTTATTTGAGCAAATACTGCGACACAATCAATTGATATCGAAAAAATAAAAAAATAACTTTGAAGAAAATAACTTTTTGAAGAAATTATGGTGAAATAAGGCGACGTCAATGGTGGTGGCTTTAATATAGAAAGCATTTCAGTGCGACTAATTGAAGAATTAACCCTTGAGTTCTTAAATAAGTCTTAAGCTACTGAAAGGAATAAAATGAAATAAAAACAAGTAAAATCTTAGTTAAGTTCGGCCAGGTCGAACACTTATATTCGTGAAGCCAAGGATTGTGCTGTAGTACGGCATTTATAGGATTTGGGTATTCGCTAGTTGGTGTATGCTTGACAGTACTAAATTGTTGGAATCCTATTCAGATTTGTAAGGAAAATTTCAATGTATTTTGAGCATTTAAATGTCTATTGTACAATAGGCCCGAAAGGATCCTTTGAAGCACAGAGATTAGAGCCTTAAATTTATGCAAATCTTAAAAGATAATGCATATTGCGATAAATGAGATACGAGGGCGACCGCAAAACTAACTGGCCTGGCACATTTTCTGTTTTACTAGCAACTTTTTTTTTTAAAAGCAATCTTTTATAAGCCATCTTTCAAAATTTCCGAAATATTTAATGATTATTTTCTTTGTTACAGGTGATTGAAGTAAACAAGTTTTATAATTTTTGAAAAATGAAAAATTAAGAGTTTCGTGCGGTAATTAAACACTTTTATATGAAAGGTTATACTCCACAATTAATCAAAGATGAATTGGATTCTGTTCATGGTGATAATGCACCATCATACTCCACCGTGAAATCCTGGGTTCAACAATTTCAAATGGGTCGTTCAAGTACGGAAGATGAACAACGCCCTGGAAGACCGAAAACTTCTACTACTATTGAAAACATTAGAAAAATATTTAATGAAGTGACTAAAGATAGACGAATAAAGCTCAGAGAACTTGCTGATATTGTTAAAATACACGAAAAACAAGTTTGGAGTATTTTACATGATGAACTCCACATGAAAAAGCTATCCGCAAGATGGGTGCCGCGTTTGTTGACTTTGCCCCAAAAAATCGTCCGTTGGACCAATTCCGAGGTGCTTTTAGCGATTTATCAGCGTAATCCAAAAGAGTTCTTGCGCCGATTCATAACTGTTGATGAAACATGGATCCATCACTACATCCCAGAATGCAAAGAACAGTCAAAACAATGGATAGAAGCTGGTAAAAGTGGTCCCAAGAAGGCGAAAACTGTTAAGTCAGCAGGAAAAGTATTGGCCACAGTATTTTGGGATGCAAGGGGTAAAATATTTATTGATTATCTTGAGAAAGGAGAAACTATAAATAGTGAATATTATTATGCATTATTGGATCGGGTAAGTGAAGAAATCAAGCTAAAAAGACCGCATTTAAAAAAAAAAAGGTCTTTTTCATCAAGATAATGCTCCTTCACACACTGCATTTTTAACTCAACAAAAACTAGCCGAATTACGATTTGAAATTGCTCCGCATCCACCATAGAGTCCAGATTTAGCTCCTTCTGATAATTTCTTGTTTCCAAATTTAAAAAAAAAATTCTCGGTGGCAAAAAATGTTCGTCCAATAGCGAGGTTATTGCTGAAACTGAGGCATATTTTGAAGGTCTTGAAAAATCTTATTTTTCGGATGGAATTGAAAAACTTGAAAAACGTTTGATGAAGTGTATTGAGTTGGAAGGAGATTATGTTGAAAAATAAATAATAATAATTCCAAAAAAAAACGGTTCTTTTTATGTTAGGCCAGTTACTTTTGCGGTCGCCCTCGTAATTCCACTGTTTCTGAGTAGCCATATGTCGATGATGGAAAGCACCTTATTTTCGAAACTCTAGGGACCTATGTCTATCTATCGATGGTATGGATGTCGAACAATCAGATGCTCTTGATGTTCTGGGCATGAAAATACAATGTGACGCTCGTTGGGCGAGACATGTATTCGAAGTGTCGAAAGCAGCACTCAAGTGCATAGGCTTTTTAAAGCGGTGCAAGAAATATTTCACTCCTTCCGATCTTTTCGAAATCTATACAACCTACATCAGGCTAAAGATGGAATACAACTCCCATATATGGGCAGGTGCTTCAAAATCATCCTTGGAGCTACTTGATCGTGTCCAAAGAAGGGCAATGGTGTTGCTAGGTGACAGTAGGGTTTCCAACTCTATTGTTTCCCTAGAGCATCGTCGGAATGTGGGTTGTGTGTCGCTGTTCTATCGCTACTTCCATGGTGTGTGTTCTTCAGACATTCGTGGTATTATTCCTGAGACGTGAGGATGTTCGGCAGGGATACACGACTTTCCAGAAATTCACACCCATTTGTTATCGTTTGGCCGGTTGACCGCACTATACACTACAGATCGAATTCGTTTTTCGCCCGTACTGTCCGTATGTGGAATCGACTTCCGCTTTCCTCTCTTCGATCCCTTGCTTTCCAACGACCAACACAATGCATTGCATGTATAGGGGAAAACCCCTGAGTGTTGGCTAATTAAAAAAAAAGATCCGCTGTTTTCGACAAAAATTTTGTTCAGCCATTTCTGGCTTAACGGCAAAGTCAATAAACAAAATTGCCGCATTTCGGATGAAGAGCAACAAGAAGAGTTTCAAGAGGTGCCATTATACCCAGAGAAAACCACTGTTTGTCGCGGTTTATAAGCTGGTGGAATCATCGGTGCGTATTTTATTTAAAAATGATGATGGCCGGAACGTTACCGTGAATGGTGCTCGCTATCGCGCCATAATATCGATCTTTATGCCACCTGAAATTGAAGCCCGTAATCTTGACGACACTTGGTTTCAACAGGACGGTGCCACTTGCCACACAGCTGCTCAAACAACGGATCTATTGAGAGGTCATTTCGAAAAGCAGCTAATTTCACGTTTTGGGCCGGTGAGTTGGCCGCCTAGATCGAGTGATATCACACCTTTAGACATTTTTCTTTGGGGTTACGTAAAGTCCAAGGTCTGTGCTGACAAACCAGCTACGATTCAGGTTTTGGAAGCCAACATTACGCGAGTAAATGACTAAAGCCATACCGGTCGAAATGCTCGAACGAGTCATCCAAAAATGGACCCTCAGAATGAAAACCCCTGAAGGAAGTTATATTCAAAAAATAAATGCCATAAAATGTCCTTTCAAATACCAATAAACATTTCACACTTGATTTGAAATGTTATTTTTTAGTTCTGAAAAAATACCTCTAGATGGTTCACCCATTATAATCGAAATGTGGAATAAATGTTATTTTCGGATTCGTTACTATATTTTGTTTGTTTTTAAAACCCACATGACCATAGTTGAAGAAGGACGATTTTTGGGCCCTATGGAACGATTCGAGTGAAAAATTGACCCAAATCTTAAATATAGGTACATATTTGTGACAGCGCATAGAGAAAGGGACCTAAGGGTAAAAAAAATCAATTTTCACTTTTTTTTTTGATGTGGACACCATCTGAGCATCGAATGAGACCGATCCCATGCCACAAAAGTGTTCCCTCCCAGAGATATGCGCGTTTTATGAAACTGATGGTACACCAAAGATACACGTATTTAAATCTTTAAAATGGCTCTCCTGAACAAAACTGGTTTTAACCCTTAGGTCCCTTTCTATTTTAAGCGTCACATTTGGATTTGTAAGAAAATGTTACTGGTTAACCATATCTCTCCGAACAGTACGAAAGGCTTTAGGGACCTAGGGCCCATAGCTTAAGGCCTCTAATTTAGTTAAAGCGAACAACTAAAATTCTTCAGAACAGTCCGTACTGTCATAATTTACGTACGACACCCTGGGGACCTTATATTCATGGGTCAATGCTGAAAAATAAACGAATATTAAAATTAATATGATATAATGATCCGTGGCGAAATTTTGTTGTTTTTAATACCCATATGTCCATAGTTCTAGGTGGCCGATTTATGAGCGACTACGGCTCATACGGGCTGGGTACGTATAAATCCACATATGAGAAAATTTCTGTGTTTCTAGGTACCCATATGTCTTCGAACGTTACGGGACAGTTTTGGGTCCTAGGGCCTATATAAAAATAATGGGTCAAGGTCTCAAATCTCTTCGATTCATAAAATAAATGTGATATTCTGCTTCGTGCCGAAATTTTAATGTTTTTTTTCATATCCATTAGTCCATAGTCCCCGTCGGAGTTGCGAATTTAATAAAGGTACATAAGTGGATTTGTGAGAAAATTTCTGTGTTTCTAGGTACCCATATGTCTCCGAACTTTACGGGACAGTTTATGGGCTACAGGGTCCATAGGTCAAGGCCTTCAACTTAGCCAAATCTTTAATTAATGTTATATTCAGTTGATTTGCTTTTTATACCCATATGTATATCGTTTAATGAGACAGATTTTTGGACCCCTTGGCGTATTTCATCCGAATGGTAAAAATCTTAAATACAGGTTTATATTTATATTAAAGATAAGATATCAACTTTTCTGTATACCAATATGTTCCCGAACATAAGGGGACGGTTTTTTGGTCCCTAAGGCCCCAGGTCCTAATGACCAAGGTTAAAAATCCTAACACTTCGAAAAAGACTTGATTAAAAAGTTAATTAATCAAATTTCATAGAAAAATTCTTAAAAAAATAAAAATTTTATCAAGGCCATTTTTAGTCTCGTAAAGGGAAACTTTTTCCCTTTTGCCCGATTTGGTGCATTTTCAATACCAACCCAACGCCGACTATCAGACATATATACGGCAAGTCTCTAAGACTCTAGCTCTTTTCGTTAGGGTTGAATCGTGCTTTCAACAGACGGACATGTCTAGTAGTTGTTGTAGCGGCAAACCGTACCGGGGTGACAGCCCTTGACCGAAGAATTGGTGCTTCGGGTCGCTCCGGTGCGTAGAACCGGCTGTCATGGGATCGATCTAATGGGATGAGGTACCAATTCGTAACCCAATTCATGAAATATTGCTATTGAGACTGAACACAACAGAAAGATGAGTTCTGCAATATAGAAAAGATGAAATTAAATTTTTTTCCAAAAATATTTATTTATTCATTAATTTTTTAGTTTGTTCCCTTCAAAGTATTCCCCCTTAGATATAATACACTTGTGCCAGCATTTGTTCCAATCCTTGAAGCAGCCCTGATATTTACTTTTTTGAAATGGCCCGCAGCGATTCTATTTTATGTGTTTAGGTGGCCGAAAAGTGTTTATTTCGGCAGTTGTGGGATTGATTCGTTTTTTATCTGTCGTCGAAAAACGCCCTTCGTTCAGGAGCTCTTCAATTTTGTGAACAGGAAACAGAGGTCCCAGGGGGCCAACTATGGCAAACACAGTGGCTGAGCAGATTAAAGTATCCCTTCCGGCCAAAAAATTACGACGTGTTTTTTGTTCCAAGTTCAGCAATTTTGAAACGAACTTCAATGCCACACAGAAAGTAAAAAAAACACAAGTATTTTTTTACTTTCTAAGCTATTTCATCGGTTTTTTATATAATGGATCATCGTTCAGGACGAGAATGACAAATTCAAAAATAGTTGTTGTTGTCGAGGCAACTGTGTGCCGGGGTGACAGCCCCTGGCCGAAGAATTGCTGCTTCGGGTCAATACGGTCCATGGAATCGGCTGTCGTGAGATTGTTCAAAAAAAGTCTCATCCTTTGGTATGATAGAATAAAATGAAGTGCAAACTTAGAGTGGATGGAACCAAAAACAATATCCGAATGTTGTTGACTTTAACCAACCAGACATTTCAAATCACTGCACCCAACACAAGCAATCTGCATCCTTTCCTTCATTTTATATTACGACATTTTTCGTCCTTTGACCGTTAAAAAACGAAAAAAGAGCAACACAAAATCCAATACCGAAAATGTGATTGCACTTTCTTCTAACTTGCAATGCTATGCCATGCACTTTGTATTATTTTTATTTTGTGAACAGCAAAATGCTGCTGCATCGTTCTGCATTAAGAAACTAAATCCAAATATCTTTCGAATTTACTACACTATAAAAGAGCATTTATTGAAGATTTCTTGCTCGAACCATTGCCATTGCAATGCCCATGCGACCATAAGTCCTTTACGCCATTGGTAAGCGATTTTATGCTGCCCAAATAGCATTTGCCTTGAGCCAATCCAAAGCACATGTACGAGTATGTATATTTGCATATACATACTGAAATACATACGTACGTACATACATAGCATGGTAATGCTTCCAGGCAAAAAGGACGATTGCAGCCATGGCTAAAAGCATGTGAAAGGTTATAAACTTTGTTGTGCAAAGTACTCAAATGTTAATTCCGAAAAAAAGATATAATTTCATCACTTTTTCGTTCACTAATAAATTTATATTATATGGTGTAAAATTAAAAATTTGTTTAGTCAAATAATTAAATTAACTAAAATTGTAATCAAATATGCGAACATAAACATGGAAAATCAGCTTTAGTCAAGCTTGTCGGACAAACTATTATCCTACAGCACCACTCTGTGGCTTTTGTGGATTGGTAAGGAAACTTCACGTTGACGTTGCGTCGTTGAACAAAGAAAAAAACTAGTATAAAAAGCTAAAATTGGGCGTGGCCGACTGCATTACAACCTGCACTTTTGGATGTTCGGAAAAACCAACTGAAAATATGTTTTTGGACCCACTTTATTCTGATTTTAAAACTAATGTCATACATATTTGAATTTGTAAGAAAATATCATTGTTTTTGATCAAATCGGTTATAGAGGGCGGTTCGGAAACTTCTTAGCCTAGCACAAAAAGCGCGGTATAAACAGAAAAAAGTTAAGTGTTTTGGAAACTTCCATCTCTGCTATGAACACATGTTAAATTTTGTTTCGACCTGGCAACTCCTTCATATAGAAGCAGGTGTTCACAAAAGACGCATCCGCGATTTTTTTACAATGGAACAATTAGAAATGCGTGGTGTCATTAAATATTTACATAAAAAAGGTTTATCGGGACAAGAAATTCATAATGATATAGTGAATGTGTTAGGTGAAAGTGCTCCTTCATATGCAACAGTAAAAAATTGGGTTGCTAAATTTAAACGTGGTCGTACAAGCATTGAAGATGAACCACGTAGTGGACGTCCAAAAACAGCAACAACAACAGAAATTGTAGCCAAAGTGCATGAGATGGTATTAAATGATCGACGAATAAAAGTGCGTGAAATAGCTAATATTATGGGCATCTCAAATGATCGAGTCCATTTAATTTTGCATGAAGAACTACAGATGAAAAAGCTTTCTGCAAGATGGGTGCCGCACTTGTTAACAGTCGACCAAAAACGCATAAGAATGAACATTTCTCAAGCTTGTTTGGATCGTTTTCAGCGAAATGAAATGGATTTTAAGCTTCGTTTCATTACTGTTGATGAGACATGGATCCACCACTATAGTCCAGAGACAAAAGAACAATCCAAACAATGGACTGAAGCTGGAGGAAGTGCCGCAAAGAAGGCAAAAACAATTCAATCGGCTGGTAAGGTTATGGCAACGGTTTTTTGGGACTTCAAAGGTATTTTATTGATTGACTATCTGCAAAAGGGTAACACAATAAATTCAGAGTACTATTGCAACCTTTTAGATCAATTAAATGTACAAATTCGAGAAAAACGTCCTGGCTTACAACACAAAAAAAATAATTTTTCATCAAGACAACGCACCAGCGCACAAGAGTGTTTTAACAATGGCTAAAATCAACGAATTAAAGTACGAGTTGCTTCACCACCCACCTTATTCTCCTGATTTAGCTCCCAGTGACTTTAACCTGTTCCCAAATCTAAAAAAATTCCTTGCTGGCAAGCGTTTTACCTCAAATGAAGATGCAATTACAGTTGTAAACCACTATATTGAAGGCCTTGAGGAAAACTATTTTAAACAAGGGATAGAATTGCTAGATAAGCGTTGGACTAAGTGTATTGAAGTTTCAGGAGATTATATTGAAAAATAAAAATATTTTTGAAAAACTAACTATTCTCTTTCATTGATAGGCTAAGAACTTTCCGAACCGCCCGTATATACGCGATAGCTATATCCAAATCTCAGCCAATATTCTTTGATTTCAATAAAAATAGAAAAATCGGATGAAAAAATAGGTGGAGCCATTTCTAACTCTAATCCGATTATTTTCATTTAAAAAATGACCTTCCTTGGTCCAAAAAACTAACGTGTGCCTTATTTCAACAAGATTAGATTCTGGAGCTAAAGGTATAAAATATATATCTGAATCTGAACCGATTTTCTTCAATTTCAATAATGTTGTTCCTTGGCCCAAAAAACTTTCTCGTTCTAAACGTGTGGCAAATTGTATCTAAATTTAGTGTGGCTTCTAGAGATAGACATAACATCGGATAAATATATATGTATGGAAGCTATATCTAAATCTGAACTGATTTTCTTCAATTTCAATAACGTTGTTAGTTGGGCCAAAAAACTAACGCATGCCAAATTTTATCAAGATTGGATGTAAAATGTGGCTTCTAGAGCGAAAGTCATAAAATCAGATGAACATATATGTATGGGAGCTATATCTAAATCTGAACCGATTTTCTTCAACTTGAATAATGCCCTTCCTTAGTCCAAAAAAAAATGTCTAAAGCTAAGTTGCTAAAGAAACGTGTTAGAGTAACCATTCTTAATTTTTCCAATAACAAATCAAACATGACACACCCTGTTATTTTCTTATGTTTACTAAAAAGTAATCAATCAAAAAGAGGTTCCATTGGCGCATTAGTATTGGGTTCATCAGCACAAGATGGGATAACTGAAAATATAAATCAATTCAAAGTTTCGTCATGATTGGGTGTAAGATGTCGCTGCTAGAGCTAAAAACACACAAATCGGATGAACATATAGGTGGGAGCCATTTCTAAATCTGAACTGATTTTTTTTCAATAGGATGTATATCTCAATCTTAGCCGCTTCTCTTTAATTTTAATAACGTTGTTCCGAGGTCCTTAAAACAAACGTGTTTCATCAAGATAGAATGTAAGCTATGGCCTCTAGAGCTTAAAACAAAAAATCGGATGAACATATATGTATGGAAGCTGTATCTAAATCTGAACCGATTTTCAATTTCAATAAAGTTGTTCCTTGGTCCCAAAAACAAATGTATGCCAAAGTTTATCTAGATTGGATGTAAGACATCGGATGAACATATATGTATGGGAGCTATATCTAAATCTGAACCGATTTTCTTCAACTTGAATAATGTCCTTCCTTGGTCCAAAAAACTTCTAAAGCTAAGACGCTAAAGAAACAATAACAATCAAACGTGTCACACCCTGTTTTTCCTTATGTTTACTAAAAAGTAGTCAGTCAAGAAGAGGTTTCATTGGCGCATAAGTTCTGGGTTCACCAGCACAAGATGGGATAAGTAAAAATATAAATTAACACAAAGTTTCGTCACGATTGGTTGTAAGATGTGGCTGCTAGAGCCAAAAACACGCAAATCGGATGAAGATATAGGTAGGAGCCATTTCTAAATCTGAACTAGTTTTTTTTTAAATTTTTTCAATGGGAGCTCTGTCTAAATTTTAACCGATTTTCTTCAATGTCAATAACGTTGGTTCTTGTGTTAAACGATTTTCTTCAATTTCAATAACGTTGGTTCTTCGTCCAAAAAAATAACATCATAACATCGGATGAAAATATATGTACGAAAGCTATATTCAAATCTAAACCGATTTTCTTCAATTTCAACAACGTTGTTCCTTGGTCCAAGAAACTGACGTGCGCTTAATTTCATCTAGATTTAATGTACGATGTGGCTTTTAGAGCTAAAGATTTAAATTCGAAAGAACATACAAGTTTGGGAGATTTATCGGAATCGGAATCTTAATCGATTTTTTCGATTTTAATAATGTCTGCCCTTGGTCTAAAAACACAAGTGTGATTGGAAGTAAATGTGGCTATATATCTAAATCCAAACCTATTTTCTTTATATCAATAGCGCCCGTCCTTGATCCAAAAAACTAACTTTTGCAAAAATTCAGTATAATCGGACAACAATTGCGACCTGTAGTTTGATAAAAAGCTTAAGATGAACGGACGGACAGCGTCTGAGTGCTTTAAATGATTCTCGCTGTGATAGCTTTAACCATGGGCCAGCGCCACTTAAAGACAATCCCGCCGGAACCAATTCGAAACGTGTTATAAGGACAAACTTCCCCCTAGGGCAGGGGCCAAGGCCGATTTAAAACCTCTGCTGTTCTATGGGTCACAGCACCCGCTTGCAATGCAACTACTTATATACAGCGAGCATAAATTCTCCCCGCGATTTGGGTTTAAACCACAGTCACCACAATACTCGCGGAAGGGCCGCATCTGCCAGCCAGGCCAATACTCGCGGAAGGGCCGCATCTGCCAGCCAGGCCAAAACAACAGTTCTGGGGGCTCTTGACTACCAGTGATACCAGACTTTAGTCTCCCGTCAGATTTCGAAGCCGAGCTACTACAAGTTTGCGAACTAAACATCGCGGGACTGGTCAGCGCTTCGGTCGTAAGATAGTACAGGGTGGAGCGCGGTAATTTGTTTTTTTTTGCACTGCAGGCTGTAGCGGCACTGTTGGCCGAAGAGAGTGGAGAGTGTGCATGGCTTATAGTGGCTGACGGGAGATTTGTATTCATCTGCCTTTCAGTTGCCATCATGCTTTGGACACGTGAGGAGAGGTCATTTTGTGTTGAAGCGTATTTTTCAAATGCGCACTCGATCATTGCAGCGCAGCGTGCTTTTCGTTTACCATTCGCTGTTCCCCCAAGCGGACTTGTTCCATTACGGCAATCAATTGTAAATTGGGTAAATTCATTGAGAACAGCAGGAAATGTGTCATGTGTACGAAGGGGACCTGAGAGAAGGATTACAACACCACAAAACATCCGAGAGAGTTAGAGCAGCAGTATTGCAATCTCCGAAACGCTCTGATCGAAAGCAATCACTTGCCGTTGGCATTTCCTGGATTTTTTTCAGCCGGCTCTTGAGACAATGCAATTAGAGGATACATGGTTGCAACAGGATGGTGCACCGCACACACACAGCGAGGGTTACCATGAATTGGTTGAGGCAAATGTTTCCTGGACGACTTATCTCTTTGAAAGGTGATGTGATCTGGCCGGCACGCTCACCAGACTTAGCCCCATGCGATTTTCTCCTTTAGAGTTACCCGATGGCGAAGGTGTATATCAATCGTCCCAACTCCTTGAAAGACCTAATTAACTATATTGAGGCTGAAATTGGCAGAATACCAGTCGACATGCTTGTTAATAGCTCATGAAAATTTCAGAAAACCTATGCAGCAGTGTGTGGATAGCGAAGGTCGACACTATTAAAACCATGTAATTTAAAAATTCCCTTACTGTAATTAAAATATAATATAAATTTTTCTAAGGTTCATAATTTTTTTATTTTATTCCCAAATAAGCAAATTAATGCGATCCACCCTGTATATATGCAGTCACAAAGTGCCTACATATAGACTTTACGGTCTAAACCATGCTGTACATGGGAGTGGTGTCCTCACTGCTCAGAGCTAGGTCTATCTCAACCTCTTCTGTTCGACGACAATAAACGGCAACCAAGTTTTAAGGCTAGGCCCGACCGACCCTCCAACAAGGCCCGAGGGTCTTTAGTGACTAGGTGAAGTTTTTTGAAAAACCCCATTACTCGCAGTCACCCGTGGCACCGGTTAACCTCCGGTCAAGTTCCGTAACCGAAGTTACTCCCAGTTTTAGTTCCATGTAACCAGAGGACTGGTAGCCCCCCGTAGCAGCAGACATCGAAGGACTAAAGAAAATCAATCGCCGGTTACAGCGGAATCGAGATCACACAACAACAAGACAATGCCTACAAAAGGTCTGACAGGCGAACTGACTAATACAAGCTTGAAATGCGCTAGTGGAGAGCACCCAACTGACGTTCCTCCGACCATCAGAGGAAATAACGCCCATGGCGTCTAGGTCATATATGTCCTTATAGAGAGGAGACTCGACTGGGGCCCACAACTGCATGTCTGACTATCGCTCTAGGCCCTCTTATGTGAGAATGCATTAAGAGCCGTGCCCGGTCAACAAGAAAACCAAATAGAGGCCGAAGCCAAAATCCGAATTACTTGCGACAAATCAAACATGACGGATGAACCTGTACGTCACCTGGCCGGTCTCGCTGGACGGACGGAAAGTGAGACATCGTTAAATGAAATTAGAAGATTATTTTACGTCGATCGGTATACTTAAAGGTAGGTCAAACTCAAATAATTTTGGCTGCTACAAACATTAGCCATGAAAATAAACTTGTAATACCCTGTCCTAGAAAGTAGCAAAGGCTTTGAGCATTTTTCGCAATTAGGACTTTGTGTTCCAAAAATACATACAATCAAGGCGTGGTTTTCCAAAAACAATTTTTTTCCCTTGAGCAATAAAATCAATGAGTACTATGAGTACAAGTTTATCTCTATGGAACAAGTGGCTGGACTTAAACACGAAGGGTCGTACGTATGTTCAACCCCATCGAAAGTGGAGTATTCGTATCCAACTCTACACTGTAATACAGGGTACTATTATTATAACGCCTTATATGAAAGGAGGTAGACCCTTATTGATAGACTCAGAATCTCGATCGGGTTCTATTGAGCGATGTCTGTCCTTTTTTTGGTCCATCTATAGTTAAAATCAAAGAGCCGGTCGTAAATGTAAGCATTGTGCAGATTTAAGCGAAGGACTAATCCTGTTGAAATTGGTTCATATAAGTCCATATTTTTATATAATATAAAGGAACTTCTCGAGTTGAACTGGATACTTCCCAAGAGACCTGGGGGTCAGCTAAGTGGGCGTGGCCGGACAATTGAAGACGTGCACCACGTCATTTTCTTCCTGATGGCAGGCGCGACCAACGTCCGGAACGTTAGCTTTCATTCGAGCCCAATACGAATTGAGGCGGCACCATCCAGATCTCAGAAGAACTACGCATGTCTGCCGAGGTAGTGTCTTCTGCTCTGGTAAAATCTCCGGGGTATTTTCTCCTAGCACTACATTTGTACTACAGCTGCTGCGACTTCAACAGCGTGAATGTCGTTTAGACCTGCCTGATAGTTTCGATGATCTAAAGGCTCTCTCTTGAACCGCTGGAACTCTCTCTCTAGATCATGTAGGTCGTACCTGATCAGCCTGGGTGGAGGCATCCTGCTACGAACTGAACTAAAAGTAAGTCAAAGTTCTTCCCCAAAATCCCAAGGATCATATATTCACCTTAAAGTATAAGCATACACATTACGATACTTACGTATTGGGAACATTGCGCATTTGGCGCACCGTCAGAAAGACAATAATCAGTGTGCCATTGCCCAGGACGCCAACGATGAAAATAAAGGCAAACAACACCGGCACTATGTAGGTTTCGGGGCGCATAACATACGGCACGTAAGGGGTTTCCGTGGAGCTTATTAAGCCATTGTCAAATGATGCATTTGTGGCCGCTGTAGTCGCCGCCGCTACAGCTGCTGTGACCGACGCTGTCGTGGCATTAAGAAAACTTTCGAAAACGCTCGACACCATGGGAGTGTTTATGTTGTTCACCATGCTGGAGGTGGCAGCAGCTGTCATGGCCGAGCTGAAGTTATTGTAACTCGGGGCGGTGGAGATGGTGTCGCTGTGTCCAACAAAGTCAAAATCTCTGGCATCTCCACCTCCTCCCCGAAGGGCACTGCTGCTGCCGGCATATGTTGATGACGGTGGCGTGGTGTAGCTGGAGCTGGAGTATGTGGCAGGTGTGGTATTTAATGAATATGTGGCAGCAGCTGCTGCTACAAGTGTCTCGATGACTTGCATGGTATTATTTAGAAGTGTTGTACTCGCCACTGGACTCCAGCTGGCCCCAGTAAGGGGAGTGGCACTTGAGTCCATGCTCGTTGTGATGTGGGACATTTCGGTGACCTGTCAGCGGTGCTCGTTGAAGGTGTTGTTTAAATATTTTGTGCTGGCCTTTTTAAAGGGATTTCAGCATTTCTCTACTTTCACTGCACGAAAAGTGGCATGGTATGTGAGTCGTGCTGCTGGTTACTTGAAAAGGATAATAAATTCAACATGATCCTGGTTTTTTTGTAGTTGTTGTTTGTTGTTGTTCTTGTTTTTGCTGATGGGGCTCTTCTGGCTGCCAAGCCAAAATCTCATTAAATATTTGTTGCCACTCACCGTCAGTTTGCCAGCAGATATTTGGGCTGTCCACACGGAATGTGTGTGCTTTCAAATACGAAATTTGTAATAACTTCTAGTTTTGAAATTTTAATATTTCTCCGTTATTGGGTTGTAGTTCTGGTGATGAGGTTTAAGTCTTCATATATGTTTTCGCATACTTTTCGAGTTTCCTTTGATTTGTATTTTTTTTAATAATATTTCTCATATCCTTATGTCTGGCAACATGTTTTCCAAGGGGTTTTTCGGTGGCGTCTGCAAAAGAAGACAGGTAAAATGGCAGTATTAGTAAAATATTATTTCTGAAATTTATCAGTAAAGAACGGTATAGAAGGGAGGGGAAAAACTACTAAGAAAGGGCTTTAGCCAGACAAAACTTTAACAAAAAATTTAATAAATTAAAAAAGTAGCAAATATTAGATGCATTTCAACATCAATTGGTTCAGGAGTTATTAAGATAAGATGTTAAGATTAAGAAAATATTTTAGCCAAATGTCATGTCAAACGGAGACCTGAGGGAGAGAGCAGGAGAAACGTGCATCCAAAGAAATAGTCAAAAGGAATTGATACTAGATCGGACATTGTCTGGGAGGACAACATTTTTACATAGCCAAGCATAGAAGCCGTAAGGATGCAGATGGAAAGGAAACCCGCCAACGAGAGAATACAAGTGAAGCTGGACTTTGTTATGGTCCCTTGTTCCTACCTGAAACCATAGGAGTCAATATATTTGTAGTTAATTCTCTCGACAGTACATAATTATGTATTGAGTCTGCTTATAGTTTGGGTTGGCTTCGGAGCGTATGAGTGATATTTGTAGTTAAACCAATTAATATTCCTCATACGCCACATATTGTTTATTATGAGCTAAAACAGCGTAGAGGCGATTGGGCTGACAGTCAACTGTGGACCTTTATTTCCCAATAATTGACGATTGTGATCTTCTCGGATGCTGAAAATGCTGAGAACTTGGCAAAAGCCTGAGCCAGTTAGACACTCGAGGGTTCCTGGACCCAGTAGTGTTGCAGATGGTGAGAACTCGGCAAAAGCCTGAGCCTGTTTGACACTTAAGGGTTTCTGGAAGGAAACAAATTGCAAATATTCACCCCTAAGGATGCTGAGAACTCTGCAAAAGCCGAGTCTGTTAGACACTCGAGGGTTCCTGGACCCAGTAGTGTTGTAGATGGTGAGAACTCGGCAAAAGCCTGAGCCTGTTTGACACTTAAGGGTGTCTGGAAGGAAACAAATTGCAAATATTCACCCCTAAGGATGCTGAGAACTCTGCAAAAGCCGAGTCTGTTAGACACTCGAGGGTTCCTGGACCCAGTAGTGTTGTAGGAAACGAGGCGGTGGATGAACTGGCAGGTATTGGCTACTCTAAGGATGCTGAAGATGCTGAGAACTCGGCAAAAGCCCGAGTTTGTAAGACATTTAAGGGTTCCTGGAAGGACACGAGTTGAAGGAAGGAAACGAGTTGCAAATATTTACTGGCATGTCTTGGCTCCCCTAAGGTTGCTGAGAACTCTGCAAAGCCGAGTCTCGAGTGTCTAGAGGATTCCTGGACCCAGTTGTGTAGTCGCCGCCGCTACAGCTGCTGTGACCGACGCTGTCGTGGCATTAAGAAAACATTCGAAAACGCTCGACACCATGGGAGTGTTTATGTTGTTCACCATGCTGGAGGTGGTAGCAGCTGTCATGACCGAGCTGAAGTTATTGTAACTCGGTGGATGAACTGGCAGGTCTTGGCTCCTCTAAGGATGCTGAAGATGCTGAGAACTCGGCAAAAGCCCGAGTTTGTAAGACACTTAAGGGTTCCTGGAAGGACACGAGTTGAAGGAAGGAAACGAGTTGCAAATATTCACTGGCATGTCTTGGCTTCCCTAAGGTTGCTGAGAACTCTGCCAAAGCCGAGTCTCGAGTGTCTAGAGGATTACTGGACCCACAGTTGTGTCGTAGGAAACAAGGCGGTGGATGAACTGGCAGGTCTTGGCTCCTTTAAGGATGCTGAGAACTCGGCAAAATCCCGAGCCTGTTAGACACTTAAGGGTTCCTGGAAGGAAACCGAGGGTTCCTAGACCCAGTAGTGTTGTAGAAAACGAGGCGATGGATGAACAGGCAGGTCTTGGCTGAAACCCGAGCCTGTTAGACACTTAAGGGTTCCTGGAAGGAAACGAGGCGGGGGATGAACTGGCATCGCATCTTGGGCCCTCTAAGAATGCAGATGCTGACAACTCTGCAAAAACTAAATCTGTGCCCTCAACGGGCTGTTATAAACTTGGATTCATACCAAGGTTAAGCAAGCAAGGACTAGGAACGAAAACTGTAAGTTTCATAGGGCTCTGTGGACTTAACTAGAAAGGGAACAGAAGCAAAACCTTGCTGGGAAATGACAAAAAGGGATGTCAGAGTATTTGTGGTTGTCCCTACGAGTTATCCAATGGTAAAGAGAATACTAGAAAATGGGCAGTGGAAGTCTTGTGAGGATCAGGAGGATTGAGACAGTGGAGCACCTTCTGTATGGAAGTCCCTCCCTCTAGAAAATACCTAGGGAAGTTGTGGCACAATGGCAACTTCCTACATAGCTTATAGCGTAATTTTTGCTTTCATAGTCAAAGAACAATCACAATGAATACTCCATGGGTCACAGAGTGGATAACCGTCCCTCCAAAAAAGACAACGTAGTTACCTGGAGAACTATTTTCTTAAAGATCTAGAGGAGATATACTTCTGCAAGATGATAGATCTGCTGAGTTTTATAAACGATTTTCCGTGACTTCAGGGCAGCTTCCTACAAAGCGTATAGCGTAATTTTTACCTGGAGAAATATTTTCTTAAAGTTCTGAAGGAGTTATACTCCTGCAAAATGATAGATCTGCTGAGTAAAGACAGCTTCCTTCAAATTTTATAGCGTAGTTTTTCTTATCATCGTCAGAGGACAATCACAATGGATCCTCTATGGGTCACAGAGTGGATGACGGTCTCCAGAAAATACGGTATAGTGACCTGGGAAAGTACTTCCATAAGGAACCGGCTAAGTTATCCTCCTGCAAAATGGAAAATCTGCTAAGCTTAATAAACTGTTTTCCGTGACTTAAGGATAGCTTTCTACACATTTTATAGCGTATTTTTGTATCATAATAAAAGGACAATCACAATGGATCCTTTTTGTGTCACAGAGTGGATGAAGCGGCACATCCACTCTGTGACCCAACTTTTCAAGATACAAGTCCTTCCAAACTAACCTAAGGCCTCATTGTTTTCCTTTTGCTCTTTTGTAAACATATAACGCCAATGTGGCTTTATCGCTCTGTATATAAGATTAGCTTGAAATTTGACTTCCTGCCCAGTACAACACCGAGGTATTTTGATCTGACAGTAGGGGGAATTTTACTGCACCCCCAGTAGATAGGTCCCATATTTGAGATCTTGTAACTTTTGGTCAACAGACCTTTTTTTATAAACGGATTGTTGTGGCACAAGGGCAGCTTCCTACAGATTTTTTTAGCCTATTTTTGTATTTTAGTAAAAGGACAATTACAATGGATCCTATATAAGTCAACAAGTAGATGTACCCCGGTCTACTTTTCAAGGTTTGATACCGGTACTAGTTCTTCCAACCTAATTTAAGGTCTTATTGCTTTTCTTTTGCAAGCATATTATGCCACTGTAGCCTTATCGCTCTATCTATAAGAGCTTACAATTTTACTTTCTGTCCAGTATAACTCCGAGGTATTTTGCTCCGACAGAAAGGGAAAAATAATGCACCCCCAATAGATAGGTCCCATGGTCTCTAATATGGGACCTATCTCCTGGGGGTGTAGCTTTAGGCTAAACAGAACATTTTCGGTTTCGGTTCAAGGTTCTCTGAGGTCGTTTTCAGCAGCATAATTTGCCAAAGTGAGAAGCGCCTTCTAAAGGTCATACTTAATACCCTGAGAAATTCCTTTAGATCCCGTAAGAAGGTTAAACAATACAAGTCAAAATCTAAATTAAATTCAAAAAACTAATATAGGAAACTTAAAGTTTTTTAAAAAATGTTCTTAATCCCTTTAAAAGGGCCCTCATATTTTATACGAATTCCTAACCTATTATTTTTAATCTTTTTCCTCTGCTGCCTTAACAAAGTCTTTCACTTCGGTGACCTTCAACGTGTACGGTAGGGTAGTTTTTTTTGTTTCCCCCTTCCGTGCGACACAACGATAAGTGTTTAATGTTTTCATGTTTACTGACGAGCGCTTAATGTTATCGTTGTTATTGTTGTTGTTGCCGTTTGCTTCCTCAACTATCATAAATTTCAGGACATAACACAATGCAAGGATGTTATCTTCTTTATGGTGTTCCTTTTTCTGCCTTTACACTAAATTTATTTTATTTGACTTTTGGGCAAAAAGTTTCGACATGAACGAATCTTTCTCTCGAGGAGTAATGGTACGTAGGGTTCCTCTGGTGTCTCTATCTGTGAGGACTGTAAAGGCATGAGGGTTGGATGTTTTATTGGTGGCATGTATGAGGAAGCCGAAGCAGAGTAGCTTTGCTGTTGCCTGACTTGTGATACGTCATCTCTGATAGCCTTGAGTGCTTTACTAGGCCTATTTTTTTGCCAGTTGGGTTTTTTCAGTCACTTTCACAATGTCTTCTGTTCGGTAATGCAGGCATGTCCTGCTACACATGTTAATGAATCGGAAATGATTTGCAGAAAAGTTGGGCATATACAATGGATGTATGGATGTATTCGCTACAATGTTGTAATTGAGCGATTTGCATGATTTGTTAGCCGTCAGTTACAATTCCATCCAAGGACGTGTGCTATAGGCTAGGGAATGGACAATATCAAAATGCAAGTAATGAATAAATAAAAAAAAGAAAAAACTGGGTCGAAATGATACCATATGTTAGTAATGTGAGACTGATTATTTTTTTTCATACCCTCCACCGTAGGTGGCAGTGTATACCAATTTTGCTAATCCGTTTGTAACGCCTCGAAATATAAATGGAAAATTTTTGATCGTTGTAAAATTCTTACAGGAATTAAACATATCCTTTCGTTAGTCTATTCGGTGAATCGAATTATGCCAGGAAATTGAAATTTTATTGTCATAAGCTATTTGGAATTGCTAACGGGCAAAATTGGCTTAGGGGAAAAAGTTTTTCTTTAAGGGACTAAAGGTTTCTCTGGAAAAAGTGTTCTTTGGAGTATTTTCTCAACATATACGTTTAGGTGGACGAGCCATTGCTTAGTTGTTATGTTTGTAATATTCCGAAGGGGGCACAGCCCTGGTCAAAAAAAAAAATATATATACAACGATCCCTAAACTCTTTAGAAACATTAAGCAATAAAAATAAATTTTAAGATAATAAAATTTCATTCGTATACGTCATATACAACGAGGTGGCCTACATTTCGACTTCGAAGTGTGCACCGAGAGGACCCAAAGAGGCTCTTTAATCAAAACGTACGATCAATGATAAATATGGACATATGGATACTCATATTAAGGGAAATTTCGACTACATATACATATATATGACTTTCTTTTAAATATTAAGCAGAAGTTGGGGTCGTACTGTTCGGACCAACAAAAAAAATTTGCCTTGTGGTCAAAACTACCGATCGCTAGACAATACAGGTACAGTACAATATGTGTACTTAACTTCTTTGAGGAAATTTTACTCAACTTCTTTAAGGAAATATTACTGAAATTTTGGCGGGACAGATGAACTCATGTAGCCTAAAAACAGATAATTAAAGACGCGAATGCACGTTAAGGATGTTGTGGTGGTTTTTGTCATCAAAAACTAAATGACAACTATTGAGCCGGGCTTTATAAACTTCGTAGCTCTCTTCCCTCCTCTCATTTTATTTTTCTCTTTTTTATTCTTCTTTTCTCTTCCCTAATTGTTACACCTCTTCTTGGCACTCCTTGCCACCCCTTTTCTTGCGACTCCTCTTCTTGCCACTCCACTCCATGTCACTCCTCTCCGAAGCACTAATCATTTTGACACTTCCCTTCTTGCTATTATTTTTCTTGTCACTCCTCTCCATTCCACTTGTGTCATATCTCTTCTCTAACTCTCCTTGTCACTCCTCTTATTTCCTTCACTCCTTACCACTTCTCTCTCTTCTCTATCTTGTTGTCATTTTCTCCCTACCACACCTCTTCTTGCAGCCCCCTTACTTTGCGACGCCTCGCTACTCCACTTCTTCTCACCTTTCCTTGTTATTACTTCTCTTGCCACTCCCTTTCTTGCTACTCCTCTCCTGGCTCCCTTGCCACAGCTCTTCTTGTTACTCCTCTTCTTGTCACTCCTCCCCATACCATTGATCTCCTTTTCACTCATCTTCTTAACTGCATTACAGCACTGCTCTTCTTGACACTCCTTTCCTTGCTACTCCTGTTCTTGTCAACCCTTTCCTTGCCACTGCTCTCCATGTTAATCATTTCCGTGATAATACTCCTCTTGCCTCTATTTTCCTTGCTAGTTGCCCCTCCCACAGCCCCAGCTCTCTTTGTTACTCCTCCCTTTGCCACTGCTCTTCTTTTCACTCATCTTCTTTACACTCCTCTCCTTGCCAATCCTCTCTTTGCAATACCCTTCCTTGCCACTCATCTTGTTACGACTGCTCTTCTTGTCACTCCTTTCCTTGTCACCCCACTTCTAGGCACTTCTCACTTTGTTACTTCTATTCTTGCTTTTCCTTTTCTCGCCATTCTTTTCCTTGACATTCCTCTTCTTTTCACTCAATTCCTTGTCATTTCTCTTTTCTGTTTCTCTCCTTCTCACTCCTTATTATTTTCTTCACTCCTTATTACTTATCTTCCTGCCACTCCTCTCCCTACGCCTCTTCCTGTCACGCATCTCGCTGTCACGCCTCTCGCTGCCACGCCCCTTCTTGCAACCCATTGCCACTCCACTTCTTCTTACTCCTCTCCTTATCTCACTGATCTTCTTACCACTCCTTCCATTACTACTACTCTCCTAGTTACTCTTTTCCTTGCATTCCTCTTCTTTTCACTCAATTCCTTGTCATTTCTCTTTTCTGTTTCTCTCCTTCTCACTCCTTATTATTTTCTTCACTCCTTATTACTTATCTTCCTGCCACTCCTCTCCCTACGCCTCTTCCTGTCACGCATCTCGCTGTCACGCCTCTCGCTGCCACGCCCCTTCTTGCAACCCCATTGCCACTCCACTTCTTCTTACTCCTCTCCTGATCTCACTGATCTTCTTGCCACTCCTTCCATTGCTACTACTCTCCTAGTTACTCTTTTCCTTGACATTCCTCTTCTTTTCACTCAATTCCATGTCATTTCTCTTTTTTGCTTCTCTCCTTCTCACTCCTTATTATTTTCTTCACTCCTTATTACTTATCTTCCTGCCACTCCTCTCCCTACACCTCTTCCTGCCACGCCTCTTCTTGCAACCCCATTCCCACTCCACTTCTTCTTACTCCTCTCCTGATCTCACTGATCTTCTTGTCACTCCTTTCATTGCTACTACTCTCCTAGTTACTCCTTTCCTTGTTACTCCTCTTCTTGTCACCCCTCCTCTTGCCACTGGTATCATTGTTACTCCTCTTGCCACTCCTTTTCTTGCTATTCCTTTCCTGATTCCCTTGCCGCAGCTCTTCCTGTTACTCCTCTCCTTGTCACTCCTCCCATTACCATGGACCTCCTTTTCACTCATCTTCTTCTTAAACCGCTTTACAGCACTGCTCATAATCAAATTTTTTTGGGAGAGATTCTCCCCTTTTTACACTGAACTGGAAAGTATTTTTCCTTACACTGATATGTAGATGGCGTTAGTTCTACTTACTTATTTAAGTCCCACACCTTCCCAAATTTTTTTTTGGATTTTCGTAATTCTAGAAAGTGCTTGTATAAACAATTAAAATTCCTTGGGAGAGATTCTCCCGTTTTTATTGCTGAACTCGAAAGTAGTACTCCTAGCACTGATATGTAGATGGCGTTAGTTCTACTTACTTACTTAAGTCTCACAGCATCCCATTATGGAACAAATTGTGAACTTTTCTCAAATCAGTGAGGTTTACACACTATAATTCATTTGATCACTGAACGGGACCTAATGAAAGGCCGGAAAGACTAATGGACATAGAGAACTTTTTACATGATTTAGAGAGTAATTTTTTACTCGTGCATAGCGAACTTTTAACATGATGAGAGAGTAATTTCTTCCTCTTAAGTCGCCAGCAATTACGAGGTGGAAATCCGACGCTGACAAATGTTTCTGATTTGCTTAGTCTGAGTTAAATCTGGAGTTATTCGTGTCATAGCCGTGCACAGAGCTTGTGCAAATAAACAAAATTTCTTGGTCGAAATTCTCTTGTAATATCTGTTAACTGGAAAGTAGTTTTCCTGACTCTGACATGTAGATGGCGTTACTTTAATTTCTCATATCCAAGAGCTATTGCCACTTATTATGAGGTTTAAGCGTACTTATGTTGAAGCCATTCGTCGGACTTCATGAAGCTGATATTTTATGGCAGATTGTAAATTTTGTCGATTTTATACAACAAGGCTAGCATAATGCAAGATCTCTAATATGTTTGCAATCCTGTGGCCCCAAAAGATTTTTTATTTATTATTGAAATAACTTTAATGTGTAAATTCACATGTAGGTGGCGCCTTTGTGGTAGTCGTTCATTAGTTTACAGCCTATATTGGATTCGCATCTGACTCGTTGAAATGGAAGGAATGGAGACGTAATGAAGAATGAATTAAATGAAAGTACCATATTTTTTTATACAAGTGTAACGGAGGGATTTTCCTAAGGATATATAAATATATATTCACCGCTCCCAACATTAAAGGGTTAAACAAATAGAATGATATAATTTTTATTAAATCCAGCCTTTTTAACCTGTTTTTCTAAATTGAAATGAAATGGTAGTCTTTTAAAGAAAAATAGTTTTTTCTTTGTAACCCTACCAACCTGTCACATTGTAGTTAGAAACACTCTACCCTTACGCCGAATGACATCGCTCAGTCACATAAAAACGCAATCAGAAAAAACACGTAATTGGTTTCCTTTAAAAATACATTTAAATCAAACGTACATGCCACCTATAACTTTCACATGCAACTTTTTGTGGTTCATCGACGGAAAAGTACGTGAGTGCATCCCACATATGTCTTGTGTTGAGAGACGTGCTTTCACAGGTCATAGATGGAATCGCACAACAACCTTGTGTCCTTGCAACAAATGCAGAGTAAAAATACAAAATAAACCTTCACCCCTTGTTGAAATCAACAGAATTCCACGAAAAGTACCCTCAGCTAATAAGACATCGTTAGTACTACTTGCGGGGGCTCGGTGAATGCAAGCCATTCGATCCCAGTGATGAGGGTACGATTACCCTTTCTTGGAGTTGATCTCTCAATTGTCCTCGTTTACTTATCTGCAGGTGATAATGTTGCACCCTGCCCCAGCACTAGCAAATAATACTACCAGAACAGTGGGTGAGTAATATTTTACAAAAAACGGCTTGTGTTCTTTTCCTGGGACCTCCATCAAGTGCTAATTAAAATTTTGCCTGCTTAAAATTCGATTTCAATTCAATTACGTTGCGATTAATTTCTGTGTCGCCAGTCTTGACACTGATGGACTATCGAAACGGAACTCATGTTGGCATAACTTTTTCTCTGCTGGAATAATTAAAATTGACAGAGATTAAGGTTCGATTGAATCTGTGCGGGTTGACGGGAGATGAGACCGGATCAACAGCTTAAGGTTTCAATGGAAAATTTAATTATGCCCACGTATAGGCTTAACTTGTTTGTGGACAACAAATTGCTGTTGTTTAAACAAGTTGACATTAAAGGGTGACAAAATTCTTGGAATGACTTAATGAGACACGAGTTTCAGTGGTGAAAGAAGATTATTTTATTAACACGATAGGATGGGACCAGCTTTGATATTTTTGAAGGACAAACAGCACCGAGTTTTCAAAACGCGCAAATTTTAATAAAAATGACGGAAAACTAAACGAATGAAAAAAGTATAGTTGGGATAACAATATTCGAAGAGCATCATACTATCGTTAGGTATACTGTGGTGGCACAACAGTATTATGGTCCTCATAGCTATTGTTATGATTCACACACAGCTATACCATGAATTCAACAACCATATTATGATTCACACTCAACCCTACTATGATCCTAACAGCCATATTATTATCCTCACAGCCATAGCATGTTTTACATAGAGCATATTATAATCATTACAGCCATTTAATGATCCTCACAAACAAAGTACGATCATCACATCTGTAGTATGTTTTACATACAACTATAGCATGATTCTCACAACCATATTATGATCCTCACAACCATAGTATTATCCTTAAAACTATAGTATGATTCACACACAGCCATGTTATAATCCCTAGAACCATAGTTTGAACGCACTCAACTATACTATGATCCACAAAATAATTTATAAGGATTTAGGTATGTGGTGTTTCAAGAATTTAGTTTAGAGTTTATTAAAAATAAATTTAATCCAAATAATACGAGTGATTCATTTAACAATAAAAAAAAATCTGTTCAATGACCCCGTTTCATTTATTAAACTATTTTAATTATACAAATCGAAAGCAGTTTGTATTGGAAAATATTAATTTGCAGATAAAAGTTCTATTATTGAGAAAGTTTCCTGAAAATAACATTGTTCTACAGGGTGGGCCTAAAGTTTCCATGGTGTTAAAAATTTGTCGTTTATATTTTCTTCAGATTATATAAAAAACACTTGAAGAATAAATAATGGAAAGATTTACAACTGAACAAAGAGGCAGAATAATAGAATTTCTTTATTTAAATCAGCGATAAATTATTTTAAAGCATGAGTAATAAAGCTCATTTTCATTTGAATGGCTTTGTAAATAAGCAGAACTGCAGGTTCTGGGGTTCTGAACATCCAAGAGCCATTCAGTAACGCCAATTGCACCCCATCAGCTGTACAGTATGGCGTGGGATCACATCAGCAAATATCATTGGACCCTTCTTCTTCGAGAATGAACCTTAAATGGAGAGCGATATCGGTTTATGATAGAAATTTACGTTTACGTCCTGCTCTTGAAAACAGACCTGAGATGTGGTTTCAGTTGGACGGAGCCACTGCCCACACTGCCCGAGACACAATGGCACTTTTAAGCCAAATATTGGGAGAACGAATAATATCCAGAAATTCGGAAATTATTAGACCAGCTCGATCGCCAGATTCGTCAGCACCCGACTATTTTCTTTGGCGTTATTTCAACTGAAGGAGAACATTGTTGTAGAAATTAGGAAAATCATTCAAATCGATTTACAAATACAAAAGTTCTATGCGTTTTAAATTTGGGGGCCCTGTAGCTCCAAACTTGGGGGCCCTGTAGCTCCCCCCTAGCATACCGTGGGGGGCCAAACTCAAAACTTAAGCTCGAAATCAACTCTTCTGTAAGTGTGTGAAATTTTTCACAAATCCGACTGTTAGTTTACAAAGGCAGAATTATTTCCATTTCATTTAATATTACCCCACTGTGCGGCGTTAAGTACAAGATTTGATTCGTGCAAAGTTCACTGATTTGAAAAAATTTGCCCCTTAATCCTTAAAGGGATGTTTTGGTACTAAAGTAAGTAAGTGTCCGACCAAGTTGGTCTGGAATTGGTGCTTTGTCTATCGAAATATACATACAATGCCGAATTTGATCGATCATTCTGACTTCATCATATTTAATCAATACTTAAGTATTAAATGTAATATGTGGCGAGATGTAATATCAGACATACAATTGTTAAACATGCTTGTATGTGGAGACCCTTTTCTAAAATCTGTACCGATTTTCTTCAGTTTATATAGCGTCCGCCCCTTGTCCAAAAAAAGCTTACATCTGCAAAATGTTATTAAGATCGGAACAAAATTGCGACCAGTCCTTTTAGAACAAGCTTTAGATGGACGAACGGCCGGACAGATAGACATAATCTTACCGTTATTCTTTCGATTCTAAATAGACCGCCTTTTAAAAAAGCGTAAAGACCAAAAATGCCCACTGTCTTTAAAAACCGTTGCTAGAAGTGTTCTTTCCGAGAGCGGATTCGGAAGGGCTCTCTCCTCCACGTGAGGAGTTGCCCGACCCTCCGGCCTTAGAAAGAACGGAGATCGAAGAGGGCGTGTGACGGGTCAGGTGAAGGAAGTCGCCGGGTATCGATGGTATGACCAGAGAGATGTTGAAAAGCACCTGGAAGGGAATACTAGAGTACCTGGAGATAATCTTTAGGAGGTGCTTTAGCGAGGGTTGCTTTCCTGAGGTCTGGAAGAGTGCTCGCATTGTTGTTCTGCTGAAGTCTCCCGACAGGGTAAGGAGTAATCCTCGCTCTTATCGGGGCATCAGTCTCCTTCCAGCATTTGCAAAAGTGCTGAAAAGGATAATGGTGAACCGACTTCAGGAGAACAGCGATGCAGCGCTTTCTGGCTTTCAGTTTGGCTTTAGGGAGGGTAGAAGCACGGTGGATGCTTGGCTTCATGTCCGCCGAAGCGTTAGGGAGTCATCCGCCAAGTATGTCCTGGGTATTTTCGTTGATTATAAGGGTGCGTTTGACCACCTCTCCTAGGGTAGCGTCATGCGGAGACTAAGTGCAGTTGGCTGCCGTGAGATGCGACTTTGGGAGAGTTATTTCAGTGGCAGAAATGTTTGTGTGGAGGGTGGGTGCCAATGACACTGTATGGAGGAGATGGATCCTTGCGTGGTTGTCAGCAAGGATCCATCTGTGGGTTATTTATTGGGAACCTAATGATGGATCCCTTGTTGAGGCAGCTTGGTCAGTCGTACAAGGTGTGCGCATACGCGGATGACATGCTCATCCTGATTGAGGGACAGTCTCGTGCTGTTCTGGAGACTCAGGGTGAGGGGGCCATGCGTGTTGTGTCTGAACGGGGTGCGAGTGTCTGAGTCGCTGCTGCGATGGACAAGACTGTGATGATGCTGCTGAAAGGCAGGTTGTCACGGGCTCGCCCGCCTTTTGTAAGCATTGGAGACGTTAGTCTTAGGTATGCGACTGAGGTCAAATACCTAGGAATAATGAGGAGTGAGAGGATGAACTTTTTGGTTCATCTCACTTACGTGAGATGACGACAGTTAGGCGAATCCTTAGGAGTGACTGGGGCCTCAGCAGGCTTGCTACACGTACTATATATGCTGGCCTATTTGTTGCTTGCGCAACATACGGCGCGCCTATATGGTACGAGACGGTTATGTCTGTTGCAGATAGAAACAAGGTCTTGTCGTGCCAGCGAGTAGCCATGCTGGCTGGCATGCCAGCGTGCAGGACGGTTTCGACGGGCGCGTTGCAGGTATTGCTGGGCGTAGTGCCTTTTGACCTTGAAGTAATCCGCCGAGCGATTGCTTTTAAGGGCAAGAAGGAGCTACCACTTCTAGAAGGAGATTGACTTTCGGCGCCTGTGTCCGATATGCGGGAGATGAAGGCACGCCTAGAGGAGTGCGTGGTCTCAAGGTGGAGGCAGCGGTGGACAGAAAGTGACAAGGGCCGGGTGACGTATGACGTATGAATTTATACGGAACGCGGACTTTGTTAAGGGACGCCCTGACTTCGGCCTAAGTCTGGGGTTCTAACTGACAGGCCATGGCTCTCTCAATGAGTTCCTTCATCGGAGGGGTCTCTCCGAGACTCCTGATTGTCGATGTGGGGGTGGTCCGAATGACTGGAAGCACGTCCTGTTGGTATGTCCGTTGTACAGCGACATAAGGGACTTGGATGGAATTGGCATTGTCCAGACCGTCGACAGGACTTCAGTCGCTGCTTGGGGGACGATTGTGCTTTTAGGAGGTTGGGGGAGTTTGCTCGTGTAGCCTTCAATAGGAGAAGACTCGCATAAGCCTAACGGAGGTTTTCTGGTGCGACCATTCGCGGATAAGGCGTGGCATTGTCGTTGCCTCACACAATCGTCGTTGGATCGCTGTCGTCGTTGGAGTGTTTTCGTCGTTGTTGTTCCCCTGCTGTCTTGTCTCCCGTGAGTGAGGCAAAGTCTTCTGTTGTTGTTCGTAATGTCCGTGCAGGTGCCAGTCTCTGGCACCTGTTCAATGTGGCGACTGTTCAATGTTTGTAACTTGTTTGTGTTTTTGGTTTACTATTTTGGCGCGGGTGACCAGTCCCATGTTGTATGGAACAGAAACTGGAAGTAGCCTCATGGTTACGAAGTCTGGCCGGAGACTAAAATCTGGTACCACGGGTAGTCAGGAGGATCCCTGATTTGGTGACTATTTGGTGCGGCCCTTCGGGGAGTATCGTGGTGGCTGTGGTTTGGACCCAAATCGCGGGGAGAATTTTTGTTCGATGTGGAGTTGCATTGCGACCGGGTGCTGTGACCCATAGAACAGTAGAGGCTTAGATAGTCCACGACCCCTAACAAAGAGGGAAGTTATGACCCATAACTGTCATGCTTCGAATTGGTACCGGCAGAATCAATCCAATGGGGCGCTGGCCGTCGCATTGTTACGGCCCCAGTGTGATGGCACACCGTGGTTCAGGCTGTCGTGGCGATAATCACGTTAAACTCGGCGACTCTGTCTAAAAAAACAGAACAGTGCTCAAGTCCGAAAAGGGGCATACCTACGAGTATTCAAACAGGGATATTTCATTTGAAAGGATGGCCGAATGCATGACTTTTTATCTGTTTTTCGAATAAAAACTTGTTTAAATTGCTTAGAAGGATAGAATATGATACTGATAGGATATGAAGAATACGACCAGGATAGGCTATGGATGAGAGACGGAGGGAATTCGGATAGGGTAAGGAAGGATACATAGGTTAACAAATCTAATATTAGTCCCCATTCACATTAGGCAATTTTACTTGCCGCAAGAGCATAAGGGGAATGTAAAGGTAAAATACTTGCTCGTACTGGCAATTCCTTTTAAGTTTTTCGAAGTGTGAAGTTGGCTGGAGTTTAGTTTAACATTTTGTTTTTATAACTTTTATAATAAATATTAATTATAATTAGCCGAATTAACAGCTTATTTCACCTGCCCATGAATTTTACAACACAAAAATCAGAACGAATGAACAATGAAGATTCCACAATTGATTTGAATTTTTGTAATATTTTTACTTTGAAAAAAATACATCTAGATTGATCACCGGTAGAATCTTTAGGGCAGGCCTGGCCAAATCCGCTGCTGAGAAGATATAGCTAGCGATTGAAAAACAAATTCGAATATTTGACAATATGTCACTTACTGTTCACTACTTGAGATTTCAAAGACATTTCCTTCCTCTTACAAGGCAAAATACTTAACACTCCAGTAGACTAGTGTAATTCATAAAATGTTGCAAGCAGAACATTGTGAATATCATCCATGAGTGATGAATCCTCCATTGTTTTCTAGTTGAAATGACTTCATTGGGAACGAAATAAATTTAAACTTAATAGCATCTTAAGCATATGTCAGACTTGCAGCAAGAAGGACCATAAATGGGGGGTGACAGCATCCTCTGCAATTTCACCCACTATCCTTTACTTTACCGGGTTGCTACGCTTAAATGTCGTTGCGACATTCTTGTGATTTAGGACTCTTTAATTTCCTTCAAAGTGATAATGAATGGACCCGAACAAGGATGAGTTTGTGTTGCGAGAGTGCGATACATTTCAGGAGGAAGCGGATGTTGTAAGCCGGGCGGACACGATGAAGTATTTCTGCTCAATTTAGTTCACAGCATAACAAGCAATAATGACACTGAGTGAGGGTGATTAGTTGAGAGGAAGAATAAAGTAACTAAAGCTTAGAGGAATTTATCTAAGGACGTGTCCAACAAAAAACGAAAACAGACAAACACGTATGTGAACAAAACTGACAGGGGATTAGGAATATTTTTCGTCTATAGCCAAAGGCCTGAAATATTTTCATCAACTTGTCATACCTTCGCCAAAGTTGCAAAAAACAGTTTTTGCTGTCATACCAAATCAAAAACGCCCTCTTCCCAAAAGCCCATGATTTCATAAGACTATCCATTCGATTGATAACATTATGGACTGACGCCAAAAGAAATAAAAATAAAAAAACAAAATGAAAAGAAAAATCCAAATAAACATTTGTATTTATGTGCCATTGTGATCAGAGTCCAAACCGCAAACGGGGACACATAAATATGCAATTATAATAAGCCCGACCGCACCAACCTTCGTGCCACCCTAACACAAGCTTACCACAATTGCTGCCCTAATGTTGTCCATGTAATGTTTTTTATGGAAAACTGTCACGTTCAGCGCATACAGATGAGACAGCCAAAAACTGTGGCCACATATAAAATGTCAAGATAATTGGTGGGGACACAAGATTTGTCCCAGCCTTATTTAATGGCGTTCTCACTTGTTTAAAGATTAGCGTAATCTGTTGTCACTTTCTTTGGTTAACCACATATAACCGACTACATAATATCGCCTGCAGGCAACAGGATCCTTGAAACTTTTTCCCTGTCATCTTTTTATAGAAATTGTAATTTCTCTGTGAGGATAATGTGGGCAGACAGACAGACAGTCAGACGGCAAACGTTTAACGGGTTCGAGAAATTCCAAGTTTCTGACTTTCTTTATTGCCACAGACTTTAAATGTCTTAAGGACTATTCGTTGAAAAGGAATGAGAAGCCACACAATAACACAAATTCCATCATAAATCATAGGATGCCTCCTTGGTGGTGTGTGTGTACCTTAAGGCTCTCCTCCCACATATGACACTGAACTTTGGTCAAACACGCTAGACCGTGTCATTATGGTCGAAAGCACTTTATCGCCCTAGAGAGGTGGACTTAAGGATAAAAGCTAAAATAGAAACCGAGGTAAGCACGAAAAAGTTTTGGGAGATACTTAACATTTTACAACTGTAAAGACTATAATTGTAGTGTAATACGAGGGCTGCTATATATATATTTCCGGCCTTATAATGAAAATGCGAATATTTATTATCAAAAATGGCTTTATTGTTTTTCAAAGTATTCTCCAGCATGATTTATACACTTTTGCATGCGCTCAAACCAATTGTCGAAGCACTTTTCCCACTCCGATTGAGACACCTCCAAAAACATGGTTTTTGAACGCTTCAACAGCAAATTCAGGCGATGAAAATTTTTGACCACGCCTTTTTTTCTTGATGCTAGGGAATAAAAAGAAGTCATTAGGTGCCAAGTCAAGGCTGTACGGCGTATGACCCATCACAGCAGATAGTCAATCAATAAAATACCTTTGAAGTCCCAAAAAACCGTTGCCATAACCTTAGCAGCCGATTGAATTGTTTTTGCCTTCTTTGGGGCACTTCCTCCAGCTTCAGTCCATTGTTTGGATTGTTCTTTTGTCTCTGGAGTCTAGTGGTGGATCCATGGCTCATCAACAGTTATGAAACGACGCTTAAAATCCATTTTATTTCGCTGAAAACGATCCAAACAAGCTTGAGAAATGTTCATTCTTATGCGTTTTTGGTCGACTGTTAACAAGTGCGGCACCCATCTTGCAGAAAGCTTTTTCATCTGTAGTTCTTCATGCAAAATTAAATGGACTCGATCATTTGAGATGCCAATGATATTAGCTATTTCACGCACTTTTATTCGTCGATCGTTTAATACCATATCATGCACTTTGGCTACAATTTCTGTTGTTGTTGTTGTTTTTGGACGTCCATTAATGCTTGTACGACCACGTTTAAATTCAGCAACCCAATTTTTTACTGTTGCATATGAAGGAGCACTTTCACCTAACACATTCACCAGATCATTATGAATTTCTTGTCCTGATAAACCTTTTTTATGTAAATTTTTAATGACACCACGCATTTCCAATTTTTCCATTGTAAAAAAATCGCGGATGCGTCTTTTGTGAACAGCTGTTTCTATATGAAGGAGTTGCCAGATCGAACCAAATTTAACATGTGTTCATAGCAGAGATGGAAGATTCTAAAACACTTAACGTTTTTCTGTTTATACCGCGGTTTTTGTGCTAGGCTAAGAAGTTTCCGAACCGCCCTCGTACACTGTTGGCAAACAGATGGTTGAGTACCACTCAGAATTGACCGTCCTATGTATCACTAAAGGTACTGTGGCAACATGGCCGATTATACCAAAAAAAAAAAAAACCCAATCATTTGCTTCGATGTACTTCTTTCACGAACAACTTTTGTTGGATTTGGCTAGTCTTGAAAGATCCATACAGTAGATTGCTGTTTTGTTTCGGGTTTATATGCATAGATCCATGATTCGTCACCTGTGACAATGGTTTACACTGCCTTTGTGCAGTTGTACTTTTTCAATATCTCTTTGCACCAACACGAGCCTTTTTATGAGCAATTGTCAAATTATGTGGGATCAAACGAGAAAAATTTTTTTCCACGGCCAAATGAACATGCAATATGAGGGTTGCCATACATATTTCTGGCCTAGGCAACACTAAGTGTTGCCTGGCGCCATCTGACATTTCCATTGGAAAGTTTGAATTTTTTTTAGCATAAACGTACTCAGAATCATTTGTGTTGTTTACAGTGACTTGAAAAAATCAATTTGGCAAAAAATAAATGGAATTTACTCGTGAACATTTTTCACAATTTTCGACGTGAATGATATGATATGTTCACGACAAGAGTGCATCGATTAACTTAAATCTTTGTATGGCGATGAAGCACCATCCTATAGCACTGTGAAAAACTGGTTTAATGAATTCTATCGTGGCCGACGCTCGCTCAAAGACGAAGGTCGCGTGAAGGTCGTCCAAAAACGGCCGTTGTGCCAGAGAACATTCATGCCGTGCGTGAACTGATAATGCAAAATCGTCATGTGACATACCGTGAGATAGAGGCATCCTTGGGCAATTCTTCCACCAGCATACATTCGATATTGGATGAACACCTGGCCGTAAAAAAGGTTTGAGTTCTCGTTGGATCCCGCACAATTTGGCAATCGCTCAAAAAAAAGGCTCGTGTCGATTGGTGCAAAGAATTTTTTAAAAAAAGTACGATCGCGGTGCTCCAAAAGACGTGAATAAGATCGTCACAGGTGACGAATCATGGATCTATGCTAATGAGCCCAAAACAAAACAGCAATCGTGCGTGTGCGTCTGCGAAGACGAGCCAAATCCAACGAAAGTTGTTCGTGGAAGAAGCACTTCGAAGCAAATGGTTTTTTGGCAAAACTTGTCATGTGGGATCCCGCACAGTTTGACAATCGCTCAAAAAAGGTTCGTGTCGATTGATGCAAAAAAATTTTGATAAAATACGATCGCGGTGCTTTAAAAGACGTTTATAAGATCGTCACAGGTGATGAATCATGGATCTATGCGTATGAGTCCGGAACAAAACAGCAATCGAACGTGTGGGTATTCGAAGACGAGCCAAATCCAACGAAAGCTGTTCGTGGAAATGGTAGCCTGTTTCTTCGGCAAAACTGGTCATGTGGCGACTGTTCCGCTTGAGCGACGTAAGACGGTCAATTCTGAGTGGCACACCACAATTTGTTTGCCAGAAGTCTTCGGAGAAATTCGAAAAACGAACAAGAGAAGACGAATCATTGTGCACCATGACAATGCGAGCTCTCACACAGTGGCTTAAACCAGCGCCTTTTTGAACGGCCAAAACGTCGAATTGATGGGTCATCCGCCGTACAGCTCTGACTTGGCACCCAATGATTTCTTTTTATTCCCGCACATCAAGAAAAAATGCGTGGTCAACGATTTCCGTCGCCAGAAGATGCTGTTGAAGCATTCAAAAACCATATTTTGGAGCTGTCTCAGTCGGAGTGGAAAAAGTGCTTTGACAATTGGTTTGAGCGCATGCAAAAGTGTATAAATCATGCTGGAGAATACTTTAAAAAACAATAACACCATTTTTGTTGATAAATATTTGCATTTTCATTATTAGACCAGAAATATATATAGCAGCCGTTATCTTATTGATGTTTGTCTTACTTATGCTTAAGGATGCCTCAATTTCACGGTATGTCACATGTCGGTCTTGCTTAATCAGTTCACGTACAGCATCGATGGTTTCTGGCAAAGTGACCCAAGTTGGACGCCCTTCACGAAATTCATCCTGGAGCAAACGGCGTCCGCGACGGAACTCTTGGCGATCAGCGATTAAGCGTGGTTTTTGATGGTGCTTCATAGCCAAAAGTTGAAACAAGTTGATTTAAACTCTCTTGTCTCAATAACCCATGCCGAAAATCGTAAAAAATCATCTCACGAAAATGTTTACGGGATAATTCCATTTTTTAACTGAGATGAATTTTTCAACACACTGTAAACAAAACAATTCGCCCTCAAATGACAAAACGTTCTGCGTGAAGTTGTGCTAAAAACTGTCAAAGTTTCCAATGGAAGTTCCAGTTAACATCTGGGAACGCTAGTATTGTCAGGACCCGAAATATAAATAACAACCCTCGGACGACCTCGTAAGGTGTATCACAATTGTCGGATAAAGAATTTCATACAGTTTGAAATTTATAACAACTGCTCCATTATTTTATCAAATATAGTTCCCCCTTATTTGAACGAGGCAACTATATTTGCGTCAATTTTTACGATTCCCTATTAAATTTGCCTCTTGTGTTTAAAAAATGCAATTCGGTTACGACAATTTTTGTTTTCATTTGTTTTTAATTTGTGTGAAAAAATACTAAAATAATCTGCAGCCAACTTCACACTACGAAAAACACTGAAGGAATTGACAGTGCGGGCAAGTTTTTCCCTTCCCATTCCCCTTACCTCTCTTTCCTACAAACTGAGAGTTGCGGCAAGTAAATTTGCCTAGTGTAAATTGGGAATTATAAAACTCTAACCATATCCAGTGGCTCCGATTCTGTGATTCTGAGAAAATCTGCCGCTCAGTTCCTATGGTATGGAATATGAGCCCCAGTGGCTAAGTTTCTATGGTATGGAAAATGAGTCCCAGTGCTCTCTGGGGAATAACTCTCTTTCAACCGCAATTTTAAAAAAAATCACAAGTTGATTTGAACACTCTTGTCTCGATAGCCTACGCGGAAAACCGTAAAAAATCATCGCACGAAAATGTTCACAGGATAATTCAATTTTTTGACTGAGATGAATTTTTCAACACACTATAAACAAAACAATTCGCCCTCAAATGACAAAACGTTCTGAGTGAAGTTGTGCTAAAAACTGTCAAAGTTTCCAATGGAAGTTGCAGTTTGCATCTGGGAACACTAGTATTGTCAGGACCCGAAATATAAATAGCAATCCTCGGACGACCTCGTTAGGTGTATCACAATTGTCGGATAAAGAATTTCATACAGTTTGAAATTTATATCAATTGCTCCATTATTTTATCAAATATAGTTCCCCCCTATTTGAACGAGGCAACTATATTTGCGCAAATTTTTAGGATTCCCTATTAAACTTGCCTCTTGTGTTTAAAAAAGGCAATTCGGTTACAGCCGTTTTTGTTTTTAATTTGTGTGAAAAAATACTAAAATAATCTGCAGCCAACTTCACACTACGAAAAACACAAAAGAGTGCGGACAAGTTTTTCCCTTTCCATTTCCCTTACCTTTCTTTCCTACAAACTAAGAGTTGCGGCAAGTAGGCAACTTTACTTGCCGCAACTCTCAGTTAGAGTTTTATAAGTCAGTGTAAATTTTGACTCATAAAACTCTAACCATATCCTGTGGCTCCGATTCTCTGATTCAGAGAAAATTTGACGCTCAGTATAGAATATGAGTCCCAGTGGCTCAGTGTCTATAGTATGGAAAATGAGCCCCAGTGCTCTCTGGAGAAAAACTCTCTTTCAACCACAATTTTTAAAAAAAATTACCTCTTTATAAATTATAAACGCTACATTATTATGCAAATTAAACAGGTTACGGCAGTCGTTTATTTATGCGATTCTTTTTTTTTTTTGGTAATTTTCCATTCTTCTCGGAGTTAATAAAACATTGGGCTAATTCAAGTAATGGCAACAAACAAAAAATGATTTGTGTGGCCATTATAATGCGTCGTCCGCATATTTGCCAGCTTTAAGAAAAAAACAACAGCCGAATATTCACAAAGTACTTGGTTTTCGGCGAAACACTAACCCAGCAAACTGAGAAAGTTTCTTTTAAGTAAAAGGCAATAATTTTGTGCATTACAGGTAGCCGATTAAAGGGAAGCTAAAGATTTCTAAATCCCAAAGTTTTACTGGGTTATTTTTGGTTTTGTATGTGAAAAGAGAGCCCCGAAGCGTTAATCCACCAAAATAATTTGCATAAACGTTTTCGTCTGGCATCGTCCGTCCACCCCTCCCGCCCTCTGCTCACTCTTCAGCCCATGTAAATTTTCTCCAGGGCTGTGGTTTTGTACTGTTTAAATAACTGTGGGCTTTGTTGTTGTTTTGATAACATACATAAGCTGTTTTACGGTCAAATTATACTAAATTATTTAATTTTAAGTGTGTTTTCATTATTTTCCTGGAAGTGAAAATGATACGTACTTATAATTGTTGAAATCCCTTCAAGTGGAAATGAAACTATTTTAAATTATGCATGCGGCATTAACTACGCGGTTCTGCAAAACAAATTAACAACACTTAAGTGCCCTCCTTTAAAACTGAAAACTTTTTAAAATTTAAATTTTTAAAGTGCCCGAGTGACGAGTTCTTTTAGAATAAAAAATGTGCCCAAGGGCCAAGTTTTTATAGAGTTGAAAACTTAGCCCCGTTTCATTCAGTAGCATCGACAGCACTATTGATAATATAGATGGTTCTTGTTCACAATCGATAGTATCGTTTCATGAAAGTCGTCACTAGCACATAGGTTGGGACACTGCCAATTGGGCTAAATTATACTGGGTGGAGCGCGGTAATACCGATTGCAGCGCCATTTGACGGGCTGATTTGTGAATCCAAAGTAAACCATCCAGTGCGCCCCCCAAACGCATACAAAAACATTTATTCAAATCGGTCCACCCTTTTGGGAGGAGGTCAGTGATATAAACGCGTACAATAGAATTATATATAAAGGGTGATCCATCTAGAGGTATTTTTTCCGAACAAAAAAAATATAAAAATTCAAATCAAGTGTGGAATCTTTATTGGTAATTTGAAAGGACATTTTATGGCATTTTTTTTGAATACAAATTCCTTCAAATGTTGGCCGGTGCAATTTTGGATGACTCGTTTGAGCATTTCGACCGGTATGGCTTTAATGACACACATAATGTTGGCTTCCAAAACCTGAATCGTAGCTGGCTTTCAGCATAGACTTTGGACTTTACGTAAGCCCAAAGAAAAATGTCTAAAGGTGTGATATCACTCGATCACTCGGCGGCCAACTCACCTGTCCAAACGTGAAATTATCTGCTTTTCGAAATGACCTCTTAATAGATTTATTGCTTGAGCAGCTGTATGCAAAGTGGAGCCGTCCTAAGGAAACCAAGTGTCGTCAAGATTACGAGCTTCAATTTCAGATAGCATATAGATCGATATCATGACACGATAGCGAGCACCATTCAAGGTTACGTTGCGGAAATCATTACTTTTTAAAAAATAAAAACCAATGATTCCACCAGCCCATAAACCGCACCAAACCGTGGTTTTCTCTGCGTATAATGGCACCTCTTGAACCTCATCTTGTTGCTCTTCAGCCCAAATGCGGCAATATTGTTTTAAGCTAATCTATTGGCTGAAATGTTTGCAGGAAATTCTTCCTTGCCGGAAAGCAAGCAACCATTCCACGTGATCGATAACGTATCTAGTTTCATGCCGCAGATATTTTTTCGAACACGTGGGGTTAAAAGGGTTCTTGCGAATCTCGATGCTAGTCCCGGGGCCCGGACGGCACCTCGGCACTTGTCCTATGTAAGTGCTCTTCGACGCTAGCCCGCCCATTACGCAACCTTTTCAACCTTGCTTATCGTGCGGGAGTCTTCCCAGCGTGTGGGAAGGTTGCGAACGTCCAGCCGATCCCTATAAAGGGTGAGCTCGCCCATAAATCCTGCGAATTATCGGCCCATTGCGAATTATCGGCCCTCTGCGCTCTCCAAGGTACTGGAGAGCATGGTCAACCACCATCTTGTGAGGTATCTAGAGTCCAACGACCAACTTAATGATCGGCAGTATGGCTTCCGTAGAAATCGCTGTACGGGAGACCTGATGACTTTCCTATCGGAGCGTTGGAGTCGGTCTATCCACCAGTTTGGTGAAAGTAAGTTCGTGGCTCTGCATATCTCCAAGGCCTTTGATAGAGTCTGGCACGGTGCACTCTTATCAAAGCTGATGGCTTTTGGTGTCGGTGATACTTTCGCTCGTTTTATATCGAGCTTTCTTAGAGATCGCACTATAAGAGTTGTTGTAGATGGGTTCTCATCCAACAAACATAGGTTGACCGCAGGTGTACCACAGGGTTCTGTCCTTTCTTCATCTTTATTTCTTATTTTCATTGACGATCTTTTGGGTCAGACCGTAAATCCCATCTACTTTTTCGCGGATGACAACAACCTCTGTCATTCGTACTCATTCGACCGTAGGCCGAGTCTTCAAGATATTGAGGATAAAAGGCCACTTGGCCGGGATTTACAAGCCATTTCCGAATGGGGTCGAGTGAATAGAGTCGATTTTAATGCGTGTAAGACACAGTGCTGCTTGCTGTCTCACAAGCGATTCATTGACTCGTCTGTATCGTCATTATCTATCGATGGTATGGATATCGAACAATCGGATGCTCTTGATGTTCTGGACATGAAAAGACAAAGTGACGCTCGCTGGGCGAGGCATGTATTCGAAGTGTCGAAAGAAGCACTCAAGTGTATGTGACTCGCAGAATGGGAAAAATACAGGAGAGCCATTTTAAAGATTAGGTCCCTTTCTATTTGCGCTTAGAATCGTCGACTACACTTTCATAAAACGCGCATGTCTCTGGAAGGGAACACTTTTGGGGCATGGGATCGGTCTCATTCGATGCTCAGATGTTGTCCACATCAAAAAAAAAAAAAATAAAAGAAGTGAAAAGTTGATGAAGTTTTGTTCGGGAGAGCCATTTTAAAGATAAGGTCCCTTTCTATTTGCCTTAAGAATCGTCTTCACTTTCATAAAACGCGCATATCTCTGGGAGGCAACACTTTTGGGGCATGGGATCGGTCTCATTCGATGCTCAGATGTTGTCCACATCAAAAAAAGAAAAACAAGTGAAAAGTTGATGAAGTTTTGTTCAGGAGAGCCATTTTAAAGATTAGGCCCCTTTCTATTTGCGCTTAGAATCGTCGACTTCACTTTCATAAAACGCGCATGTCTCTGGAAGGGAACACTTTTGGGGCATGGGATCGGTCTCTGTCGATGCTCAGATGTTGTCCACATCAAAACAAGAAAAAAAATTAAAATTGATTTTTTTTAACCCTTAGGTCCCTTTCTCTTTGCGCTGTCACATAGGCTTTCTAAAGCGGTGCAAGAAATATTTTACTCCCTACGATCTCTTCGATATCTATACAACCTACATCCGGCCAAAGATGGAATACAACTCTCATATATGGGCAGATGATCCAAAATCATCCTTGAAGCTACTTAATCGTGTTCAAAGGAGGGCGACGGTGTTGATAGGTGACAGTAGTTGGATACCACTCTATTGTCTACCTGGAGCATCGTCGGAATGTGGGTTGTGTGTCGCTATTATATCGTTACTTTCATGGTGTGTGTTCTTCAGTCATTTGTCGTCTTATTCCTGACGTGAGGATGTTCGCCAGGGATAGACGACTTTCCAGGAATTCATTCGATTGGCCGGTTGACCGCACTATACACTACAGATTAAATTCGTTTTTTGCCCGTACTTTCCGTATGTGGAATCGACTTCCGGCGAATGTATTTCCCACCAATTACGACACCCAGAAATTCAAGACGAATGTCAATAAACATTACTCCCTCTTTCCCCCTTGAACTCCCTTTACTTTCCACTCACCAACGCAGTGCATCGCATGTAAAGGGGAAAACCCCTGAGAGTTGGTCATCAAAAAAAAAGAATGGCGCGATAGCGAGCACCATTCACGGTTACGTTCCGGCCATCATTATTTTTGAAAAAATATGCACCGATGATTCCACCAGCTTTCAAACCGCACCAAACCGTGGTTTTCTCTGGGTATAATTGCACCTCTTCTTGTTGCTCTTTAGCCCAATTTTGTTTATTGACTTTGCCGTTGAGCCAGAAATGGACCTCATCACGGAAGAAAATTTTGATCGAAAGCAGCGGATCTTCCCGTTCCGAACGCTCATTTCCATAATACAGTTGCCAACATTTGAAGGTAATTATTTTCAAAAAATAAATGCCCTAAAATGTCATTTTAAATTACCCATAAAGATTCCACACTTGATTTGAATTTTTGTTTTTTTTTTTTGTGCTGAAAAAATACTTCTAGATGGATCACCCTATATATGTATATAAAGATAATACATGTTGTGTGATTCTTTCTCTGGGTTTTTTTAAAATATCTTAAAGCTTAAATACTTTATATGACTTAATTCCAATGACTTTCCATCCTCAATAAATACCCGCAAAGAACCTCTAATGTCGCAGAGGATGCAACGTTGTTAGTGGTGCATTACATCAACCTTGCCTATGACACAAACGTCGTCTTTAAAGATACACAGATATTTCAATACCATTGAACTGGTCGTGGTAGTTATAACAAGGCAACATTGTGCAACAATACGCGTTGCGCCTGACTCGTTAATATCCTCTCCCCTGACAGATTTCCTACACAATCTTAACCTTACCCTAAGGGCCAACATTGGAAGTAAATCAATAGATTGACATCACAGCTTCAGGCGAGACGTTCATTCATTCTCCTGTACGCCCCGTCAATGCAGGTTCTTAGCTTTAATCCTTGCAACCAGCAAGTCCTAGTCTTGTCCTTGTGGTCGCCTCTGAAAGGAAAGCATCTTATTTCGCTTGTTTCCGTTCTCCGTCCACAACCAAGTCATTACTGTAATTCCAATATTCAGCTTGAGACATACAATCGCAAGTATAAAATATCAAGCACAATTAAAGCAAAAATCAGCCCACACATACAACGACGAAGCTGCTGTCGGGGCCGTCGTGCCGTTTCATATGTTCAGATGAAGAAGTTTTCCAGGAACATGCATGGCATCTCGATTGCACAGTGGGCTAGAGCAACATCATTTGTGAGTTAGATAGAAGCAAGTGGCGGATTAATTCAAAATCTTGATAATGGGAGCTCAAAAACAGTAGAGTTCCTGATGGTTACTTTTCCAGGTAGCCTAGCGGTGACGGAAACCTTTCAAGTGCCTTGTGCAAATCCTTATCCTTAAATTCCTTTTCAAAGAGGATAGGAAATATGGCATGGACAGTAGAGCGCACCAGGTTACAAGTAAAAAAAAAAAGTTCGCCGTACACCTTCGAATATGAAGTATTATTGAAAGGTAGTTTCAAAAATTTTTTTTTTATTTTTTTATGCCGAACGTAGGGGTCGCGCTTTTACATTTTTTTATATAACTTCTGCATTTATAAACGGATTTTAAAGTGTGATACATCGATGTTTTTGTCTCGACGAGGCCGATTTTTTTGTCTTTGAAGTCATTGAGCTCAAGCACCCCGCGCGAGCTTTAATTTTCTGATATTAGAGTGGTACATTAGGGTAGTAGCAACTGAGATATGATGGGTAAGTACCAGAAGGGGGTGCTTGAGCTCAATGACTTCAAAATCGGCCTCGTCGAGACAAAAACATCGATGTATCACACTTTAAAATCCGTTTATAAATGCAGAAGTTATATAGAAAAATGTAAAAGCGCGACCCCTACGTTCGGCATAAAAAAATAAAATTTTTTTTTTGAAACTACCTTTCAATAATACTTCATATTCGAAGGTGTACGGCGAACTTTTTTTTTGAGGTACGCCTTAATGGACAGTCCAATTATTTAAGCAGACCAATTTGACAGGTCTGGACTGCATAATGCCGATGCTATTTCAATAATATACAGTGACAATTATGACTAGGGGTCGCTGGGGTAGAGTACGCAATTATCACACAAGTAAACCAGGGTCAAATTTAACAAAAAAAAAATACTAGCCGCGGATTTTTCATGACGATATTAGCGCAGTAGATTTATCTCTAAGCCACCGAAGAGCTTCTCTGTAAAATTTCTTAAATTGTCGAAGTCGGCTATTATGCGGAAACCCTGGCCAAAGAGTAAAACATTATTGTAAAGTGCACAGCTAACTGATTTGCGAAAAGTTCTTCGTTGGCTTCTAATTGGGTTATTGGGGAACGTGAGTAATGCCATAGCTTTCAACATGATTTTCGCTTAGTCTGACCTGGCCTCACCCACCGTTTTTACAGAGTGGAGCGCGATAATTTGCTTATTTGGGAATGAAATAAATAAACTCATAAACCTTATAAAAAATTATTTTATATTTTAATTATATCGAACAGTAAGGGAATTTATAAAGTACATGGTTTTCAAAAGTGAATCAGGCAAATTTCGACCTTCGCTATCCACACACTGCTGCATACGTTTTCTAAGGTTTTCATCTACTCTAACAAGCAGGTCGACTGGTATTCTGAAAATTTCAGTCTCAATACTGTTAACTAGGTCTTTTAAAGTGTTGGGACGGTTGATATACACCTTCGACTTCAGGTAACCCCAAAGGAACAAATCGCATGGATCTAAGGGTGGTGAGCCTGTCGGCCAGTTCACATCACCCCTCAAAGAGATAAGCCGTCCAGGAAACATTTGCCTCCAACAATTCATGGTAACCCTCGCTGTAAGTGCAGTGGCACCATCCTGTTGGAATCATATATCCTCTAATTGCATTGCCTCAAGAGCCGGCTGAAGAAGCTCCTATATCATAGTCAAGTACGGTTCGGAGTTCACAGTTACGGCAAGACGGTTATCCTGGAAAAAGTAAGAGACCAATGATGCCTACTCGTGATTTGGCGCACCACACAGTGACGCGGTCCGAATGCAGAGGTCTCTGGTAAAGTTCTCTGAGGTTTGTTTCACTCCAGTACCGCATTTCACCCACTGGGGTGAAAATGTGCCTCATCAGAAAAGAACACAATTGCGTCACGGGTTATGCAAAGTTGCAAGAATGCCTTCACAAGGGGTCCGCCGTGTCAAATAGTCCCGTGCTGACAATTGTTGGGCCACGCACATTTTATGCGGGTGAAAATTCAGTTCATTTTGAATAATCTGGTGGAGAGAACGTCTGGAAATGCCAAGAGCAAGTGATTGCTTCCGAGCAGAGCGTTTCGGAGTTTGCAGTACTGCTGCTCTAACTCTCTCGATGTTTTGTGGTGTTGTCATCCTTCTTTCAGGTGCCCTTCGTATACATGACACATTCCCTGCTGTTTTCAATGAAGTTACCCATTGTACAATTGATTGTCGCCGAGGAACACGTCCGCGTGGGCGAACAGCGAATCGTAAACGAAAAGCAGGCTGCACATGATGCAATGATCGAGTGCGCATTTAAAAAATACGCTTTAACACAAAATGACCTCTCATCACGTGTCCAATGCATGATGGCAACTGAAAGGCAGACGAATACAAATCTCCCGTCAGCCACTATAAGCCACGCACACTCTCCACTTTCATCGACCAACAGTGCCGCCACAGCCTGCCGTGCAAAAAAGCAAGTTACCGCGCTCCACCCTGTATTTAGAGGAAATTCTAAAGAGGATTGCTACTTCCAAATGCGTGAAAAAAACAAAAAACGTCATAAGACTATAGACCTATTGTTGTATCATCGTATTGCCTGGTAGAAAATTTAGCAAACTCTTATGTGAAGAAAAGTTGTTTTCAATGAAACAAAGCAATGCATTGCAAGTCCACACAAAAGGTAACCGGTCAGCGAAACCGGCGTAACATAAAGTGGTAGGCTGAATTCAAGAAAACCTCACTCAGGTAACCCCGTAGCTGACTGTAGTGGATTTTTTTGAAAATAATTAACTTCAAATGTTGGCAACTGTATTATGGAAATGAGCGTTCGGTGAGAAACGGGCAGATCCGCTGTTTTCGGCCAGAATTGTGTTCAGCGATGAGGCCCATTTCTGGCTCAACGGCAAAGTTAATAAACAAAATTGCCGCATTTGGGCTGAAGAGCAACAAGAAGAGGTTTAAGAGGTGCCATTTTACCCAGAGAAACCCACGGCTTGGTGCGGTTAATGGGCTGGCGGAATCATCGGTGCATATTTTTTCAAAAATGATGATGGCAGGAACGTTACCGTGAATGGTGCTCGCTATCGCGCCATATCAATCTTTATGCTACCTAAAATTGAAGCCCGTAATCTTGACTACAGTTAGTTTTATCAGGACGGTGCCACTTGCCATACAGCTGCTCAAACAATGGATCTATTGAGAGGGCATTTCGAAAAGCAGCTAATTTCACCTTTTGGACAAGAGAGTTAGCCGCCTAGATCGAGAGATATCACACCTTTAGACATTTTTCTTTGGGCTTACCTAAAGTCCAAAGTCTATGCTGACCAACCAGCTACGATTCAGGTTTTGGAAGCCAACATTACGCGTATCATTGAAGCCATACCGATCGAAATGCTCGAATGAGTCATCCAAAATTGGACCCTCAAATTGGAAACCCTAAGGCGTAGTTGCTGCCAACATTTGAAGGAAATTATTTTCAAAAAATAAATGTCAAAAAATGTCCTATCAAATTACCGATAAAGATTCCACACTTGATTTGAATTTTTATATTTTTTTGTTCTAAAAAATACCTCTAGATGGATGGCCATATATAACTCCGTTGAAAGCAGCTGTCACAATGCCATTACCACATTTCAACGGAAAAGGCTAACTAAATGGTTGCGCATGCTCGGACGATTGTGGACGTTGTATGTGTACTACCGGTTAAAAGGAACATTTCTATCGACATTCAATGGAATCATAGAACGGCCTTGATGACCACTGACGACGAAATGGACCATGGAAGGTAGGAAAAACAGTGGATTTTTTAACGAATCAGAACATGACAAAAGCTTTACCATTTTGCTGTTTAGGAGGCCTTGAGTAATGGGCGTGGTCTATGGGCCCTGGGGCTCAAAAACCATCGCCTACTGGTCCCTAGGGCGCTAAAAAATATCTCCTCTCTAACAGCGGACTTTTCGACCAAATCTGAACATGACAAAAGTTTTACCATTTTGCTGTATTGGAGGCCTTGAGTAATGGGCGTGGTCTATGGGCCCTGGGGCTCAAAAACCTTCGCCTACTGATCCCTAGGGCGCTAAAAAATATCTTCTCTCTAACAGTGGACTTTTCGACTAAATGTGAACGTGACAAAAGGTTTACCATTTGGCTTTATTGGAGCCCTTGAGTAATCGGAGGGGTCTATGGGCCCTGGGGCTCAAAAACCTTCGCCTACTGGTCCCTAGGGCGCTAAAAAATATCTTCTCTCTAACAGTGGACTTTTCGACTAAATGTGAACGTGACAAAAGGTTTACCATTTGGCTTTATTGGAGCCCTTGAGTAATCGGAGGGGTCTATGGGCCCTGGGGCTCAAAAACCTTCGCCTACTGGTCCCTAGGGCGCTAAAAAATATCTCCTTGCTAACACATTCCTATGGGTAACTAAGAAGCAGTGCACTTTTCGACCAAATCTGAACGTGACAAAAAGTTTACCATTTGGCTGTATTAGAGCCCTTGAGTAATGGGCGTGGTCTATGGGCCCTGGGGCTCAAAAACCTTCGCCTACTGGTCCCTAGGGCGCTAAAAAATATCTCCTCTCTAACAGTGGACTTTTCGACCAAATCTGAACGTGACAAAAGGTTTACCATTTGGCTGTATTGGAGCCTTTGAGTAACGGGCGTGGTCTATGGACCCTGGGGCTCAAAAACCTTCGCCTACTGGTCCCTAGGGCGCTAAAAAATATCTCCTCTCTAACAGTGGACTTTTCGACCAAATCTGAACATGACAAAAGCTTTACCATTTGGCTGTATTGGAGGCCTTGAGTAATGGGCGTGGTCTATGAACCCTGGGGCTCAAAAACCTTCGCCTACTGGTCCCTAGGGCGCTAAAAAATATCTCCTCTCTAACATTTACTTATGGGTACCTAAAAAACAGTGGAATTTTCGACCAAATCTGAACATGACAAAAGGTTTACCATTTGGCAGTGTTAGAGGTCTTAGGCAATGGGCGTGGTTTATGGACCTTGAGGCTCATAAAACTTCCCCAAATGTTCAAGGACTTATGGATAGCAAGAAACAGTGCAATTTTCTAGAAAAATTCAAATATTAGCCTATATTTTAGATTTGTGCAAATATTACATTTGGATCTGCCCATATGGGCCTTAAAATCGACTTCCTTGAACTATGGACATATGGGTATGTTTATTATAATATAATAACATTACGACTCAACAAATCAAGAGTCCTTGACCCGTAGATCTAAGGTCCGTATTTAGAACATGGGCAAATGGCTACCCAGAAACAGTAGAATTTTATGAATAATCTCGATTTTCGATTTGGCCGTATGGGTGGCTTTGGGGCCAAAGCCGGTTCCGTAAAAACAAATCCAAAAAAATACTATTCTACGATTTAACTGGGCACATAAGAGAAGGCCCATGTGGTCAAGACAAGCGATCAATATTAAATATGGACATGCTCGTATGCCTTAGCAAATTACGCTAAATTTCACTTCGACTTCAACTAGGGATATAATTTAAAGATTTGGTAAATATTGGAGACGATAACATGGTCCCAAGGGGTTAAAAAAAAACCGGCCAACAAGAGACCAACTGTCAATATGGACACATATTTTATAATCACAAAGTGGATTTATTTTAAAGAAATTTCACTACGCATTAAAATGTAGATTTAGTATTTCGAAGATTTTTTTAAGAAGTTTAACTTGAACCCATGGTCCCCAGGGACCCTAAAATACAGTCCTCCAGATCAAGACTGGAGACTTTGAATATGAAAATTAGTTTTTCCGTCAATTCAATATAGCTACTTTTTAATATTAGAGTTATTAGAATTCAATAATGTTTTTATTTTTAAAAATTTTCAATACGAATTAAAATGTTGCTTTATTTTAGAGATTTTTTTTAATGAAGCGTAACTTGTACCCGGCCCTTAGGTCCCAAAAATATCGCCAGATCAAATCAAAAGGCTTTCAATATCATTATTGTTATTTCTGATATGTCAATATAGAATCTGCGATGGAAAGCCTGGTTGTAATTAATGGCATAAAGTACTTATTTTCAGCTGTTCAGTAATGCAAAGGGTAATATAAGGTCCTTACCAGGTAAGGCAAACAGTAATGAGTCGATCTTGCAGAGTTTTTACTAGCGCTGGGGTTGGCCGATAGTAGAGTTACTCAAGGACTGTCGACTAGTGTGTAATGATAATAACCGCCGACATTAGGTCCATCAGTTAGTATCCCAAACTTTCTTTTAATCTTATACTTATAAATGAATTTAGATTTGGTTTTTTACTGTAATTCTTTTATATGGCCTTTCTTGCTCTGATGATGCATGCGTCAGAGCTACAATTTCAATTTGGCACTACGATTTATCAGGTCAGCATTTTTTGTCAACAGTTTGTTTTGGAATTATTGATAGTAAAGCATTCATTGACTGGAAGTGATGACAATGGATGTCTTTAATCGCCACATAAATGAACAGGGTCAGGAAGCCGTCGCCTTTCAAATATTTACGTTTAATTTTTCTCCAGGGACTGACTAAATTAATTCACACAGGGTAACAGGGTAGCGAAATAAAATGTTTACTTCATGTTAAGATTTCTTTAAATTTGGAGCCCGATCCCAAGGGTTCTAATATTGAGTATATGTATGTACCATACATATGCATTAAAGCATTACACGTACATAGTATGTGTGCGTGTGCATGGGTATTTGCTTAAATTCTGCCCGTTAATCGGTCTTTTATGAGTTTATAGCCATTAAAGCTTTTTGAGAAAATAAACAAAATTCTAATGCTGCGTGTAGCACCAAACATTGTTTTCATTTCAATTTTTATATTCCCATTTTGTGCTGTTTTTAATAAAAACAACATCAGAATTATTTTCTTTGTAATGTCAATAAAAATAACAGACATGCATATTGCCACTACCCCCCTGATATTTGAAAGTTCCATGGTAAGAAACCCATAAAAGTAAACGGAGGGGGTTCAGCAGCAGAGTGTATAAATTTAATTTTATGTTCGTAGTTTGAAATGTTCCATTTTGGGATCAAAAAGCAACACGGACTGACCCTAACACAAAATCACGCTGATGGCAATTTTGCTTGGTGGCCCTTCTTGTGCTAAGTGGAATTATATGGAGTCCATATGCTTTGATTCGATTCAATTTGATGCGAAAGTGTCTGTAAAAAAATGTTTCGTTATTGTTACGACTTGATTGATTCGATTTAATAATTATAATGAAATCAATAGCATGCAACAGCGAGGGCATTACTTCGACATGGGTCGGTGGGTAGTGGTTAGGAAAATTCCATGAAAAATAAATGGGATTCATGGCTAATAACGGCAGTGAAAAAAACCAGCCACAAAAGAAAAAAAGTTCTTTCTTTACGGCTTTTAACCTGGGTTATATGTGTGAAAGTGGCTTATACTACAACTTAGGACCCCATAGTTTGAAGAGCACCTGGCCACACATGACTGGCAGGTAGTATTGGCTTTTACACAGATGGCTCTTAACTACTTATAGACAACAGGGAGTGTATTGGAATTCACTAGAGAGAACTCGGATTAAATCTACCCACTAGTATAGAAAGTATTGGAATTCACTCGAGAGAACTCGGATTAAATCTACCTACCAGATTATTGTAGCATTTTTTAAAAATCAGAGCAAACCAAGGAGCTGACACCGTGAAAGATTGACATTTTTTAGCTTAAACGTATTCAGAACGTTTTGACATACGACCATCATTTGTGTTGTTTACAGTGACTCGAAAAAAACAATTTGGCAAAAAAATTTAATTAATTCGTGAACATTTTTGGGCGGTAATTTTTCACAACTTTCGACGTGGATTATCACGACAAGATTGCATCGATGAACTCCAAATCTTAAATCTGGCGATGAAGCACCATCCTATAGCACTGTAAAAAACTGGTTTAATGCATTCAATCGTGGCCGGCGCTCGCTCATAGACGAAGGTCGTCCAAAGTTTTCACAACTTTCGACGTGGATTATCACGACAAGAGTGCATCGATGAATTTTTAATCTGTGTATGGCAATGAACCACCATCCTTTAGCACTGTGAAAAACTGGTTTAATGAATTCAATCGTGGCCGAAGCTCGCTCAAAGAAGAAGTTCGTCCAAAAACGGCCGCTGTGCCAGAGAACATTGATGCCGTGCCTGAACTGATAATGAAAGATCGTCACGTGGCATACCTTGAGATAGAGGCATCCTTGGGCATTTCTTTCACCAGCATACATTCGATATTGCATGAACACCTGGCCGTAAAAAGAATTGTTCTCGTTGGATCCCGCACAATTTGACAATCGCTCAAAAAAAGGCTCGTGTTGATTGGTGCAAAGAAATTATGAAAAAATACGATCGCGGAGCTTTAAAAGACGTTTATAAGATCGTCACAGGTGACGAATCATGGATATATGCGTATGAGCCCAAAACAAAACAGGAATTTTCGAAGACGACCCCCACGGGTAGGTCTTCCAACGTAAGTTGTTCGTGGAAGAAGCACTTCGAAGCAAATGGTCGCCTGTTGCTTCGGCAAAACTGGACTGTTCCGCTTGAGCAACGTAGGACGGTCAATTGTGAGTGATACACCACAATTTGTTTGCCTGAACTCTTTGGAGAAAAACGAACAAGAGTAGACGAATCATTGTGCACCGTGCCAATGCGAGCTCTCACACATCGGCTCAAACCAGCGCCTTTTGGTGTGGCCAAAACGTCGAATTCATGGGTCATCCGCCTTACAGCCCTGACTTGGCACCCAATGACTTCCTTTTATTCCCTCACATCTGGAAAAAAATGCGTGGTCAACGATTTTCGTCGCCAGAAGATGCTGTTGAAGCGTTCAAAAACCATGTTTTGGAGTTGTCTCAATCGGAGTGGGAAAAGTGCTTCGACAATTGGTTTGAACGGACTCAAAAGTGTATAAATCATGCTGGAGAATACTTTGAAAAACAATAAAACCATTTTTGACGATAAATATTCGCATTTTCATTATTAGGCCAGAAATATATATAGCAGCCTTCGGACAGATTTTGATACCTCGGTTTCCTTTCGTCCCGAGTTCTACAAAAAAGAGGTTCCGGGTGCGCATAGAGGATAGCATATTTATGATTGGAATATTCTTAAGGCTCTTGAACAGCATTTGTTTAAATCTCTTATTTTTTCTACTTATTTTTTCGTTTTGTTTTCCCTATCCGCTCTTTTTTTGTAATCAACCCCTCCCCTTCACCCCCTAATTTTAGGCTAGTTGTAAGTATACATTTAAGCTAAATTCTAGGATATTTCACTCCTAAGCCCATTTTAGCCTCGGGAGCAAGGGCGAACACACTTATCAGAGCTACATACAAATTAAAAATATTTCTATACACAGAAAAGGCTTGGTGCCGTTAGCTGCACGTTATTGGTATTTTAGACAATACATTATAGTCATAAGCAATTTCTTGTTTATAGATCTAGTAAATGTCTGTCATTGTATTTGAAAAAAAGTCTCAATAAAATAAAATAAACTAAAAAAAAAATAAACACTGAATTTAACCGCATGGCTAAGTGTACCTCGTTACTTTTTCCCACCTGGCACATATGGGCCTCCTCGTTGTTTATCCTAATGCGATCAGTCGGTCAAGAACAGAAGGGGAAAGCAGCGCACGTCAGGACTTGGTGAGTAACAGAGTGGTAAAGTTAAAAATATAAAGTGCTGTGCCCTTACTTTAGGTCGTGTCCCTGGAGTACCTACGCAGGTCTCCAGACGCCGCTTATTTGCCTGACGCGTTTCCTGTGTTAGCCGTGAGCCTCTTGGAGTACTAATGCAGGTCTCTAGACGCCGCTTATTCGCCTGACGCGTTTCCTGTGTTAACCGTAAGCCTCTTGGAGTACTAATGCAGGTCTCCAGACTCCGCGTTTTCGCCTGACGCGTTTCCTGTGTTAACCGTGAGCCCCATAGAGTACTAATGCAGGTCCCCAGACTCCGAGTTTTAGCCTGACGCGTTTCCTGTGTTAACCGTGAGCCTCTTGGAGTACTAATGCAGCTCTCCAGACTCCGCGTTTTCGCCCGACGCGTTTCCTGTGTTAATCGTAAGCCTCCTAGTGTTCTTACGCAGGTCTCCACACGGTGCTTATTTTGCCTGACGCGTTTCCTGTGTTATCCATGAGCTTCTTGGTGTACTTACGCAGGTATCCATAAGCCGCTTATTAGCCCGACACGTTTCCTTTGTTATCCGTGAGCCCCCTGGTGTACTTACGCAGGTCTATACACGCTGCTTATTCGCCAGGCGGGTTTCCTGTGTTAATAGTGAGACTCCTGGAGTACTAATGCAGTTCTCCAGGCGCCGCGTTTTCGCCTGATGCGTTTCCTGTGTTATCCATGAGCCTCCTGGTGTACTTACGCAGGTATCCATAAGCCGCTTATTAGCCCGACACGTTTCCTTTGTTATCCGTGAGCCTCCTGGTGTACTTACGCAGGTATATACACGCTGCTTATTCGCCTGACGCGTTTCCTGTGTTAACCGTGAGCCCCTTAGAGTACTAACGCAGGTCTCTAGACGCCGCTTATTCGCCTCACGTGTTTTGTTTGTTATCCGTGAGCCTCCTGTAGTACTTACGCAGATCTCCAGGCGCCGCGTTTTTGCCTGATGCGTTTCCTTTGTTATCCTTGAACCTCCCGGTGTACTTACGCAGGTCTTCAGAAGCCGCTTATTCGCCCGACGCGTTTCCTTTGTTATCCGTGAGCCTCCTGGAGTACTTACGCAGGTCTCCACACGCTGCTTATTTTGCCTGACGCGTTCCCTTGTTAATCGTGATCCTCCTGGAGTACTTACGCAAGTCTTTAGACGCCGCTTATTCGCCTCACGCGTTTTGTTTGTTATCCGTGAGCCTCCTGTAGTACTTACGCAGATCTCCAGGCGCCGCGTTTTAACCTGACGCGTTCTCGTTGTTAGCCGCGAGCCTCCTGCAGTACTCACGTCGATCTCCAGATGCCGCGTTTTCGCCTGACGGTTCAAATGGTGCCATTATATTCAGAAAAAAACACGGTTTGGTGTGGTTTATGGGCTGGTGGAATCATCGGTCCATATTTGTTAAACAAATTATGATGGCCGGAACGTAGCCGTGTAGGGTGCTCGCTATTGATACCAAACTATATATACCAGACTTTTTGCTATCTGAAATTGAAGCCCGTAATCTGGGTGACATTTCATTTGAACAGGACAGTGCCACTTGCCATCGATCAAACAATCGATCTATTGAGAGGTCATTTCAAAGAGTAGCAAATTTGAAGTCTTGGGCCGTAGAGTTGGCCGCCCAGATCGTGTGATATCTCAACTACGTCGAAAGCCTACGCTGAGAAACCAGCTCGGATTGTGGTTTTTAAAGCCAACCTTACGCGTGTCAGCAATGCCGGTCGAAATGCTTCAACGAGTCATATAAAATTGGACTATCAGAGTAGACAGCCTGAGGCGTAGTTGCGGTCAAATTTGGAAGGAAATTATATTCAACAAATAAATGCCATAGAATGTCCTTTCGATTGAACTTGAGTTGAATATTTGTTTATTTTGGAAAAAATACCTCTAGATTGACCACCCAGTAGAAGCTTAGTTTTAGAGATGGGAGTAGAACTTAAGAAGAAGAACTTATTATATGGAGAATATTGAAGTTATTAAAAATAAAATCATTTCGGAAAAAAGAGAGTCTACGACAACATGCAAGTGTGTTGTTTACCTAGGTCGGATAGTTGTGGTACTACCCTCGCCTATTTCCGCTTCCGTTAGACTCTTGCCTACCATACCTTACTACATATCTGCCCGCAAGGGTTTCAAAACGAAATAGCAAAATTACCATATGCTACAGAATATAATGCCGTTTATTAAAACATATCAACTAAATAATCTCTTTAGACCATCCAAGGACAGCCTATCAATCATAATACATTTACCAAATCGAATCAATTTTGTTATGTTTTACTAGGTTTTGGGTTTTTTTTTCGACAACAAAGTATATTAAATTTAAACCTCAGCACACACACACACAAGCCAGACAGTTTTAATCCTTTTTCGCCTTGCCTTTTTAAGGGACCACTTGAAGTGGCAACGTTGTAGACCACAAAGTAACATTTATGACACTCCAAAATGATTGGCTGTCTTGGCCCTTCAACGAAGGGATAACAAAATATTGTTTAACCATAATAAAAAAACAATGGAGAGCAAAAATATTGCGAATGTCTGTCATCCAAAACCAGAACCACTTGATGTGAAGAACAATTTCACCATCAGGAGAAGGAAAGAAAGAAAAGGAACACAGTTGAAGGCTAGGTTTGGGCTAATACCAAAGCATGTAATTTTAAGGATAGAGGAAAAAAACAGGGGACTTGTTTGAAAACCGAAGTATGGAACAACACTTCCAAATCCCAGATCATAAAAAAAATTCCCGGGCGGAGGTTCACGTAATGCCTGAAATGACTTTATTCACCTAAAATTGCACATTACGAGGGAAGTTCGGAAACTTCCTAGCACAAAAAGCGTGGTATAAACAGAAAAAAGTTAAGTGTTTTGGAAACTTCCATCTTTTGTTTCGATCAAATTTTGTTTCGATCTGGCAACTCCTTCATATAGAAACAGGTGTTCACAAAAGACGCATCCGCGATTTTTTTACAATGGAAAAATTAGAAATGTGTGGTGTCATTAAATATTTACATAAAAAAGGTTTATCGGGACAAGAAATTCATTATGATATGGTGAATGTGTTAGGTGAAAGTGCTCCTTCACATGCAACAGTAAAAAATTGGGTTGCTGAATTTAAACGTGGTCGTACAAGCATTGAAGATGAACCACGTAGTGGACGTCCAAAAACAGCAACAATAACAGAAATTGTAGCCAAAGTGCATGATATGGTATTAAATGATCGACGAATAAAAGAGCGTGAAATAGCTAATATCATGGGCATCTCAAATGATCGAGTCCATTTAATTTTGCATGAAGAACTACAGATGAAAAAGCTTTCTGCCAGATGGGTGCCGCACTTGTTAACAGTCGACCAAAAACGCATAAGAATGAACATTTCTCAAGCTTGTTTGGATCGTTTTCAGCGAAATGAAATGGATTTTAATCTTCGTTTCATTACTGTTGATGAGACATGGATCCACCACTATACTCCAGAGACAAAAGAACAATCCAAACAATGGACTGAAGCTGGATGAAGTGTCCCAAAGAAGGCAAAAACAATTCAATCGGCTGGTAAGGTTATGGCAACGGTTTTTTGGGACTTCAAAGGTATTTTATTGATTGACTATCTGCACAAGGGTAAAACAATAAATTCAGGTTACTATTGTAACCTTTTAGATCAATTAAATGTACAAATTCGAGAAAAACGTCCTGGCTTACAACACAAAAAAATAATTTTTCATCCAGACAACGCACCAGCGCACAAGAGTGTTTTAACAATGGCTAAAATCAACGAATTAAAGTACGAGTTTCTTGACCACCCACCTTATTCTCCTGATTTAGCTCCCAGTGACTATTTTACCTGTTCCCAAATCTAAAAAAATTCCTTGCTGGCAAGCGTTTTACCTCAAATGAAGATGCAATTACAGTTGTAAACCACTATTTTGAAGACCTTGAGGAAAACTCTTTTAATCAAGGGATAGAATTGCTAGATAAGCGTTGGACTAAGTGTATTGAAGTTTCAGGAGATTATATTGAAAAATAAAAATACTTTTGAAAAACTAAACATTCTCTTTCATTGATAGGCTAAGAACTTTCCGAACCGCCCTCGTATAACAAAATCTGACAATCAAGTGATGATCCAGGGCCCTAAATCACCAATTTCAAAGTCTTAGGCGATGATGGTATGCAAAGCCGAAATTAAAACACCCTTTATGCATATGTGACAGCGCATATAGAAAGGGACCTAAGGGTAAAAAAAATCAATTTTTATTTTTTTGATATGGACAACATCTGAGCATCGAATGAGACCGATCCCATGCCCCAAAAGTGTTTCCTCCCAAGAGATATGCGCGTTTTATGAAAGTGATGGTACACCAAAGATACACGTATTTAAAATGGCTCTCCTGAACAAAACTGGTTTTTACCCTTAGGTCCCTTTCTATTTTATATATATATATATTCTTGATCCTCGTAAAATTCTAAGACGATCTAGGCATGTTGCCCGGCTGTCCGTCTGGTGACAACAAGATAGAGCCTGCATGAAAACAGCTAGCGAGCTGAAATTTGGCACAAACATGTGTAGTTAACCTAGCATGAGTCTTAGGCGATGATGGTATGCCAAGCCGAAATTAAAACACCCTTTATGCATATGTGACAGCGCATAGAGAAAGGCACCTAAGGGTAAAAAAAATCAATTTTTATTTTTTTGATATGGACAACATCGAATGAGACCGATCCCATGCCCCAAAAGTGTTTCCTCCCAGAGATATGCGCGTTTTATGAAAGTGATGGTACACCAAAGATACACGTATTTAAATCTTTAAAATGGCTCTCCTGAACAAAACTGGTTTTTACCCTTAGGTCCCTTTCTATTTTGCGCGTCACATATGTTGGTGCCCTCATGGATAAAGGGTGGATTGAGGATTATAAAAAATAAACGATCTGTTAGTTAGACAATTGATCTAGGAAACGGAATTTCTTTATGAAGATGTTTCCCTGAGTTTCCCAGCTCTGGCCTGTTCTTGTAGCATAAAAAAAAATCAATTTTCATTTTTATTCTTTTTTTATGTGGACAACATCTGAGCATCGAATGAGACCGATCCCATGCCCCAAAAGTGTTCCCTCCCGGAGATATGCGCGTTTTATGAAAGTGAAGACGACGATTCAAGCGCCATTTCCGAATGGGGTCGAGTGAATAGAGTAGATTTTAATGCACGTAAGACACAGTGCTGCTTGTTGTCTCACAAGCGATTCGCTGGCCCAACAATATCGTCAATTTCTATCGATGGTACGGATATTGAACAATCAAAAGCTCTCGATGTTCTGGGCATGAAAATAGAATGTGACGCTCGTTGGGCGAGACATGTATTCAAAGTGGCTTTTTAAAGCGGTGCAAGAAATATTTCACTCCTTCTGATCTGTTCAATATCTATACAACTTACACCAGGCCGAAGATGGAATACAACTCCCATATATGGGCAGGTGCTCCAAAATCATCCTTGGAGCTACTTGACCGTGTTCAAAGGAGAGCGATGGTACTGATAGGTGACAGTAGGGTATCCAACTCTATTGTTTCCTTTGAGCATCGTCGGAATGTGGGTTGCGTGACGCTGTTCTATCGTTACTTTCATGGTGTGTGTTCATCAGACATCCGTCGCCTTATTCCTGGCGTGAGGATGTTCGGCAGGGATACGCGACTTTCTAGGAGTTCACACCCGTTCGTTATCGATTGGCCAGTTGACCGCACTATAAACTACAGATCAAAGTCGTTTTTCGCTCGTACAGTCCGTATGCGGAATCGACTTCCGGCAAATGTATTTCCCACTAATTGCGACATCCAGAAGTTCAAGGCAAGCATCAATAATCATTACACCCTCTTTCCCCCCTCCGATCCATTACTTTCCACTCGCCAACGCAATGCACCGCATGTATTGGGGGCTACCCCTGAGTGTTGGTTTTTTAAAAAAAAAATAGAAAGGGACCTAATCTTTAAAATGGCTCTCCAGAACAAAACAGGTTTTTAACCTTAGGTCCCTTTCTATTTTGCGCGTCACATATAGAACTATGTTTTCTTTACACCTGTAGTTTGCTTTCCAAAGACAGACAGATGGACATGGCTAGCCTATCTTAAAAGTTTAACGACGATTAAGAATTTATATAAAGAGTGTTTTTTTCAGACGTGTGGTTTTCAAGAAGAAATAAAACGAATATAATTTAATGTTAAAGCCAAAAATTTTGCTTTAAATTATGTTTTAAAAATGATTTCCGACAGGAAGGCCTAATGTTCAACCACTTTTTTTTTAGCATTTGTTGCCGTATGTCAGCAATAACACGCCGAATATTCTCTTTCAAGGCGTGAATCGTGTCGGGCTTATCTGCTTAGACAAGCCACTTCCCTGCCAACATTTTCTATCGCGGAAGTGACTAAGAAGTGGCGTTAGGAAGTTAAAATTCATCGTCTGCGATACCATTTTCTTATCACGGAAGTGTCTTCCGTATAAAGAAGTTGTACCCCCCGGAAGTAACTTCCAGAAGCCACTACTGCGTAACTATAAAGAGTCACTTCTTAGTGCCTCCTTGGGAGTGACTTCTGAGTGCCTTCGTGGAAGTCACTTCTTAGTGTCTTCTAGGAAGTTACTTCTTAGTGCCTTTTAGTAGTCACTTCTTAGTAACTTCTAGGAAGTTACTTCTGAGTGACTTTCAGAAGTCACTTCATAGTGCCTTTTAGTCACTTTTAAGTGGCCTTATGATACAAAACTTTTTTCCTCAAATCGACTGTTTCTATCAACATAATCTTCAGAGTCACTTGAACTATCACTTGACGAAACATCATAACATGAAAACATTTGAACGGAAACACTGGGTTCGCAACTTTCTTCAATATGACCTGCATCAATTATTTTTTTTATTACATTTTTACCACTGGTTGTACTCCCATATATATTTTTTATTATTTTATTTGCCTTTCTTTTGCTTTTTATTTTTTTTTTGCCTTTACAGAAAATTCACTCATATTGTGGGATAAAAAATATGTAAAAACTACAACAATAACAATTACAAAACCACACTTTATCACTGACCGATCACAGCAAAAGACAAAATACCAAAAATCTCGATGACGTCTAAAAACTTATTTTTTGCATCGTTCTCATTTCTTCTAATTGTTTTCGCGGTCTCTGCGACTGCAGAAGTGAATAATTTTGTTTTTGTTTAATATGTCCATAACGGCACGTGGTGATTTTCGGCTGGTGTTGTAAACAACAAACAATCTTCCAATTATATGTAAATTGTTATTGTAAAATTCAAACTATCTTCCAACTATCGTCTGAAAGTGACTAAAGCGAAACGCATTAGACGATGGACGATGAAAGAAACTTCCAAATGTTGGGAGGGTTCAGATAACCCCACATAAAATAGTGCATCGGCGTTAGATCCTACGATATAGGAGGCCACGCCACCACAGGCCCTCGACGCGAGATAATACGCTCAGCAAAAGTTTCCTTCAATAAATTGATTGTTTCGTTGGCTGTAAGGCATGAAGCGCCGCCTCGTTGAAACCAAAGGCCGTCCACATCAACACCATCCAATTTAGGCACGGACAAAGTCATTAATCATGGCTCTTGAGCGTTGCCCAAGGACTGTAACATTATGGCCGGCTTCATTTTTGAAAAAATATGGACCAATGATTCCCTCTGTCCATAGAGCACACCAAACGGGTGAATTTTTAAGGATGTAACGGCGTCTCAACACTGGCATGTGGATTTTGATTACTCCAAATGCGACAAGTTTGGTTATTACGAGGGTTGCTTTTTATATTTCGGGACCGGCAATGAAAACACATTAACTTATCATTGGAAGTGGTTTTATTGTTTTTCAAAAAATAATCTCCTTTAAGATCAATACACTTTTGCATGCGCACAAACCAATTTTCGAAGCACTTCTTCCACTCCGATTAAGGAGACACCTCCAAAACAGGATTTTTGAACGCTTCATCAGCTGCTGCTGCGGGGGATGAAAAACGTTGACCACGCCTTTTTTTTAAACCCTCCACCATACAATGGAGGGTATATAAGTTTTGTCATTCTGTCTGTAACACCTTGAAATAATCATCGGAGACCCAATAAAGTATATATATATTCTTGATCCTCGTAAAATTCTAAGACGATCTAGCCATGTTGTTCGGCTGTTCGTCTGTTGAAATTAAGATAGAGCCTGCATGAAAACAGCTAGCGAGCTGAAATTTGACACAAACATGTGTAGTTAACCTAGCATGGTTGGTATTGAAAATGTGCTGTATAGCTCTACGGGAAGTTGGTGTTGGAGACCCTTAACCGACACTACCTCATAAAAATTAGTTTTTTATTTGGAAATATCCGCCCAGTTTCTTGAGCAAAATTACTGAAATTTAGCAAATAATAATCGCTAATAGGCGCAATTATCTATTTAATAAATGATTTAGATTGGACCACCATTTCTTGTACCTCCCATACAAACGGCCTTACGGGCCTTGAGAAATAATATGACAATAACTCACTACAAACTTGACCTATCGAGATGACATTTTCTACATAAAATTTTTTATATAGAACAAACCTCTGCGCCAAATTCTGTTGAGATCGGAAAAGTCCTACTGGTACCTCCCACACAAACGGTCTCATGGGCCTTGAAAAATAATATGACAATAACTCACCACACACTTGACCTATCGAGACGAAATTTTCGGCATAAAGATTAATATATGGAACAGACTTTTGCGCTAAATTTGGCTAAGATCGGAAAGGCCCTACTGGTACCTCCCACACAAACGGTCTCATGGGCCTTGAAAAATAATATGACAATAACTCACTACAAACTTGACCTATCGAGATGACATTTTCTACATAAAGATTTTTATATAGAACAAACCTCTGCGCCAAATTCTGTTGAGATCGGAAAAGTCCTACTGGTACCTCCCACACAAACGGTCTCATGGGCTTTGAGAAATAATATGACGATAACTCACCTCAAGCTTGACCTATCGAAATGAAATTTTGCACATAAAGATTTCTATATAGAACACACTTTATTTGGGAATCTGGTGGAGGGTATCCAAAGTTCGGCACAGCCAAACTTAACATTTTTTACTTGTTCCTCGTGCTAGGGAATAAGAAGTCATTGGGTACCAAATCAGAGCTGTACGGTAGATAGCCCATCAATTTGACATCTTGAGTGGTCAATTTGATGGGTCATCGTTTCAGCTGATGTGTGAGAGCTCACATTGTAGTGATGCAAAATGATCCGTCTTCTCTTATTATTATTTCTCATACGTTCGAACACTGTTGGCAAACAGATGGTTGTATACCACTCAGTATTGACCGTCCTATGTTCCACAAAAGGCACTGTGGCAACATGGCCAGTAATACAAAAAAAAAACGCAATCATTATCTTCGATGTACTTTTCTCACGAACAACTTTTGTTGGATTTGGCTGGTCTTGAAAGACCCATACGGTCGATTGCTGTTTCGTTTCGGGTTCATATGCATAGATCCATGATTCGTCACCTGTGACAATATTGTACACTGCCTTTGAGCTGCAGCAGTTATACTTTTTCAACATCTTTTGCACCAATCCATACGACCCTTCGTCAAATTATGGGGGATCCAACGAGAACAAATATCTTTCACGGCCAAATGAACATGCAATATCTTATTGATGCTTGTCATACTAATGCCCAACGATGGCTCAATTTCACGGTATATCACATGTCGGTCTTGCTTAATCAGTTCACGCACAGCATCAATGGTTTCTGGCAGTGACCGAAGTTGGACGTCCTTCTCGAAATTCATGCTGGAGCAAACGGCGTCCGAGACGGAAATCGTGGCGTTCAGCGATTAACAGTGGTTTTTGATGGTGCTTCATTGCCATAAGTCGAAACAAGTTGATTTAAACACTCTTGTCACAATAACCCGCACCGAAAATTGTAAAAAATTATCGCACGAAAATATTCACGGGATAATTCCATTTTTTGACTGAGATAAATTTTTCAAGACACTGTAAGCAAAACAATTCGCCCTCAAATGTCAAAACGAACTGGGTGAAGTTATGCTAAAAAAATGTCAAAGCTTCCAAAGGAAGTTTTAGTTTGCATCTGGTATTACTAGTATTGTCAGGACCCGAAATATAAATAGCAACCCTCGTAACGTTCAACGTTCAAATTCAACCAAAAGTGAGCTTATTCGCTGAGCAAAATTTCTTGTTAAAATCAGGATCGGTGGCTATGTCGTTTTGGGCCCATTCACTACGATATGCAAACGTTGTTCCGGAGTAAGTCTATTTTTATTATAAAATGGCATAAATCAACTGACAGCAGTCAAAAAGACCAAGTTCGTAAAAAGTGTGGCCAGATTGAAAATTACACGTCAAAAAAAAAAACAAAACACCCTTCACAATAAGTACGAGTATTCTTCTCACTCCTCCTGGATATGCCCATATCAAATTTAAAGCCTTGTTTTCTTTTTCGGTATTTATTTTTAAATCATTTGCTGTAGGAGTTTAAGACGTTGCTCGAATTATTGATATGCCGTTGGTGTAAGTAGAAAAGCTTCAACACCCGCTGAATGTAAATGTCAACGTTAAGAAGATGTGATTGGAAACTGCCGTATAACGTTTGCAGCTCTCTGATTTAAGAAAAGTTCCTCCGTTTTTGCCTACATGAGATTTAAAGGAAAACATGACACACGCAGTATGGTTGTGGAGACAATATTCGAAGAGGATAATACTATTGTTGGGTATATGGTTGTGGTACAACAATTTTATGATCCTTACAACAATAGTATGATTCAAACACAACCATACTATGATGCTCACAACAATAGTATGATTCACACATAACCATACTATGGTCCCCACAACCTTAGTATGATTCACACTAAAACATACTTTAATCTCCACAACCATAGTATGATCCTCACAACTATAGTATGATCCTCACAGCTATAGTATGATTGACACGCAACCATGTTATAGTCCCTACAACCATAGTATGATCACACATAATTATACTATGATCCCCAATATAATTTATAAGAATTTGTTTAAGTTGTCGACAATAAATTTGAATTATGAAAGTTATTCAAAAATACATTAAATTCAAAATAATAGGAGTGATTTATTTCAAAGTAGCCACAGTATGATTCACACGCAACCATGTTATGATCCTTGCAGCCATAGTATGGTCACACACAATTATACTATGATCCCCAATATAATTTATTAGAATTTGTTTAAGTTGTCGACCATAGATTAGATCCCCAATATAAATTATTAGAATTTGTTTAATATGTCGACAATAGATTTGAATTATGAAAACTATTCAAAAATACGAGGGCGGTTCGGAAAGTTCTTAGCCTATCAATGAAAGAGAATAGTTAGTTTTTCAAAAATATTTTTATTTTTCAATATAATCTCCTGAAACTTCAATACACTTAGTCCAACTTATCTAGCAATTCTATCCCCTGATTAAAATAGTTTTCCTCAAGGTCTTCCAAATAGTAGTTTACAACTGTAATTGCATATTCATTTGAGGTAAAACGCTTGCCAGCAAGGAATTTTTTTAGATTTGGGAACAGGTAAAAGTCACTGGGAGCTAAAACAGGAGAATAAGGTGGGTGGTCAAGCTACTCGTACTTTAATTCGTTGATTTTAGCCATTGTTAAAACACTTGTGCGCTGGTGCGTTGTCTTGATGAAAAATTATTTTTTTGTGTTGTAAGTCAGGACGTTTTTCTCGAATTTGTACATTTAATTGATCTAAAAGGTTGCAATAGTACTCTGAATTTATTGTTTTACCCTTTTGCAGATAGTCAATCAATAAAATACCTTTGAAGTCCCAAAAAACCGTTGCCATAACCTTACCAGCCGATTGAATTGTTTTTGCCTTCTTTGGGGCACTTCCTCCAGCTTCAGTCCATTGTTTGGACTGTTCTTTTGTCTCTGGAATATAGTGGTGGATCCATGTCTCATCAACAGTTATGAAACGACGCTTAAAATCCATTTTATTTCGCGGAAAACGATCCAAACAAGCTTGAGAAATGTTCATTCTTATGCGTTTTTGGTCGACTGTTAACAAGTGCGGCACCCATCTTGCAGAAAGCTTTTTCATCTGTAGTTCTTCATGCAAAATTAAATGGACTCGATCCTTTGAGATGCCCATGATATTAGCTATTTCACGCACTTTTATTCGTCGATCATTTAATACCATTTCATGCACTGTGGCTACAATTTCTGTTGTTGTTGCTGTTTTTGGATGTCCACTATGTGGTTCATCTTCAATGCTTGTACGACCACGTTTTAATTCAGCAACCCAATTTTTTGCTGTTGCATATGAAGGAGCACTTTCACCTTACACATTCACCATATCATTATGAATTTCTTGTCCCGATAAACCTTTTTTATGTAAATATTTAATGACACCACGAATTTCTAATTTTTCCATTGTAAAAAAATCGCGGATGCATCTTTTGTGAACACCTGTTTCTATATGAAGGAGTTGTCAGATCGAAACAAAATTTAACATGTGTTCATAGCAGAGATGGAAGTTTCCAAAACACTTAACTTTTTTCTGTTTATACCGCGCTTTTTGTGCTAGGCTAAGAAGTTTCCGAACCGCCCTCGTACATTAAATTCAAAATAATAGGAGTGATTTATTTCAAAGTAGAAAAAATAAGTTTAAATAAACGTAAACGTTTTTGTTAAAAATTTTTCATTTAAACAAAGCCAAAGCAGCTTGTTTAAAAAAAATTATTTTCGATAAAAAAAAGTACTATTATTGCATAAGATCCGTACCAATAACATTTGTTCTAAAAAGCATATTTAAATGAAGAAAAATTACAATTATAAAGTATGATTGCCTTAATCATATCATCGTGAACATAAAACGCAAAACACAATACTTTTGTCGCACCAACCATATTTATATTGTTGCTATAACCATATTTTCAATTTAAAATTTGGCCATAATACTATTGTTACATTTCAACAATATGAATATTGCAGCAATGGTTGCGACGAACATACTTTTATTGTGGAGAACACATTGTTGTTGCCGTGATCATGTAGAAACCATGTTTTTTCTCTGCGTGCACTTACAATAAAAGAAAAGTTTTTTACAAAATGGTAAAGTGACATTGATTTTCGTGGCTGCACCCTGCTTTAATTGCGATTTCGGGTCCATGACGAACTTTATCCGAAATGAAGATGCCAGAGGTCTGGAACCAGTTAATCCCTGTTCTATGTGCTAAAGCGAGATAAGGAAATAAACAAACCAGCTAAACACTTAGTTTCCAGCTTCACCAATTTTCTTTTTCCAGAGATAAAAAACCTCTTTAAATAATTACAAAAACAGAGAAATTCAATTCTACTTATTTCGCTTAATTCATAATTATCTACAGTTAGCGCGTGTAGAATTTAGTTGTGAAAACTTTTAAGAGATTCTTGGATAACAAGTATGTGCAGTAGTTTTAAAAGTTCTTCATACTCAGTAGTATTGGCGTGTGTTTTTGTTTTTACTTTATTTGATGCAATGTACTGCCATTTTACTCACCCTCAAGCACGAGGCTGCCGTGGAGCATAATTCGCTGAATAAAAGTGCGGTGTATACACGATATGCCAATCACATCGTTATCCTCCGTAATGGAAAAAGTATTTCGCTTTTCTTCTCGGAAACTTTTTCCTATGAAATACTTCAAAACGATAGAGTACTCAACGTGAGTGCGGTAAAATTAAGATGTGCCTTTTTTTAATAGGGTGGGCCAAGTAGAGATACTTTTTTCAATAGCCTTTTTTTGACAGATCACGTGTGAGTCGTAGCATGCTGTCATGTTATTTTTGTTAAGTTTCATGGAAAGACTTACGCCGAACAACGTTTACAAATCGTTCAACTTTATTGCGAAAATTCACGTTCTGTGAGGAATGTGTTTCGTGCACTTCCTTCAACTTATGGTCAACATAATCAAACTACTGAGCGTACTATTCGCAACACCATCACCCATCTTGAGACCCAGCATTCATTATTGGATAATATTCGACCGAATAGACCACGTCCAGCACGCAGTGAAGAAAATGTAGCGGCCGTAGCTGAGAGTGTACACCAAGATCGTGTAGAGTCGATTCGGCGCCGTTCGCAGCACCTCGGGCTGACGTATGGAACGACTTGGCGGATTTTACGTCGAGATACGTTCGGAAAGCAATCTACCACTCCCCGTGATCGAAAACGTATCTAGTTCCATGCCTCATTTTTTCGAACACGTGGGGTTAAAAGGGTTCTTGCGAATCTCGATGTTAGTCCCCGAGCCCGGATGGTATTTCGGCACTTGTCCTGTGTAAGTGCTCCTCGACGGTAGCCCGTCCTTTACGCAACCTTTTTAACCTTGCTTATCGTGAAGGAGTCTTCCGAGCATGTTGGAAGGTTGCGAATGTCCAGCCGATCCCTAAAAAGGGTGAGCCCATAAATCCTGCGAATTATCGGCCCATTGCGATTTGCTCTGCGCTCTCCAAGGTAATGGAGAGCATGGTCAACCACCTTCTTGTGGGGTATCTGGAGTCCAACGACCTACTTAATGATCGGCAGTATGACTTCCGTAGAAATCGCTGTACGGGAGACCTGAGAGTAAGGTGTTGGCTCTGGATATCTCCAAGGCCTTTGATAGAGTCTGGCACTCTTATCAAAGCTGATGGCTTTTGGTATTGGTGATACTTTCGCTCGTTTTATATCGAGCTTTCTTAGAGATCGCACTATAAGAGTTGTTGTTGATGGGTTCTCATCCAACAATCATAGGTTGACCGCAGATGTACCACAGGGTTCTGTCCTTTCTCCATCTTTATTTCTTATTTTCATTGACGATCTTTTGGGTCAGGCCGTGAATCCAATCTACTCCTTTGCGGATGACAGTAACCTCTGTCATTCATATTCATTCGACCGTAGGCCGAGTCTTCAAGATATTGAAGACAAAAGGCGAATTATGGATGAGACACTTGGCCGGGATTTACTGGCCATTTCCGAATGGGGTCGAGTGAATAGAGTCGATTTTAATGCGCGTAAGACACAGTGCTGCTTGTTGTCTCACAAGCGATTCGCTAACCCAACAATATCGTCAATTTCTATCGATGGTACGGATATTGAACAATCAGAAGCTCTTGATGTTCTGGGCATGAAAATACAAAGTCTAAAGTTTATGCGGACAAACCCGCTTCGATTCAGGCCTTGAAGCAAAACATCACTCGTGTCATTCGCCAGTTAATAAAGAAAATTTAAAGTCTAAAGTTTATGCGGACAAACCCGCTTCGAATCAGGCAGGCCTTGGAGCAAAACATCACTCGTGTCTTACGCCAGTTACCAGTCGAAATGATCGAACGAGTCATCGAAAATTGGACTCAACGGATGGACCATCTGAAACGTAGCCGCGGCCAACATTTGATAGACATAATCTTCAAAAAATAAATGCCAAAGAATGTTCATTCAAATGATAATAAACATTCCCGATTAAATTTGAATTGCCTGTGTTTTTTTCTTTAAAAAGGTAGGGAACCTTAAAATTAATCACCCTATATTTGTTTAAACAGCCAACTAAAATGCAAAAAGACCTAATTACAAAAACATTCTTAAGGCAAAGCCTTGAATTTGCTTTAATAATAATCTAGACGGCCTTAAATTTACAGATTTACCTTCATTGTATCCTAATAAGAGCGAGCCAACCCCCAGGTACCATGGTGCGTATGCGGAATGTGGCCAACACTCATACGCTCCGTAGGTTAAATAAAAAGAATGAACACAAACTTCGATTTGCAGCAAATTACAAAACGAAGGATTTTAAAAAGTCTATTAGCTTTGTCGAGATTAAAAATCAATTGTTTTTTTCCGTACGTGTTTCGAACGGAAATCCTATTTAGTTTAACCCCTTTACAGGTCTAAGGTAAATAGACTTCTTTTACATTTATTCCAAATCTCATAATTTTCTCTTATGGTTGGTATTTTTTGGTTGAAAAATATTTCCATTTCTGCTTTAATATTGATTGGAAATCATAGAGAGCACACAAAAATGTGCCATTCGAGTACGTAGAAACGTTTGAGCAAGCATACCTAGTAAACAATAAATCAGAAATTGCCGGAAACAATACCAAGTTTTAAATACTTAATTGGAAAGAACAAAAAGAAAAATTCCATTTGTGTAAAAATACGAACGAATGAACCGATAAATTGTGAATATTCTTGTAGTTTTTAATTTTGGTTTGAATGGTAGATCGTTTAAAATACCCTAAACAATAAAGCTTAGAATTTGTAGCGAGTATTGGGCATACATTATGTAGGCGATTATCTAAACTGGTAAAAGAACAGCACATAGTTGGTTGATATATCAGCGCATAGAGAAAGGGACCTAAGGGTAAAAAAATCAATTTTCTTTTTTTCTTTCTTTTTTTTAAGTGGACAACATCTGAGCATCGAATGAGACCGATCCCATGCCCCAAAAGTGTTTCCTCCCAGAGATATGCGCGTTTTATGAAAGTGAATTCGACGATTCTAAGCGCGAATAGAAAGGGAGGGACCTAATCTTTAAAATGGCTCTCCTGAACAAAACCTTTTATCAACTTTTGACTTTTTTTTGATGTGGACAACATCTGAGCCTCGAATGAGACCGATCCCATGCCCCAAAAGTGTTTCGTCCCAGAGATATGCGCGTTTTATGAAAGTGAAGTCGACGATTCTAAGCGCGAATAGAAAGGGAGGGACCTAATCCTTAAAATGGCTCTCCTGAACAAAACCTTTTATCAACTTTTGACTTTTTTTTTTTTGATGTGGACAACATCTGAGCCTCGAATGAGACCGATCCCATGCCCCAAAAGTGTTTCCTCCCAGAGATATGAGCGTTTTATGAAAGTGAAGTCGACGATTCTAAGCGCAAATAGAAAGGGACCTAATCTTTAAAATGGCTCTCCTGAAAAAAACTGGTTTTTAACCTTAGGTCCCTTTCTATTTTGCGCGTCACATATATATTTTTGGCCTAGGCAACACTAAATGTTGCCTGGAGCCATCTGACACTTCCATTGGAAAATTTGACAATTTTTAGCATAAACGTACTCAGAACGTTTTGACGTACGACCATCATTTGTGTTGTTTACAGTGACTTGAATAAATCAATTTGGCAAAAAAAATGGAATTAACTGGTGAAGATTATCGTGCGATCATTTTTCACAACTTTCGACGTGGATTATCGCGACAAGAGTGCATCGATGAACTTAAATCTTTGTATGGCTTTGAAGCACCATCCTATAGCGCTGTTAAAAACTGGTTCAATCGAGGCCGATGCTCGCTCAAAGACAAATATCGTGAAGGTCTTCCAAAAACGGCCGTTGTGCCAGAGAACATTGATGCCGTGCGTGAACTGACAATGCATTTCTTGGGCATTTCTTCCACCCGCATTCATTCGATATTGCATGGCCGTAAAAAAGTTTTTGTTCTCGTTGGATCCGGCACAATTTGACAATCTCTCAAAATAAGGCTCGTGTCGATTGGTGCAAAGAAATTTTGAAAAAATACGAACGCGGTGCTTTAAAAGACGTTTATAAGATCGTAACAGGTGACGAATCATGCATCTATGTGTATGAGCCCAAAACAAAACAGGAATTTTCGAAGACGACCCCAACGGGTGGGCCTTCCAACGTAAGTTGGTCGTGGAAGATGCACTTCGAAGCAAATGGTCGCCTGTTGCTTCGGCAAAACTGGACTGTTCCGCTTGAGCAACGTAGAACGGTCAATTCTGAGTGGTACACCACAATTTGTTGGCCTGAACTCTTTGGAGAAAAACGAACAAGAGTAGACGAATCATTGTGCACCGTGGCAATGCGAGCTCTTACACATCGGCTCAAACCAGCGCCTTTTTGTGTGGCCAAAACGTCGAATCGATGGGTCATCCGCCGTACTGCCCTGACTTGGCACCCAATGACTTCATTTAATTCCCGTACATCAAGAAAAAAATGCGTTTAATGAACTCAATCGTGGCCGAAGCTCGCCCAAAGGCGAAGGTCTTCCAAAAACGGCCGCTGTGCCAGAGAACATTGATGCCGTGCGTGAACTGATAATGCAAGATCGTCATGTGACATACCGTGAGATAGAGGCATTCTTGGGCATTTCATCCACCAGCATAGATTCGATATTGCATGAACACCTGGCCGTAACAAATGTTTGTTCTCGTTGGATCCCGCACAATTTGACAATTGCTCAAACAAAGGCTCGAGTCGATTGGTGCAAAGAAATTTTGAAAAAATAAGATCGCAGTGCTTTATATGGCGTTTATAAGATCGTCACAGGTGACGAATCATGGATCTATGCGTATGAGCCCGAAAGAAAACAGCAATCGACCGTGTGGGTCTTCGAAGACGAGCCAAATCCAACGAAAGTTGTTTGTGGAAAAGCACTACGAAACAAATGGTCGCCTGTTGCTTCGGCAAAACTGGTCATGTGGCGACTGTGCCGCTTGAGCAACGTAGGACGGTCAATTCTGAGCGGTACACCACAATTTGTTTGCCTGAAGTCTTCGGAGAAATTCGAAAAACGAACAAGAGAAGACGAATCATTGTGCACCATGGTGCATCACACATCGGCTCAAACCAGCGCTTTTTTGTGTGGCCAAAACGTCGAATTGATGGGTCATCCGCCGTACAGCCCTAACTTGGCACCCAATGACTTCTTTTTATTCCCGCACATCAAGAAAAAAAGCATGGTCAACGATTTTCGTCGCCAGAAGATGCTGTTGAAGCGTTCAAAAATCATGTTTTGGAGGTGTCTTAATTGGAGTGGGAAAAGTGCTTCGACAATCGGTTTGAGCGCATTCAAAAGTGTATAAATCATGCTGGAGAATACTTTGAAAAACAATAAAAGAATTTTTGATGATCAATGTTCGCATTTTCATAATTAGGCCTGAAATATATAAAGCAGCCCTCGTATGAGCAGTTTTAATTTTCAGTATAACTTACAACTGCCAAACATTGCATTTTAAAAACTACTTTTAAATGTTGTCCGTATCATCATTTTGTAGCAAAGCATTTTATGTGGAAAAATTCCCGCACACGTTGAAGTTTCACGTGAAATCGAAAGTGTTAAATGCGAAAAAAAACATTTATGGTATTCAAACTAATTTAAATTTGTTTCTAGTCTTCGGTTTTTATTAGGAATTTGTAGTCGCAAAATGGAAAAACATTTGTTGTACACTCAAGACACGTTCTTTTGTAGAATGTGTAGAGAGAGAGAGAGAGAGAGAGAGAGAAAGAGAAATTTCCACACCAACTTCTGCAAGAAGTTTAGCAAATACAACAGCAGCTATGCAAATTTGACGACAACAACTACAACAACTCGCCATTTGCAATTTGTCTAGCTGTTTGGGCGGAAGCGGAAACGTAAACGGCAACTCATGCACCGGAGCAAGTGTTAATCTCAGAAAGCAAAGCATTCAAACGACAACGGCTGCTGATTTCGAGCAAAAAGAGTTAGGAAGCAATTAAATAGATGTGCACTAGAGTAAAAACCATGCAGTTGTGAGCAAATAAAAAGCACTCAGTAGAAACGAAATGTTAAACAGACTTTATATGCTCCCAATTTTGGTTGTTAACTTTCTTCCTGACTGAACAGTTTCAAGGATATGTAGATTAGCCAAAAAAGTAGGTTACGGACAAGTTGATTAAGCTTTACAAACAAAAAATCCGTCTAAGAGTGTCGATATAATTTGTATAACCTTCACTTTTTGGCTCATGTGGCCAAATAAATGTACAGCATGATCAAGAGGGCGATTTATAGTCAATACTGACATATGGATACTTAAATTAAAGCAAATTTTGCTACTACAACACATGATTTCGGGACTCAATTCTATGACTCATTTTGACTTATGTGACTTTACGTGAAAGTAATTTAATTTTAAGAATTAAAAAAAACTTATTTTTTTTAGGCAAAAGTGTTTTTTTCTTCATACATTTTTTTATAACTGCGAAACGGTTCAGCTTATTCGGACTAGTGGTTCTCGAGTTAAACGTGACAAATTCCCCTATACGATACTTACTAACCTTAAATTAATTATTAAATTATTATTTGATGTACCTTGACCAAACGAATGATACATAAGTTTTTTTTTTGGGGCTACTTTCACAATCAATTATCAGAATTGAGTCCCGTATCAATCACCTGAAAAATGTTGTTCTGTGTAGTCCAAATAAAGTTATTTTAAAGTTTTGAATGAGAATGGGCCAAAAACTCACCATTTTCTGTGCTGTTTAGCGTATAGACGGTATATAAGGTTCGACCTGACCGAATTTAGAGACGTTTTATCTTGTTTTAACTGCCGCCGAAATTATTAAAAAGCGTAGCTATTTTAATTGACATGACTGTAAAAATATCAAGCTTGTGGGCATCAATATAAACTGTCCTAAAGAAATGATAAAATAGTTAAAGTTGTTTTCAATTTTTTTTCTAAAATTTATTAATGCAATTAAAACAAGTGGGCAAATTTAGTTCGGCTGGGCCGAAGCTTAAATACCCAACATCATGTATTGCCGTCCAATATAAAAATTTTGTCATGGATGCGTGGCATTGGCCTGTTTTCTATTGGGGTGAATTTCTTATCATCCCAGCTTCATATATACTTAAGAGCTGCGCAAGACCATTTGAATGGCCATTTAAGACATTTGCCTTTTTTCAAAACATTTTGTTTAGTGAAAAAGCGTTCAGTCCAGTCACTGTATAAGTAGAGTCCATACCGTCATATACTTACATACACTAATGCCGCACTGAACGACACTTTTAGTAGTTTTTTTACTAGACTAAATTTCTTAAAAAAAGGCAAATGTCTTAAATGGCCATTCAAATGGACTTGCGCAGCTCTTTCATAAAGGGTGTTTTTTTTATTGAGGTATAGAACTTCGAATTGAAATAAAACACAAGAAAATCGTTTTAATGTCCATCAATTTGGCTTTATTGGAAGGATAATTTTATGCCATTAATGTTTAAATATGATTTCGGGCATGTGGCCGCCGCGGCTGGCTCGAATAAAGCCAATTCTACAGGTCCAATTTTCAACCACTTTTTCGAGCATATGTGGCCGTATGTTGGCAATAACGCCACGAATGTTGGCTTCCAAGTCCCCTAACGTGTTTCTGGTTTGTTGGCGTAGACAAGCGACTTCACATATCCCCAAAGAAAATAATCCAATGGTCCATGTTAACCGATCCATGGTTAACCGAATTAATTGCTCTGATGGACGATTATGTCGACCATAAAATGGACGGAGCTTGCGGTGAACTTCGCGAACTGAACCATTACTTTCGAAATAAATTTGCACGATTTGCAAGCGTTGTTCTTTTGTCAACCTGTTCATGATGAAATGGCAAACCAAACTAAATATTAATCACTTGACAGCTGACAAAATGGCCGCCAGTTAAAAAAGTGATGCCAACTTAAAGTTCTATACCCCAATAAAAAACACCCCTTATATATCAACTACTATCGTCATATTATATAGGGTGAGGTATTTTTTCAGAACCAAAAAAAATATAAAAATTCAAATCAAGTGTGGAATCTTTATTGGTAATTTGAAAGGACATTTTATGGCATTTATTTTTTGAATATAATTTCCATCAAATGCTTGCCGCAACTACGCCTCAGGGTTTCCATTCTGAGGGTCCAATTTTTGATGACTCGTTCCAGCATTTCGACCGGTGTGGCTTTAATGACACGCGTAATGTTGGCTTCCAAAACGTGAATTGTAGCTGGTTTGTCAGCATAGTCTTTGGACTTTACGTAGGCCCAAAGAAAAATGTCCAAAGGTGTGATATCACTCGATCAAGGCGACCAACTCACCTGTCCAAAACGTAAAATTAGCTGCTTTTCGAAATGACCTTTCAATAGATTCATTGTTTGAGCAGCTGTATGGCAAGTGGCACCGTCCTGTTGAAACCAAGTGTCGTCAAAATTACGGGCTTCAATTTCAGGTAGCATAAAGATCGATATCATGGCGCGATAGCGAGCACCATTCACGGTTACGTTCCGGCCATCATCATGTTTGAAAAATATGCACCGAACGCCCATTTCCATAATACAGTTGCCAACATTTGAAGTTAATTATTTTCCAAAAATGAATGCCATAAAATGTCCTTTCAAATTACCAATAAATTTTTCACACTTGATTTGAATTTTTATATTTTTTTTTGTTCTGAGAAAATACGTCTAGATGGATCACCCTATATAATAATTTGATAGCATTCTGTGTCATTTTGATCGGTCCATGGCGTAATAATTTTTTTAATGATCGCACCGCCCCCTTTCCACCGGGTGTTTCGATCCATGCCAACATCATATGTTCCAAATCTCATCGCCACGCCCCTTTTAAAATTTTACCATTACATGGTCTATAATAATTTCCTGGTCTTTGATTTCATTCTGTTAAAATTTCATAACGATCGGTCCTTTATTTTGGACATAAATTCGATTTTTTAAAGGGGCGTGGCACCACCCACTTTGCCTGAAGACTGTGTTCCAATCTATGCCAACATCACATGTTCCAAATATCCTCGTCATATCTCCAATCAGTTTCAGTCCATCAACACATGTTTCAGCAAAATTTCAGCCACTTGGCTTTAATACGGCGACCTTCAGTTTGCTTTCTACAAACAAACGGACGTGGCTAGATCATCTTAGAAATTTACGGCGATTCCGACCTGGGGAATCTCCTGGTCTTGAACGGGAGTATTGAAAATTTGTATATTATGTTTATTCAAATTAACAAAATAATTTATAACTGAAACTCACTTATTAGGGACATAAATGCTGTTACAACATTGAACACATCCGTTTCAATAGTAGAACTGAACATACCCCGTTAATGTCATATGGGTTTTGAAAGCTAACCTCAATAGCGTTAGTCTGTACTAGGTACAAACATTAACCCCAAGTCATAACACCCTGTAGTTTTAATGTAAAATTTGGAGCAGACAATGGTGGTCTCTACCGATAAAGAAATATAACATCTTTAAACCATAAACTTAAGTAACTTTCCTCAGGTAAACTTTTTATGATAAAAAAAAAACATTTTGTTGCCACTTCCATAAGAAATAAAGAATACGCATTTTGTTTTCTTCCCTTATTTGTTCTCGCATTTCAGTTTGTTAAATATATTTTTTAAGTAGTTCCTCGGAAAGCAAAGTATCTAAGGGAAGTCTTTCATCTTATCATTGAAACGCCAGTTTCCATTCACATCTTCTTAACGTTGACATTTACCTTCAGCGGGTGTTGAAGCTTTTCTACTTACACCAACGGCATATCAATAATTCGAGCAACGTCTTAAACTCCTACAGCAAATGATTCAAAAATAAATACCGAAAAAGAAAACAAGGCTTTAAATTTGATATGGGCATATCCAGGAGGAGTGAGAAGAATATTTATTACAAGTTGTAAACTTTTGAAAATTTAATTTTCCACCAAGCACTTCTCTAAATGGAGATGAATGTTTCAAAATAAAAAAGTGCAATAATATGCTTAACTCCATAAATTCTAAAGGTCGTTTATTGGACCAAGTGTTTATTTTTGGACCCTTAAGAAGAGGAAAGAGGTACGAAGTAAAAAAGAGGATCCACTTGTGCCCAGCCTTTAAAAATTCTCATAACAGCGATTCTGCTTTACGTATATGACAAACATTGAATGATATTTTCCATATTTTTTAAAAGTAGTTAATTGGACTACGTGTCTATTTTTGAGCGCTTAAAAATGTCCTAAGCTGATCTGAGCTTACGATGGGCGAATAGATAGAAATATTTCCTTCAAGGTAGTAAACACAATTATAATTACTGAATTCAAGGACTAGCAGCTCTTAAGTCGCTGCAAAAACTCATTTAGTTAAATTCATTACTGTTTTCATTACCAAGTAATGACATCTTATTACTCTTTGAATTTCTTTGAAATCGAAAATAATGACATGCTTATAATACGGCCGATAATGACTTACGAATCTGCAGGTCTATCAGATGGTTAATTCCTATATAAGTTTTTAATGTTCAGTTCTCTTTCTTTTATTAAAAATCATTACTATTTGCCTAACCAGGTAATGTCATCTTATTACCCTTCCTTTACTTTAAAATCAAAAAAATGGCATGCTGATAAACAGATCTATCATATGGTCAATCCCTTAACTCGTTTTCAATGTTCTCTTCTTTAAAGACAACTCATTATTATTGACATTACCAGGTAATGACATCTTATTACCCTGGGTTCAAATCAGGATACAAACATCTGACAAATTTTCAACTGCGGATTTCCACCTTGATTATGCCGGCGACTTAACGAGTAAGAGATTAATCTCTAAGCCATGTAAACACTTCTTGATAAAACGCATTAGCAGTTCAGAACCGGCGTAAAGCTGTAAATCCCGGCCAGTGAGTATAAGAATTGAATTGTGTTCAGGTCACAGATTTGAGAAGCTTTTCCGTGTTCCTTTTTGAGATGTGGGAATTAAGTAAGTAGACATAAGCATTTGGAGAAGATTAACGAAAAGCTGCACTGTCTTCCAGACAGAGATCTGCCCCGTTAAATTAACTGCTTGGCAGAGTCTGGTAGCTCTTGGCTGAAATCAGAAGAAATGTGTACAGCATGACAGCTTTAAAGACGTTTATGGCCCAGTGGCATCTCAAGAAAGGACTTTTGCAGGTGTTGCCTTGATAAAGACGAATAAGAATTGATAGAGCACGTATACCTTTTATAATAGATTTCTTTTGTCCACATCCTCCCTTTATGCCTCTTTAATCTTTCTTTTCTTTCTGACTCCCAGGCACAATGGGCCTACAGGATTCCGAGTGAACTCACGTCCCCTGGAGCTGGCAGCCCTTTTAACCTAATCTTCTTTTCCCAGATTTTAGAATTGAAAGAGCATTTATATTTCCCCCTAGATATATTTCATCCTTACCCTCTTTTTATATCTATTCTGTCTGACCCTCCAGCACAATGGGCTTCAGGATACCGAGTGTACTTATCACACTTGGGGCTGACGACCCTTTCAAAAGACCATATTTTCCCAGATTTTTGAATCGATAGAGCACTTATATTTTTTAATCCTAGATATATTTCATCCTTACCCTCTCTTTATATCTCTTCTTTCTGATCCTCCAGCACAATGGGCTTCAGGATACCGAGTGAACTTATCACACTTGGGGCTGACAACCCTTTCAAAGAACCATCTTATCCCAGATTTTTGAATCGATAGAGCACTGATATTTTTTGCTCCTAGATATATTTTATCCTTACTCTCTGTATTTATCTCCCAAATCTTTTTCTTCTATCTGAACCTCAAGCGCAATGGGTCAACAGGATTCTGAGTGAACCCGCCTCCCTTGGTGGCTGGCAACCCTTCAAAGCTAACCTTCCTTTAACAGATTTTACAATTAATAGAGCACTTATATTGTTTGCCCCTAGACATATTTTATACTTACTCTCTGTATAAAGCTACCAAATCGTTCTCTTCTTTCTGATCCTCTAGCACAATGGGCTTACAGGATTCCGAGTGAACTTACCACTCTTGGGCCTGGCAACCCCTGTCAACCTAATCTTCTTTTCCCAGATTTTATAATTGACAGAGCACTTATATTTTTTTCTCTTAGATATTTTTTTATTACCCTCTCTAGATGTCTCTCAAATCTTTCATTTCTTTCTGACCCTCAGGCACAATGGGCCTACAGGATTCCGAGTGAAATCGTCTCCCTTGGGGCTGGCAACCCTTTCAACCTAACCTACTTTTCCCAGATTTTAGAATTGATTGAGCACCTTTTTTCTATAAGTTATCTTTTATCTATACTCTCTATATATGGTATATCTTCCAAATCTTTTTTTTCTATCTGAACCCCAAGCGCAATGGGTCAACAGGGTTCTGAGTGAACTCGCCTTCCTTGGTGGCTGGCAACCCTTCAAACCTAACCTCCTTTCAACAGATTTTACAACTGATAGAGCACTTATATTTTTTGCTCCTAGATATATTTTATCCTTACTCTCTCTTTATATATTTCTCAACTCTTTCTCTTCTTTCTGCGCCTCAGGCACAATAGACAAACAGGATTCCAAGTGAAGTTGCCTCTATTGGGGCTGTCAATCCTTTCAATCTAACCTTCCTTTCCCCGAACTCATGCTGAGGGTAATGTGATATCATTACCCGGTAATGCTAACGGTAATGAGTTATACTTACCAAGCATTTGCTGGGGAGTATTTGAAATCTAAAAAAAATGTCTTTGAGGTTTTTTTGATTTGCCGTGATCATTTGTTGTTATTACTTTTGAGTGAGGAAAAAAATTGACCAGAAAAATTGCCGGTAATGCAAATGGTAATTAGTTGCACTTACCAAGCACTTGCTGGGTAATATTTGAATACCAAATTATTTTTACAGAAATGTTCGTAACCAGAAGAAATGGCAGACCTTGTCTGGAATAGGTGACATACTTAAAAAAACATTTTTTTTTTGCTTTAGACGCTGTGCGACTTTCCATCATGAATTACGCTCGTTGTTTACAAAAGTATGTTTAACTGACATACAGAAAAAAACATTGGGTTAATGTTTGGCCTCGCCTCACCTCCCCTGCCAACAACAGGGGTAATCCTATAATGGAATATCCTTATAAGTATAAGGATATTTTGTTACAATTTAATTTGTAATGTTCTCACACACACTCGCAGACTTCTCTGGTGTTGATGGCAGCCATCCTTTAAATTTTGCTGTCGAAATGTTGTTCTAGTACGTGCCTTTAAAGGACGAGAGCTGGTTGAACGTTGCTTTTTTTTAAATTCATAAACCATTTTTCTTTTTTTCGAAATATTTGGCTCAATTAGTGAATTTTCTTTTCCATGTTATTGTCAGTTTTTATTTATATTTTTTTTTTGGCAAATTCTCTTACCCGCACCCAAGGAGTACGGCGAGTGGGTTTGTTTAAATTTCAATTTAATTAATTTCCAGTACAAAGTGCTCACATATCACACAGCCTGGGCATAGGCGGTGGGCGGGGTAGGTGTCAACTACACATAAATGAATTTAACACTTGTCGAGTTTTTTCTGGGAATATTCGGTTGTGCTGTAAGTGAAATGTAATGGGATACCCTTAATTGAGGTGTAAAGTTTATGTGTTTTCTTCGTACTTTCTTTCAACTTTCAACTGAAAATGTGTTGAACAATTAATTTGTTTTTTTGGTGTTGTTGTTGTGGGAATAGGATACTTCCCCACCTTGTCACATAATTTTTGTAATTTTAATTTGATGTGGAATTATGATATGAATTATGATGATACAGTATCCGCTGGAGGTGTGGGGTACTAAATTAAATTTTGAAAAGACTTTGCTTAAATACAATGAAAACCTTATTCATTAGGGGGGACTAATGGGTCGTTTATGGATGGCAACCAAAGTTTAGTGGTGTTGCCAGTTGCCAAATTTGCATTACGGATGGCAACTACGACCGACAGTTGTCAATTTCAGTTAGGATTTTGCAACCATTTATTTCTGGTTGCCGTGTAATTTTTCAAATTGGTGTGTAATTTTTTAAAGAAATAAGAAGTGAAATTAAGAGGTAATTTACATTTATTTTTATTTATTCATATATTCAATATTACATATTTTACTGGTGTTTGTAGGCTTCATGATGGTTAAAATTACCACAAAGCAACAATTTGAAATCCTGGTAGAGAAAGTGGAATCTGACCTAAACCTGTACGTGTACGTGTGCTCCATCTATACATCCGACAACAACAGGGAACTTTGTTTTTGAATAAAAATAATTTTTATTTTGGGCTTTTTCTTTCTTCCTCTGTTAGTTTGGAAACAATCCAAATTTTACATAGCTTTTGCTCTATTAGTTGGACAACTTCGCTCAAAACCACGGACAATGTGGGTTGAGCCATGGCGAAATTGAACTCGTTATCATGGGACTTCTGAAAACTTTCCTCCGCAAAAAATCTCAAAGCAGCACACACTTTTAAGAGTGGAGGTATTGCTGTTGACCGGTAGCTTTTTTTAAAGCAATTTTTTAATTCTTCCACTAAATAGACAACGGCATCTTTTGGAAGTCGGAAATGCGCCTTAAAGCTAAGACGAACAATTGATTATGGAAAAATTTTCAAGATAGAAACATCTACTCACAGTACAGATGGCAATTCTATGGGATAAAAGCTACGAGGGCGGTTCGGAAGCACAAAAGCCTAGCACAAAAAGCGCGGTATAAACAGAAAAAAGTTAAGTGTTTTGGAAACTTCCATCTCTGCTATGAACACATGTTAAATTTTGTTTCGATCTGGCAACATCTTCATATAGAAACTGGTGTTCACAAAAGACGCATCCGCGATTTTTTACAATGGAAAAATTAGAAATGCGTACATTACATAAAAAAGGTTTATCGGGACAAGAAATTCATAATGATATGGTGAATGTGTTAGGTGAAAGTGCTCCTGTTCATATGCAACAGTAAAAAATTGCGTTGCTGAATTTAAACGTGGTCGTACAAGCATTGAAGATGAACCACGTAGTGGACGTCCAAAAACAGCAACAACAACAGAAATTGTAGCCAAAGTGCATGATATGGTATTAAATGATCGACGAATAAAAGTGCGTGAAATAGCTACTATCATGGGCATCTCAAATGATCGAGTCCATTTAATTTTGCATGAAGAACTACAGATGAAAAAGCTTTCTGCAAGATGGGTGCCGCACTTGTTAACAGTCGACCAAAAACGCATAAGAATGAACATTTCTCAAGCTTGTTTGGATCGTTTTCAGCGAAATAAAAAGGATTTTAAGCGTCGTTTCATAACTGTTGATGAGACATGGATCTACCACTATACTCCAGAGACAAAAGAACAATCCAAACAATGGACTGAAGCTGGAGGAAGTGCCCCAAAGAAGGCAAAAACAATTCAATCGGCTGCTAAGGTTATGGCAACGGTTTTTTGGGACTTCAAAGGTATTTTATTGATTGACTATCTGCAAAAGGGTAACACAATAAATTCAGAGTACTATTGCAACCTTTTAGATCAATTAAATGTACAAATTCGAGAAAAACGTCCTGGCTTACAACACAAAAAAAATAATTCTTCATCAAGACAACGCATCAGCGCACAAGAGTGTTGTAACAATGGCTAAAATCAACGAATTAAAGTACGAGTTGCTTGACCACCCATCTTATTCTCCTGATTTAGCTCCCAGAGACTTTTACCAGTTCCCAAATCTAAAAAAACCTTGCTGGCAAGTGTTTTACCTTAAATGAAGATGCAATTACAGTTGTAAACCACTATTTTAAAGACCTTGAGGAAAACTATTTTAATCAAGGGATAGAATTGCTAGATAAGCGTTGGACTAAGTGTATTGAAGTTTCAGGAGATTATATTGAAAAATAAAAATATTTTTGAAAAACTAACTATTCTCTTTCATTGATAGGCTAAGAACTTTCCGAACCGCCCTCGTATCTCTTAAATTCCTTCTAATAGATGCCACGTCCTGGGCATCTTCGTCTTCATCAAAAAAAGCTTATCATTAAAAATAAAATTTTTATTGTTGAAATTTACTTTTTTGAGTTGAATTGTTTGTTTCGTTTACAAAATTTCAAGTTGCCGAAGTGTCAAAACTCTATTATCTACGGCAACTGACAAAAGTTGCCATACATAATACTTATTTTTATTTCAGTTGCGTTGCCAGTTGACAACTCAACTGGAGTTTGGTTGCCAACCATAATCGATCCATAAAAAAAACACTCAATTATGGGTGCTTGATATCTAAGCAATCCATTAATGCCCAAAAACCAGATGCCGTTACGCATTTAACTGAGTTGACATTCAGTTATTTTTATGGGAAAGATTTTAAGGAGACACATGTGGACAAATTAAGCTCGACCTAGCCGAAGCTAGGATTACGGACTTCGGCCTAGTGTGAACGTTATTCTAGGGGGTTTGATACCGCCCACTTTTCCATCAGAATGTTTCTTTTCACATCAACATCATAGACACCACCTATTTACTATCGTCATAAAGAAATTAGTTTACAAAATATGCCCTTTGAAAGTTCAAAGTTAAAAGGGCGAGGCCACGCCCTTTTGTTCAATTTTAACAAAACATAGTCTTTAATAATACGCTTATCATTGATATTATTTTGTAACGATCGGTCCATTACTTTGTCCACAAATGAGATTTTTCAAAGGAGGCGTGGCACTACTACGTTTTTCGATTCCTGCCCACATCAGATGTTCCGAATATCATCGTCATATCTTTATTTTTACTAACTCAAGTCCCACAACATCCCCTTAAGGAAGAAGGGGAACTTCTCTTAAATTAGTGAGCTGGGCATCATTTAATTCTTATACTCTAACTCACTGACCGGGACCTACTGTTTAAAGCGGGCTCCGAACGACTAATGCATTTTATAGAGAAGGTTTACATGGCATAGAGTTATATCTCTTAATCGCTAGCATTTACAAGGTGGCAACCCGCCGCTGAAAAATTGTTGAATGTTTCTACCGGGGTTTAGACCTAGGCTTACTGGCTTAAAAGTCGTGCACACTTCGACTACATCACGTCGGCCCGCTCATATCTCTATTAGTTCATAAAACATTGTCATTTAAAGTTCAGGGTGGTGTGGGCGGTGCCACACCCCCTTGTCCAGTTTTACCATTATTGAATTCATTCAACACTTTTAAATAAACGGCCCATTGACCATAAATGCATTAATGGGGTGTGGCAGCACCCACCAGCATGTGGTTCGATCCATGCCAACATAATATGTTCCAAGTATCATCGTCATATCTCTGTTAGTTAATGAAATATTATCTCTTTAAGTTTAGGGTTGTTTGGACCTAGCCACGCCCTTTTCCAATTTTTCCATAACAGTCTAAAATAATTGCCTGTTTATAGAATTTATTCAAAACTTAACAATGATCGGCCCGTTGGCCAATATTGCATTATAGGGGGGGAAATGCATAAAGGGGCGTGGCAGCACCCAGCAGCATGTGTGTTCAATCCATGCCAACATACTCGTTCGTAATATGTTCCAAATATCGCATCATTGTTATATCTCTGTTAATTCATGAAACGTTGTCTTTTTATGTTCAGGGTTGTGTGGGCGGTGCCACGCCCCCTTGACCAGTTTTACCATAACATAATTCTACTATAATTTCCAGGTCATTAAATTCATTCAATACTTAATAATGATCAACCCATTGGCTACAATTGCGTTATAGGGGGGTAAATGCATAAAGGGGCGTGGCAGCACTCACCAGCATGTGTTTCGATCCATGCCAGCATATGTTCCAAATATTGTCATATTGTTTTTGTTAGTTCATGAAATATTATCTTTTTAAGTTTGGGGTTCTATGGGCGGTGTCACGCCTCCTTGAATAATTTCACCATAACATAGTCTTTAATAATTTCCTCGTCATTGAATTGATTCAAAACTTAATAATAATCGGCACATTGACCATAAATGCGTAAAGGGGCGTGGCAGCACCCACCATGTGTTCGAAACATGCCAACATAATATGTTCCAAATATCGTATCATCGTCATACTCGTATCTCTGTTAGTTCATGAAACGTTATATTTCTAAGTTAAAGGTTGTGTGGGCGGTGCCTCGGCCCTTTTATGTCAAGGTATCTACGTTCTTGAACCACGAATTATTGATCGACGACCCCATGATAGAAATATTCCTGCGATTTCTATCCGTCCGTCAATGTCTCTGTTGAAAGCACGATAGCGGTCAAACGAATCCACCTAGGATTCTGAAATTTTGCATGGCTTATGATCATAAGCAGTTTGGGACTGTACTAAGTAGGGACATAAATACTGTTACAACATTGAACACACCCATTTCAATAGTAGAACTAAACACACCCCGTTAATGTCATATGCGTTTTGAAAGCTAACCTCAATAGCGTTAGTCTGTAACGGGATTTTAAAATTGTTTCAACTTTCATCATGGACTGGTCAGATAATGAGAACCATCGTATCGCTGTAATAGCGCTTTTTAAGTGTGAAATGAAAAAAAACGATATTTTCAAAAAGGTTCCGGCCACTAGGGATTAGCCGCATGTTCATGTACGATGAGGAGACTGGAGATGTAAAAGACCGCCACCGGTCGGGCCGCCCACGCTCTGTTCGAACACCGCATGTCATCAAACAAAAAATCATGGCCCGTGAGATGAATATCACGCAAAAGTCCATGAGTCGAATCATTAAAAAAGACTTGGGACTTGGGGCTTTCAAACGACATACCGGACATTTATTGACTGCAGCTTTAAAAAAAAAATAGGGTTGAAAAATGCAAACGTCTTTTGGTAAAGCACGCTGGTAACTTGCACAGAAAAAATTTGTTCACCGATGAAAAAATTCTTACCGTTCAGGAAAAATTTAACAAGCAAAATGATAAGAGTGTATGTGCGGTCATCTAAGGAAGCATCTGAACTGATCCCAAGGGTGGAAAAGGGTCATCACCCAGCTTCAGTCATGGTTTGGTGGGGTGTCTGTTTCGATGGGGTCACTGACCTGCATTTCTGCGAACAAGAGTCAAAACATCGGCCAAAGTTTATCAAGAAAAACCTTTTGGAAGCTGTTGTGAGGCCTCTTAACAATTCCCTGTTCCAAGACCAGCCATGGACTTTCCAGCAGGATTCTGCTCCGGCCCATAAGGCTAAAACGTCCCAGTCCTGGATTCGAAACAATTTGCCAGCGTTCATTTTTCTCTGAAGAATGGCCCTCAGTCAGTTCAGATTTGAACCCATTGGTTTACAAATTGTGGACGGTTTTAGAGGACAAGGTTTGTCACAATAGACACCCCAACATTGGATCTCTTAAGACTGCTTTGGTTCGAGCTGTGGCCACTTTTCCAATGGACGAGGTTCGTGCAGCTATTGACGATTGGCCAGTGCGACTTAAGGCGTGTGTAAAGGCAAAAGGCGGACATTTCGAATAAGTAGATTCTTTTCGGATACAATATATATCAATAAATATATTAAAAAATAATTGGTCCAAAAACATTCAGTACTTTTTATTTTACAGCATAAAACGTGTGTAATGTCCCTACTACTAAGTAAAGGGTGTTTTTTATTGAGGTATAGAACTTCGAATTGAAATAAAACACAAGAAAATCGTTTTAATGTCCATCAATTTGGCTTTATTGGAAGGATAATTTTATGCCATTAATGTTTAAATATGATTTCGGGCATGTGGCCGCCACGGCTGGCTCGAATAAAGCCAATTCTACAGTTCCAATTTTCAACCACTTTTTCGAGCATATGAAGCCGTATGTTGGCAATAACGCCACGAATGTTGGCTTCCAAGTCCCCTAACGTTTCTGGTTTGTTGGCGTAGACGAGCGACTTTACATATCCCCAAAGAAAATAATCCAATGGTGTCAAATCACACGATCTTGGTGGCCAATTGACAGGTCCATTCCGCGAAATTATGCGCTCATTGTGGCATGTAGCGCCGTCTTGTTGGAACCACAACTCATCCACATTCATGCCATCCAATTCGGGAACAAAATAGTCGGTTATCATGGCTCTATACCGGTCTCCATTAACGGTAACTGACTCTCCAGCATTATTTCGGAAGAAGTATGGCCCAATGACTCCACCAGCCCATAGAGCACACCAAACAGTCAGTTTTTGTGGATGTAATGGCGTCTCAAGGGTCTCATGTGGATTCTCTTCACTCCAAATGCGGGAATTTTGCTTGTTGACGTAGCCATTCAACCAAAAATGAGCCTCATCACTGAACAAAATTTTGTGATGAAAATCAGCATCGAGATGAATCTCATTTTCGGCCCATTTTGCAAGCGTTGTTCTTTTGTCAACCTGTTCATGATGAAATGGCAAACCAAACTAAATATTAATCACTTGACAGCTGACAAAATGGCCGCCAGTTAAAAAAGTGATGCCAACTTAAAGTTCTATACCCCAATAAAAAACACCCTTTACATGTTCTTTTGTTAATGGAGAAAATGCTGGAAAATTGTCACCTGGTACTGATTCCTTCCATCAATCATTCTTTGTCAATAGATTAAAATCTACATGACCTCTTCATTATTCTTTCTTTTTAAATTCTTTAAAAATCATTTAACAGACGATACAAATCAATCTGCTACTTTTTGAAAATCAAGGACTCATTAACTCCCACCCTCCGCATTAGAATCGCTTCGTGAAAGAAACAATCGAGCCCGGGAGTAGGAGAAATCCCGCAGTTTTTGTGTAAATTTAATTAGTCTAGTTTTGGCAAATTGCGATATTCATTCGTTTGTAAAGGGATTTTTTCTTACCAGAAGGGGTCACTAGAAAGCCGACTTACGTCTAATGGGGATGTGTGTGTTTGTGTTCGATTGTCCTTCTAGACAAAGCATCAAACGCGCCCTTTTAACCAAACAAAAAACGAGAAAAATATGCCAAGATTATCGAAATCTTCTTCTTAATTAATAAAGTTTGTCCTGTCAGCTGCAAAGTCAGCCAAATCATTACCGAAATTCCATGCATCGAGAAAAGGGATAATTGTTGGTGATTTTGTCCCAGCTGTAGTAGGCCAAACAATGTTGGCATGAGAGGAAAATTTGTTGATAAAATTCAAATCCCAGTAAATGTAATTTCAAAGAAAGGCACATGCCAACGACGACATTTACTAAAAAAGTTGCTGGGAAATTGTCACAGGGAGTCAGATAAAGGTTGTACGAAGAGAAACTTATTCATTGTCCAGCATTGAGTACACACAAAGGAAATATAAAAAAATATATGGTTGGTGTGGCAATACTTGGAGAGCATCACACTATTGTTGTGGCAAACATGTATAAGCATATTATTATTATTGTATTATGGTGAAAATAATCACAATGTTATCAATGTTTATCAATGTTTCCTCACAGCCATATTGTGAATACAACAAATAATTGTAGGATTCTCATAGGCACGGTATGATTTCCGCAACTATAGTATGATTTACACCCAACAATATTATGATGTCTACTACTATAGAATGATTCCTATGATTGACCAAGGGCCCTGGCACCGACATAAAACTCTAAAAATACATTTCTAAACGTATCTCATTAAATATAGGGTGATCCATCTAGAGGTATTTTTTCAGAACAAAAAAAATATAAAAATTCAAATCAAGCGTGGAATCTTTATCGTAATTTGAAAGGACAGTCTATTAACTATATAATGTCCTTTCATTGTCATTCTCATTAACTATAGGGTGATCCATCTAGAGGTATTTTTTCATAACAAAAAAAAATATAAAAATTCAAGTCAAGTGTGGAATCTGCATCGGTAACACAGTACAACAGCCAATCTGGGGGGTGAGAAATTCCAAGTCAGGGTGATGGTACTAGGTCAGTATATAAAACCCTCAAAGGGGTTTGCGTTCGTATGTGCCAGTTTTTTTTTATGACCTTTTACATTTTTTCCTTATCTTGATGTTTTTTCGCTTAGTTGTAAAATGTTGGCAAAAACGTAGTTTGACATAATTCGAGAACGACTAGTTCGATTTTGCTGAAATAAATTGAGAAAAATTAATAATTACATTTTCTTTAAACCATTAATATACTGTTTCTTTACCAAATCAACATTTTTGCAATTAGAAATAAATTTATGAAGAAAATTTTGCCAAAAAAAATTTTTTTTTTTTTTTTTTTAAAAAACATATAAATCCCAAACGGAAAAAAGTTTAGTCTTATAACTTTCACGTAAAGTCACATAACCTATAAACAAAATGCGACATAGATCATAGAAATCGATTAACGCGTTCTGCTTTTATTCAAAATTAAGTAACTTCACTTAATTGTAAATAAAAGCACATACGAACGCAAAACCCTTTGAGGGTTTTAATATACTGACCTAGTACCATCACCCTGACTTGGAATTTCTCACCCCCCAGACAATAACCCCAAAAATGATCCACAGTGTAATTTGAAAGGGCATTCTATGGCATTTATTTTTTGAATACAAATTCCTTCAAATGTTGGCCGCAACTACGCCTCAGGGTTTCCATTCTGTGGGTCCAATTTTGGACTCGTTTGAGCATTTCGACCGGTAGGGCTTTAATGACACGCGTAATGTTGGCTTCCAAAACCTGAATCGTAGCTGGGTTGTCAGCATAGACTTTGGACTTTACGTAACCCCTAAAGAAAAATGTCTAAAGGTGTGGTATCACTCGATCTAGGCGGTCAACTCACCTGTCCAAAACGTGAAATTAGCTGCTTTTTGAAATGACCTCTCAATAGATCCATTGTTTGAGCAGCTGTATGTCATGTGGCTCCGTCCTGTTGAAACCAAGTGTCGTCAAGCTTACGGGCTTCACTTTCAGGAAGCATAAAGATCGACATCATGGCGCGATAGCGAGCGCCATTCAGGGCTATGTTCCGGCCATCATCATTTTTGAAAAAATATGCACCGATAATTCCACCAGCTTATAAACCTCACCTAACCGTGGTTTTCTCTGGGTATAATGGCACCTCTTGAACCTCTTCATGTTGCTCTTTAGCCCAAATGCGGCAATTTTGTTTATTGACTTTGCCGTTGAGGCAGAAATGGGCCTCATCACTGAAAAAAAGTTTAGTCGAAAACAGCGGATCTTCCCGTTTCTCACCGAACGCTCATATCCATAATACAGTTTTCAACATTTGAAGGTAATTATTTTCAAAAAAATAAATGCCATAAAATGTGCTTTCAAATTACCAATAAAGATTCTACACTTGATTTTAATTTTTATATTTTTTTTGTGTTCTGAAAAAATACCTCTAGATGGATCACTATAATAAGATATATGATAATGAGATTTTAAACCTACGATGTTGTATAGGAAAAAACAAGATTATGGAAAAGTGGGCGGTGACACGCCTCTTTAAAAAGGCTACATTGGAAAAAAAATTAATCGATTGTCATCCAACTTTAAGATTATTAAATAAATGTCCAGAAAATTGATAGACTACAATATGGTAAAATTGAATGAAAGGGCGTGGCATTGCCCACTTAACCGTAAAGACCATAACTAATGGACTATGACCGGTATGATGATGATAGTTGGTACAGAAAGAAATACACTCTTTTTTACAAAGTAAAAAAGAAATTCACCCTGGTGGAAAAGTAAAAGTAAAAAGCTTTTGAATAGAAAGGAAAAACACGATTATAGAAAAGTGGGCGGTGGCACGCCTATTTTTAAACGCTACATTGGATGAAATAATAAATCGATTGTCATTAAACTTTAACGGCATTAAATAAATGGCCAGGAAATTAATGGAATACAATATGGTAAAATTGGATAAAAGGGCGTGGCATTGCCCATTCGACTGTGAAGACCATAACTAATGGACTATGGCCGGTAGGATGATGATAGTCGGTACAGAAAGAAATACACCTAGTTAAAAAGTAAAAAGAAATTCACCCTGGCAGAAAAGTAAAAAGCTTTAGAATAGAAAGAAACACGCTTGTAGAAAAGTAGGGGGTAGCACGCCTCTATAAAAACGCTACATTGAATAAAGTAATGAATCTATTGTCAATCAACTTTAACAGTATAAAATAAATGTCCAGGAAATTGAAAGACTACAATTTGGCAAACTTGCAAAAAAGGCGTGGTATTGCCCACTCAACCGTAAAAAACGAAGCCGGTCATAATGTTACAGTTAATAAGCGTTGTAACATTATAGCCGGCTTTATTTTTGAAGAGCCAGCCATGGTTAATGACGTGTAGATGGACGACATTTGGTTCCACCAAAGACGGCGCTACGCTATTGAAGAAAACTTGTGGTGAGCGCATTATCTCGCGTCGTGGGCCTGTGGCCTGGCCTACAAGATCGTGCGATTAACCACCGCTGGACTACTTTTTTGTGGGGTTATGTTAAGTCTCTTGTCTACGCAGATAAGCCCGAAACGATTGCGCCTAGAAAGAGAATATTTGGCGCGCTATTGCTGGTGGTCGAAAATTAGGCCTCTCGGCTAAAATGTAATCAAGCCAGTCGAAATTATTTTTAAAACAAAATGGCAAACCTTATCTTTACAAAAAAGCTAAATTCTTGGCCATAAAATTAGGTTATATGCGTTTTATTTCTTTTTAAAAACACACGTTTGAAATAAACACCCTTTATTACACAGACTGTTACCTAATTTTTCTTTAAATATCTTAAGTTTTGATCGGAAATTTTCCCATAAAAATTAGCTCCGTTTTGGAACTGAAAAATTACCATTGGTCTTAAAAGATACTACATTCGTAGAAATTACTTCCTCAGCTTGTTATTGTTTTCTGTAGCTTAGTGTTACTATCATGGTCATGCCATTACAATTATTGAAATTCTTTTGGCTATAAATGTGTCATCATGACCGGAGACTATTGAAGTGACCACAATGTAATTAAAAATCAATTATAACAGTTTGCCATCTACTCCCGCACAGCGTCACATAATTCCCTTATAAAACTGTCGAATGGAAGACATTATTAACATAATCATTGATTACTATTCGGTTAATAAAATGTCAATTTATTGATAACTTGTGTCATCAACACCCGAATATGTGATGGGCTTCTGTTTGGATGGCATTAAAATCAATATTACTAAAGGAATACCGAGAATATATTTAATACGTGTTCTCATTAAATTCAATAAATTAATATAAATTGATATTTCAAGAAAACATTAGGGTGCCTCAAAAATGGTGCAGAGTTCCTTCATAGAAATTTAGACTGATATGTTTTAGAGCGTATTCCTTAAATAAGTCGGCTCTAGCTGGCTGGATACCAGAGTTTGACAAGTTTCGAAGCAACTTAAAAAAATAATTTTCATTAAAAAGCATTTTCGATATTTAAAAAGCATTTTCGATGTCAAAAGCTGCACGAAACTCGTCCATTGGAAAAGTGGCCACAGCTCGAACCAAAGCAGTCTTAAGAGATCCAATGTTGGGGTATCTTTTGTGACAAACCTTGTCCTCTAAAACTGTCCACAATTTTTAATCAGATGGGTTTAAATCCGGACTGCCTAAAGGGCCATTCTTCAGAGGAAATGAACGCTGGCAAGTTGTGTCGAAGCCAGGCCTGGGACGTTTTAGCCTTATGGGCCTGCGCAGAATCCTGCTGGAAAGTCCATGGCTGTTTTGCAACAGGGAATTGTTAAAAGGCTTCACAACAGCTTCCAAAGCGGTTTCTTGGTAAACTTTGGCCGATGTTTTGACTCCTTGTTCGCAGAAATGCAGGTCAGTGACCCCATCGTAACAGCACCCCACCAAACCATGACTGAAGCTGGGTGATGACCCTTTTCCACCCTTAAGTTCTGTTTAGATGCTTCCTTAAATGACCGCGCGTCACTCTATCATTTTGCTTGTTAAATTTTTCCTGAACGGTAAACATTTTTTCATCGGTGAACCACTCCATGATGAAAGTTGAAACAATATTAAAATCCCGTTACAGACTAAAGCTATTGAGGTTAGCTTTTAAAAGCCATATGACATTAAGGGGGTATGTTCAGTTCTACTATTGAAATGGATATGTTCAATGTTGTAACGCTATTTATGTCCCTACTAAGTAATTTGTGTTTTCTCGAGCGGCAGAACTTTAATATGGAAAAGACCTCAATGCGGGGAACTACATGATAACATTGACCTTTTAGGTTTAATTTTAGTAGGCTTGATTAAAGGCCTCCCATATGGATCTATAATAAATTAATAAATTTTAAAAAATTATTTTTCGGCTTGAGGTCATTTATTTAAACTCGTTGTTCTATGTGTTGTTTAATTTTTATTTATCCCAATATTTCGATTGACTTCGTCAATCATCTTCAGGGGTTGTCACTGACAAAATACAAAACAGGATTACATTTAATAAACAAAACATTAACACAATATTTGAAAAATAATTACATTAACAAAACAATGTCGTCCGTCTGATATAATAAATTTAAACACGATCAGAAATAAAAACATGGCTTTTGGAGTAGCATGAGCTTAAATCGAGGGGAGGGGTCCACGTTTCTTTTGTATGGGGACTATATGGAAGTATGAATCGATTTATTTAAGTTTTACCAGTCTTGATTTCGAATCTACCATAATGCATAATCTTAATTTTGAATAACGAAGAAAAATAGTAAAGTTGGGTTGACAATATTCGAATAGCATTATACTATTCTTAGCAATATAATTGTGATACAACAATATTAAGGTTGTGGGGATCATAATTTTGTTGTGCCACAGCCATAAACCCAACAATAGTTTGATGCTCTTCAAATATTCCATCTAGAGGTATTTTTTCAGAACAAAAAAAAATACTTATGTAAAAATGCAAATCAAGTGTGGAATCTTTATTGGTAATTTGAAAGGACATTTTATGTCATTTAAATAATTACCTTCAATTGTTGGCAACTGTATAATGGAAATGAGCGTTCGGTGAGAAACGGGAAGATCCGCTATTTTCGACCAAAATGTTGTTCAGTGATGAGGCCCATTTCTGGCTCAACGGCAAAGTCAATAACAAAATTGCCGCATTTTGGCTGAAGAGAAACAAGAAGATGTTCAAGAGGTGCCATCATACCCAGAGAAAACCACTGTTTGAGGCGGTTTATAAGCTGGTAGAATCATCGGTGCATATTTTCTTCAAAAATTATGATGCCCGGAACGTAACCGTGAATAATGCTCGCTATCGCGCCATAATATCGATCTTTATGCTACCTGAAACTTGAATTTAAATCTTGACGACAATTGGTTTCAACAGGACGGTGCCACTTGCCATACAGCTGCTCAAACAATGGATCTATTGAGAGGTCATTTCGCAAAGCAGGAAATTTCACGTTTTGGACAGGTTAGTTGCCGACTTTCACATCTTTAGACATTTTGGGTTGCGTAAATTCCAAAGTCTATGTTGTCAAATCAGCTACGATTCAGGTTTTGGAAGCCCACATTACGCGTGTCATTAAAGCCGTAACGGTCGAAATGCTCGAACGAGTCATCCAAACATGGACCCTCAGAATGGAAACCATGAGGTGTAGTTGCGGCCAAACTTTAAAGGAAATTATACTCAAAAAATAAATGCCATCAAATGTCCTTTCAAATTACCAACAAAGATTTCACACTTGATTGGAATTTTCATATTTTTTTTGTTCTGAAAAAAAAATATCTCTAGGTGGATTGCCCTTTATTAAAAAAAAATTTCATTTTAAAGCTAAATTTCTTTACTAATCAATTCCATTTGAATTGTTTCAATCCGCTGAATAATAGTTGAGTTATAACTACTTTTCTAAAATACGATTAATATTACACCTGCACCATGAAGAGGTTCACAAAGTACACGAGATTATAATAAACTATGCGTAGTAAAAAATACTACTAAAAAGTACTCGTATTTGTAATTGTTTTTCTGCTTAAAGATAAGATTTTAAGCTTAAAGTGTGTTTAAGATAACCAAAAACCAATTGCTACTTTTTTTTTGTAAAAAGAAGTATATAAAATATATTCAGAAGCATTAAAATAATATCAGTTTAAAACTAAATTTTTACGCTAGACAATTCCATGAATAATAGCTGAGTTAGAGCCATGAATAATAGCTGAGTTAGAGCAATTTTTCTAAAATAATTCCCAATTAATATTAATTAAACGTACAAGTGAACCATGGAGAGGCACACAATGTACACGATTATTATTACAAACTATGCGAAGTAAAAAATACCACTAAAATTAAAAAGTATTCGTATTTGTAATTGTTTTTACGCTTAATGTTAAGATTTTGAGCCTAAAGTGTTTTTATGCTGATCCAGAACAAATTGCTATTTTTGTTTGGGAACAAGAAATATTAAAAAAAATAATTTCCGTTTAAAGCTAAATTTCTTTATTATTCAATTCCATTTGAATTGCTTAAATCCGCTGAAAATTAGCGGAGTTATAACAACTTTTCCAAAATAATTCCGTATTAATATTAATCATACGTACAAGTGAACCATAGAGAGGTTCACAAGGTACACGAGTATTATTATAAACTATGCGAAGTAAAATACTACTAAAAATAAAAAAGTACTCATATTTGTAATTGTTTTAATGCTTAAAGTTAAGATTTTGAGCTTAAAGTGTGTTTACGATGACCCAGAACCTCATTGCAATTTTTGTTTGGGAACAAGAAATATTAAAAAAAAAATCAGTTTAAAGCTTAATTTCTACACTAGACAATTCCATTTGAATTGCTTAAATCCCTTGAACACTAGTTGAGTTAGAGCAATTTTTCTGAAATAATTCCCAATTATTATTAATCATACGTACTAGTGAACCACATTGTGTCTTATACCAATCAACATTCGGTAGAAGCGACGGAAGACAAGGATAGTACGTACTACCACCAACATTTGGTTTGGCTTTAAACTCAACTGTGGCTGCAAATCTGCTCTCTGTGTGCAGATAAACATCCGCTCCGCCAAAATCAGCTTTTGCCTTGCTTTTTGTTAATGATTCAAAATAAAATTATTTGAAAATGTCTGCAGCCTCATTATGCCACAAAAAATCAAAAATGAGCAACTGTTCGTTCACTTGTATTAAAATTGTGCTATGCATAAAAAAACCCTATGTACTTTGGAAACTCATCAATCATAAGAGAGAAAAAAATCTTAATTTAATTACACGCCATTTTGAAGTGAATTCAATTTGCTTTCTTTCCACAAGCAAATATTATATGACTACACGTAAATGGAGGGAAATAATAAAGGTGGCAAAAATTAAGATGCGCCAACCAAGTTTAGTAGGGCGTAGAAAAACAATCTATCGCTTAATTAAAATTGATAATTCAAAACAAAAAGGAAAGAACAATATTGAAAAGAATAAATCCTAGACGTAAAATTAAATCGAGAAGGTTAATAAACCCAAGATTATTAAATCCCACCATCTTTGAACATTCCATTAAAGAGAGACGGTGAGCTTTTCTTAAATTATTGAGAGCTCTTTAGTACGTACTGCAGCGTTGTGTTATTGGCAGTATTCTTTGGTTTTGTAGGTTTTTTTTCTTTACTCGGTGTCAAACGATACTGTCTAGTATCCTGAATACTCGTATTTTTTGCACGGACTACTGTTGATATTTTTCGAGGCCAGGGAGTGTGTGTAGCCAGCATTTGCTTATGCTGTATAACTTTCTCTACTTCATTTCCTTTTCCTTTCTATTTAAGCACTTAAATGAAATTTTAATGTCATGTCTCGGAAACTATTCATATAAAAACTATCTATGCCATTGCCGCCTCTGCCGTTTATGACCCCCAATATTGAGTTCCTTTTATGGTTTGTGTTTGGTAATGCCAATATCATGTAGAAGATAAGATTGTCTCAGAGCCCACAGCAAATCTGATTAAATCAATCACAGTTTTGTACCCTAAAAAATTAAAACGAAAAACAACCAGCAGTTCAGTTGTTCCTAGATAATACAAGTATAATTTACACAGTGTAATAAATTTTATATAATTATTAATTAATCAAATTCACACTAAATCTGGGCACAAGTGTGAAAATGACTTAATTTTCCTGAACAAAAATCAAGAGCCACAAAAAAATGGAGATAATAAAATTATCCCATAATAAATCATTTATACTGTAACAAGTTTACACATAATACATTGAGATATTGCTATGTAGGTCAGTATACTTATATATGAGGGCCGCACTAGAAGTTATGGCAGCGTGGAGGTTTGTTATAACTAAGACTATTATTTTTCGCCCCATATTCTAACTCAAAAACAAATGTTATTTCCATTTGGAAATATTAAAAAACTAGAAATTAATTTTAATTTCAAGCAAAATTGGTTTTAAGCAAAAGAGGTTGGTTATAACTAGGACTATTATTATTCGCCCCATATTCTAACTCAAAAACAAATGTTATTTCCATTTGGAAATATTAATTAATTAATTAATTTAATTTCAAGCAAAATTTGTTTACTGATCAATTCATTTTAATTTATTTAAATCTGTTAAAAAAAAGCCGAGTTTTAACGATTTTTCTAAAATAATTCCCAATTAATATTAATCATACGTACAGGAGAACCGCAAGGCATATTTTGCCAATTTATATAAATAAATAGAAAAACAGGCCAATTCACATACATAAATTAAAAGAATAAGCCAATTTATAACCCTAAAAACCTATAATATAGGTTTTTAGGGTTATTTTTTTTAAAGCTGCTGCACGGAAATTATTTAAATATCTACGAGTTTAATTATAAACTATGCGAAGGTTAATTTCTAAAAAGCTGCTGAATTGAAATTTTATTAAAATCTACGAGCATAATTATAAATTATGCGAAGTAAAAAATGCTACTTAAAATATAATGTACCCGTATTTGCAATTGTTTTTATGATTATAATTAAACTAATTTTTTATGGTGACCCATAACCAATTGCTATTTTTGTTTGGGAACAGAAAATATTAAATAAAAAAATTATGTCAGTTTAAAGCTAAATTTCTTAACTAGTCAATTTTATTTGAATTGCTTTAATCCCCTTAATAATAGCTGAGTTATAACGACTTTTCTAAAATAATTCCCAATTAATATTAATCATACGTACAGGAGAACCACGTGACACATTCTGCAAATGTATATAAAGTACATACATAGAATGTTATAACTATTAAAGCTTTTTTTAGTTCGCATAGGTTTTAAAAACCTAAAAACAATGTTCAACAGAAAAGTAATATTTTTTAATAAATAAAAGAACATTACTTTTCTGTTAAACATTGTTTTTAGGTTTTTTATAACCTATGCGAAGTAAAAAAAAACTTCTATAGCAATTGTTCTGAAATAATTTCCAATTAATATTAATCATACATACATGAGAACCTACGATGTGATATTCTACCTATCTATGTATATAAAGGGAGGTCCTACCATAATGCACGATGTTAATTATGAGTCACACTTTAACTTGTAGTTTTTTGCCAAACTTAATTTGACATTTCCTTGTTTTAGAGTTTGACAAATTCACTATACGAAGAAAGATATGCTACTAACTACCAATTGTTGTTTTTGTTTGGTAACAAGAAATATTGGAAATAATAATGAAGCTCAATTACTTCACTAGTCAATACTAAAGGGTGTCCCAAGAAGAACGCAATTTTTAAATCTGGCAACATTCGAAGTGTCGTTGTTTGACATTTGAACAATTGTTATTGTTTGTTAGTAGAAGGTACGAGGTTAGTAAAAATTGAGCGCTACACGAAAGGGAGTTCGTTAATTGGGTATTGGAGAGACAACATGAAAATGCTGATTTTGCCGATAAAATCATCTTCAGTGACGAGGCCCATTTTCATCTTGATGGCTTCGTCAATAGGCAGAATTGTCGCATTTGGGGTGCGGAAAATCCTCGAGTGATTCACGAGAAGCAAATGCATCCTCAACGTGTCACTGTGTGGTGTCGTTTTTGGGCTGGAGGAATCATTAGACCTTTTTTATGAAAATGAGGCAGGTCAAGCGCAAACAGTCAATGGTGGTATCGTGAAATGATAACCAGTATTTTCTTGCCTAGAATTGAAGAAATGAATGTGAAGGGCATGTTGTTCCAACAAGACGGCACCAAATGTCATTCAGCCAGAGAAACAATTCAATTGCTGCATCAGTCAGTTAAAAATTGCGCTCTTCTTAGGTCACCCTTTATTTGAATTGCTTAAATCCCCTGAATAATAGCTGAGTTAGAGCAATTTTTCTGAAATAATTTCCAATTGATATTAATCATACGCACAAGAGAACCACATTGTATACACATGGCAAATTCTGCCAATTTACTCGTATATAAATGAAAATTAATACAAAGCACATATTTTTTAAATATTCCATACAAAATTTGTTATTGTTTTTATGATAAGAATTTAGAGTGTTTTTATTCTAACTCTGAAAGGGTTCTTGTTTTTATGTGGAAACAATATAAATTAAAAAATTGACTTCGGTTTATAGTCCAATTTTATGACTAGTTTACTGAATTTAAACTATTTAAATCTGTTAAGAAATATGTAAATTATAAAAAAAATCTTAAACAATTCCCAATTAATATTAATCATACGTTCTACAGTACCCCGTTGACTCTTTAAACAATTTCTTAAAAACCTGCAAAAACTGGTTCCACTAGGTGCCAGCTAATGAATATTCTATAAATAGAAATCTTTTCCAAAAACTACTGTAGTTCTACTTAGTTTCAAAACGCAAAAACGATTTCTGCGACAAGCATGCTTAGCTGATCATTGGTTTAAAATTTCAAAGATTTAATTTTTAAAACTCTGAATAAATCTCTAAAAAAGCCAACTCTTTAATACTGTTATAGTCTTTTTTTCAAAGCACGAAATATATAATTTTCAATTTAATTCGAATTTTTAAAATCCTTTGCGAAATGCCCAAGATATTGCATATACACTGCGGTGCAAAATTATAGCCGCGGACCTTTTTGTGATATCTCACAGTATCATCGCAATTTGAAAAAATATCTTTATGTCATATGAGAGAGCACTAAGAACTAATACAAGAAGCTGCAAGAGAATAGTATTCTGTTTTCTCTTTTATGAGGCGTTAGAACAAGTAAATAGTTTTTGGACTGGAAAATTATAGCCGCAGTACTAAAAACAAAACTACATGGATAACGGATTTGATTTTTCTGCTCTTTTCCTTTTCTTTTTCGATTCATTCTTGTTTATTGTTATTTGGCAATTGCTTTTTAATTGTAATTTCGATATGGCACGTGGATCATATTTAGCAGAAATCGAAAAAGGCAAAATTATTGCTTTTCGGGACGAAGGATTAAGTTTTCGCGAAATTGCTCGAAGAATAAACCGATCAGATAAAGCAGTTCGCAATTTTTTAAAAAAACCTTTCGATTTAGTGCAAAAAAAATCAAATGCAGGAAGGAAAAGCAAGTTAACTGCACGAAGTAAACGCATGATTGTTAACTGTGCTAGCAACTCAACAAAAACTGCTAATCAAATAGCCCATGAGTGTGGAATAAATGTTTCCCGCTGGACTGTAAATCGGGTACTTAAGTAATCTACAGCTATTCGCCGCCAAAAACTCAAGAATGCACCACGGTTGCTACCTCGGCACAAAACCGCTCGTTTAATGTTTGCAAAAAATAATATGAGTACGGGCTGGAATAAGGTAAGTCAAATTAAACATGTTTCAGTCAACACATTTTATAAAATTCTTTTTGCAGATCATTTTTTCTGATGAGAAAAAGTTTAACCTAGACGGATGGTTATAATTCATATTGGAGAGACTTGCGTAAATCGCCACAGTATTTTTCTAAAAGGAATTTTGGTGGTGGATCACTGATGGTTTGGGGAGCATTCTGCGTCGATGGCATGCTTGAATTGGCTTTTCCAAGTACCAAAATGAATTCAGCAGAGTACACAACTCTTTTGCAGACGCAAAAAAAACAGATTTCATTCATTCAAAGTTTTATTTTTCTTAACTTTTTCTCAATTTATGGCAGTGCGGCTATAATTTTGCACCATTAAAAATATAAATTTTTCATTATAACCTGAAATAAATATACTTGTTTTTTCTTTAAACCTATTAAATGTTTGTAGTATTTTATTGTCTTGAATTTCTAATCATTCGATTTTTACATCACTTCCACCAACAATGAAAACCAGTGCAAAAATTGGTGCGGCTATAATTGTGCACCGCAGTGTATTCCAAAATAACCCCCAATTAATATCAATCATACGTAACGTAGTACAAAACATATGGAATTTTCGATATTAGACTTATATATATGTGACAGCGCATAGAGAAAGGGACCTAAGGGTAAAAAAAAAAATCAATTTTCACTTTTTTTATGTGGACATCTGAGCATCGAATGAGACCGATCCCATGCCCCAAAAGTGTTCCCTCCCAGAGATATGCGCGTTTTATGAAAGTGATGGTACACCAAAAGATACACGTATTAAAATCTTTAAAATGGCTCTCCTGAACAAAACTGGTTTTTACCCTTAGGTCCTTTTCTATTTTGCGCGTCACATATATAAAGTATATATGAACTGTTTTAAAAACGAAAAAAAACTTGTAACGACTAAAGGACAGAAAAGGACTACACATGTCAGCCATTTTTGTACCCTTCATTTTGAGATAGAGTGTATATTCTTTGTCACTCCGTTGGCAACACCTCGAAATACTGGCCCCATAAAGTAAATTAATTCCGAATCGTTGTAAAATTCTAAGATGATCTAGCGTATGATATACCGCCTGTCTGTCAGTTGAAGGCCAACAACAGTTGGAGCACTACGAAAGCTAGGTGGCTGAAATTCGGCAGAAATATGTGAAATATGCGTGGACTGAAACGGTTGCCATTGAGAATGGCCCAGATCGGTCAAGAGGTACAAATTTTCTCCTCACAAAGACTGATTCAACCTCTGGAAAAACCATTAGTTCTGAACATAAAGAGACAATATTTCATGACGTCTTATCCTTGATGATGATATTTGGAACATATGATGTTGGCTTGGATCGGAATACATGCTGGACAAAGAGAGGGCGGTGCCACTCTTACTACAAAAAAATACACAATAATGGGAAAAGTAATAGACCGATCGTTATACAATTTTAACAGAATAAAATCAACAATTAGAAAATTATTTACAACTATGCTATGGAAAATTGGACAAGGGGGCGTGGCACTGCCCACACAACACTGAACATAAAAGACACTATCAACTGCTGAAACCAGAGCCCTTTTGACCGACCAAAATGTAGAATTGAAGGGCCATCCGCCGTACAGCCCTGACTTGGCACCCAATGACTTCTTTTTATTCCCGCACATCAAGAAAAAAATGCGTGGTCAACGTGGTTTCGTCGGCAGAAGATGCTAATGAAGCGTTCAAAAACCATGTTTTGGAGGTGTCTCAATCGGAGTGGAAAAAGTGCTTCGACAATTGGTTTGAGCGCAGGCAAAAGTGTTTTAATCATGCTGGAGAATAAAGTACTTTGAAAAACAATAAAACCATTGTAATGATAAAAATTCGCATTTTCCTTATTAGGCCAGAAAGCAGCCCTCGTAAATCCATCTGCTTGTCTACCTTTTCCCTCACAGTCTTTACACATTTTATCAAATCAATCACATCTACCCCAATCAAAAAAAAAGGGAATACAAATGTTTAACATTCTTATCATGCCATGGCTGGAACCCTAGGTAAACATGTACATTTGCGTTTATCACCTGTTTATTGGATTTCCGCCTCCCCAAAGTGCTACTTAGCGGTGCTAGCCCAATCACCGGCAATAGTTTTGGTTACACCAAAAGCACTTAGCCTCTAATCTGATGGGTGGGGGGCAAGGCGAGAATTCATAAGAGACAAGCCAATAGTTTTCCATTGTAACAAAAAAGTCAACACAGTCAGCAAATATTTTCGTACTGCATTAAGATAAGGCCAGTAATAAAAATTGACTCACTTTAGTTGTTATCGCTGGACATCAGGATCAGAGTAATAATCATCACCATCAGTATCATCATCACCAACATGGACGTCATCATCATCATTTAAGTACAGAGTTTATTCGCCTTAAGTAGTTTAAATTTTGTTTTCGTTTTTGTTTCGCCTTGTGGACTGAAAAAAAACAAGTGTTTAGTTAAAAGCTTACAGGCAACTTAATAAAATAAAAAATTAAAAAAAAACATAATAAAAACTCTGCCTCTGTATAGCCCATGTCTACGTTTAGAATTACTACTTAATTTTAGAGAAACACCTTCTCCATGATTTGTATACAGACAAAAAGAGATATTCAAAAGGAAGAGTATCCTTTTGAACGATAATACAAAAATCAACAGCCTAAGAAGTGATGGCAGTGGGTCGAAAAGGGACTGAAACCACAAATGAAAAATGAACGCCAGGGAACAAATTAAAAGTGTCTGTGTTTGTTATTTATGCAATTTTATTTTGTGCTCGTCGGTGTTAATAAATATCAGACAGCCGTAAAGGAAAGAAAAAAGAATTATAATCTCATTATATTTCAATTCATACTCCTCTTAAGAAAAAAAAGGCACATCGTCTCTTGATGGGATGATATTTTAAACCCATCCAGCCCTCAATGAAAGAAGACGTTCTCAACTAGAAAAGTATAACCGCTATGAGGTGGCTATTGGCCTGTTCTTAATTTAATTAATTGTAGTTTTCAGCACCCGAAGAAAATAAGTATGGTTGGGGTAAAAATATTCGAAAAGCTTCATACTACTGCTGGTTATACGGTTGGAGCACAACAATATAATGATCATCTCAACAACAGCATGGTTCACAGACAACCATTTTTTGAACCCCACAACAATATTATGGTCCTCACAACAATAGAATTATTAACACGACAATATTATGATTCCTACAACCGTATTAATATTCACACTCAATTTTACAATGATTCCCACAACCTTATTATGATCCTTATAACCATAGTATGATTAACATACAAACATAGTATGATCCCCACAACCATATTATGACTCACACACAACCATATTATGATCCCAAAATTTGTTGGTAAGGATTGGGTTAACCTATTATTCAAAAAATAGCTATTTATTAAGTAAATTATGTAAAAATACATTAAACTTTTAATAATAAGAGTGGTTTATTTAAGAGTAGAAAAAATTCATTTATTAATTTATTGCATTCAAAACATACTTAAATAACAATCTCCTTCTTCCGGTTGGGAACACATTATCTACCAAAGAAGATATTGATCATAACCTATTATATTTCATTTATAATTTAAATGCCGCAGTCAATGTGAGTGTACCACTTGAACGAAGACGTAGCTCACGAAAGCCTTTCCCCGGTTTTATTCAAGATATGATTCGCATTAGAAATTATCACCGCCGAAACTGGCAACGTTACAAACTTATTAGTGAGTATAATGCATTTAAAAGATTTAACTCTTCTATTAAAGAGGAAGTTGAAAGGTTCAGGAATTCATCGTGGAATAATATGTTATCTTCATTAGATAAGGGCTCTTCCCCTTTTTGGAAAATTACAAAAATGTTTAGAAAAAAGTCCTCAAACATTCCCGTATTAATAAGAAATAATTCAAGATTCACCACAAACTTGGAAAAATGTGAAGTACTAGCAGAGACATTCGCCCTCAATCATTCCATCTCATCTACTCTTGGAGATCAGGAAACGAATGACATGGTGAGGGATACTATAAGTGCATTCAATTCTCGGAGTAATATTTTATTCAATGAACCATCAGTCTCAACCTCCTCTATTCATACCATAATCTCTGGTTTAAAAACTGAAAAATCCCCTGGAGTTGATGGGATTAACAATAGCTGTCTAAAATCTTTACCAAAGAAAGGCATTAAATTTCTAACGATGTTGGTAAATTCCTGTCTTAAACTAGGAAGGATACTTTCCAAATAACTTCAAGGAATCCAAAACCGTTCCTATAAAAAAACCAAACAAAGCGGCAAACAATCCATGTTCTTATCGCCCCATAAGTTTGTTATCTTCCATTAGCAAAGTACTAGAGAAAGTAATTAAAGACAGAATAACGGATTTTATTTTTGTGAATAATATTTTACCACCGCAACAATTTGGATTCCGAAAGGAGCATAACACCGTCCACCCATAAATAAGGATCAGAAATTTAGTCCAATCTAACTTTAATGTTCAAAAATCAACTGGTATGGTCTTACTAGACGTAAAAGCCGCTTTCGATTCTGTATGGCATGATGGATTAATATTCAAATTAATACAACTTAACTTTTCACCGGAAATAATCCGTATAATTCAATGTTTTTTATCTAATAGAACATTTAGAGTTCATATCGGTCTGAAATGTTCTGATGTGTACCCCATTTCTGCTGGTTGTCCGCAAGGCTCCTGCCTATCCCCGGTGCTTTACAACATATTTACTTTTGACATCCCCCAACTCGATCGCTGTAAACTATCTATGTTTGCCGACGATACCGCTGTTCTTTGCTCTGACAATTTATCTTCCGAAATAACTACTAACCTGCAGATAGGTATAAATAAGTTAGTCTGCTATTTTATGAAATGGAAAACAATGATTAACAGTGATAAAAGCCAAGCTATTTACTTTACACGAAAACGAAAACCATGTTTCATACCGCAGTGTAACATAGCTGTCAATGGCAGTCCAATACAATGGCATGATAATGTTAAGTATTTAGGCGTAATTCTAGATCCAAAAATGAAATTCAAAGATCATATACCATATATTGTAAATAAATGCAATATCTTAATTAGATCCTTATACCCATTTATAAATAGAAACGCCTATCTTAACATCAGCAACAATCTATATTTTACGCCGTTATTTACTATGCCGCTCCAGTTTGGGCAACTAGTGCCAAATGGCACGTGGGAAAATTACAGGTTGTGCAAAATAAGCTGCTAAAATTAATATATAATCTTCCCAGATTATATTCAACATCAAGGCTACACCAATTAGCTGAAGTAGATTTAGTTGCAGATAGAATAAGCAAGCTTACGTCCAAATTTAACTCTAGATGCTTATATTCAGATTATTCTCATATTATGGAGCTAATGTCCATTTAAATAGGTTAAGTAGCTGTAAGTTTTATCTAAAAATAGAAATATTCATAAAGGTTTTTGCAAATTTTTCCCTCCAAAGTTATGTTAGAAACATTATAATGTTCATATATTATAATCATTAAATAACAACTTTGTATTATATTTAAGCAGAAAAAGGAAATATCCTTGAACTCTTTACAACTGTTATATCTACTGAAATTGTAAAATTTTTGTAATACCATGAAATAAATTAAATTGAAAAGAGTAGAAAAAATTCATTTATTAAAATATTTCGGTTATACTTATCCAAAGTATAAGGTGATCCATCTAGAGGTATTTTTCCAGAACAAAATAAAATATAAAAATTCAAATTAAGTGTGGAAACTTTATTGGTAATTTGAAAGGGCATTTGTTTTTTTTGGAAATAATTACCTTCAAATGTTGGCAACTGTATTATGGAAATGAGCGTTCGGTGAGAAACGGGAAGATCTGCTGTTTTCGAACAAAATTTTGTTCAGTGATGAGGCCCATTTCTGGCTTAACGGCAAAGTCACTAAACAAAATTGCCGCATTTGGGCTAAAAAGCAACAAAAAGAGCTTCAAGAGGTGCCATAATACCCAGAGAAAACCACAATTTATAATTACCTTCAAATGTTGGCAACTGTATTATGGAAATGAGCGTTCTGTGAGAAACGGGAAGATCCGCTGTTCAGTGATGAGGCCCATTTCTGGCTCAACGGCAAAGTCAATAAACAAAATTGCCGCATTTGGGCTAAGAAGAAGAGGTTCAACAGGTGCCATAATGCCCAGAGAAACCAAAGGACATTTTATGGCATTTATTTTTTGAATATAATATCCTTCAAATGTTAGCCGTAACTACGCCTCAGGGTTTCCATTCTGAGGGTCCAATTTTGGATGACTCGTTCGAGCATTTCGAACGGTAGGGCTCTTATGACACGCGTAATGTTCGTTTGGTGCGGTTTATAGACTGGTGGAATCATTGGTGCAGTTTTTTTTTCAAAAATAATAATGGCAGGAACGTAACCGTGAATAATGCTCGCTATCTCGCCATGATATCGATCTTTATGATACCTTAAATTGAAGCCCGTAATCTTGACGACCCTTGGTTTCAACAGGACGGTGCCACTAGTCATACAGTTGCTCAAACAATGGATCTATTTAGAGGTCATTTCGAAAAGCAGCTAATTTCGAGTTTTGGACAGGTTAGCTGGCCGCCTAGATCGAGTGATATCACACCTTTAGAAATTTTTCTTTAGGGTTACCTAAAGTCTAAAGTCTATGCTGACAATCCAGCTACGTTTCAGGTTTTGGAAGCTAACATTACGGGTGTCATTAAAGCCCTACCGGTCGAAATGCTCAAACGAGTCATCAAAAATTGGACCCTCAGAATGGAAACCCTGAGGCGTAGTTGCGGCTTACATTTGAAGGAAATTATATTCAAAAAATTAATGCCATAAAATGTCTTTTCAAATTACAAATAAAAATTCCAAACTTGATTTGAATTTTTTTATTTTTTTTTGTTCCAAAAAAATACCTCTAGATGCATCACCCTATAGTTTGTTTTAAAAAAAATTGTATTATATATAAAAAGTACTAGTATTGCGTCAGATTTGTAACAATAACATTCAGGGCTGTCATAGAAACCAATGTTGTCACTATTGGTTTTGAAAACGATAAAAAAATGCTTTGGTGTCATGAAAACTAATGTGATCGGTTTTATCAGCAACAGCTGATTCGAACATTTTGTTTTATTTACATTCGAAATGGACAAAACCAACTCGGTTTCACGACACCAAATGAAACCAACATTGGTTTGAAAAAACGACATTTAACACAACCGACATGGTTTCTATAAAACCGACATGGTTTCTATGACAGCCCTGATTATCAAATTTAAATAAAATCTACGATTTTGCCAGTATTATTGCCTATTGTTATTGTTAACAATACTATGATTAAGGCAAGAAAAAATACTCTTGTCGCACCAACCATATATATATTGTTGCTACAACCACTTTTTCATCTCTAAATTTGGCAACAATACTAATGTTACATTTCAACAAAATTAATATTGCCGCAATCTTAGCATTGTCGAAATGCTATTGAAAAAACAATACTATGGTTGCGACGACCATACTGTTATTGGAAAGAACATACCATTATTGCCGTGACCATATACAAGGGTTTCTATTTCGGGTCCAGACAAACCTAGTGTTCCCAGATGTAAACTGAAACTTCCTTTGGACACTTTGACAGTTTTTATCATAACTTCACTTAGAACGTTTTGTCATTTGAGGGCGAATTGTTTTGTTTACTGTGTGCTGAAAAATTCATCTCAGTCAAAATATGGAATTATCCCGTGAACATTTTCGTGCGATGATTTTTTACGATTTTCGGCGAGGGCTATCGAGACAAGAGTGTTTAAATCAACTTGTTTCGACTTTTGGCGATGAAGCACCATCCAAAATCACTGTTAATCGCGGTACCAAGTGTTCAGTCTCGGGCGCCGTTCGCTCTAGGATGAATTTCGTAAAGGACGTCCAACTTCGGTTAGTTGATAAACTGACTAAGCAAGACCGACATGTGACATACCGTGAGATTGAGGCATCCTTGGGCATTAGTATGACAAGCATCAATAAGATATTGCATGTTCATTTGGCCGTGAAAAAAACTTGTTCTCGTTGGATCCCACATAATTTGACGAAGGCTCGTATGGATTGGTGCAAAGAGGTGTTGAAGAAGTGCAACTCCGGTAGCTCAAAGGCAGTGTATAACACTGTCACAGGCGACGAATCATGGATCTATGCCTATGAAGCCGAAACAAAACAGCAATCGACCGTATGGGTACTTCAAGACGAGCCAAATCAAACAAATGTTGTTCATGGAAGAAGTACAACGAAGCAAATGATTGCATTTTTTCGGTATACCCGGCCATGTTGCCACATTGCCTTTAGTGGAACGTAGGAAGGTCAATTCTGGGTGGTATTACCGTCAACCATTACGACCATGCGAGCTCTCACACATCAGCTGAAACGATGAGCTATTTGACCACTCAAGATGTCGAATTGATCCACTGTACAGCCCTGATTTAGCATCAAGAAAAAAATGAGTGATCAACGTCAATGAGGTCAATGAGATTGAGGCATCCTTGGGCATTGCTCGTAGTATGACAAACATCAATAAGCCATTGCATGTTCATTAGGGCTTGAAAAAAATTTGTTCTCGTTGGATCCCACATAATTTGACGAATGCTCGAAAAAAAGGCTCGTATGGATTGGTGCAAAGAGCTGTGGAAAAAGTAGAACAACGGTAGCTTAAAGGCAGTGTATGACATTGTCTTAGGTGGCGAATCATGGATCTATGCATATGTTAAAAAAGTATAAGTGCGGTAGCTCAAAGGCGGTGTATAACATTGTCACAGGTGACGAATCATGGATCTATGCATAAGAAGCCGAAACTTCAGCTACAATTACTGAACGTTATAGAGCACCAACTAACATTCGGCTGTACTGATGACATGCTCGAGGTGCATGCAACCTCAATCATTCATGCGGCAACGAATCTGCTCTCTGTTTGTAAGAAGAAATAGGCTACGAATATGCTAGCTCGAGGTGACAATAATATCCTTGGGCTAGGATAATAGAATATGTTGCGCTGTGTTAAAATCATTTGGCTAGATAGAGTAACGCCAGCACACAAAGAACAGAATAAGTCTCGGCTATGTGCTAGCTGTTAGCACTATTCAGTCTGGCCAAGGTGGCAAAACAAATCTCCAGTACTCTGCAGGGTGTGTGAAAATTAGTTGAAGATAGTGAAGCTATTTCTTTGTCACAATTACGGATAATACTTTCGGTAATGCATTCTCTTCACATGTTCCCCTCACCATCATATTCTGTCTATTATACCAACTTACGAAATCAGGAAGAGACTGGGACAGTCTGGCTCCACTTTCCACAATTCAGCGTAGTCACATGTACAACGATGAACAGATATGCATCATCACATTGTCACATGGCATATAAAGCTCTTTGTTATGCATATGCGTAAGTATCCTGCCATCCAAAACACGTACACGCAAAATACGAACAGGATGTGATTATTTAATAAAAAAAATAAATAAATACTCTATTACATTTAAAACCGGGAAAATATTAAATCATTTCTGTGGAACGTCAACTCTTCCATGTGAATGGCATGCACAAATTTTATACCGGAGCAACAATACTCTTAGTCCCATGGGTGTGTAGCAGCAGCTGGCATGTGCACATGTCTATAGACCTGGCTGAATGTACCGGGTACACGTGGAACAATTCGCACACATATGCAAATTTCAACAATAATGGGGGGAGTGATGGCAAAGGTAAGAAACCCGAAATGCTAAACGAACTCATACACATGTGTCCTGCCTTGTTTAAATGTCATTGACAGTAGAAAAAAAATCTTCCATTAATCGACATCAGAGTCTATGGACTCTGATGTGGCAACATGGCCGGTTAAGCCGAAAAAAACGCAATCACATTTGCTTCGAAGTACTTCTTCCACGAAAAACTTTTGTTGGATTTGGCTCGTCTTGAAAGACCCATACGGTCGATTGCTGTTTTGTTTCGGGTTCATATGCATAGATCCATAATTCGTCACCTGTGACAATGTTATACAATGCCTTTCAGTACGGGAGATAGCAACAACCGAACTGTATGAGTAGTTGTAAGTTACTGATTTTATTAAAGAATATTTTACTTAAGTTTAGCCGAACATTTTCACTTAATCTAAATTAAAAAGAGGCATATACAAGAGATAGTTTAAACCATACATTAGGCAACCAATCGGAGAGTGGCACATCTTGTCGAACACATGCAGACCTAAATCCACAACTAATAAATATGTGTCCTTATCGCATTGTCGGAACGAGAGCAAGCATGAGATACCACACGAAGCGTCACACTAGCGCATCATGGAACAATTTAATCACTAGCATTTCTCGTCCACTACCCATAAATAGTTTTTTATTGCCCTTACAAAAATGTCTATTTATACATTTGAGATTTCCTTATCATTATCTTACCCCATGTGAATATTACTCCCAAGAGCGCCAAAGACGCCTGACTGCCGACTATACTTTTCTATTGATGTTCACATTCTAAAAAAATACATGTTCCATGAACAGCCTTCGAGCTACCGCAGTTATACTTTTTCAACATCCCTTTGCACCAATCCATACCAGCCTTTTTTTGAGCATTCGTCAAATTATGTGGGATCCAACGAGAACAAACCCTTTTTACGGCCCGGTGTTAATGCAATATCGAATGTAAGCAGGTGGAAAAATGCCCAAGGATGTCTCAATCTCACGCTATGTCACATGTCGGTCTTGCTTAATCAGTTCACGCACAGCATCGATGGTTTCTGGCAAAGTGACCGAAGTTGGACGTGCTTCACGAAATTTATCCTGGAGCGAACGGCGTCCGAGACTGAACTCTTAGTACCAGCGATTAACAGTGGTTTTTGATGGTGCTTCATCGCTAAAAGTCGAACAAGTTAATTTCAACACTCTTGTCTCAATAACCCACACCGAAAATTGTAAAAAATCATCGCACGAAAATGTTCACGGGATAATTCCATTTTTTGACTGAGATGAATTTTGCAACACTTTGTCGACAAAACAATTCGCCCTCAAATGACAAAACGTTCAGAGTGAAGTTAGACTAAAAACTGTCAAAGTTTCCAATGTTAGTTCCAGTTTGCATCTGGCAACACTAGTATTGTTAGGGCCCGAAATATACATAGTGGGGACATAAATACTGTTACAACATTGAACACACCCAATTCAATAGTACAACTGAACATACCCCGTTAATGTCATTTGGGCTTTGAAAGCTAACCTCAATAGCGTTAGTCTGTAACGGGATTTTGAAATTGTTTCAACTTTCATCATGGACTGGTCAGATAATGAGAACCGTATCGCTGTAATTGCGCTTTTCAAGTGTGAAATGAAAAAAGCGATATTTTCAAAACGCTCCGGCCACTAGGGATTAGCATTATGTTCGTTTGAGGAGACTGAGATGTAAAAGACCGCCACCGGTGGGGCCGCCCACGCTCTGTTCGAACACCGCATGTCATTAAAGCCGTTAAATCAAGAATTCACAGAAATCCGCTCCGAAAACAGAAAATCATGGCCCGTGAGATGAATATCACGCAAAAGTCCATGAGTCGAATCATTAAAAAAGACTTGGGACTTTCAAACGACGTACCGGACATTTATTGACTGCAGCTTTAAAAAAAAATAGGATTGAAAAATGCAAACGTCTTTTGGTGAAGCACGCTGATAACTTGCACAGAAAAAATTTGTTCACCGATGAAAAAAATTTTACCGTTCAGGAAACATTTAACGAGCAAAATGATACAGTGTATGCGCCGTCATCTAAGGTAGCATCTGAACTGATCCCAAGGGTGGAAAAGGGTCATCACTTAGCTTCAGTCATGGTTTGGTCGGGTGTCTCTTACGATTGGTCACTGACCTGCATTTCTGCGAACAAGTAGTCAAAACATCGGCCAAGTTTATCAAGAAAAACGTTTGGAAGCTGTTGTGAAGCCTCCTAAATATTCCCTGTTCCAAAACCAGCCATAGACTTTCCAGCAGGATTCTGCGCCGGCCCATAAGGCTAAAACGTCCCAGGCCGGCTTCGAAACAATTTGCCAGCGTCCAATTCCTCTGAAGAATGGCCCTCAGGCAGTCCAGATTTGAACCCATTGGATTACAAATTGTGGACGGTTTTAGAGGACAAGGTTTGTCACAAAAGATACCCCAACATTGGATCTCTTAAGACTGCTTTGGTTCGAGCTGTGGCCAATTTTCCAATGGACGAAGTTCGTTTAGCTATGGACGATTGGCCAGTGCGACTCAAGGCGTGTGTAAAGCAAATGGCGGACATTTCGAATAGGTTGATTCTTTTTGGATTTAATATACGAGTACATCAATAAATATATAAAAAAAATACTTGGTCCAAAAACATTCAGTATTTTTATTTATTTTACATAAAATTTTCTTTATAAAATTTTAACAATATGAGGGCTATACAGACTATACGAGGGTTGCTATATATTTTTTTCAAGCCTAGGCAACACTAAGTGTTGACAAGCGTCGTTTGAAATTTCCATTGGAAAGTTTGACATTTTTTAGCATACACGTTCTCAGAACGTTTTGACGTACGACCATCACTTGTAACTTGAAAAAAAAAACAATTTGGCAAAAAAACGGAATTCGATGGAACTCACAATTTTCGACGTGGATTATCACGACAAGAGTGCATCGGTGACCTTAAATCTTTGTATGGCGATGAAGCACCATCCTATAGCACTGTGAAAAACTGGTTAAATGAATTCAATCGTGACATGAATTCTATCTCTCAACGACGAAGGTCGTCCAAAAACGGCCGTTGTGCCAGAGAACATTGATGCCGCGCGTGAACTGATAATGCAAGATCGTCATGTGACATACCGTAAGATAAAGGCATCCTTGGGCATTTCTTCCACCAGCATACAATCGATATTGCATGAACACCTGGCCTTAAAAAGGTTTGTTCTCGTTGGATCCCGCACAATTTGACATTCGCTCAAAAAAAGGCTCGTGTCGATTGGTGCAAAGAAATTTGAAAAAAATACAATCGCGGTGCTTCAAAAGACGTTTATTAGATCGTCACAGGTGACGAATCATGGAGCTATGCTAATGAGCCCAAAACAAAACAGCAATCGACCGTGTGGGTCTTCGAAGACGAGCCAAATCCAACAAAAGTTGTTCGTCGAAGAAGCACTTCGAAGCAAATAGTTTTGCTTCGGCAAAACTGGTCATGTGGCGACTGTTCCGCTTGAGCAACGTAGGCCGGTCAATTCTGAGTGGTACACCACAATTTGTTTGGCTGAAGTCTTCGGGGAATTTGAAAAAAGAACAAGGGAAGACGAATCATTGTGCACCATGACAATGCGAGCGCTCACACATCGGATGAAATCAGCGCCTTTTTGACCGGCCAAAATGTCGAATTGATGGATCATCCGCCGTACAGCCCTGGCTTGGCACACAATGACTTCTTTTTATTCCCGCACATCAAGGAAAAAATGCGGGGTCAATGATTTTCGCAGCCAGAAGATGCTGTTGAAGAGTTCAAAAGCTACTCAATCGGAGTGGAAAAAGTGCTTCGACAATCGGTTTGAGCGCCGGCAAAAGTGTTTAAATCATGCTGGTGAATACTTTGAAAAACAATAAAACCATTTTTGAAGATAAATATTCGCATTTTCATTATTAGGCCAGAAATATTTGTATAGCAGCCCTCGTACTAAAGTTGAATATATTCAGGAGGTTGTTATAAAACTAATCAAACGAAAAAATCCTTCTCGAACCGAGGTGTGAGAAACTCAAAAAGCTCGCCAGAACCACGTTTTTTACAGGCGAACAAAAATCACCTGGCACCTGTTATGCCCAGCGGGAATTAGAAAAGGTCGCCGCTACGCTCAACTAGTAGGTGTCGGGTATATATCGTTCGACTTGACCGAAAACATGTAGCTATGTTTAATGCATTTACCAGGAACTACAGTACATTGTATTGCTTTTGCAGTCCTCACACATGCATGTATACTTTTCGACATATTTTTATATTACCGGGTTGGTTGACTTTGGGTTGCCATGAAAGAGTTATGCATTGACGTAAAAGTGTGAAAATAGTATGAAACTATTTACTCACACCCACATATAAGATATGAGAATTTTTAAAAGCATTTTTGTACTCACATCTATGTTTTTTAAGGATCTCAAAATGTTATGATGTAAATTCTTTTGTCCATTCATTCAGGACGCAAAGGTCTCCTTCATTGCAGCTGTGCTGAAACGAAAAAATAAACGCAAAGTTTCTTCAGTGTTTAAAATAAAATATTTTAAAAGGGAAATTCTATGGCAAATATGAGATGTTGTTATTACATAAAGTTTGTTAAATAGCATAGCGTGGTTTGTCACGCGGAGAAGTGGAATGGTTGTGTTAATGTTTGGGTATAAGCACCCCGAGATGGATGACCAGCTAGCAATCCCTGGTAACGATGGTTACATGGATTAACTTACCATAAGATGGTAGCTACGATAATATTACGGTACTCGCAGACTAATGGTTATTCGTTCGTAGCAACCAAATAAACTAAACCTATTTGATACCACAACTCGTGGTTATTGCAAACAACCAATTATGAAGTACATGATACTTTGGTACCAATAATTATTATAATGGTGGTGTACGAGGGCGGTTCGGAAACTTCTTAGCCTAGCACAAAAAGCGCGGTATAAACAGAAAAAAGTTAAGTGTTTTGGAAACTTCCATCACTGCTATGAACACATGTTAAATTTTGTTTCGATCTGGCAACTCCTTCATATAGAAACAGGTGTTCACAAAAGACGCATCCGCGATTTTTTTACAATGGAAAAATTAGAAATGCGTGGTGTCATTAAATATTTACATAAAAAACGTTTATCGGGACAAGAAATTCATTATGATATGGTGAATGTGTTAGGTGAAAGTGCTCCTGTTCATATGCAACAGTAAAAAATTGGGTTGCTGAATTTAAACGTGGTCGTACAAGCATAGAAGATGAACCACGTAGTGGACGTCCAAAAACAGCAACAACAACAGAAATTGTAGCCAAAGTGCATGGTATGGTATTAAATGATCGACGAATAAAAGTGCGTGAAATAGCTAATATCATGGGCATCTCAAATGATCGAGTCCATTTAATTTTGCATGAAGAACTACAGATGAAAAAACTGTCTGCAAGATGGGTGCCGGAGTCGACCAAAAACCCATAAGAATGAACATTTCTCAAGCTTGTTTGGATCGTTTTCAGCGAAATAAAATGGATTTTAAGTGTCGTTTCATAACTGTTGATGAGACATGGATCCACCACTATACTCCAGAGACAAAGGAACAATCCAAACAATGGACTGAAGCTGGAGGAAGTGCCCCAAAGAAGGCAAAAACATTTCAATCTGCTGGTAAGGTTATGTCAACGGTTTTTTGGGACTTCAAAGGTATTTTATTGATTGACTATATGCAATAGGGTAAAACAATAAATTCAGAGTACTATTGCAACCTTTTAGATCAATTAAATGTACAAATTGGAGAAAAACGTCCTGGCTTACAACACACAAAAAATAATTTTTCATCAAGACAACGCACCAGCGCACAAGAGTGTTTTAACAATGGCTAAAATCAACGAATTAAAGTACGAGTTGCTTGACCACCCATCTTATTCTCCTGATTTAGCTCCCAGAGACTTTTACCAGTTCCCAAATCTAAAAAAAACCTTGCTGGCAAGTGTTTTACCTTAAATGAAGATGCAATTACAGTTGTAAACCACTATTTTGAAGACCTTGAGGAAAACTATTTTAATCAAGGGATAGAATTGCTAGATAAGCGTTGGACTAAGTGTATTGAAGTTTCAGGAAATTATATTGAAAAATAAAAATATTTTTGAAAAACTAACTATTCACTTTCATTGATAGGCTAAGAACTTTCCGAACCGCCCTCGTAGTTCACGGTTGTAAAATTTTATTGGTTTTTCCAACTATAGAATATAATCCCTATAATAATTTATCGGTTCTACTCGTATTTACCAATTTTGGACACAATGATATATCTTTTGGGGTTAGTTTGGCTAACGAAGAATGAAATATTGAAACAAATAAATAAAAATAAATCTAACGATATAAAAAACTGACCTTAAATTTGAAGAGAAAAATTAGAAAGAGAAGAAAGATATATTTCAATTTTGTTTTCGACAAAATGATTTTTGGAGAAACCTTGAAATTCCGATGTACTGAATTTTATTTATTAATAGTTTTTATATTTGATTTTTATAATTAAACTGTTTGATTGAGTAAGCATCCGTTTTAGGTTATTAGAGCAAAATAACTTGCTGTCATTACCAATTAATGGCTGCAACAAACAGCTCTACAAAAAACTACGAAAACGTATCAATAGTTCCGCGACTTTTCGAATAAAACACAGTTTAAATTTATTTTTCAACATAATCTCCTTTCAGCTCAATACATTTAGTCCAACGTTTCTCCAATTCATGTATCCCTTCCAAAAAAAATGTGATTTTTCGTGAACCTTAAAACAGGAATTTGTTTAATCAATAATTTCATCGTTGGAGCTAAATCTCTTTCCACCGAGCCATTGCTTTAGGTTTGGATATAGGAAATAGTCACTGGGGGCTAAATCTGGAGAATATGGTGGATGAGGTACCAATTCGGAACCCAATTCATGCAATTTTGCCATTGTGCATCCGTGCATTATCTTCATGAAAAATAACCTTTTTCTTCGCCATACAGGGTCGTTTTTGTTTAAATCCTCGTTAAATCGGTCCAAAAACCTGGCATAAATATTCGCCGTTTCTTTTTTCCCCTTTTGAAGGTAATCGATGTGGATTACCCCCCCCCCCCGTGCATCAACTGTTGGCATCACCTTATTGGCCGTCAAAGTCACCTTGGCCTTCTTCGGACCCGGAGAAACCCATTGTTTAGACTGCTGCTTGGTCTTCGAAGTGTTGTCATGGATCCTTGTTTCATACACAGTTGCAAAACGCCGCGGTTAAACAACTCCAAACAATCCTTTGAAGTTGTAACCCGATTACGTTTATAGTCAATTGAGAGCAAACGCGGCACCCATCTGGCAGACAGCTTTCTTAAACCCAACTGATCATGTTAAATCGAAACTACTCTGCCATATCAAATGCGTATGGCATCAACAATCTCAGGCACTTTTACTCTTCGACCATCCAATCCAAATCGTGCATTTTTTCGACATTTTCGGGTGTATTGACCTCAATTGGCCGTCCAGAACGTTCAGCGTCATTTGTACTTGTGCGACCACAACGAAAGTCAGTACCACAGTCAGAACCACGTTTTTCCAATTAAATCGATGGTGCAGAGTCCCCATAGTACGAGTATTTATCAAGCTTTTCTTTGGTTTGCTTGACGGTTTTATTCCGCAAAAAATGTTTAAAGAGCACTCGAAATTCACTTTTTTTTTCATTTTTAACAAAAATCCACGAGGTTGTATGTTCTGAACAGCTGTTAAACACAAACTAAATGACGGAACTTTCTCAAAATTTGACAAAAGTCTATTTACAGATGGTTCTTGTTGCCTTCAATGTATACAACCTGACCGCAAGTGGCGCCCAACGTGGAGTGCAAGACACATCTTAACTTACACCGGAGCAAATTGGATTTTGCTTTGACTATTTTTCAGTGTCTTCTTAAAACTTCCTTTAAAACTTTTCAAGACTTAAATTTCTTTTTGCAGTTTTATGCAATTCTCTTTAGCAACAGCGTCAGAATTCAATACTCGTTAAACAAACTAAATGTCATCTCAACTTATGACTGCTCCTCATCTTTCTAATGGAAATTCAAATGTCTGAAATGTCATGGGTCTTGTTGCAGCTTGCATTCTTCCAATTAATGCTCAAGAAAATGCAATGAGGACAACTTTTGTGATAACTTCAAATAATTTCGGTTTAGTTTTCACTCGTAATTGTAATTGGATACGAGTAAATAAGGATTTTGCTATAAATTAGTTTTTAATTCACTGGATATTAAATTACAAATAGTTTAAGGCAATGTGCTCTGTTGAAAGGAAATGAATTCATTAAATTGCAAATTATATTTAAAAAATATAGAATGGTATTTGCAGAAAAGGGGATTGTAATTCGGGTGTATAAGGAAAGAAAATAGCAAAGAAATAGGCTAATGAGAGCTTCTGAATAGCTGTACTGCCAGTTGTGGTAGTCAATGGTATAAATTAGTTTCAATTATTTTTTGATCTTTATTAAATGACAAAGTTCAAGCTTTTCAATAAAAACCAGAAATTTAAAAAAATTATCAGCACTTTTTTTTACAGCCGATTCAAATTTAAAATTTCTAATCGCCCACCCTGTATACTCGTATAAGTAATGAAAATAATTTTCAATTCTCCATGGCATGACTTTCAATTTAAAAAAAAGCAAAGTAATTAATCAAAGTCCATTCATATGCCGCCATTAAAATGTACACGCTTGAGTATTGAAACTAATGCATGCATTCACACGTTTAAAGCGCCCCGTATTAATTTGCATTTTATTACTTTTTAGCCATTAAACATTTTGAAAACAACTAAACAAAAGAATGACGTTGTTTCACATCGTTTTCATCGTTTCCATACGAAATATTTGTTGGGTCCATAAAAAAAACTAATATAAATTTATACGCACATATTTTTTGAAGAACAAAAGCCGAGAGCAATAGTTTGTTTAAAAATCCATACAATAAAAATGCAGTAAAAATCAGTTTAAAACTAAAATAAGTTAAAAAGGACGGGAGCAATTCTAAATGATATGAGACATTAGGTGCAACCGACTCGGTTTTTTATATTTGGCATTATTATGGCCAAGTCTTGGAAGGGACAGTCTGCCCTTCCAAGACTAGAAGCGTTAAAATAAACGGTTACCATTATTCCTATGCTGTCCGGAAAAACAGGGTATTTATGATCAACCTAGAGAAACCAGGAGTTATGCCCATGTAATATTCGGCCTTGTACAATATCTCCCATAATCAATAGATTGCGTTCATGCTAGGGCGCTTAAACTATTTTAAAAAACCGAGTTAAAATCCTAGAAAATAAAATTAATTTTGTGACGATTTCCTAAAAAATTGTTGCAATTTTTACTAATTTTCTAACAATTCTACCCTTTTATGACCCTTTATTTTTTAAGGGAGCATAAAACATATTACGATTGCCACATTTCAACTGTTTTAAAAGAACTGAGTTAAGCCCTTAGAAAAAAATAGTTTTGTTAATATCTTCTAAAATTTGTTGCAATTTTTACTAGTTTTTCAACACTTCTACCCTTTTATGACCCTTTACTTTTTTAAAAGACCATAAAACATGTTACATCTAAACTCTTTTAAAAAAACTGAGTTAAGCTCCTAGAAAATAAAAATAATTTTGTTACCATCTTTTAAAGAATTATTGCAATTTTTACTAGTTTTCTAACACTTCTACCCTTTTATGGCCCTTTATTTTTTTAATGGACCATAAAATATATTTAATTGTCACATTTAAACAAAAGAGAATTAAGCTTCTAGAAAATAAAAATTATTATGTTAACATCTAAAAATTTGTTGCAAGTTTTACTGGATTTCTAACACTTGTACCCTTTTATGGCTCTTTGGTTTTTTAAACTCTTTTCAAAGATCTAAGAAAATAAAAATAATTTTGTCGCCACCTTCTAAAAAATTATTGCAATTTTTACTAGTTTGCTAACGCGTCTACCCTTTTATGATCCTTTATTTTAAAAGGACCATTAAACATATTATGATTGCCACATTTAAACCCTTTTCAAAGATCTAAGAAAATAAAAATAATTTTGTCGCCACCTTCTAAAAAATTATTGCAATTTTTACTAGTTTGCTAACACTTCTACCCTTTTATCACCCTTTATTTTAAAAGGACCATTAAACATATTATGATTGCCACATTTAAACCCTTTTCAAAGAACTAAGAAAAAAAATAATTTTGTCGCCCCCTTCTAAATTTTTTTTGTTGCAATTTCTACTAGTTTTTCAACATTTCTACCCTTTTATGACCCTTTATTGTTTTAAGGGACTATAAAACATGTTACGTTTGCCACATTTAAACTCTTTTAAAGAAACTAAGAAAATAAAAATAATTTTGTTGTCTTTTTTTAAAAATTTGTTGCACTTTTTACTAGATTTTCAACACTTCTACCCTTTTATGACCCTTTATTTTTTTAAGCGACTATTGAACATATTATGATTGCCACAATTAAACTCATTTCAAAGAACTAAGAAAATAAAAATAATTTTGTCGACATCGTCTAAAAAATTGTTGCATTTTTTACTAGTTTTCCAACACTTCTACCCTTTTATGACCCTTTATTTTTTTAAGGGACTATAAAACATGTTACGGTTGCCACATTTAAACTCTTTTGAAAAAAACTAAGAAAATAAAAATAATTTGGTTAACATCTTCTAAACATTTGTTGCAATTTTTACTAGTTTTCCACCACTTCTACACTTTTACGACCCCTTATTTTTTAAGCGACCATAAAAGATATTTCGATTGTCACTTTTGTAAAAGACTCAAGAGCAACTTTATGGCCACTTCAATGTAACGGTGGTGATAGTCTAAAATGGCGAGTTATGGCCATTTAAGCATATATGACGCGCAAAATAGAAAGGGACCTAAGGTTAAAAACCAGTTTTGTTCAGGAGAGCCATTCTAAAGATTTAAATACGTATATCTTTGGTGTACCATCACTTTCATAAAACGCGCATATCTCTGGGAGGGAACACATTTGGGGCATGGGATCGGTCTCATTCGATGCTCAGATGTTGTCCACATCAAAAAAAAAAGTGAAAAGTTGATAAAAAGTTTTGTTCAGGATAGCCATTTTAAAGCTTAGGTCCCATTCTATTTGCGCTTAGAAGCGCCGACTTCACTTTCATAAAACGCACATGTCTCTGGGAGGGAACACTTTTGGGGCATGGGATCGGTCTCATTCGATGCTCAGATGTTGTCCACATCAAAACAAGAAAAAAAAATGAAAATTGATTTTTTTACCCTTAGGTCCCTTTCTGTATGCGCTGTCACAAATGCAATTTAATGGGGGGAGGTTACATTTAATGTATTTAAGCGTAAAGTTGAAAATGGTTTTGGAAATAATTTTGCAGCACACATACAGAACTATTCTCTCTCTAAGAAATGGAAAGGATTAATTTCTTTTGTGGCTAATATATACTATTTTTGAAGGAGTTTCAGGAAGAAAGCACACGAGATGTAAAGCGACAAGTGAAGAGAACGGCCCTGTCCGCACTCTATTCCATCGTCTTGGCTTCTTCTGAGAACCCTCTTCTTAGGGGTACCATATTATGAACAAAACTACTCCATTCCTTTCTGAATGCTATTAAAATGTCATGTGATGACAAAGTCAAAAATATTTCTTCGTAGCCAAGAACCCTGCAACACTTTGCACATATGCAAATTCACTGAACCTCACAAGGACACATTTGTGTCCGCCACCATCCTTTTGTCGTTTCGGCGAAGTTGCAAATCATGCAATGCCTCCATTGTCTGTCTCCATGTGGACAATGTACATTTTCGGGGTGTTATCTCTTCTTTTGCTATTCGACATTGAGCTGATGTATTGCACAATGGGTTATCGAAATGTACGCCGAAGTGTGGGTGTCATTGGAATATCGCCATGAAAAACATTTGGGAATATTACAAACAAAATAATTTCAGCGAATGGCTATGGGGGTATGAGTACGCCTAATATTATGCATTTTCTACGTAGGCAATTTTCAAAAATCCAGAGTTGCCAATATTAGATGAACAACATTAAAACAACCCAGGACATGTGGAGGAAGTTGGAAACTGCAAGGCTATTGAGCTGGCGTAACATGAATCGGAGCTCCCTAAAGGAGAGATACATGATGGGGCTGGCATCTGTTTCAAGGCATGGAAAAGAATTATTGAATTGCATATACAATTGGGAATTACAGATGGAACAACGAATTCAAGTATTGGAATACACGATTATTACAAAAAGGCGTGCTAAGCAGCTAATATCTCTACCAATAGAAAGGATAATAGAGGTGTTTTCGGTGTTGACCGGTCACAATTAGCTGGGCGATCATGCAGAGAGAATGGGCCTTACGTACAATGATTTTCTGTAGAAGCTGTCATGACAAAGACGAGGAGGGAACGTCTAAACACATTCTATGTCAGTGTCCAGCATTGAGCGGATTGCGGAAGAGGATCCCCGGTAATTGGCATATGGAGTCCCTGACAATCCCGAAACTATCTGAAATAGCCATCAGGCTCATATCTAAATTTACCAAGAAATCTGGTAGGATTCAATAATTGTAATGTCCTACCCCTATCTTTTAAATAAATTAATTAATAAATAAATATATTAATTTATTAATTTAATTACTTATTTATTAATTTATGTATTTATTTATGTATTTTTTTATTTACTTATTTATTTATTAATTTCTTTTTTTAATTATTTATTTATTTAAGTATTTATTTATTTATTTTTGTTTCTAATATATGACGATGGTTTAATATTGGTGCGGTACCACAATGGGCCAACTAAAAATGATGGCCTAAGTGAGTCTCAACGGAGGCAGCTGTTTCTAACCTAACCTAAACAACCGAAAATAGTCCTTCTCCCCTTATGCCAAGAATAGCATCATCGGTGCTCGATCGGTCGGTCAAGGACTTATGGAACTTATCCCTAAAGTGGTGGATTAAGTCAAGTTAAAAAAGATCAGGAGTATTAAAAGCCACGACGCATAGACCAGCTATCTTATTGCCACTACTCTAAAATCGAGCTCACAAAAACTTACGGGACTTTCTTCGGGTGTTGTATAACCCCCACACAAAGGTCCTTCGCGATATTCGAACCTACAGCTTATAACGTGTGATCCATTTCGAGGTTCCCTACTTTTTTGAAGAAAAAAAAACAGAAAATTCAAATTGAATCGGGAATGTTTATTATCATTTGAAAGAACACTCTTTGGCATTTATTTTTTGAAGATTATGTCTATCAAATGTTGGCCGCGGCTACGTCTCAGATGGTCCTTCCATTGAGTCCAATTTTCGATGGCTCGTTCGAGCATTTCGACTGGTAACTGGCGTATGACACTGGTGATGTTTTGCTCCAAGGCCTGAATCGAAGCGGGTTTGTGCGCATAAACTTTAGACTTTACATATCCCCACAGGAAAAAGTTGGTGGCCAATCGACTGGCCCAAAACCTGAAATTATCTGCTCACCTATGTGTTCTCTCAATAAAACCATTAATTGATGCGATGTCTGGGAAGTGGCGCCGTCTTGTTGAAACCAAATGTCGCCGAGATCACGAGCTTCAATTTCAGGCATCAAATAGTCGGTTATCATGGCACGATAACGGTCGCCACTGATGGTTACGTTCTCATCGGCATCATTTTTGAAGAAATATGGACCGATGATTCCACCAGCCCACCAACCACACCAAACCGTTGTTTTTTCTGGATGAAGTGACAGCTCTTGAACCTCTTCTGGTTGCTCTTCGTCCCAAATGCGGCAATTTTGCTTCTTTACATACCCATCCATTGAGCCAGAAATGGGCCTTATCGCTGAACAAAAATTGGTCGGATCTTCTGGGAACTTTTAAAGAGCCCATAGAGCGAAGCGATGTCGCTATTGAACGCCGGGCGGCCTCAGTTCTTGCACAAGCTGTATTTTGTACGCTTTCAATTTAAGATCTCGACGTAAAATGCACCAAGTCGTTCTATATGTCAGTCCGAGTTGCTGCGAACGGCGCCATATCGACTCTCCACGGTCTTGGTGAACACTCTCAGCTGCGGCCGCTACCTTTTCTTCACTGCGTGCTGGACATGGTTTATTCGGTTGAATATTATCCAATAATGAATTCTGGGTCTCAAGATGGGTGATGGTGTTGCGAATAGTACGCTCAGTGGGCCGATTATGTTCACCATAAGTTGAACGAAGTGCACGAAACGCATTCCTCACGGAACGTGACTTTTCGTAATAAAGTTCAGGCGTAAGTCTTTCCATGATGAAATGCCAAACAATACTTAACAAAAATTACATGACAGCATGACACGGCTCACAAGTGATCTGTCAAAAAGAGGCTATTGAAAAAAGTATCTCTACTTAGATCACCCGTTACTACACCCGATTCCGATCAAAATTTCGCACATATCTCTCTTGAAATTGTAACATATTGGAATATATTTCGTATAGCCCCCCATCATACAAAGGTCCTTCGCGATTTCAGAATCTGCAGCTTTAGAAGCCACATTCCCACAAAATTTCGCATAGAGCGTAACGAGGGACTAACTACCATGTCATGTACCACGGGACACAAAGGTCGCTTAAGATTTGAAGTCCTGCAGCTCTAGAAGTCACAAACTATATCAAATCTCTCTCGAAAGCTATTTAGTATTAACATTTTTAACACCTTCATACAGAGAAAAGATATGGTTGCTATATGGTCACGGCAACAATAATATGTTCTCCGTTATAATAGCATGTTTTTCGCGACCATAGTAATGTTTATTTAATTTTTATTTTGACAATAGTATGATTGCTGCAATATTAATATTGTTAAAATGTAACAATAGCATTATTGCCAAATTAAGTAATGAAAATATGGTTGCAGCAACCATAAAATTGGGTTTGGCGCGACAAAAACATTGTTTTTTCTTGGATTTTATTACTACTGCAATCATATCGTACGATTATGACTATGAACTCCTCATAACAGTTTTTATAGACCATCGATAGATACCAAAAAAACACACACACACAAACGTACACACAAACGTACCATGTTATGATCCCTACAATCATAGCATGATCACACACAATTATACTATGATCACCAAAATTATTTATTAGAATTGGTTTAAGTTGTCAATTAAATTCAGAAAACAATACTCGTTCTATGGTTGCGACGAACAAACTTTTAATGCGAAAAACATATTTTTTTTTTGCGTGACCACATATAGAAAACATATTTTTTCTCTGCGTGTAATAAAATAGTAGCACCATTTTTTTGCGTCTATGAAAAGTCAAAAAGTTCCTACAAAACAACAGAAAGTAAAACGGTCTTAATTTTCATACCAGGAACATGGATTTGAGTTCGAATGGCTTACAGTAAAGGGACTGTATTTCAGTTATGGCCATCATTTTGGTTTTATTCGTTTTCAAATGGCTGCAATTGCTTCTCTAGTCTTTAACTTTTCCTAATTAGCCTTATTCTTTTCATTGGAAAAATAAATTTTAGTTCGACCAAAATGAGAAATTATTGGAATTAAAAACGTTGGCCATCATTAAAATAAAACTCTGCTGCAGTACGTGGAATTTTTGCAAACCAAACTGATTTTCAGTGAAACTTTTTTTCCCGCCTCTGTTATCTATTTTGTCTTCTTAGGGGGGGGCGGGGTCTACCTAGCCAAACCTCCGCCTCCGCAAAATTACAACAATTGGAAAATGAAATGAGTTTTACAATCCATGTACGTACGCTCGCTACACGCAGAGAAAAAAACATGGTTACTACATGGTCACGGCAATAATAATATGTTCTCCGCAATAAAAGTATATTCGTCGCAGCCATAGCATTGTTAACTGAATTTAGTTTTGACAATAGTATAATTGCTGCAATATTCATATTGTTGAAATGTAATGTTATTGCCAAATTTTAAAAATGAAAATATGGTTATAGCAACAATATAAATATAGTTGGTGCGACAGAAGTATTGTGATTTGCGTTTTATGTTAACAATGATATGATTACGGCAATCATACTGTATAATTGTAATTTTTCTTCATTTAAATATGCTTTTTAGAACAAATGTTATTGCTACGGATCTAATGCAATAATAGTACTTTTTTTTATCGAAATTAAATTTTTTACACAAGCTGCTTTGGCTTTGTTTAACTGAAATATTTTTAACAAAAACGCTTACGTTTATTTAAACTTATTTTTTCTACTTTGCAATAAATCACTCCTATTATTTTGAATTTAATGTATTTTTGAATAGTTTTCATAATTCAAATCTATGGTTGACAACTTAAACCAATTCTAATAAATAATATTGGCGATCCAATCTATGGTCGACAACTTAAACGAATTCTAATAAATTATATTGGGGATCATAGTTTAATTGTGTGTGATCATACTATGGCTGCAAGGATCATAACATGGTTGCGTGTGAATCATACTGTGGCTACTTTGAAATAAATCACTCCTATTATTTTGAATTTAATGTATCTTTGAACAGTTTTCATAATTCAAATCTATGGTCGACAACTTAAGCGAATTCTAATAAATTATATTGGGGATCATAGTTTAATTGTGTGTGATCATACTATGGTTGTAGGTATCATAACATGGTTGCATGTGAATCATACTATGGCTGTAAGGATCATACTATGGTTGTATGTGAAACATACTATGGTTGTGTGAATCCTACTATGGTTGTGGGGATCATAGTATGATTAGGCGTGAATCATACTTTTGTTGTGAGGATCATAGTATGATTGTATTTGAATCGTACTATTGTTGTGAGGATCATAATATCGTTGTACCACAACCATATACCCAACAATAGTATTATGCTCTTCGAATAATGTCACCACAACCATACTTTTTTTCTGCGTGTATTTGTTGGCACTTTTGAATATTTATGAGGAAATATTGCACGAAAAATCAATATTTCGCTTTTTCAAAAGTTCTAGTTTCCATTTAACTTTTGCACTCATGCGTATGCGATTTATGCAAACTGCGTACAAACATCGTAAATAACAGAATACAACGAACGAACGATTGTTTTTTGTTTCTTTGTCCTCCTCCCTATTTTGTGTAAGGCAGCAGGCAAATGGGCGTCTCTATGGCTTCCACAATGGAGGATAATTTTGCAGAGTGACGAGTCCTCGCTATGGACGCTGGTCCTAATTGTAGTGGAAGCTTATTGTTGTGGTCGGTTTTTGTCGAACTCTCCTTTCATTTGATTGTTCATACTCGTATGTATCGTTGCCGAACATATGAAACTGTTTGAGCCCTCATGTCATTCGCTTATGAATGCAAAATCCCTACTTGGAATACTCCAATGTTGGGATGAACATCATCTCACTAATTCATCGGAGTACATACAACGGATAAGTTAACTGGCATGTAAACCAAATGTGAGGGGCGGAGCAGAACAAATTGCTAGCATTTTTTTTACAGTATATGTGACGCGCAAAATAGAAAGGGACCTAAGGTTAAAAAACCAGTTTTGTTCAGGAGAGCCATTTAAAAGATTGGGTCCCTTTCTATTTGCGCTTAGAATCGTCGACTTCACTTTCATAAAACGCGCATATCTCTGGGAGGGAACACTTTTGGGGCATGGGATCGGTCTTATTCGATGCTCAGATGTTGTCCACATCAAAAAAAGTGGAAAGTTGATGAAAAGTTTTGTTCAGGAGAGCCTTTTTAAAGATTAGGTCCCTTTCTATTTGCGCTTAGAATCGTCGACTGCACTTTCATAAAACACGCATATCTCTGGGAGGGGACACTTTTGGGGCATGGGATCGGTCTTATTCGATGCTCAGATGTTGTCCACATCAAAAAAAAGTGAAAAGTCGATGAAAAGTTTTGTTCGGGAGAGCCATTTAAAAGATAAGGTCGCTTTCTATTTGCGCTTAGAATCGTCGACTTCACTTTCATAAAACGCGCATATCTCTGGGAGGGAACACTTTTGGGGCATGGGATCGGTCTCATTCGATGCTCAGATGTTGTCCACATTAAAAAAAAAGTGAAAATTGATTTTTTTTTACCCTTAGGTCCCTTTCTCTATGCGCTGTCACAAATGGAGAATTTTTGGGAAATAAAGATTGGTGGCTGTATCAAAGCTGAAACCGAAAAGGTCCAACTCTACCTTGTGCCAATTCATTTCGGGCGTCTCTCCATTTATCGTCGTAATCGCCGATAAAGTTTCGATTAAAGTAAAACTTTGCATGTTGTACAGGTTTGGTCCAAAAACCAACTCAATATTGCTACATGATTTCCTATAGGAAAAAGGTTCTTTACTTTAGCGCCCATACAATGATTCTTCCCGAATAAAGGTCCTAAAACTCCAAAAGCCACATTGTAATTTCCAGCTTGCTCAAGTTTATTATAATGCATTATGGGACCATAAGAAGTCTGCTATATATATTTCTGGCCTAATAATGAAAATGCGAATATTTATCATCAAAAATAGTTTTATTGTTTTTCAAAGTATTCTCCAGCATGATTTATACACTTTTGCATTCGCTCAAACCAATTGTCGAAGCACTTTTTCCACTCCGATTGAGTCACCTTCAAAACATGGTTTTTGAACGCTTCAACAAAATCTTCTGGCGACGAAAATCGTTGACCACGCAGTTTTTTCTTCATGTGCGGGAGTAAAAAGAAGTCATTGGGAGCCAAGCCAGGGCTGTACGGCGGATGACCCATTAATTCGACGTTTTGGCCGGTCAAAAAGGCGCTGGCTTGAGCCGATGTGTGAGAGCTCGCATTGTCATGGTGCACACTAATTCGTCTTCTCTTTTTGGTTTTTGAATTTCTCCGACTTCAGGCAAACAAATTGTGATGTACCACTTAGAATTGACCGTCCTACGTTGCTCAAGCGGACCGGTCGCCACATGACCAGTTTTGCCGAAGAAACAGGCGACCATTTGCTTCGAAGTGCTTCTTCCACGAACAACTTTCGTTGGATTTGGCTCGTCTTCTAAGAACCAAACGGTCGATTGCTGTTTTGTTGCGGGCTCATACGCATAGATCCATGATTCGTCACCTGTGACGATCTTATAACTGACTTTTGAAGCAACGCGATCGTATTTTTTAAAAATTTTTTTTGCCTTTTTCTAAGCGATTTTCAAATTGAGCGGGATCTAACGAGAATAAACCTTTTTTACGCCAGCTGTTCATGCAATATCGAATGTATGCTGGTGTAAGAAATAGCCAAGGATGTCTCTATCTCACGGTATATCACATGACGATTTTGCATTATCAGTTCACGCACGGCATCAATGTTCTCTGGCACAGCGGCCGTTTTTGGACGACCTTCACGACCTTCGTCTTTGAGCGAGCGTCGGCCACGATTGAATTCACTAAACCAGTTTTTCACAGTGCTATAGGATGGTTCTTCATTGCCATACAAAGATTTAAGTTCACCGATGCACTCTTGTCGTATAATCCACGTCGAAAGTTGCGAAAAATGATCGCCCGAAAATGTTTTCGAGTTAATTCCATTTTTTTTTGTCAAATTGATTTTTTCAACTCACTGTAAACAACACAAATGATGGTCTTGACGTACGACCGTGCTGGGTTCTGGGTACGTTTATGCTAAAAACTGTCAAAGTTTCCAATGGAAATGTCAGATGGCGCCAGGCAACACTTACTGTGACTTAGGCCACAATTAACGCGTGATCCATTTCGAGGTTCCCTACTTTTTTTAAAGAAAAAAACACTGAAAATTAAAACTGAATGGGGAATGTCTATAATCACTTGAAAGAACATTCTTTGGCATTTATTTTTTGAAGGTTATGTCTATCAAATGTTGGCCGCGGCTACTTCTCCGATGGTCCATCCGTTGAGTACAATTTTCGATGACTCGTTCGAGCATTTCGACTGGTAACGGGCGAATGACACGCGTGATGTTTTGCTACAAGGGCTGCATCGAAGCGGGTTTGTCTGCATAAACTTTAGACTTTTCATATCCCCACAGGAAAAAGTCTAACGGTGTGATATCACACGATCTTGGTGGCCAATCGACCGGCCCAAAACATGAAATTATCTGCTCAGCGAAGTGTTCTCTCAATAAATCTACGAGGGCGACTGCAAAACTAACTGGCCTGGCACATTTTCTGTTTTACTAGCAACTTTTTGTGTTGTTTTTTTAGTGCAATCTTTTATAAGCCATTTGTCAAAATTTCCGAAATATTTCATGATTATTTTTTTTGTAGCAGGTGATTAAAGTAAACAAGTTTTATAATTTTTGAAAAATGGATAATAAAGAGTTTCGTGCGGTAATTAAACACTTTTATATGAAAGGTTATACACCACAATTAATCAAAGATGAATTGGATTCTGTTCATGGTGATAATGCACCATCATACTCCACCGTGAAATCCTGGGTTCAACAATTTAAAATGGGCCGTTCAAGTACGGAAGATATGCAACGCTCTGGAAGACGGAAAACTGCTACTACTATTGAAAACATTAGGAAAATATTTAATGAAGTGACTAAAGATAGACGAATAAAGCTCAGAGAACTTGCTGATATTGTTAAAATACACGAAAAACAAGTTTGGAGTATTTTACATGATGAACTCCACATGAAAAAGCTATCCGCAAGATGGGTGCCGCGTTTGTTGACTGTGCCCCAAAAAATCGTCCGTTGGACCAATTCCGAGGAGCTTTTAGCGATTAATCAGCGTAATCCAATAGAGTTCTTGCGCCGATTCATAACTGTTGATGAAACACGGATCCATCACTACATCCCAGAATGAAAAGAACAGTCAAAACAATGGATAGAAGCTGGTGAAAGTGGTCCCAAGAAGGCGAAAACTGTTAAGTCAGCAGGAAAAGTAATGGCGACAGTATTTTGGGATGCAAGGGGTATAATATTTATTGATTATCTTGAGAAAGGAAAAACTATAAATAGTGAATATTATTGTGCATTATTGGATCGGTTGATTGAAGAAATCCTTCACACACTGCATTTTTAACTCAACAAAAACTTGCCGAATTACGATTTGAAATTGCTCCGCATCCACCATATAGTCCAGATTTAGCTCCTTCTGATTGTTTCTTGTTTCCAAATTTAAAAAAAATTCTAGGTGGCAAAAAATTTTCGTCCAATAGCGAGGTTATTGCTGAAACTGAGGCATATTTTAAAGGTCTTGAAAAATCTTTTTTTTCGGATGGAATTAAAAAACTTGAAAAACGTTTGATGAAGTGTATTGAGTTGGAAGGAGATTATGTTGAAAAATAAATAATAATAATTCCAAAAAACGGTTCTTTTTATGTTAGGCCAGTTACTTTTGCGGTCGCCCTCGTATTGATTGATGCGATGTATAGGAAGTGGCGCCGTCTTGTTGAAACCAAATGTCGCCGAGATCACGAGCTTCAATTTCAGGCATCAAATGGTCGGTTATCATGGCACGATAACGATCGCCATTGACGGTTACGTTCTCATCGTCAACATTTTTTGAAGAAATATGGACCGATGATTCCATGGGCCCACAAACCACACCAAACCGTTGTTTTTTCTGGATGAAGTGGCAGGTCTTGAACCTCTTCTGGTTGCTCTTCGTCCCAAATGCGGCAATTTTGCTTCTTTACATACCCATCCATTGAGTCAGAAATGGGCCTTATCGCTGAACAAAGTTTGGTCGGATCTTCTGGGAACTTTTTAAGAACCCATAGAGCGAAGCGATGTCGCTAGGGAACGTCGGGCGGCTTCGGTTCTTGCACAAGCTGTATTTTGTACGCTTTCAATTAAAGATCTCGTCGTAAAATACGCCAAGTCGTTCCTTACGTCAGTCCGAGTTGCCGCGAACGGCGCCAAATCGACTCTCCACGGTCTTGGATTATACTCTCAGCTACGGCAGCTACATTTTCTCCACTGCGTATTGGACGTTTTTTATTCGGTCGAATATTATCGAATAATGAATTCTGGGTCTCAAGATGGGTGATGGTGTTGCGAGAAGTACTTTCAGGTGGCCGATTATGTTGACCATAACTTGAACGAAGTGCACGAAACTAGGGTTTTTCCCGGGAATTTCCGTCCCGGGAATTCTCGGGATTTCTCGCTGTTGAGATTTCCCGCTTTTCCGGGATTTTTTATGCGGGATCCCGGGAAATAAAAAAAACAAAAATTGGCAACTATACGTTTAAAAACAGCTGTTTTTATTTTGGCATTTATTTGGCTTTTCCATATATGTATATATTTTGTGCAGTCATTTTTCTAATAAATTTAACGTTTAAAAATATTTTGACAAATAAATTGAAGTTTTAAGGTAATTTATTGAAATCAATATTCCCGTTTTTTTGTTTTTAATAAAAAATAAATGAAATTGTTTTAGATGGAAAACTCAATTGTATGGACGTTCTTTAAAAAGAAATCTACTGAAAATGCGGTGTGCTCTTTATGTGCAAAGATAATCTCATGTAAAGGACGAAGCACCAGCGGATTATTGCGTCATTTAAAATCTTTACACAAGACAGCCTGGGAGAAAGAAGTACGTGAACGTGAGCATCAGGAAGAACTGCCTCTTAAAATAAGAAAAACTCAGCCTACATTATATTCATTTCAAGAAAAAAAAGATTTATGTACTACTGTAGCAAAATTAGCATCTGTAGATGGGTTTTCCATTAGATCGATTACAAGAAGTTAGTACATACGTAAATCCATAGACCGTGATGGGTTGAATCTACCAAAAGCAGAATGGGGAGTGCTTGATAATATAAAAATTCCTGGAAGTAAAGGATGAGTATATAAATAAAATAAACTTAACATTAGCTGAGAGTGGTCGATTTTCGTTGACTATGGATGAATGGACAAGTCTGAAAAATAGGAGATACCTTAACATATGTTTATTAGGTGATAAACAAACATTTTTCAATTAAGGTATGGTCTATATACCCGGTAGGTGCGGAGCAGTCGAAATAAAAACCTTAATGGAAACTCGTTTAAGAGAATACAATATACAATTTGAAAACCATATAGTCTCCACCATTACAGATGGACCTAATGTGATGAAAAAGTTTGTGAAAGATAACCCAGCTGATGGGATTTTTTGTCTCAATCATGCCATACATTTGGCAGTCGTTGACGTTTTTTATAAAAAATAAATAATTTGTTCTGACAGTGAATCAGAATTGACAGATAACAGTGATGATTTTGAAAATAATTTTCAAGATTGTGTAATAAATGTAGTAGTAAATAGCAACTACAAAGAGGTATTAGATCAGACACGCCGCATTATAAAAATATTTAAAAAAAAAAGCCCCACAAAAAACACTATACTTCAAAAATACGTAGTTGAAGAGCATAAGAAAGAATTGGCTCTTGAATTAGATATTGTAACTCGTTGGAATTCGATAGTGCCAATGCTGGACAAGTTTCTGCTTTTAAAAAATTCAATAAAAAAGAGCCTTACTGATTTGGAAATGGGTGATCTATGGATTGAGGGAAATATAGTGACATTAAACAATATGCTTCAAGTTTTGAAACCCATACAGATCGCTGTTGAAAGGTTGAGCAGCCGTGACTCAAACATATTAACTGCTGATGCCATAGTTAACACTTTATGTCTAGAAATTCAATCGATTCCTTCTGTTCTAGGCGAAAAAATGTTTACTGCACTACATAGTCGTATTGATGAAAGGAGAGACAAAAAATTGTACACTTTGGTTAAATATTTAAAAGAGCCTGATTTCTTCAACAATAATCATGAAGATTGTTTGTTTTCCTATGCTTCTAAGTACTCAGTAATTGCATATGCTGAAAATCTTTTTAATCGTCTTTTTTCCAAACCTAATGAAATTGAAAGAATTGAAAGTAATGATGATGATGAAGAATGTGGTGCTGTTAAAGAGAAAACATTTGAAGAAGTTTTAAATGCAGCTATTAACAACGTAAATTTATGTACTGAATCTTACTCTAAAAATACTTATAAATGTTCCATAAAGAAAGAACTAAAATTTTTGGAAGGAAGTGGTCAAAAGACCCAAAATGTTGAATTTTTGTTTAATGCACTTCTAACTGTTCGTCCTACTTCGGTAGAAAGTGAACGGGTGTTTTCGGTAACAGGGCAATTTGTAAATAAAATTAGAAATAGGCTTTCCGACGATTCTATAAACGCTTTAAGTGTTTAAAAAAATTATTTCCTAAACCAAAAAAAAATAATTTGGTTTTTTAAATATTTTTTTTTTTAAGAACTTAATGTTTTTGTTTTCGATCTAATATCTCGAATATATTAGTATTACATATTTTTTTAATATTATTTTATGTTTGTTTTAATTGACTGAATTGTTATGTTAATGTTTACTTATACATATTTTTATCTTTTTGGTATCATATACCAAGAGTAATCCTTTTTCGTGATAGAAAAAAACCTTAATGAATTTTAAAAACTAAAAGTTAAAAATCAAAGTTCCTGTTTTTATACTCAATATAAATTAATATATTTATGTATGTATTTCTAAAATATACCTTAAAAGTAAGTTTTTTAAGCTTTTTAATAAATTTTTTTATTAATGCCAAGCCAATTTAATTTTTATTATTTCTATGGAGCGGGATCCCGGGAAATTTAAAAAAGTTTCCCGCTTTCCCGGGAAACGAAAAAGTGCGGGAAAAAAAACTCTACACGAAACACATTCCTCACAGAACGTGAATTTTCGCAATAAAGTTGAACGATTTGTAAACGTTGTTCAGACGTAAGTCTTTCCATGATGAAATGCCAAACAATACTAAACGAAAATAACATGACAGCATGACACGACTCACACGTGATCTGTCAAAAAAAAGCTATTGAAAGAAGTATCTCTACTTGGATCACCCATTCTATAAAGCAGCCCTCGTAAATGTACAAAATCAGTTCCTGTAATCACCATAGTCTGTTAGAATTATCGATAGTTGTTTTCTTCAACCGAAAGTGTCAGTTTCCTCTATTGAAAATTACTGTCTTCTCAATCAACATTTGGTTGTAACGATGGAATACATGGTAAGTAGTAACCAACATTCGGTTGGCAAAAAATTCGGTTGTGGCAACAAAACTGTTTGTGCAAGTCTTTTATATATTTTATGAAACATTGAATGAAGAACATTTGAGGTCGAAGGATATCTAGTGTTTCACGAGGGACCCAGTAGACTTTATTAACCACACCCATGACACAATTCTGTACAATTCTTTCCAATTGAGTTCAATTCAATTTGCTTTTTGTAGCGTACTTTTCATTGGCTCCGTCGAAACCGCAACGATGTTAAGTGAAACAACGTAAACGCACTTCATTCGTTTAATTAAAACTAGCTGCAAAACGAGAAGAAACAGAAGAAGAAGAAGAAGACAGTGGTGCTACCCAAGTGTTGTGTTGAGACTGGAGAAAAGGAGCTCCAGCCATTCGTTAATGGATGGAAGTGAATAAATTAATTTTAGTGGCAAACCCAAAAAGAAAATGTGCTTTTATGCAATCATGCACGAGTAAATAACAAAAAAATATTGCATAACGTTTTGCGATTTTATAACAACTCCTACAGTGGTGTCGAATAAAATAGCACACATTAAATGAAAGGACGTTTAGTTTATCTACAGAGAAATGCAGTACAAATTTGTTAAGATGTTGCGCTATTTAACTTAATAAAGTTTGCCTGCGAAAGGCTACATGGAACTCTTGCTCAAGGGTTTGGTCATATATTTTTATAATCGTTCTTGCAGCCAACAGCACTGCTCTGTAAATAAAAACACCACCTTTTATAATTGCAATGCCTGGAGTTAAGGGCAATACAGCAGTGGCCCAGAGTAGACGAGTGTACTCGGATGTCTGCTGCCATAACAACAAAAATTAACACTTGCTTCTTTGCATACACTTCCGTTTTGCGTTTGCCTTTTTTCCGTTTCCGCTTAGGTTAACAATCGTACATGGCCAAACATTGAATGCCAATATGCTGATGTTGAACGTCTGCGGAGTTAATTATGGAAAATGGAGAGTACTTTTGCAAGGTTGCACTTGGAATGATGAAGCCGAATTTTCTCCATTTCAGAAACATGTTGGGAAACCTCCATCGAAGGCGATATGAGGAACAATGAAAACTAGAATGTTTTTATGCTCTAATCATAGCATTATGTTTTGAACATCTCAATTGAATCCTGAGCAATGGACAAATAGGCATGACCGTATGTCTAATGCTTATGTAGGATTTGTCGGTAATTCCTTTGCTTTCTTTTTACATTTCATATCAAAACTCAAAATTGTAAAAATTTAAGTTGAGGCAAAAATTATTTGCTTCGACACGTAGAGCACTCAAAAGCATAGAGAGGATCATCTCTAAATTTTTTGCTAAAGAGTGAATAATACAATGAAAGAAGCACAAAAAAGGGCAGAGTGTCTACATGTGGTCCAAATGGAGCCGCATGGTTTAAACGGGCGTTTACTATTAAATAGAGAATATAAGCGTTAGGGTACTGAAGTAAAAGCAAGTTTTTGCTACTCAAATAGAAAAATTAGTTGAAAATCGACCATTACTAATCTTCCATAGTAGCATAGATTGGCCATAGATTTCTGGCCTAAGCCACACTAAGTGTTGCCTGGCGCCATCTGACATTTCCATTTGAAAGTTTGACATTTTTAGCATAAACGTACTCAGAACGTTTTGACGTACGATCATCATTTGTGTTGTTTACAGTGACTTGAAAAAATCAATTTTTCAAAAGAATGGAATTAACTCGTGAAAAATTTCGTGTGATCATTTTTCACGACTTTCGACTTGGATTATCACGACAAGAGTGCATCGATGAACTTAAATCTTTGTATGGCGATGAAGCATCATCCTATAGCACTGTGAAAAGCTCGTTTAATAAAATCAATCGTGGCCGACGCTCGCGCAAAGGACGAAGGTCGTCCAAAAACGGCCGTCATGCCAGAGAACATTGATGCCGTGCGTGAACTGATAATGCAAGATCGTCATGTGACATACCGTAAGATAAAGGCATCCTTGGGCATTTCTTCCACCAGCATACATTCGATATTGCATGAACTCCTGGCCGTAAAAAAGGTTTATTCTCGTTGGATCCCGCACAATTTAACAATCGCTCAAAACAAGGCTCGTGTCGATTGATGAAAAGAAATTTTGAAAAAATACGATCGCGGTGCTTCAAAAACCTTTATAAGATCGTCACAGGTGACGAATCATGGATCTATGCGTATAAGCCCGAAACAAAACAGCAATCGACCGTGTGGGTCTTACAAGACGAGCCAAATCCAGCGAAAGTTGTTCGTGAAAGAAGAAATTTTGAAAAAAATACGATCGCGGTGCTTCAAAAACCTTTATAAGATCGTCACAGGTGACGAATCATGGATCTATGCGTATGAGCCCGAAACAAAACAGCAATCGACCGTGTGGGTCTTACAAGACGAGCCAAATCCAACGAAAGTTGTTCGTGGAAGAAAATTTTTTGAAGAAATACGATCGCGGTGCTTCAAAAACCTTTATAAGATCGTCACAGGTGACGAATCATGGATCTATGCGTATGAGTCCGAAACAAAACAGCAATCGACCGTGTGGGTCTTACAAGACGAGCCAAATCCAACGAAAGTTGTTCGTGAAAGAAGAAATTTTGAAAAAAATACGATCGCGGTGCTTCAAAAACCTTTATAAGATCGTCACAGGTGACGAATCATGGATCTATGCGTATGAGCCCGAAACAAAACAGCAATCGACCGTGTGGGTCTTACAAGACGAGCCAAATCCAACGAAAGTTGTTCGTGGAAGAAAATTTTTTGAAGAAATACGATCGCGGTGCTTCAAAAACCTTTATAAGATCGTCACAGGTGACGAATCATGGATCTATGCGTATGAGTCCGAAACAAAACAGCAATCGGCCGCGTGGGTCTTCGGAGAAGAACCAAATCCAACTAAAGTTGTTCGTGGAAGAAGCACTACGAAGCAAATGGTCGCCTTTTTCTTCGGCAAATCTAGTCATGTGGCGACTGTTCCGCTTGAGCAACGTAGGACGGTCAATTCTGAGTGGTACACCACAATTTGTTTGCCTGAAGTCTTCGGAGAAATTCGAAAAACGAACAAGAGAAGACGAATCATTGTGCACCATGACAAAGCGAGCTCTCACACCTCGGCTCAAACCAGCGCCTTTTTGACCGGCCAAAATGTCGAATTGATGGGTCATCTGCCGTACAGCCCTGACTTGACACCCAATGACTTCTTTTTTCCCGCAAATCAAGAAAAAAATGCTTGGTCAACGATTTTCGTCGCCAGAAGATGCTGTTGAAGCGTTCAAAAACCTTGTTTTGGAGGTGTCTCAATCGGAGTGGAAAAAGTGCTTCGACAATTGGTTTGAGCGCTTGAAAAAGGGTATAAATCATGCTGGAGAATAGTTTGAAAAACAATAAAACCATTTCCAATGATAAATTATTGTGTTTTTATTGTCGGACTCGAAATATAAATAGCACCCCGCCCAAAGGGAATTTAGGCGTGAGTTTGGCGGAACTCCCCCGCGTAGAAGAACCATTATGAGGCTGGTAAAGATGTTTGCCGAATCTGGAAGCCTCGCACAAAGACCGTATCATCAAGATCCCTTTGTTCGGGTTCAAGACACCATCGCAGCTGTCGCAATGTCAATTCCATCAGCGGGAATTGCTGTTAGCAGACGTTCACTACAACGGATAATTCATGACGACAAGCAAGTTAAACCTTTACATTGGCCTATTCGAATGGATTTTTGCCAAAAAATTATTGAAATGGCCGAAGTAGAAAACAGTTTGATAAATTGCTTGTTTATGTTTAATGAGGCCCATTTTGTTCAAGAAGTTTTTTTTTATCCAGAACTGCGCCCAAGACGTATCCGATCCAACAGCATTTGGTTCCAGCTAAAGGGTGGTTTAATTTTAAGGGCCGATGTTAAATGTGCACCACACCTAATCCTCAAGTTTTTTTCTGCATTTCATTGGATATTTCTCAATTTCAGACTAACTCAATTTGAACCATGGAAAGATACGCAAGCGAGCAACGCGGAAAAGTTATTCAGGCTTATTATGAAAGTGGATGATCAATTTTCGAAGAAAATCATCTTCAGTGATGAGGCACATTTTCACCTCAGTGGATTCGTCAATAAGCAGAATTGCCGCATTTGGGCGAGTGATAATTCAAGAGTGATTGTCGAAAAAACAATGCACCCACAAAGAGTCACTGTTTGGTGCAGTTTGTGGGCTGGCGGCATCATTGGCCGTATTTTTTCCAAAATGAGGCCGGTCAGGCAGTTACTGTGAATGATGTTCGCTATCGTGGGATGATAACGACCTTATATGGCCCGAATTGGAAGATATGGATGTGGACGATATGTGGTTTCAACTGGGCGATGCCACTTGGCATGCAGCAGCTAACGAAACAATGGCTCTTTTGAGCGATAAATCAATATCGGCCCTTAAAACTTAACCACCCTTTAGATAGATCCTGCAGATTTAGCCAAGCCAGAGCTGCAACGGAAATTCCCAAAACAAATGAATATCCAGAAATTCCACTTTCCACTGGCTTACCCGACATGGCGTTATGTTAAGCAAGAGGTGTAGTACACAACGAATCCAAGGAATTTAACTGCTATGAAGCATTCCATTAAAACTGTAATTGTAGCGATCCCAACTTTAACCCGTCAGCCCGCAATGAACAAGTTTCTAATATTGGATGAGCATGCAGGTCATTCACTGTCTATCATCTTTGAACACAATTAGTCATATGTGACAGCGCATAGAGAAAGGGACCTAAGGGGAAAAATAAATCAATTTTCATTTTTTTCTTGTTTTGATGTGGATAACATCTGAGCATCGAATGAGACCGATTCCATGCCCAAAAAGTGTTCCCTCCCAGAGATATGCGCGTTTTATGAAAGTGAAGTCGACGATTCTAAGCGCAAATAGAAAGGGACCTAATCTTTAAAATGGCTCTGCTGAACAAAACTGGTTTTTAACCTTAGGTCCCTTTCTAGTTTGCGCGTCACATATTCCTAATGCATGACTATTGCTTGAATTTTGTTTTTGCAATAGGTTTAATTCATTTTTGTAGGTGGATACGATAATACGATAATTGTAAAAAAGTGTTTTACCTTCGTTGTGATCGCACAAGTACAAATGACTCTGAACGTTCTGGACGGCCGAAAATGTCGAAAAAATCCACGATATGGTATCGGCCGATCGAAGAGTAAAGGTGCGTGAGATTGTTGATGCCATACGCATTTCATGTGGCAGTGTGGGTTCGATTTTACATGATCAGTTGGGTTTAAGAAAGCTGTCTGCAAGCTTGGTGCCGCGTTTGCTCTCAACTGACCATAAACGTAATCTGGACAACTTCAAAGGATTGTTTGGAGCAGTATAACTAACTGGATGAAACATGGATCCATTACAAGTGTCCGGAGACCAATCCGCAGTCTAAACAATAAGTTTCTCCTGCGAAGGAGGCCAAGGTGACTTTGTCGCCCAATAAGGTGATGGCATTGAGCTCAAGCACCCCGCGCGAGCTTTAATTATCTGATATTAGAGTGGTACATTAGGGTAGTAGCAACTGAGATATGATGGGTAAGTACCAGAAGGGGGTGCTTGAGCTCAATGACTTCAAAGACAAAAAAATCGGCCTCGTCGAGACAAAAACATCGATGTATCACACTTTAAAATCCGTTTATAAATGCAGAAGTTATATAGAAAAATGTAAAAGCGCGACCCCTACGTTCGGCATAAAAAAATAAAAAATTTTTTTTTGAAACTACCTTTCAATAATACTTCATATTCGAAGGTGTACGGCGAACTTTGTTTTTGAGGTACGCCCTAGTGCACACGTGTGCTGTCTCAATGGAAAAATTGCATGAATTGGGTTACGAATAGTTATCGTTATCCGCCATTTTCTTCGGATTTAGAGCCCAATGAATATTTTCTATTACCAAACCTAAAGAAATGGCTCGGTGGAAAGATATTCACTGCCATATTGATGAAACAAATACCTATTTTATGGACCTCGAAAGTCATTTTTTTTTGGAAGGGATACAAAAATTGTAGAAACGTTGCACTAAGAGTATTGAGTTTAACGGAGATTACTTATATGTAACAGCGCATAGAGAAAGGGACCTAAGGGTAAAAAATCAATTTTCATATTTTTTGTCTTTTATTGATGTGGACATCATCTGAGCATCGAATGAGACCGATCCCATGCCCCAAAAGTGTTCCCTCCCAGAGATATGCGCGTTTTATGAAAGTGAAGTCGACGATTCTAAGCGCAAATAGAAAGGGACCTCATCTTTAAAATGGCTCTCCAGAACAAAACTGGTTTTTAACCTTAGGTCCTCTTCAATTTTGCACGTCACATATACAATTAAATTGAATTTTCTATAGTACAATAAAAAAATAAGATAAATGCACTGGTCATTTGATTTTTTTTATTGTATCACAATTAGTGCGCCACCCTGTATATTAGCCCAGATTATAATTATTTATCGCTTCTCGTCATTGCAAAATCTTTGTTCAACAATGAGCACAACACAAAATGCTCCGTTGTTTGTGCCGTTTCAGCCTATCAGTCGAAACTTCAAAAATACTCTTAACTAAGATTCGCAGCAAATTTCGCAGTTATTTATGGTTTCACTACTTTTTCACTTTTACCAGTTAGTTCCATTTACTCAAAACTGTTGTACACCAATCTTCATTCGATTGTACTGATTAAAAACTGGATAGTTACTGCAACCTCAAACATTTGGCTGGTAAAAAAATCAGTTGTGGCAACGAATGTGCTCTCTGCCTAGAAATAACTTTCTTTAAATGACAAGGTGACCCTTAAAAGTAGACAACATTTCTCGATTTGATTACAAAATTATATTATTTGAATGAATTTTAGCAAATTCTCCCTTAGGTGTTAAATGTAATTTAGTTAAAATCAGGATTACTGTGTACAGAAAATTCGGTTTCAAGTACCAATATTTGGTTATACCAACATAACACCGTAACACAACAATTCGGTTGGCAAAAAAACGATTGTGACAACGAATCTGTTCTCTGTATGCATGAACTATTAATAATAGGTTTGTTCCCCAATATTATTTGTTATCTCCAGCAATTCCTCCTGGCACGTGTGCAGCAGAAATGAAAGTAAGCCAGGAGCTTACTTTATCTTGGCAGCCAACGTCCTGGCCACGTTAAACTTGCAAGCACTTGTTCTTATTCAACAAAATTAATGTTAGGCTCATTTAATGTCCACTAGGACCAGAGCGAAAACATCTCATGTGCGGGCTGTCTGTCAGTCTGTCTGCCTGCAGCTTAGGTGGGTGAGTGACAAATATCAAATAAAATTTCACGCTCAATTAAATAAAGTGAATTATGGCTATTTTGGGTTTTTTTTTTATTTGGTTCTAAGACCAACAGAATTGTAGGGCAAAACAAAATTCACGCGGACAACAGAGGAGACAAGACATTTTACTGGATTATTGCATATTTTTGTGGATGAGCGGACATGAAATGTACTTCAATTTGAGGGCTTAGTCTAATGTGGAGTAACGACGCCTAAATGGGCATAATTTATAGAGGGGCCGAAAAGGGAGGGGGCATGGTAAGGACAAGGTAATACAAGTCTTTTGAAATTTCGATGGCAAATTTTGGGGGAAATTAGCAAAAGGAAACAAAATATAAAGCTCCAATAACATTAATTTTCGGCCTCAAACTGAAGCTTAGGGTACATAAACTAAATCCGGAGTTGTTAAGTTTTCTTTTTGTACAACGGCTTCCTACATTGAATAATGAATGAATGAGTCATGTGGTAAGCATATCTTAAGTGGACAATCATTTGTCACATACCGCATATTCAAAAACATTTCCAGTTTTTATTTTTCTTATATTTTATTTAATAACATAATATAGCTTTTTATAGCTATTGCTTTTTTTTATTTATGCAATTTTGCTTTTCGTATAAGATAGCTTCTCTTCGGGTTCTAGGTATGTTCATTTGTCTATGTTCCACAAAGTTTAACTCATATACAGGCTGAGGCAAAAGTCGCGAAGGGATTTGAAAAATTAATAACTTTTCTAAAGTAATTTTTTCCGGTTTTTTCTTTTGAGGACTTGTAAAATAAATCTGGGAGATTAATCGTGGAAAGTAAAAAGGTTATCCAACGAGCCAAAATCATAGAATTTTATTCTGAACAGCATCGATAAGTAATTCAAACTCAACGAGCCTATCGTCTTCTTTTTAAAATGCGGAATCACCCTCCGAAGAAATGATACGACGCTTAGTGACGCGATTTCGAGAACAAGGCTCAGTGAGGGATCTTCCACGAAGCGGAAGATAGGTAGGAAATATTCAACGCGTTCAGGAGAGTATTGAGGAGAACCTTGAAACATCAACTCGAAGGCACTTTGCTCAGCTGCAAATGTCTGACAGATCTTTAAGCAGAATATTAAGGAAAAATTTACATATTTGTCCATACAAGGTGCAGTGCAACACTTAAAGCCAGGAGATCCCCAAGAACGAATAAAAACGCACACACGTTGTTGTAAAAGAAATCTATTGATGGCTCTCGAAGCGGAGTCTCTTTAGAGCTGGCAAGAGTGAGTTGTATTTTCGTGGGCAATTGTGTGAAGAAAACTTCAAAAGTAAGGTAGTTCTCATTCGTTTGTGGAGAGCCTGGCCTTATGGAGTTCGGTTTCACTTTCAACAATTGCAGCAAGGCTTTCTGAAGAGGGTTGTCACGGACCCGAAATCATGATAAAAGTAGTGTGCAGCCACGAAAATCAATGTCACTTTGCCATTTTGTTAAAAACTTGTCTTCTATTTAAATATAAAAGCAAGAGGTCTTGAGCCGGTTTAATCGCTGTTCCATTTAAAATAATATGATTTACGATTCGTGACTTTTGTCGCACCCTGTATGTGTGCACATCACACAAACTTTCCACACGTTGACAAAGTTTTCAGTCAATATTTGTTACCAGTCAAGCATGTGCACTAGAGTGGTCCGAATTGTAAGGATAACAATTTGACGCTACTGTGCCACAGATTTTTCGATAGATTTTCGCATGGTGAAAAAAAGGTCCATAACGACATATCAAAAAAAAATTCAGGGCGCCCAAATTTTTCACAACTTTTATTTTTAAATTTTTTAGTTGGTAATAAAAAATATTTTTTTTAAATATTACCCTTCCAAAGTGAAATATATATACAAATGCCTTTCCAAGGTTACATAAAATACACGCAAATATACGCAAAGAATGCAAGTATAGGATGGGCCATTAAACAACCCCATATACGGTAATTTTGCTCATCGACGTAGCCACTGAGGTGAAAATGAGCTTCACCTGATCTGGTAGTCAAATGGGTGATATTGTGTTCCATTATTAAATGACAAAGTTCAAGATTTCCAATAAAACCAGATATTTTTGAAAAAGTATCAGTTCTTTTTTTACAGCCGATTTAAAATTTTAAATCGCCCACCCTGTACATCGAGCTGTTCGTACATATTTTTCTTATAGAACCGCCATCTATGGGGCAGACTTACGGTGGGGTCATCTGAAATCTCAGAGTTGAAACTATAAAACACTTCTCGTGCAGACATTATGCTGGAACTGAGAGAGTGCGGAGCTCAAGCTGTAGATACCCAGTAAACCAAATTTGCCGACAATGTCTGATATCAGACAATTCTGAACAATATCTGAACTCTATCGAGAATTCTTACCGAAATCGTTACGAATTCTGTTCGGTTTGTCTGAGGGGGTTTTTTTTAGAAAAGTAGTTCAGAATTCGTTGCAACCCCCTCATATGTTTTTCCTTACAAACTCGGTAAGAATTCTGATCCGAAATCGGAACATTTTGCCGATTGTCGTACGGAATTCTAACCGATTTCTGAACGTTTGGTTTGCTGGGTTGCCACATAAAATACAATATAACATGATTCGATTCTCTATGATTCTGTCAGTCGTGGTTCTATTCTCACGCGCTAATATGTTACATTGTACTGTATGTGCCAATGTATATTTGAATGTATTGTATGCCAGGTTATATTTACAAAAAAAAATATTTTTTTATTACCACTGGAAAAAATCTTTAAAATAAAAGTTCAGAAAAATTCAAAAAATTAAAATTTGGGCGCCTCAACAATTATTTTTTTGATACGTCGTAGTGGAACTTTTTTCCCCCAAGACAAAAGCTAACGAGAAATCGATGGCGCCATATCGACCCACCCTAATGTGCAAGTACTTACGCAAGAAGAAGTGTTTTCATTTTTTTAAAATAAATATTGAATTATAATGGATATGTTGGGAACAAAAGTTTTAAAGGCATTAACCATTTGGTAATGAAAAAACACGTTTAGCTGATGAAGCTGGTTGCCACACAGTCGCAAAGGGTTTCCCCATAAACAAAACGCAATAAAAATTTACTGTCGGAATGTCGACAAGTTGCATCAACTGTAAAAAGTACGTTTTAGAATAATCTCTGGGAGAAATGTGCCTCTTGGGTGGAAGCCTCGAAAGGGGTGTGGCCATATTTTAATTTTAGCATCGCATAGTGGGATGAGATTAAAGCAAATCGAATTAATGCAGCCGATTCTTCACTAACAGTCGGATTTTGATAGCATTTTATAGAAGAGGGGTTTTCGAGCTAAAGTTTTGAATTTAGCAGGGGCGCAGCTACAGGACCCATACGCATGTAACTTTTGTATTTGTGAACCAATTTGAATGATTTTTTCCTATAGAGTGTAGTCGAGACCTACAAAAAAGTCTTACACCTATGTATTATCGTGTGTAGTTGCTGAGATTATTCAATCCGATTCACAAATACAAAAGTTACATGCGTTTTAAAATTGTATAAACTCGAGGTGCTCAACTTGGGGGGTCATGTAGCTATGTCCCCGCATACTTGGGGGGCCCAAGCTCAAAACCTAAGCTCGAAAGCACCTCTTCTATAAAAGTGTGAAATTTCATCCAAATCCGACAGTTAGTTTAGAAACGGCTGAATTGTTTCTATTTATTTTGAAATCTCATCCCACTGTGCGTCGTTAAATTAATCTGTCGATATTTCGAACTTATTTTCAAAACAATTGTATGTATACTCTCTGGGAGAAATGTGCCTTTTGGTAGATGGCCACGCTACCAAAAAGGGGGCGTGGCTATATTTTAATTTAAACGTCGTTGAGTTAATATGTCAACAATGTTCCTAGCCACTCAGTTTGAAAACAAATGTAGGTATAATCCCTGGCAGAAATGTGCCATTTGGGTGGGAGGCCACGCCCCTTTTACCATAACGTTTTCCCATAAGGATAACTAAATATTAAAACCAAACGGGCAAGAAATTTGCAGTCGATGAGTCGACAAGTAACCTCAACTAACTAATCTGAGGTAGAAATGTGCCATTTGGGTGGGTGGCCACAAAAAGGGGCGTGACTATATTTGAAATTTTGCGTCGCTGAGTTAATCTGTTAATAATATTCCTGACCACTCATTTTTAAAACGATTGTTTGAATAATCTCTGGGATGTATGTGCCATTTGGGTGGGTGGGGCTACGGCCGCCAAAAGCAAAATTAAATTGTTAAAATATAAGTAGCTAGTTTTATGTTGTTACCCAGTAACAGTATGGTTGCCTGTTATATTAGCTCTGTCTAGAGCCCAGGCGCTCTAGCAGGTTAACCGCGACCGTCCGGCAAACTGCTCTTATACGAGGGCGGTTCGGAAAGTTCTTAGCCTATCAATGAAAAAGAATAGCTAGTTTTTCAAAAATAATTTTATTTTTCAATATACAGCCCGATTCTGAATAACAATTCCCTGTTCCCCTATTCTAAATAAAATCTCCCGGGGAATTTTTTCACTTTTCCCTCTTCCCTTATTCTAAACGAACTTCGAAAAAGGGAATCTCTTCCCCGGGAAAAAAAGTAGGTATTACGAATGTCAATTAAAGGGAGAATGTGATGAAAATTTTTGGGAATAATTCCGCCAAAAAAATGCAAGGGAGTTGCGCCAAAAATGTAAGTATTTAAAATTTTTCATGAAAAATTAAGAAAATAACACATTTATTTTTTCAGGTCAAAAACAACAAACAAAAAGCAGTGAGACATTCTGCTAACCTCAATGCAATTGCATGCAGACATTGCTCGAGGTTGGTTTAAGGGGAGTAACGAGGAGATAAACCAGGTATGGCGCAATTTGGAGGCGGAATTAAATGCAGCCGGGCCACCATTAAAAAGTGTTGCCGAGTGGAAGAAGGTATGTACAACAAAATTTGATTTGTACAATGCACAAATGACGAAAATGCGAAACCTTTTTCAGGTATGGGCCGATCAAAAGAAATATGTACGGCACAAAACCTAAAATACTCCAGAGGAACTGGTGGAGGCCCCAATATGGAGCAGACGTTTTCTGCAAACGAAGAGGCCATATATGATATAATTGGCATGAAGGAGTCAGTGGAAGATGTGGCCAACACGTTTGGGTAAGGCTCTTCAACTTCCACAAAACAAAAACAGAACACAGATAGCCTTCCACCTGCATTTCTGAAGTTACTAGAACCAAGCGATGAGGAGGCTGAAAGTATTGCGGTGCAGAGTGACACAGCACAAGACACGCCCCAAAAGCCACCGGCGAAAAAAATTAAAATAAGTGTCCAACATTTGACTGCACAGGTCTCCGCTCGCGATGTTCTATCAGATGAGATAGCCGTCCAAAAAAATATGCTGGAAGCAATGATGGAGCAGCATCAAATTACAAAAAAAAGTGTATCGCTCTATTGACCGCCTCTACGATGGCAAGAAGGAAGAGCTTAAAGAGCAAAAAAGGCACAATTTGGCATAATTTTTCTCCGGCTGCTGCACTTCAGCGTTTTTTGCAATTGTTGCAAATTGTTAGCCAAACAAAACAGCTGATGCAAAACAGTTGACGCAAAACAGCTGACTTCGAATAATCGAAATTCTCTCTCCCTTATTTCCATTCTCCCCGTTTGTTTAGAATAGGAGGATTTTATTCCCGGGAAAAATAAATTCCCCGGGAATTATCTCCCGGGGAGTATTCAGGATTGGGCTGATAATCTCCTGAAACTTCAATACACTTAGTCCAACGCTTATCTTGCAATTCTATCCCTTGATTAAAATAGTTTTCCTCAAGGTCTTTAAAATAATGGCTTACAACTGTAATTGCATCTTCATTTGAGGTAAAACGCTTGCCAGCAAGGATTTTTTTAGATTCGGAATAGGTAAAAGTCACTGGGAGCTAAATCAGGAGAATAAGGTGGGTGGTCAAGCAATTCGTACTTTAATTCGTTGTTTTTAGCCATTGTTAAAACACTCTTGTGCGTTGTCTTGATGAAAAATTATTTTTTTGTGTTGTAAGCCAGGACGTTTTTCTCGAATTTGTACATTTAATTGATCTAAAAGGTTGCAATAGTACTCTGACTGTATTGTTTTACCCTTTTGCAGATAGTCAATCAATAAAATACCGTTGAAAAAACCGTTGCCATAACCTTACCAGCCGATTGAATTGTTTTTGCCTTCTTTGGGGCACTTCCTCCAGCTTCAGTCCATTGTTTGGATTGTTCTTTTGTCTCTGGAGTATAGTGGTGGATTCATGTCTCATCAACAGTTATGAAACAAGGCTTAAAATCCATTTTATTTCGCTGAAAACGATCCAAACAAGCTTGAGAAATGTTCATTCTTATGGGTTTTTGGTCGACTCCGGCACCCATCTTGCAGACAGTTTTTTTTATCTGTAGTTCTTCATGCAAAATTAAATGGACTCGATCATTTGAGATGCCCATGATATTAGCTATTTCACGCACTTTTATTCGTCGATCATTTAATACCATATCATGCACTTTGGCTACAATTTCTGTTGTTGTTGCTGTTTTTGGACGTCCACTACGTGGTTCATCTTCAATGCTTGTACGACCACGTTTAAATTCAGCAACCCAATTTTTTACTGTTGCATAGAGGAGCACTTTCACCTAACACATTCACCATATCATAATGAATTTCTTGTCCCGATAAACCTATTTTATGTAAATATTTAATGACACCACGCATTTCTAATTTTTCCATTGTAAAAAAATCGCGGATGCGTCTTTTGTGAACACCTGCTTCTATATGAAGGAGTTGCCAGATCGAAACAAAATTTAACATGTGTTCATAGCAGAGATGGAAGTTTCCAAAACACTTAACTTTTTTCTGTTTATACCGCGCTTTTTGTGCTAGGCTAAGAAGTTTCCGAACCGCCCGTATACTTTATATTTATTTCTGGCCTAGGCAACACTAAGTGTCCTCTGACATTGCCATTGGAAACTTCGACATTTTGTAGTATACACGTGTTCGAAACGTTTGACGTACGACCATCATTTGTGTTGTTTACAGCGACTTGGAAAAATCAATTTGGCAAAAAAAATGAAATTAACTCGTGAACATTTTCGTGCGATCATTTTTCACAACTTTCGACGTGGATTATCACGACATGAGTGCATCGATGAACTTAAATCTTTGTATGGCGATGAAGCACCATCCTATAGCACTGTGAAAAACTGGTTTAATGAAATAAATCGTGGCCGACGCTCGCTCAAAGTCGAAGGTCGTGAAGGTCGTCCAAATACGGCCGTTGTGCCAGAGCACATTGATGACATGCGTGAACTGATAATGCAAGATCGTCATGTGACATACCGTGAGATAGAGGCATCCTTGGGCATTTCTTCCACCAGCCTACATTCGATGTTGCATGAACACCTGGCCGTACAATAGGTTTGTCCTCGTTGGATCCCGCACAATTTGACAATCGCTCAAAAAAAGACTCGTGGCGATTAGTGCAAAGAAATTTTGAAAAAATACAGTCGCGATGCTTCAAAAGACGTTCATAAGATCGTCACAGGTGACGAATCATGGATCTATGCGTATGAACCCGAAACAAAACAGCAATCGACCGTGTGGTTCTTCGAAGAGGAGCCAAATCCAACGAAAGTTGTTTGTGGAAGAAGTACTTCGAAGCAACTGGTCGCCTGTTAATTCGGAAAAACTGGTCATGTAGTGACTGTTCCGCTCCAGCAATGGTAAGACGGTCAATTCTGAGTGGTACACCACAATTTGTTTGCCTAAAGTCTGCGGAGAATTTCGAAAAACGAACAAGAGAGGATGAATCATTGTGCACCATGACAATGCGAGCTCTGACACATCGGCTCAAACCAGCTCCTTTTTGACTGGCCAAAACGTCGAATTGATGGGTCATCCGCCGTACAGCCCAGACTTGGCACCCAAAGACTTCTTTTTATTCCCGCACATCTAGAAAAAATTCGTGGTCAACGATTTTAGTCACCAGAAGATGCTGTTGAAGCTTTTAAAAACCATGTTGTGGAGGTGTCTCAATCGGAGTAGAAAAAGTTCTTCGACAATTGGTTTGAGCGCAAGAAAAGTGTATAAATCATGCTGGAGAATACTTTGAAAGACAATAAAACCATTTTTGATGATAAATATTCGCATAGTCATTATTCGGCCAGAAATATATACATATAGCAGCCCTCGTAAAACAGGTTAGTGTTAAACCATGCGGATTCTGTGCGTTGGTCTTGTTGACTTAGCCTTGAGACAAGACTTCAGCGGCTTCTACAAAAATAATTCTAAGATATACTTATATTCTCGAGATCAATCAACTTTTGCTATCGCACAGGCCAGGCACCAGAAAAATGGATATCTACTCGTAAAATTATGTAGCTTTATTCTGTGAGAACTCTATACAGCAATCTTTTACGTTAAACACGCAGTAAAAGATCTCTGAATTATATCTGCCACCCCGATGTTCTCTAAAACGTCCTCACTAACCATATTTGGTTACATTTTAATTTATCTTTTAGGTGGTTTCCACTCACAACTCATCATTCTGGACACATGCCACTGCCACCCTGCTGATGATGACTGCCGTCACCATTCAGACAGATTTTGCTTAGCTAAAATGTACTTGCCTAAGGACTGTTCCAGAACCTGCAGTACAAAAAATGCAAAATGAAGATAAAGAATTTTAAAGATTGACAATACGGAGGGTTCATTAATAAACACACAAAGAAAAAATTCCTTGCCACACACGAATGAATTAGGTTACATGCACCTTGAGTATGCCATCAGCACAATCGAATGTTAGTTGGTGCTCTGTAACTAGCAGTTATTAAAATTGTAGTATTGGTGCAACATGCCAAATAACCGAAACTTTAAAAGAGAATTTTTGGATCTAAAAATCACGTTTGCTTACACAATAGAAGTACTTGAAGTACTCGTAGAGAGGGTCAAGACGAAGGGAAACGTGGAAAAGGTTATGGATGAATTTTACTGGAAAATTGGCTTCAAGTCACTAAAAAGCTAATTATTTTAGTTTTAAAAAAGTTACATTAAAGAACCCCTTTTCTGAATGGTCATCACTTATAATTGGCTACAACAACAAGTTGCTTGCAAAACTATAGGATGTCACAACTACCAGTTGTGCCAACTAAAATTCTTTTTTCGCGTTTCATTGGAAATCGGACGAGTGGTTCTCGAGTTATGTCAAACAAAAGAGCCTAAAACGTGACAAATTCCCCTATACGATACTTACTAACTTCAAATCGATATATCTCGATTCCTAGATGAGACCCAGCGAAACGCTGGAACACGTATGACTTTTTTTTTACCAATATAACTTTCCCCGGTGGTTTCATTCCAAACCGATCACTGACCCTTACCATTTGTCGCAGAGTGTTATTAAATAAAAAAGTTTAACCTTTCCAATAAAATTAGAAATTTCAAAAAAAAAACTTGTAAAATGAAACAGTGTTCTTTACATAAATGTTCTGTTAAGTAGATTTCTTCTGACTCAATTTGGAGAAGAGTTGTAAGGTCTTTTCCTGGTGAGTATTTATCACTCCGAGTCTCCTACTGATGGGGGAAAACTCGTTGGTTTTTAAATTTTACCACAGGCGGTAAAATAGATTTCTTTAGCTCTGGCGCTAAAGATGCATTTGGTAGGGGAAAACTCTTTGTTTTTAAAGGCTCGAATGGACCAAAAATGAGTGAAACACACGTCATTCCATGTTGAGTATTTGTAAGATACTAAATTTTATTTATACAAAAAGTGATTATATCAAATGTTGAAAATATTTCAAGTCATCTAGTAAAACCTCCTGCAGAGATTACAAATCAAAGCGGAGGCCAAATATTCAATACAAAATACAATTTTTAATAACATAAGTATGTACATCCTTTAGGCTGGTATCCATCCTAACTACTCGAAAAGTGACACATTTCTTGTGTGCGCGGGTTGCACTAGCCACTATCACCATGTGGAAAAGTACGATCATGAGCGAGCGTACAAATATTATCTAATGTATACGCTAACAATTTTATGGGCTGCACTTAAGAATGCAACAATACCCAACACACAATTTAAAACATGTTCAACTTTGAACAAAACTATCAGTAATTTTTTTACAGCCGATTCAAATTAAAAGTGTTAAATCGCCCTTTAAATAACAAAGTGTTATTTGAATTTCAGTTTTAAATGAACAATGTTATAATGATTTGAAGCTTCAATTAAAGATTCGAAAGTCCAATTAAAACAAAATATAGGCAAAGCAAGATAAAAATTATATTGTGCAATTTCGAGACACATAGATATATTTTTTTGGGTCCGCTAAGCTATCGAAGGAAGATGTTTTTAGTGTTCATTCCGACGATATGAGCTTCAGAGAAACCTTTAAATTTCGCCGTTCTACCTTTTTATAGAAATTTGATTTTATATTTGATTTTAAAAATTAAATTGTTTCCAAAATGCACCTGTTTTTGGTTCTTAATACGAAATAATTTTGCCGCTAACAATTGTTAGTTGCAATGAACAGTTCTATACGAATCTCTTAGTTGGAACAGAGATTTTGAACTTAATTCAATTTATGTGACCAAATGGTTAGTTGTCGGTACCATAACACAGTCTTATCAATCATCTTATGTAACTTTTAACCAAATTTTCATCATGATTATAAGCATTAGGTGATTGGAACTGAAAGTATTTTCGTCCAACAGAAATTCTGCCGTTCGGACTGAATTCCGACTGACATTCTCTCTATATGTGGTCGGTCTTGACTTTAGCCGTTTTCTCGCTTCGCGTTCCAATACAATAAACCCAATTTAAAAGCCCGAGTCTTTAGGGAACCGACCGTGTAATCTATTTTTAGCTCGCTATTTTAAACATTTTTCATTTTAGTTTTCTTTGTCCAATTTAAGCCCCGATTAATTCTGGGACAGTCTTTAGGTGACCAACCAGCCGACCTCGAATGCATTTCTGTTTCGTCATTGAAAACATTTGTCATTTTAGAGTTTTTGGTCCAATTTAAAAGCCCACATTTATTCTGGGACAGCCTTTAGTTGACCGACCGAGCGACCGTGCGTGCATGCATTTCATGCTCGTCATTGAAAACATTTTTCATTTTGGTTTTTGTTGTCCAATTTAAGCCCCCATTTATTCTGGGACAGTCTTTAGGTGACCAACCGACCCACCTTGAATGCATCTTTTGCTCGTCATTGAAAACATTTTTAATTTTAGTTTTTGTTGTTGTCCTATTTAAGCCCCCATTTATTCTGGGACAGCCTTTAGCTGACCGACCGAGCGACCGTGCATGCATTTCATGCTCGTCATTGAAAACATTTTTCATTTTGGTTTTTATGTCCAATTAAAGCTCCATTAGGGAGTTCTGAGAATGTATTGTGCTTTGTGTTTTTTAATTTCTTTGTGGTGTTCCATATTTACTCTTCAGTTTCGGTGAGGTTCTCCTACTGTGGGGCGCATTTCACAGCTCAGAAATTTCTCATTTTAAAAAATTTAATTAATTTTCATTATATCGGTTTTTCACATATCATTTTTGGCTACAGGCAACTTCCGGAGGACTTTTTGCATTGTTAAAAGGGGTTTACGAAAAGTATAACAACACAAAATGGATATTTCAAAGTGAGTTGGGGAAAATTTAGTTTCGCATTTGGTAAAATAAGTAAAAGTGAGATGAGAGGTATGCAATTTAATTAGGCAATGGATAATAGAAGCAGCTGCGATAAATGAGCTGGGGAATGAAGCACTGTCAAGGGTTAATATATAAAATATCAAAACAATTGCCACTCCCCTCGGAATAGCTTATACATATGTGACAGCGCATAGAGAAAGGGACCTAAGGGTAAAAAAACATCAATTTGCATTTTTTCTTTTCTTTTTTTGATGTGGACGACATCTGAGCATCGAATGAGACCGATCCCATGCCCCAAAGGTGTTACCTCCTAGAGATATGCGCGTTTTATGAAAGTGAAGTCGACGATTTTAAGCGCAACTAGAAAGGGACCTAATCTTTAAAATGGCTCTCTTGAACAAAACTGGTTTTTAACCTTAGGTCTCTTTCTATTTTTTGCGTCACATATATGCATGATTACTCGTAGGACTTATGATACCTCAATATTTTCCTTTCTTCCCACTACCATATAAGAGTGGCTACTCCAACTTTAGAAAATTGAGCACGAAAAAATTTAACTGGTAGGGTCCAAGAGGTCTTGCCCACTCCAATTTTAAAAAATTAGGACAAAAACATCAAATAAACAGAGCCACTTAATCTGCTAACTCATTTTATAATTAAATTAAACCACCTCAACGCACAGGCGTACAGAGGTAGGGTTTAGTCATTTTGCAATGGACAGGCCTTATCTAAGCACTTGGGTCTTTAAAGCTCAGGATTTCTGTCATCGGTCGTGTGCTACTTCAAAAGCGAAGGTTGGAGTGGATGTAACAAATCGTAATCTTATGTTTACGAACAATGGCTTAAATGGCGACTCTTATAGATCCCCCATACACGCTACCAGCATGCTGGTGCAATCAAGTTACTGTGCCAGCCGATTGACCGTGTATGTGCTAGTGCTGTAATTACACCACCTGCTGGTCCACTATCATAATTTGAATATTGTGCCAGCAAGCTGGCGTCGCACTGTGGGCCAAATGTTGAATCTGGTGCGCAATTGGTCCAAAAATGTAGTGTTAGCAACAAAGATTTAATATCGCAATTATGCTTGCCATATTCCTACCTTGCTTAACGCTAATAATTTTTTTTTGTTTATTGCAAAAACAACAGCGTAGTAGGCGTTTAAATATGAGTAATTAGTTTTTACAGAAAATTTCTTCAAATTCAGTATAGACGTGTTGATTGTTTGAAGTGTTTTTATTGTGATTGCAGAAAGTTTGTGATTAAAATTATTTATTGTATTTTAACTTCAAGGTATGTATTAATAACTATTTACATTTCAAGCATATTTGTGTTGTTTTTCGCTAAAAAAAAAACGTTGATTGAAAAAGTGTCTATAGTGAAATTTTTTTCAAGAAAACTTGAATTTTGATAAAGAATTTAGCTACTAATACCGCTGACTTCTATAGGTATTCCATATGCATTAGAAAGAATAGCTATTAGGCTTCAAAATAATATAAAAAAGTGGCTGCCTGTTTTTGCCTTTTCTTTTATTTTCAGTCGAAATGTCAATTTTGAGACGAGAATTGTTTAATATTTGGATAAACGCCCAAGACATTAAAAATAAATCGGGTACCGTTATTGAATATGTAATGAGTAAAATTGGATCCACAGAAGAAGACAACAATGAAAAATACAAAAAAGCAAAGCAAAATGTACACTAATTTGTTTATAAACTTCGCAAGAAATGGAAAAATGCGAAAAGGACAAGAATACAATTTGAAGCTAAATATCAAAAGTGGCTAAACGGAGCCTTAGTTTTTGAGATTGCTGAAACGGGTTCTGAAGTTGCAGGTCCCTCTGCCTCTGTTAATTATGGACCAACCAAAGATTTTGCTGAAAAAAGTAAGAGGACCCAACTTTTAAATGTTTCTTCGCTTGTAAAAGCTAAGTCGTGTGATGAATTGGTGTTAGCAACAAAAGTCAGTTTATATAAATCTGGAAAAAGAGATGCTGCGAAAATGTTAAAAGAATTAAATGCAACTAAAATTAAAAAAGCAATGTTCTGCCCACCCAATATGCCTATTCCGTATGCTCCTGAAGAGGCCTTGGCTCTATTTATAGACGGAGACTATAGCAAACACTCATATCAGTTAATGCAAGCAGGTGCAAAGAACCGAAACGCAAACATTTATCCAACGTACCATGTTGTAAAATCTGCGAAAGAAAAGTGCTATCCCAGTAATATGACCTTTTCGGATGTTTCAGCACAGGTTTCTTTGCAATGTTTAGTCGATAAGACAGTTGAAAGGTTAGGAGAACTTCAAATTGACTTACTGGAACAAACTAAACCAAATGAAATGTATATGACATACAAATGGGGATGTGATGGAAGTAGTGGTCATTCAAACTATAAGCAAAAGTTTACTGATACTAAGGCTGACAATTCCGACCAACATCTTTTTGCAGTATGTCTCTTAAATCTAATAATCTAATAATGTTCTTTTATGGCAAAATTCAACACGATTCTGCAGGCCTATTAAAATTAGTTTTGAAAAAGAAAGCAAAGCTTTAATAAAGCAAGAAATTTCAATTGTTGAAAACCAGATTGCTGAAATTCTGCCAACAAAAATTACAATTGGAAGTGAAGAAGTTATGGTGCATCATAATTTCCTGTTAACTATGATAGATGGAAAGGTTTTCAGCACTATTTCAGACTCGTCATCCCAAACATGTGGAATATGTGGAGCGACACCGAGTATAATGAACGATTTAGGGGCTATTGCAAAACTCTCATTCAATCAAAATTTATATAAGTTCGGGATTTCTATTTTACATGCCTGGATACGTTGTTTTGAATGTGTTTTACATATTTCGTATAAGCTTGTTATTAAAAGATGGAAGCCACGTAATGCCGAGGAAAAAGCTAAGGTCGAAACTCAAAGAAAAACTATCAAAGAAAATTTTAAATCCCAAATGCATTTACTGGTCGATGCCCCAAAACCTGGAATGGGTTCAACGAATGACGGAAATACGGCTAGACGTTTTTTTAGTCAAACATCCTTAGCGTCTAGTGTAACTGGAGTAAGTGAAGTCTTAATAAAAAGACTACAAATTATTTTAAGAGTAATGTCATGCGGATACACCGTAAACGTTGCAGCTTTTCGCCGTTACTTATCAGAGACTGCGAAACTATATGTTGAACTCTATCCCTGGTACTATATGCCGTCCAGCCTCCATAAAATATTAATACATGGGGCGGATATAATTCAACAGTTTTCATTACCAATTGGCATGATATCAGAAGAGGCCTTAGAGTCCAGAAATAAAGATATGAGAAATGTACGGGAATTCCATACACGCAAGATATCGCGTGAAAAAACGATGCAAGATTTATTTCAATCATTAATAGTGTCATCGGATCCCGTCATATCATCTATCTCAAAAAAATCATTTAAACATCGAAATTCCGAACCTCTTTGTGCTGATGTAATTTCTTTGCTTTCCGAACCAATCTTGCAAGAAATGGAAAATATGGTTGTCGCGGATTATTAAAGTGATGGAAGCAGTGATTAAAATTGTATTGGAAATATATATACGCTAGATTTTAGTCATTAAAACCATGGATAATGTATTGTAAAGCGTTTTTTTTAATAAAAAAATAAATAAAAAACAAATCGTTTACATATATTTTATTTTAACAAAGTTGCAATAAGTGCCACGCCCCCTAAAATTACCGCCCACATTTTCACGATATGGTGGCTCATTACATTTTCCATTTGTATTTCAAATTTCACGTTTCTAGGTGCTCCCAAAGTCGAATTATACTCTCTTGCACGCTAGATTAAGCATTTAGTCCACTGTGCGTCGTGTCTGGGTCCTATTACTAAAAACGCAGCTCATACCTCAGACAGGTGGACACCTTAACTCAAACGGTTGGTATTGAAAATGGCCCATGATCGGTCAAAAGGTTAAATGTTTACTCACACAAGGACTGAGGCAATCTCTCAAAACACCTAAACTTAAAAAGACTATATCTCAGGAACTGTTGGAGATATTCGTCTGACGATGATATTTGGAACATATAATAGGCGTGTTCTATTAGAAGTCGCATATTAAGCGAGTAAGTAGTCGCCAAGGCGATAACTGCAAAACTTTAAGATAAATTTTTGAAATATCGTTGTATTAAGGAACTGATTGTATTCCTGCATAACCTTTTGATTTGAAAATGAGTTATTTGTAGAAAATTAAAAATTAAAAAACTATCCTAATCTACGAGATTTTTAGTGATTTTTACGTAAAACTAATTTTTTGAGGTCACATAAGTATTTTGCTTTTTTGATTTTAAGAACTAATTTTATTTGCACATTTACATTTATTGGATTCAATATTTTGTAGGATAGCCATTGTTGGCTAAAACAGCGTCTTAGCGCCTGGGCATTGATTCCACTAAATTACGGCATGTTTCGACCGCTATTTTGCTCCATTCTTCTTGCAAAGCATTTTTTAATGTATCTTTTGACGAAATATGGTGTCCTCTTATTTTTTCCTCCAAAAAGGACCACAAATTTTCCATCGGATTCATGTCCGGACTTTGTGGAGGTGTTGGCAAATGTTTGACTCAGAAACTGAAGCCAGCTGACCATGGACAGCGAAGGGAGTTCGTTAATTGGGTATTGGAGAGACAACATGAAAATGCTGATTTTGCCGATAAAATCATCTTCAGTGACGAGGCCCATTTTCATCTTGATGGCTTCGTCAATAGGCAGAATTGCATTTGGGGTGCGGAAAATCCTCGAGTGATTCACGAGGAAGCAAATGCATCCTCAACGTGTCACTGTGTGGTGTGGTTTTTGGGCTGGAGGAATCATTGGACCTTTTTTTTATGAAAATGAGGCAGGTCAAGCGCAAACAGTCAATGGTGTTTGGTATCGTGAAATGATAACCAGTTTTTTCTTGCCTAGAATTGAAGAAATGAATGTGGAGGGCATGTGGTTCCAACAAGACGGCGCCACATGTCATACAGCCAGAGAAACAATTCAATTGCTGCAGCAGTCATTTAAAAATTGCGCTCTTCTTGGGACACCCTTTATAATATCCACAATAAAACGTCTACAGCTGTATGTCTTGGGTCGTTATCTTGCTGAAAATAAAATCCATTTCTCGGAATACCCATTTTTTCTGCACTGGCATGGAGGTTTTCTTTCAAAATGGACAAATATCCGTGTCTGTCCCTAATGCTATCAATGAAGACAAGATTGCCGACTCTTGAGGCAGTCATACATCCCCATACCATTCCAGAACCACCTCCATGTTTTACAGTCGCTTTCAAGTTTTTAGGCTTAAGGGCTTCATTTGGCTTACGCCAGCCACACCATTCGTCATCCATTCGAGCCGAAAATGTTGAACTTACTTTCGTCGCTAAAGATCACATTTTTCCAAAACTCAATGTCCTTATTTTTGTGCAGCGCCACGAAAGAAAGCCGCTTTTCCCGGTTTATATCCGAAATAAGAGGTTTTTTCCTTGTCACTCTACCATTGATGTTGTAGGACCGTCCATTGCTTACGTTGGTGAGAAGAGTTCCTCTTAGTTTATCGTTATTTTTGGTGCCGATAAATGCAGATTTTCCCTGTTTTCTCTGAGAATTTTCCTTTCATTTCTCTCCGACAGTAATTTTGGACGTCCGTCCATCGCGTGCTTTATTTTCGATATTACCGCGATCCTTTGCACGCTTAATAACGTTTTCTATTGTTTAACGACAAAGTTTAAACATTTCGCATATGTGACGCGCAAAATAGAAAGGGACCTAAGGTTAAAAACCAGTTTTATTCAAGAGAGCCATTTGCGCTTAGAATCGTCGACTTCACTTTCATAAAACGCGCATATCTCTGGGAGGGAACACTTTTGGGGCATGGGATTGGTCTCATTCGATGCTCAGATGCTGTACACATCAAAAAAAGAAGAAAAAAAATGAAAATTGATTTTTTTTACCCTTAGGTCCCTTTCTCTATGCGCTATATATATATTTTATGGGTTTACCCTGGTTGTGCTGGTAGTAAAAAATAATTTTTCTTTCAGAAATGTCAACTCTTTTCCCTTCGGCATATTAATTAGAAAAAGCTCCAGAAATATACACGAAGTTACTGAAAAAAGGACTATTTGCGATAAAAAAAACACACGCAACAAGTGGAACTCAACCAAGCAGAATAGAAAACAAGAAGAAACCACACAAAACTACAACAGTAAACGGAATTTTTAAAAAAAGCCAAATACTTTTGAGAGTACAAGATTGAAATTCATAATATTTTCAAATCAAGAAAAAGACAATCGAGTTGGCTTTCGTTTGAATTTTTTGGTATTTGGATTGGGAAGCAAAAATTTTAAACAATAGCAAAAAGCTTGCACTGGAGTTTTCGATGAATCTACGATTAAGCTTATGCAAAATACTTTTGTGACATACTCTACATACAAAATAGTTGAGTTAACATTATGTAAGGTTGTTTTTTCCAAGAGAGAGGGCAGAACATTGCGCGACATAAACAAAAATGTAAAGAACATTCGGCTCTGTTGTATCGAAGTTTTGGATCTGCTTTGTGTTATATACGAAGTTCAGAATTAAGTTACACGAAGTTGCAACGATTACGACTGTCTTATCCCCCCACTCTCTACTTTCTTCCTCTGCACTGATTGTTTGTAATTGTGAGAAAGATCATAAGACAATTTATCTTGCTCTTTTAAAAAACCACCACCAAATGCAGATACTGGCTGTACAATCTTCATAGAGCAATGATATTGCGAAGACTATACGCAAAGGGTAATTCTCATTAATCATAATGGGACTTCTGTATAAGTCATTTGATTTATAGCCGAAGTAATTGTTGCCAAAGACTGCTGAAGAAAAACTGGTGGGTTTAGAAACAGCTGTACAGTCTGCCTGGCAACCGTAGTCAATACATTTCACCATTTTTTTTTTACAATCTTACGACAGCCAGTTCTATCGACCGGATTGACGCGAAGCAGCAATTCTTCGTCCAAGGGCTGTTTTCCCGGCCCACAGCTGCCGCTACAACAACAACAACCAATTTTTTAGTTGATTCTGAAAAAGAAACAACAAAAAGGTCTCGAACCAGAATAAAAACTGTTCAAGTCATAATAATGAAAAAAGACCGATAAATCTAAACAAAAAAACATAATTAGTAGGTTATTTAATATTAAAAATTGTAACAGTAACCATATTTCTGGTTAAAAGAGGTAACCAATAATTAGTTAACTTAACAATAAAACTGATTCCTATAACAATCTTCATAGTTAATATTAACAATTTCATTGTTAAATTGAACATGTATTGTTTCAATAAATTAAGTACGAAACTTTAATTTCATTTCATGGTTAAAAACAATGCACAATGCATAATTATTTTAATAATAACAATTTTAATGATTAAAACACCCAACAATGCATTGTTAAAACAACAATAATTATTTTAAAACTAACAATTTTCATGGTTAAAAAATTCAACCATAGAATAGTTAAATTAACTATTATTATTGTTAAATACCAGTCAACAACAAAATGTTTAAATTAACCAATTATTTTAATAATAACAATTTTAATGATTAAAACAACCAACAATGCATTGTTAAAACAACAATAATTATTTTAAAACTAACAATTTTCATGGTTAAAAAATTCAACCATAGAATAGTTAAATTAACTATTATTATTGTTAAATACCAGTCAACAACAAAATGTTCAAATTAACCTTATAGAACGTAGATCCCAAATCATGTTTGTTTATGGCTTAGTTAACCTTATATTAGGTTATTTTTCTTCTCAGTGCGTATGAATACTTTAGTAAATATCTGAATTTTTTCAAAGGATTCCTAATTCATTTTGTGCTCGAATAAATGAATTTATTAATAAAACCGAACCTAATTTTTCTCTGTATATTAACTAAAACAGCTAATATATGAAAAAGTCACACAATAAAGTTCCACCTTTTTGGTTCCAGAATTTTTATTTAATTCTCTAAAAGCATTGCAATGCATCCTCCTGCGATATTCCTTTTCCCCTCCCTAATACGCTTAAATGGTATATGCGATTGAAAAGAAGTTGCTAGCATTAATAAGCCATTGTTTAAAATAAAACCTTTTACTTTTAATTAAAATTAATTTTCGTTATCATTCAATTGTCGCCCGAGCATCAGCCTCTAATCCCTTATAGTCTTAGTCGATTCAAAGAGATAAAAGCTTCAATACTAATTGAAATAAATGCTCAGTGCATTTGCTGTTTAATATTGCCGAGGAGGAGCTCATACAACTCCAACAAAGGACTTTAAAGGTTTCAAAACATAATTGCCAGCCTGCTACTACGTACAAAGTGATGTCGTAGACGGCCGCCACTTAACGTGTCTACCTTGTCGTGCTGTTAAAGGATATTTACATGCTTTCATGACATTGCTAAAAAGGACAATCAGTATGGGCAACTTTGTCCAATGTTCATTTGTAATGCAAATTATTGCGCCAGCTAACAGGTGAATTGAAAATACATTTGTAATGGGCCGATGGACATTTGCCGAACAAAGAACAATTGAATTTTAATTAAAATCAAATTGCTTAAAACAATAGACGCTCAGTGGCAGATGTATAATCGTAAATGGCCAATAAGTCTAATGAAATTTGTTTAGCTACAGCAGAGGATAAAAGTAAGCAGATAAAACCAGTAAAAACGTGCCTCCACCTTGCCTGCGCTATTAAAGAGCAAGAAACGTCCGTTTTTTGGGCCCGACCCTTATCCCAACAAAAACTCAAAATTACTTTTTATTTAAAGTCGTAGCAAAACTTGCTTAAATTTGAGTACCCACATGTGCATATTGACTCTTGCTCGCCCGTTTTGTCCATGCCGTACGATTTTTGGGCCACATGAGCCTTAGCGTCTAGCAACTACGCTCTTTTTTGAGATATTTAGTACGTCCCAATTGAAAGTACCCATTTTAATCATTGTCTGTCCACAACAAATTATGATTTCTTAAGCAAATACTCAAAACTGTGGATACACAAACCGAGGTACACACTGATCCGAAAACGGAACATTTTGCCGATTGTCGTACAGAATTCTGAACGTTTGGGTGACTGCAGTTCCGGTGAACGCTACTTCATCATCCTCAGACCCCAAGCAACGAATGGGATTAAACCATGATCAATGGCTACCCAGCAAAAAATCGTACGGCATGGACAAAACGGGCGAGCAAGAGTCAATATGCACATGTGGGTACTCAAATTTAAGTAGCCATTGATCATGGTTTAATCCCATTCGTTGCTTGGGGTCTGAGGATGATAAAGTAGCGTTCACCGGAACTGCAGTCACCCCTGCTTGCAACTGCCTTTTGGTGTTTTTGAATGAAATGTTCAATAGAAACATGGTCTGAAATCTCGATATGAACTAATTGTAAAGTAACTTGAAATAATTACCTTTACAAAAATCTCCCAACAATTGTTGCGAAGCCTTCTAATGAAGGTCGTCGCGATAAAATCAGTGTGCAGCCACAAAAATCAATGTCACTTTGTCATTTTGTCTCAAGCCGGTTAATTCCTATTCAAAAATCTCTATTGTTGAATTTGAACATGGCTCAATCCTAATTAATAATTTTGGGATCCATGCGTTGGTTTGGTAATAATTTTGGGGATCATAGTTTTGTTGAGGGAGATCATGCAACAGTTGTAGGTATCATAATATGTTTGCGTGTAAATCTTACTGTGGTTACGACGATCATACTATGGATGTGACGATTGTACTATGGTTGTGACGATCATACTATGATTGTATTTGAAACATACTATGGTTGTGAGGATCATATGGTTTTGGGGATCATACTATGGTTGTGAGAATCATACTATGGTTGTATGAGAAATATACTATGGTTGTGATGATCATAATATGGTTGTGGAGATAATAGTATGATTCAGTGTAAATTCTACTATTGTTGTGAGGATCATAATATGGTTGTGGAGATTATAGTATGGTTATGTGTGAATCATACTATTCTATTATACTATAATCATAATATTGTTGGGCCACAACCATATACCCCACACTTGTATGATGCCCTTTGAACTTTGTCACCTTAACCATAATTTTTTCTGCGTTTACTTCCTTAAAGGGAAACTAGTGGAAAGCACGACAGCGGTCAAACGAATCAACCTAGGATCCTGAAATTTTGCATGGCGATGCCTTATGGTCATAAGCTGTTTGGGATTGTAAGCGGGCGAAGAAAGCCCAGACCTTTAATGGTCTTAAAGTACCTCTTAACAAGTACAAAAAAGTATTTGCTCAACATATCTTCATTATTTGTGGACAAACCAAGGCATAAAATTGATTCGTTGGTAGAAAGGCTTTTGTCACAACTTAAATGGGGATGGCTTTATGAGTTATGGTTTCTAGTGGCCCAAAATACCAACCCTTTGGTCCTAACAAACATTAATCAATTAACATGACCACAGGGTGGCTTAAAGATAATCAAATTTTTTTTTTATAGAAAAGCGTTTTCGGAATCTGCGATGGATTTTTATTGTGCTCTTCTGCCAGCACTTCGCGTTTAATGCAAAACTGTCTGAACTTATGTGTATAGCCGCTAAACATAGCTTCAGCACATTCATTGCTTGGGCTCTTATGATGGTAAAGTGGCGCTCACCGAAACTGCAGTCACCGCTGCTTGGACGTAAAGGGTGGTTAAAATTTAAGGGCCGATGTTGAATGTGAACCACACCTAAACGTCAAGTTTTTTCTACATTTCATTTGATATTTCTCAATTTCAGACTAACTCAATTTGAACCATGGACAGATACACAAGTAAGCGACGCGTTAAAGTTATTATATAGTGGATGATCATTTTGCGATGAAAATCGTCTTCAGTGATGAGGCACATTTTCACCTCAGTGGATTCGTCAATAAGCATAATTGCCGCATTTGAGCGAAAGATAATCAAAGAGTGAGTGTCGAAAAAACAATGCAGCTACAAAAAGTGACTGTTCGGTGCAGTTTATGGGCTGGCGGCATCATTGGGCCGTATTTGTTTCCAAATTAAGGCCGGTCGGGCAGTTACTGCGAATGGTGTTCGCTATCGTGAGATGATAACGAACTTTTTATGGCCCGAATTGGTAGATATGGATGTGGACGGTGTCACTTGCCACACAGCTAACGAAACAATGGCTCGTTTGCGCAACAAATTTAATGGCCGTGTTATCTCACGTCGTGGCGATGTTAACTGGCCGCCAAGATCATGTGATTTGACACCGTTGGACTTCTTTCTTTGAGGTTATTTGAAAGAAAAGGTTACATCAGAAAGCCAGCAACCAGTCAAGAGCTGAAAGATGAGATAATTCGGCACATTAACGGCAGAAAACCTCAATAATGCCTCAGTGTCATCGAAAATTTGGACTATCGGATGAGGTCGCTGCGGCCATTTGGCCGATATTTTGTTCCATACAAAATTGAACCATACCAATATTATCAAAATAAAAAGAAATGACAGTAATTTCATAAATAATTTGTGTTTCATTTAAAATCAACATCGGCCTTTAAAATTTAACCACCCTTTATATGTGAATTTTTTCAACCCCATAACGAAAATGTTTTCGTTAACGTTTCAAGCGTTGTAAATACGTGAATTTTATTAAAATATTTTCGTTAAACAACGTACGAATATTTTAGTTTATAAGTGAAATTTTGTTATCACTGGATTCTTTATTCATTTTTTGTTTGAATATTTAAATTTTTTATTTAAACCAAAATTTTTTTTCAGTGAGAATAGTACTCACAGCTGCGAAGCCGGAGAAAAAATCTTAAAAATATGCACGAAATGCCCTTTGAAATGTGGCCAGCTTATATTAAAAGAATGAAACTATTTATGATTTAAGCATTAAAAATAATAATCTCTAAATTATGTATGGGTGTGATTTAATTAATTATAAACCAAATTATAAATTAGTAATAATAATCAAAACCCCAGCGAAAACCGCACACCAGTAGGAAAATGAATTAATTTCCAGTAGCAGAAATCACAGCCAGAGAAAGCTCAGAAAGAAGCACAGCAAAAGTTCGGAAATGCTTTTGTACGAAAAAAGGACAAAAACCGACAATAAATCACTAAAACTTAATCTGTGGTTTAAATGGTATGTGTACCTACCGACAGACAGACAGACGGACAGAGATACGTGTACATAAACAAGTATGTAAGTAAGTCAGTATATAATCTACTACATACGATACTGATATATGCTACATGTATTCAAATAAAATATCCACAAAGTATTCGACATGCGGGCAAATGGAGTATTTCGTCAGCAACAAATCAGTGATTTGAATCTTGAGCATTTTTCGTATCGCTTTAACTCATCGCTTGTGGAAGCCGGACGGAAAAAATCAACATTCAGCAATTTTATCATTGATCCCTGCGGTTAACATGTTCCATTTAGTTTATCACCTGTTCCAATGAATTTCGCCCAAACTGCTGCTACTGAGAACTAGAGAGCGAGTGGGGAAGGGTAACTCAACCCTCGCAATGGCAATGTTTTCGGGGCACACAACCACTTAACCTCTAATCTGTTGAGGCAGTGAAATCATACACTTTAAGCGAGGGTGGTCTAGAAGGGCTAAGTGTAGTCAGGAGGGGGGCTGTGTCAAAACTTTGAACGAAAGGCTCGTACTTCTCCAATGTTCGGTTTCAACTGAATTCACTCTGTCGTTTGAACAAAATCTCAGTACTAGCTAATGAATTTATGTGTTATCGATAAATGGATACACAGAAAAAACAATTATTTCGATTGAATTAAAACTTTTAAATATTTAAATAAAAAATTAATTGGAAACCCTTTGATATTTACTAAAATATTCGTACGTTGTTTATCGAAAATATTTTCGACTTCAAGCGATATACAAATTCACATAAGGGTTGCTATATATGTTTCTGGCGTAGACAACACTAAGTATTGCCTGGCGCCGTTTGACATTTCCATTGGAAAGTTTGTCCTTTTTTTAGCATAAACGTACTCGGAACGTTTTGACGTACGACCATCATTTGTGTTGTTTAGTGACTTGAAAAAATCAATTTGGCAAAAAAAATGGAATTAACACGTGAACATTTTCGTGCGATCATTTTTCACAACTTTCGACGTGGATTATCACGACAAGAGTGCATCGATGAACTTAAATCTTAGAACGGCGATGAATCACCATCCTATAGCACTGTGAAAAACTGATTTAATGAATTCAATCGTGGGCGACGCTAGCTTAAAGACGAAGGTCGTCCAAAAACGGCCGTTGTGCCAGAGAACATTAATGTCGTGCGTAAACTGATATTGCAAGATCGTCATGTGCTATACCAAGAGGCATCCTTGGGCATTTCTTCCACCAGCATACATACATTCGATATTGCATGAACACCTGGCCGTAAAAAAGGTTTGTTCTCGTTGGATCCCGCACAATTTGACAATCGCTCAAAAAAAAGGCTCGTGTCGATTGGTGCAAAGAAGTTTTGAAAAAATACGATCGCGGTGCTTCAAGAGACGTTTAAAAGATCGTCACAGGTGACGAATCATGGATCTATGCGTATAAGCCCGAAAGAAAACAGCAATCGACCGTGTGGGTCTTACAAGACGAGCCTAATCCAACGGAAGTTGTTCGTGAAAGAAGAAACATTGAAAAAATACGATCGCGGTGCTTCAAAAACCTTAATAAGATCGTCACAGGTGAGGAATCATGGATCTAAGCGAATGAGCCCGAAACCAAACAGCAATCGACCGTGTGGGTCTTACAAGACGAGCCAAATCCAGCGAAAGTTGTTCGTGGAAGAAGAAATTTTGAAAAAAATACGATCGCGCTGCTTCAAAAACCTTGATAAGATCGTCACAGGTGACGAATCATGAATCTATGCGAATGAGCCCGAAACAAAACAGCAATCGCCCGTGTGGGTCTTACAAGACGAGCCAAATCCAACGAAAGTTGTTCGTGGAAGAAAAAATTTTTGAAAAAATACGATCGCGGTCCTTCAAAAACCTTTAAAAGATCGTCACAGGTGACGAATCATGGATCTATGCGTATGAGCCCGAAACAAAACAGCAGTCGACCGTCTAAGTCTTCGAAGACAAGCCAAGTCCAACGAAAGTTGTTCGTGGAAGAAGCACTTCGAAGCAAATGGTCGCCTGTTTCTTCGGCAAATCTGGTCATGTGGCTACTGTTCCGCTTGAGCAACGTAGGACGGTCAATTCTGAGTGGTACACCACAATTTGTTTGCCTGAAGTCTTCGGAGGAAAAACGAACAAGTGAAGACGAATCATTGTACACCATGACAATGCGAGCTCTCACACATCGGCTAAAACCAGCGCCTTTTTGACCGGCCAAACGTGGAATTAGTGGGTCACCCGCCGGCACCCAATGACTTCTTTTTATTCGCGCACATCAAGAAAAAAATTCGTGGTCAACGATTTTCGTCGCCAAAAGATGCTGTTGAGGCGTTCAAAAACCATGTTTTGGAGGTGTCTCAATCGGAGTGGAAAAAGTGCTTCGAAAATTGGTTTGAGCGCATGCAAAAGTGTTTAGATCATGCTGGAGAATACTTTGAAAAACAATAAAACCATTTTTAATGATAAATATTCGCATTTTCATGTTTAAGCCAGAAATATATGTAGCAGCCCTTATATTTACAACAAAAATTGTAAGCCGTTTATCAAAAATAATTTCGTTATAAGGCCCGAATGGCATATATACAAAAATGTTGTATGACTTAAATGTTTTCGTTGAGGCGATGAAAATGTTCGTCGATTTACGAAAAAGTTTTAAATTTTTTTCAAAAGCAGACGGAAAGACTATTAGTTTCAATCAGAGGTGACTGTAGTTTTGGTGACCGTCACACTTCACCAACATAAAACACCAAGTAACGAATAAACTGTCACAATGTTAATTGTCTGTACACTAAAGGGCTGGTAGTTTCACACTTAACGAGAATTGCAAGCAGTAGAGTTTTTCACAGAACACAACAAAAATCCCTCGCACAGCATACATACAGGGTGACTGATAAAAGCCGCTACCAAAAAAAATTGTAATAACTTTTTTTCTATTTGAAACTGGTTCAATAGTTTTTTTTTGCAGATTGATTTTTAGTTTTAACAAAAACGAATAACTGGCACACTGAAACAAGAGTTTGGATTGTCCGCCGCTACCACGCACTAGTCTCCAGTTTAGGTTCAAAGAGAGTGTAGGCGCACGTTAGGCAGCAATCCTCCGAGCAGATGTACCGTACTGAGACATGGGACAGTCAACAGAAGACCTCACCATCGAAATCCTTCAGTTCGGACGCATGAAAGAATCGCTGATGTAGCTGCTGCCATACGAAGCAATCCAAGAGTTTCGACAAGAAGCTTATCTATTCAAATGGGCAAATGAGCAGACAGTCCATTAATTATGCACAAAGATTTGGACTTATTCCCATAAAAAAAATCAAATGGCCAACAAACTGAACGCAACAGACTTTCCGATTCGCTGGGAATTTTGCCAGAAGATGTTTGAAATGGTGGAAGAGAACGGAAACTTGTTGAACTGACGAGGCCCATTTGAATTTAAACGGCAACATAAACAAAGTTTTCGAATATGGAGTGTTTCTAGCCCACAGATACTCCATGAGACGGAATTGCATCCACTTCCTGTCACATTGTGGTGTGCAGTTTCATCACGCTGCTTTGTCGGGCCCTACTTTTTCGAAGAAAACAGTTACACCGTTACGGTTACTGGAGACCGTTACTTAAGCATGTTGAGAGTTTTTCTATCCAAAATTAGGCCGATTGAGAATTTCTTTCTTTAAGTTTTTCTATCCAAAATTAAGCCGATTGAGAATTTCTTTTAACTCTGTGTGGTTTCAGCAAGATGGTACAACTCCTCACATAGCCCGGCCTGTAATGACAGAATTGCGACGAAAATTTCCCAATAAGCTGATATCCAGAAACTCCACATTCCGTTAAATTTCATTATTTTTAAAACTAATTTAGCCATATTTAAGAAAATTGAATTAGCTTTAACATGAATAAAAGAAAAATGAATTCCATACTCTACAACGAAGTTTTTTTGAGTTTCTTAATGTAGCAATATTCATCAGCCACCCTGTACTAAAGCACATACACAAACCTGCACACACAAACTGGATTCAGTGCTTGAATTTTATGAATTTTGTAAATATCATAGCAATATCTGATTAATAATTTAGCTTATTTGCGAAATTTTTAATTGAATATGTGTGTGAGTAAAATTCATATACCAATTTTTTTTGTTAAAATGTAAGGGTTGTCTTTTTGTCAGTGTATGTAGAGGGATTTTTTCCAAAATTCATTTATCTGCGTTTAACACATCCATCATTTGTTCAGTTTTTCGAAGACTTTGTTCTAACCAACCTCGTCTAAATTATTCGTTGTCGGCCCACCACTCGCTACCGTCAAACGTTTACACTTGGCATTTTCAGATAAGGTCGGCAGACAGAGAACACTTTATTTCTGTATCGCAATCCATAACATTAACAGCGTCATCATTACTTAAATAAAGTGATAATTCGTCAGAGTTTACCTTCTTTTTGTTTTTTTTGGTGGTGATATTGGGTGCTGACATCAATGTCAGTTGGTGTTGTGGAAATGTGGTTCAAAGTAAAACGTAAAGGCCCTGTGTAAGAAGAAGAGAAAGAAGAGAAAAAGACCGCCACCGGTCGGGCCGCCAACGCTCTGTTCGAACACCGCATGTCATCAAAGCCGTTTAATCAAGAATTCACAGAAATCCGCTTCGAAAACAGAAAATCATGGCCCGTGAGATGAATAGCACGCAAAAGTCCATGAGTCGAATCATTAAAAAAGACTTGGGACTTTCAAACGAAGTACCGGACATTTATTGACTGCAGCTTTAAAAAAAATAATAGGATTGAAAAATGCAAATGTCTTTTGGTGAAGCACGCTGATAACTTGCACAGAAAATTTTGTTCACCGATGAAAAAATTTTGACCGTTCAGGAAAAATTTAACAAGCAAAATGATAGAGTGTATGCGCGGTCATCTAAAGAAGCATCTGAACTGATCCCAAGGGTGGAAAAGGGTCATCATCCAGCTTCAGTCATGGTTTGGTGGGGTGTCTCTTACGATGGGGTCACTGACCTGCATTTCTGCGAACACGGAGTCAAAACATCGGCCAAAGTTTACCAAGAAACCGTTTTGGAAGCTGTTGTGAAGCCTCTTAACAATTCCCCCTTCCAAAACCAGCCATGGACTTTCCAGCAGGATTCTGCGCCGGTCCATATGGCTAAGGCCAGGCCTACACGCAGAGAAAAGATATGGTTCCTATATGGTCACGGCAACAATAGTATGTTCTCTGCAATAAAAGTATGGTAGTCGCAACCATAGTATTGTTTTTTGAATTTCAATTTGACAATAGTATGAGTGCGGAAATCATAATATTGTTGAAATGTAACAATAGTATTGTTGCCAAATTTAAAAATGAAAATATGGTTGAAGCAACAATATAAATATGGTTGGTGGAACAAAAGTATTGTCTTCATAGCTTTTATGTTAACAATAACATGATTACGGCAGTCATACCGGCAAAATTGTACTTTTTTTAATTTGACAATGTTATTTTTACGAATCTTACGCAATAATAGTAAAAATAATTAAATTTTTTCCAAACAAACTACGAATTCGTATAACTGAAATATTTTTAATAAATAATTTTTTTACTGTTAAATAAATCACTCCTATTACAACATAACTTACTTAATAAAATTCTCTATTGTGAAATAACAACTTTACCCAATCTTTACAAAAAATGTTGGGGATCATAGTATGATTGTGTGTAAGTCATACTATGGTTGTACGTTAAACATACTATGGTAATGAGGACCATAATATGGTTGTGGGGATCATAGTATGGTTGAATGTGAATAATAATATGGTTGTAGGGATCATAGTATGGTTGTGTGTGAATAATTCTATTGTTGTGAGGACCATAATATTGTTATGGTGATCATAGTATGGTTGTGTGGGAACCATACTATTGTTGTGATGATCATAATATTGTTGTACCACAACCATATAACCAACAATATTATGATGCTCTTCGAATATTGTTACCCCAACCATACTTTTTTCTGCGTGTGGCTTCGAAACAAATTGCCAGCGTTTATTTACTCTGAAGAATGGCCCTCAGGCACTTGGATTACAAATTTTAGAGGACAAGTTTTGTCACAAAAGATATCCCAACTTTGGATCTCTTAAGACTGCTTTGGTTCGAGCTGTGGCCAATTTTCCAACGGAGGAGGTTAGTGCAGCTTTTGACGATTGGCCAGTGCGACTTAAGGCGTCTGTAAAGGCAAAAGGCGGACATTTCGAATAAGTAGATTCTTGTTGGATACAATATACATCAATAAATATATTAAACAATATTTGGTCCAAAAACATTCAGTACTTTTTAGTTTACAGCATCAAACGTGTGTAACAGTATTTATGTCCCTACTAAGTATTTGAAAAAACAAATAAATCCGAACACTGGTTCAGAACTTAGCAATTTTACCCTAGTACCCTCCGACCACCAATCCGAAAATTTTCAAATTGCTGACATTTCGCCTCCTTGCGTTTTCAAGCATGGTCGTGAATGAATGACCCTGTATAAGTTATATGAAGAAATAAAATAATTTTTGCAGTTTGGCTAAATTTTTGTGGTGCGATCCATGCCCGAAAATTTGACCAATTTAAACATAAACGTATGGAAACCAAGAACACAAATTCAAATATGAGCTTTCTTTAATATGACCCTACAAGGGCACTAATATTTTACCTCTGATTCGGAATATAATTTCCATTTTTAGGCAAAGGCTAAAACCGGAATGTTGGTTAATGTCGGTTTTTTATTTTTTAATTAAACCCGACAGTCGGTTTTCAGTGCCCTTTTTGTAAAAAAACCGGATGTACCGGTTGTCTAGAAACCACGGTTTTTTTAAAAGTGGTGAAGCGGTAGAAAAGAAATTTTTATAAGCCGAATCTCATATACCCTATACTATGGATTAGAGTTTTACACGGTTTAGAAGCATTTTCTCTCAATGCTTAAACTAGTTCGTAAAAATGTCTTCGGTCTTGACATACGGGCGGTTCGGAAACTTCTTAGCCTAGCACAAAAAGCGCGGTATAAACAGAAAAAAGTTAAGTGTTTTGGAAACTTCCATCTCTGCTATGAACACATGTTAAATTTTGTTTCGATCTGGCAACTCCTTCATATAGAAACAGGTGTTCACAAAAGACGCATCCGCGATTTTTTTTTACAATGGAAAAATTAGAAATGCGTGGTGACATTAAATATTTACATAAAAAACGTTTATCGGGACAAGAAATTCATTATGATATGGTGAATGTGTTAGGTGAAAGTGCTCCTCTTCATATGCAACAGTAAAAAATTGGGTTGCTAAATTTAAACGTGGTCGTACAAGCATTGAAGATGAACCACGTAGTGGACATCCAAAAACAGCAACAACAACAGAAATTGTAGGCAAAGTGCATGATATGGTAGTAAATGATCGACGAATAAAAGTGCGTGAAATAGCTAATATCATGGGCATCTCAAATGATCGAGTCCATTTAATTTAGCATGAAGAACTACAGATGAAAAAGCTTTCTGCAAGATGGGTGCCGCAGACTTGTTAACAGTAGACCAAAAACGCATAAGAATGAACATTTCTCAAGCTTGTTTGGCTCGTTTTCAGCGAAATAAAATGGATTTTAAGCGTCGTTTCATAACTGTTGATGAGACATGGATCCACCACTATACTCCAGAGACAAAAGAACAATCCAAACAATGTACTGAAGCTGGAGAAAGTGACCCAAAGAAGACAAAAACAATTCAATCGGCTGGTAAGGTTATGGCAACGGTTTTTTGGGACTTCAAATATATTTTATTGATTGACTATCTGCAAAAGGGTAAAACAATAAATTCAGAGTACCATTGAAATCTTTTAGATCATTTAAATGTACAAATTCGAGAAAAACGTCCTGGCTTACAACACAAAAAAATAATTTTTCATCAAGACAACGCACCAGCGCACAAGAGTGTTTTAACAATGGCTAAAATCAACGAATTAAAGTACGAGTTGCTTGACCACCCAGCTTATTCTCCTGATTTAGCTCCCAGTGAATTTTACCTGTTCCCAAATCTAAAAAAAATCCTTGCTGGCAAGCGTTTTACCTCAAATGAAGATGCAATTACAGTTGTAAGCCATTATTTTGAAGACCTTGAGGAAAACTATTTTAATCAAGGGATAGAATTGCTAGATAAGCGTTGGACTAAGTGTATTGAAGTTTCAGGAGATTATATTGAAAAATAAAAATATTTTTGAAAAACTAACTATTCTCTTTCATTGATAGGCTAAGAACTTTCCGAACCGCCCTCGTACTGTCTAAAAAGATGACGTCACCTGTAGATGAAACGCATACCACCCACTGTGGGTAATTATAAATACTTAGAAATTTCCAGTCTCCTGTCTAAAATTAAATTGTTTTCGCCCATCTTATTGTCCGGCGCAATACGAGTAACATTTCACCTATACAACAACCAAATGGGACAACCTTTTCTTTTGAATCCTGAACCGTTCAGGAGGTTGTCGATTGTTTATCATATGTCAATGCCATTATTTATATGAAGTTTTCTCGTATTTTTTTACTTCTTTATTATCGTTTTCTATGATTGTGTATTGTTTCTCTGTCATGACATGACATTTTATCACAACGTCTATAATTTATTCGATATCCTTCGATTAAGAGTGGTGTCGTCTCTGCCCAGCCCCCTCCACCCACCATTCACTGTCAATACTTTGCATTTCGTTTGCTTGGCATGCTTTAGAGGTTTCCATTGTCTCGGCGTTAGTTTGTCCATAAAACTTTGAGAAAAAAATAAATGTATAGAAAACGTAAGTCATTCTAGTGATGTGCAATAGACAGCAGCAATAGCACTACATAATCCGGATGATAAATGATAGCTAAAAACCCCAACCGCTCTTTAAATATGAAATATGTAAATGAGTATGAAACTATACCAAAGAGTCAGGAGGATGGCTAAAAATGAACGAGAATTTGTTCTGTTTGGGATTCATTAAAGTACATATAAGAGTGCTATAATTTTGCTCTCTAGTGTCTCTGACTTAAACAAGTATGACACGTTTTTAATGCATGTACCAGTGTAGGAGTATTTTATTGTTCTCTCGAAACAGTTTGAATTTCTATTCACTCAGATCTGTCAAAGGATAACATAATCAAGCTGAGTTATTGTTTAGCCAGCCCCACTCGCATACAGGATATGTGTACGAGGATAATAACAAATTTCATTAAAACAAATGGTTTTCTGTCTTTCGAACCCCTTTTGGCTTAACCATCAGGAAAGCTGGACAAACAAAAGATGAACTAATGTGGGTGCAATGAAAATCTACCTTCTTATGATTTGGCAAAAAACGAAGCTGGTTTTAAAAAGTGACTACTTCGGGCAGAGGGGGAAAAAGTTCCCTTTGAGAAACAAAAATACTAAACTAAGTGGGCACTTTCGTTGCATAACTCAAATAGTACATTTTTAAATAGGCCTATATCTATATATAACTATATCTAAGACCTTCCGTTAAAAAATGCAACCATAGAATAGTTAAATTAGCTATTATTATTGTTAAATACCAGTCAACAACAAAATGTTCAAATTAACCTTGTATAACGTAGACTCCAAATCATGTTTATGGTTAAGTTAACCTTATATAAGGTTATTTTTCTTCTCAGTGTAGTTTTAAAATCCGAATAAATTAAGAGCCCTCCAGCGTGGTCTAAAAACCTTTTTTCCAATGGCCTTTAAGACTACTTCGGGCAGAGGGGGAAAAAAGTTCCCTTTGAGAAACAAAAATACTAAACTAAGTGGTCACTTTCGTTGTATAACTCAAATAGTACATTTTTAAATAGGCCTTGCTTGGAAGACTTAAGCATATGTGACAGCGCATAGAGAAAGGGACCTAAGGGTAAAAAATCATTTTTCATTTTTTTTTTGATGTGGACAACACATCGAAAGAAACCGATCCCCATGCCCCAAAAGTGGTCCCTCCCAGAGATATGCGCGTTTTATGAAAGTGATGGTACACCAAAGATACACGTATTTAAATCTTTAAAATGGCTATCCTCAACAAAACTGGTTTTTACCCTTAGGTCCCTTTCTATATTACGCGTCACATATACTCTTTAAACGGCCCAGAAATTATTGGGCTATTTGGCCAAAAAAAACTGTGCCCCTAATGTTCAGGGACTTAGGAATATGCAGAAGCAAATGATTAGCTACGCACGGAGAACAAATAAGTTAAAAATCGGTTGGAACTACTATGGTTCCGTTGCAAAAGAGGAATTTCGGTTGCAACAACCAAATGTTTAGAATCGTAATGGATATTCGGTTTGAGATACCGCATGAAGATAAATATGATTATCGTACTGTACTCACAACTTATTTATCGGTCATACCAATGAATGGCGGAAAAGGTATTTAGTTGCCACAACTGGTGGGAACCAATAGTTATGAAAACATTTAGTTGTTGTAACCAATTATTAGTGATGGCAATAACCAGTAACGGGTTGTTTAATGGAACCTTTTTAAAAATAAAATAGTTCGACTATTAATAACTTTAAGCCCATATATTTACCAAATTTTTCCGCATTAAAAGGCGAAGGTCGTGAAGATCGTCAAAAAACGGCCGTTGTGCCAGAGAACATTGATGCCGTGCGTGAACTGATAATGCAAGATCGTCATGTGATATACCGTGGGATAGAGGCATCCTTGGGCATTTCTTACACCAGCATATATTCGATATTGTACGAACACCTGGCCGTAAAAAAGGTTTGTTCTCGTTGGATCCCGCACAATTTGACAATCGCTTAAAAAAAGAAGGCTCGTGTCGATTGGCGCAAAGAAATTTTGAAAAAATACGATTGCGGTGCTTTAAGAGACGTTAATAAGATCGTCATAGGTGACGAATCATGGATCTATGCGTATGAGCCCGAAACAAAACAGCAATCGACCGTGTGGGTCTTCGAAGACGAGCCAAATCCAACGAAAGTTGTTCGTGGAAGAAGCACTTCGAAGCAAATGGTCGCCTGTTTCTTCGGCGAAACTGGTCATGTGGCGACAGTTCCGCTTGAGAAACGTAGGACGGTCAATTCTAAGTGGTACAACACAATTTATTTGCCTAAAGTCTTCGGGGAAATTCGAAAAACGAACAAGAGAAGACAAATCATTGTGCACCATGACAATGCGAGCTCTCACACATCGGCTCAAACCAGCGCCGGGCAGGCCAAAACGTCGAATTGATGGGTCATCCGCCGTACAGCCCTGACTTGGCACCCAAAGACTTCTTTTTATTCCCGCACATCAAGAAAAAAAATGCGTGGTCAATGATTTTCGTCGCCAGAAGATGCTGTTGAAGCGTTCAAAAACCATGTTTTGGTGGTGTCTCAATCGGAGTGGAAAAATTGATTCGACAATTGGTTTGAGCGCATGCAAAAGTGTATAAATCATGCTGGAGAATATTTTGAAAAACAATAAAACAATTTTTGATCATAAATGTTCGCATTTTCATTATTAGGCCAGAAATACATATAGCAGCACTCGTATAATTTAAGACAGCGCCTCAAGGCACAGACGTTCGGAGGCAGGGGTTAGCCATTTGGAAATAGGCAGGCCTTATCTAAGCACTTGGCACCCTAGATGAGCACAAAGCTTATCTGGGATTGCTGTCATCGGTCTTTGTCTACCCTTAAGCCGAAGGATGGAGTGGATGGAACAAATCATAATCTCATGTGTACGAACTTGTTTTCTCAAACAAGGAAGGACTGGGCCAATCTCTCAAAAACCCTAATCTTAAAATGACTATATCTCAGGAACTGTTGGAGATACTCGTATGATGAGGATATTTGGAACGTGTACTTATAATAGGCGTGTTCTATTAGTACTCGCTTATTAAACGAGTAAGTAGTCGCCAAGACGACAACTTCAAAACTTTACGAGAAGTTTTTGAAATTTTGTATTCAGGAACTGATTGTATTGCTGCATAATAAAACTTTTTATTTGAAAATTTGTTATTTGTAGAAAAAAGTTAGCCAAGAAATACTACCGGCTGATAAATATAAAGGTATTTTTTTTCAAAATAAAAAAAAATACAAAAATTCAAATCAGGTGTGGAATTTTCATTGTTCAGTCGTATGGATATTTTATGCCATTTATTTTTTGAATATAATTTCCTTCACATGTTGGCAACTTTATTATGAAAATTAGCTTTCGGAGAAAAATAGGAAGATCCGCTGTCTTCGACCACTAAGTTGTTCAGTGAAGAGGACCATTTCTAGCGCAACAGCAACGTCAACAAACAAAATTGCTGCATTTGGGCTAAAGAGCAACCGAAGCGGTTCAAGAGGGGTCGTTATTATACCCTGAGAAAACCACGTTTTGGTGCAGTTTATGGGCTGGTGGAATCATCGTTCCACATTTGTTCAAAACTGATAATGGCCAAAAATGATAACTTAACATAAAAAAACTTAACAATAAAAATGATTTCTATCACGATCTTCATAATTAAGAATATTAACATTTTTATTGTTAAATTGAATATGTATTGTTTCAATTAATAAACTATGAAATTTTAATATTAACAATTTTCATGGTTAAAAACAATGCATTTTTAAAACAAAAATAATTATTTTAATAACAACAGTGTTAATGGTTAAAAAACTCAACAATGCATTGTTAAAACAACAATAATTATTTTAAAATTAACCATTTTCATGGTTACAACTTAATTCTGAACTTTGTATAACACAAAGCAGATCAAATCTTCGATACAACAGAGCCGACTGATCTTTAAATAGTTGTTTACGTCGCACAATTTTCTGCCTCTCTCTCTCTCTCTCTCTCTTGAAAAAACTAACCTTATATAATGTTAACACAACTATTTTCTATGTACATTTGACCTAATATAACGTTATTTTGTCTTCGTTATAAAGCATTTACCATGAAAAATGTAACCAGACACATGGTTAAAAAAAATCATTGTATGTGCGGCTAAGTTTGAAAATATACATGTGTACGAGTTTATCACCTTTTTTTATCGGATCGGGGCGAAATTGGATTTGTTGCAAAAATCATCGAAATATTGCTTATACATACATCCGCGATCCATTAACCCAATGCGATGCGGCACTCGACTTTGTGTTTTCATGCTTTTCTAGTAATGGGGACATGGCTAGGGTAAATTTTTCAAACTACATATTTTTTCTCGAAATTTAATTAGTACCGCCCTAAAAAAGTAAAACCAAAGTCGGAGCTATATCCGAGAACTATATCTAAGACCTTCCGTTAAAAAATGCAACCATAGAATAGTTAAATTAACTATTATAATTGTTAAATACCACTCAACAACAAAATGTTTAAATTAACCTTGTATAACGTAGACTCCAAATCATTATTATGGTTAAGTTAACCTTATATAAGGTTATTTTTCTTCTCAGTGTTGTTTTAAATTCCGAATAAATTAAGAGCCCTCCAGCGTGGTCTGAAAGCCTTTTTTTCAATTGGCTTTTCAGAACACCAGACGTGTATGTTACCATAGTTGGCTTACCTGAATTTAGCTTTTTTTACTATACTGCGAAACTAAATTCTGGAAAAGCATACGTTAATTAGCCGTAGACAGACTGTAAAACTCAGTGCATGGCCAGGACTTGTATTTTTCTGGTACCACCGCCATCAAGTGTTTTGCCAGTGCTCTTTTTTTGGAAGCGTCCGAAATTTCTCACTGGCCAGGTGAAAAGTTACAATAAATACTGGCAAAGCATAATTTCATGAACCATTGACTGTGGGAACTCGTTGCATTGCCAGTGCATTGTTTCCCAAGTACCACCGACAGCAAGTGCTTTGCCAGTGTTCTTTCTACAAAAACGTTTGTAATCCTTGGGAAGTACTTATCAGCAAGTTTAAAAAATTATATCATTTACAGCTTTTTTTACTTTGAGAGAAGTTTTCCAATTGTTCCTCAATAGAGAAATACTTAAAATTGACGTCTATTTTAATACCCCCTACTCCCGCAACCCCTAGAACAATTCTCTATTGTCTGACAACAACATTTGGAAATATCTATTTATAATGTTCCTTCGAAATTTTCCCAAATTTAAATATAACTTAGTAAGTTATAAGAAGCCATTATGATGAAAGTATTTGATTCAGTGTAATTAAATTACATGCTCGACATCAAAGATAACATCATCAGGCCGCCTTCAGATAAAACTTTGAGTAGGCATTGCCTTCACGCCGCCGCGGAGGAAAAGCCACAGCACTACGTCGTCGAATAAATCGTACTAAACTCAAGTTACAAGTTAATATAATTAAGTACCTTGGCTAGGCAATTATGCTACTGCTTTGAAATTGAATTATTTCACTTATTTTATTCTTGTAAGGGTAAAACTCTTGCCGCCTTCACTTCGCCTAGTCTTTTGAACGTCGGCTAATTACAGCGAAACGGTTGAGCAATGCCAAGGCATGAATTACAAACAAACAAACAAAAACTCTTCACAAAAAATTGCAAAGTTTGAAGAAGGCGCATTTATTTTGAATATCTGAGAAAAGCGACGAATGGCTACTCGTCGTTGTTAGTTTAGTAAATATCCTTAATGTCAAAGGAGTCAGACGGTGACAATAGAAACCCTTCTTTAAATAGAATTTCTTATAAAAGAAGCTCAGGGGTTTATAAAGTAGGCCGTTTGGGAATGGAACAGGTGATGGAACGTCTTGAAGGTTTAATAGTTACATAAAGTGGGTGGGCACTTCAGGAGCTGTAGAGGTCTGAACGACATCAGGGAGAATAGCGAAACGGACTTTGTTGCCTCCGGCTGTATTAGCGTAGTTCGCATTGGGTCTTTAGATCATCGAAACTATCAGGCAGGTCTGAACGACATTCACGCCGATGAAGTCGCTGCAGCCAATCCCGCGCCTGCCGGTTCTATGTACCGGATTGACCCGATGCAAACACTCTTCGGCCAGGGGCAGTCACCTTAACAATACCAGTATGTGTTTTTTGTTCGTCCATATTTTCGTCGCGGGAGCAAAACTTCCTGGAATGCCTGCTCCGAATACTACTGGTACGAGCCGGGATCGAACAAAACCCCAGACCCTGGTTCTGCTCGGTTTGTCAGAACCGTCTACACTATCGTGCTACGTATGAAAGGTGTAATCGTTGCATGGAGTGGGTGCACTTAAGGAGCTGTTGAAGTCTGAACCACACCAGGGAGTATAGCGAAGCGCACTTTGTTGCCTCGAGCTGTATCAATGAAGTTAGCAGTGGGTCTCTGGATTTGTTGTCATCAACGCTCGTCGACTTCGACATTATCATTTCAACTATGAGACTTTCCCTAAGCCTCCCTCGCAACAGCATCAACATATCGAGCCTTTACCGTGAAAATGACGTAAGCGCCACTTGCTTTTTAATGAAATTCGATAGAAAATTGTTCAACGCTACTTAGCTTAAATATTAAAAATTAAATATTAATACCTTCAACGATAGGGCAAATTGAATTTCATCGGAATCCTCCAGATGAATTAAAGAAAATATCAAAAAGACCTAGCCTTTTTGGTCGCTGCGATCCAGGAAACTAAGCTGAATGCCTCCTGCAACCTGCTTGTGACTGATACAGGAAGAGGTGAGGGACTTACTTGCTTTCAAGTTACACCATTCTGAGCTATCTCGCCTGACCTTGACTCTAGAGGGGTAGCAGTCAAGTCTGGAACTACCGAGATAGAGCTGTACAACGTACACATCCCGCCGGTTCGTGGCTGTGCCCCGCCTTATTTGCCAGACATAAGCAATCTGCTGCTAGGCAATATCCACTTTATCCCAGGAGACTTTAGTGCTTATCACGAACTGTGACATTCTCTCCTGGACAACAACTGGAGGGCCATAGCTTTGGCAGAGCAAATTGATAGCTCCAGGTTCGGCACAGTGAATGAGGACGCCCCCACGCGGATTATAGGCGATTGCCATAGCTTGCCAGAAATAATTATGACTTCGCCTGGCCTGGTTAACGACGTCACCCTTGTTAGGATCAGACCACCTTCCCATAATCCTCTTCATCAATAGACCATCCGACTTTAAAATCTCTGAACGCCATACTATCTTAACCAAAAGAAGGCTGATTGGGATGCCTTCAGAAAAGTTGCCAACCACAGCTTTAGTAGTCTACCCAATCCCCTTGGATGTTCGGGTAGCCGAGAAGAAGTTTGGGGCCATCATCAACGCAGCATCCGCTACCCATATACCTGCTGATCGAATAACCAAGATAGGACCAAATTTCCCAGCAGAGGCAGTTCGACTCGCAGATGAGCGTGATGCATCTGACCCTAGAGTTAGGGATCTCAACTTTGAGATCAGTAGGTTGGTCAACGAATATAAGCGATACAAGTGGCTAGATCACTTGAAGCAGTTCTCCTTGAGTTCCAGAATTGATAAATTGTGTAATCTTCCCACGGATGTTCGGGTAGCCGAGAAGAAGTTTCGTGCCATCATCAACGTAGCAGCCGCTCGTCATATTCCTGCTGCTCAAATATCCGAGATACGATCAAATATCCCAGCAGAGGCAACTCGAATTGCAGATGAATATGATGGCATTCATCGCTCCAACCCAGCTGACCCCAGAATTACGGCCCTCAACTTTGAGATGAGTAGGTTGGTCAACAGATACTTATATAAGTGGAACAAATCGCTAGATCACTTGAAGCAGTGCAACTTAAGTTCCAGAATTGATAAACTGTGTAATCTTCCCGAGGATGTTCGGGTACTTGAGAAGAAGTTCCGGGTCATCATCAACGCAGCAGCCGCTCGTCATATTCCTGATGCTCAAATATCCCAGATACGATCAAATTTCCCAGCAGAGGCAGAGGCAGGCGTGATGACATTCGTTGCTCCAACCCCGCTGACCCTAAAATTAGGAATCTCAACTTAGAGATCAGTAGGTTGATCAACAAATATATAAGTGGATCAAATGGCTAGATCACCTACAGTAGTACAACTAAAGTTCCAGAATTGATAAACTGTGTAATCTTCCCGAGGATGTTCGGGTACTTGAGAAGAAGTTCAGGGTCATCATCAACGCAGTAGCCTTTCGACATATTCCTGCTGGTCGAATACCCGAGATAGACCAAATTTTCCAGCAGAGGCAGCGGGAATCGCAGATGAGCGTTATGACTCTCCAACCCTGCTGACCCTAGAGTAAGAAAACCCAACTCTGAGATTAGTAGGTTAGTCAGCAAATATATAAGCGGAACAGATGGCTAGAACACCACAGCAGTGCAACTAAAGTTTCAAAATTGGTAAACTGTGTAATATTCCCAAGGATGTTCGGGTAGTCGGGAAGAAGTTTCGGGCCATCATCCACGCAGCCTCCGCTCACCATATTTCTGGTGATCGAATACCCGAAGAACGACCAAATTTCCCAGCAGAGGCAGCGGAACCCGCAGACAAGCATGATGACCCTGCTGACCCTAGACTTAGTGATCTTAACTCTAAGATCAGTAGGTTGGTCAACGAATATATAAGCGAAACAAATGGTTAGATCACTTAAAGCAGTGCTCCTTGAGTTCCAGAATTTGTTAATTGTGAACAGCGGTCAAATCTCTCCCTAACCCTGGAAGAAAAGCCTTCACTATAGATGACAAATCCGAAGCCAATCCCAAGACAGCGGGTTCTATGTATCAGATTGGCCCGAGGCAGCAGTCTTCGTCCATGGACTGTCACCCTGGCATTGCGTGTGCCGCTAAAACAACAAGAAATCCGAAGAGGTTGGAAGAAAAGATGATCGGACAGCCTACACTATAGATGACTAATCCGAAGCCAATCCCAAGACAGCGGGTTCTATGTATCGGATTGGCCCGAGGTGCCCAATTATTTTAACCAACAATTCATGGAACACCCAGAGAGCGATAACGCTAAAAGGAGAGTTTTGCGTAGTATCTGGGCACTCTGGCTCAAAGTGACACACCACCACACCTTGACCGTTGGCGAAGTTGACCATGTCATCCACAGCGCAATGTCATCAAAGCGCTGGGTCCCGGCGGAAGCTCATTGCTGAAGTTGAAGCACGTGAATATCCCAGGAGTAGAGTACATGACCAAAGTACTTAATCTGTTCTTGGCCACTCACATACTTGCCGTTGCCTGGAAAATAGGCAGAGTGGAGCCGATATTGAAGCCAGACTCCTGGTTCCGGCAGTAGCAAAGGCGCTTGAAGCACTGCTCCTCCCCAGCCTGATCGAACACTTTCCCTGTGCTGATCATCAGCATGGGTTCCACAAGCAGATGATCACAACAACGGATTTACGACAGGCGGGGATACTGACCACTACACTATCGATAATAGCCAATGCCACGAAAGGGCTGTCACCCCGGCACTACGTGTACCGCTGCAACAACAACTAATTCACACGCCATCACTTCACTTACACGTCGCGGCCTCAAAGAGAACAAGCCCAAAGACAGAACGGTCCTAGTGGCTCTTGACCTTTCCAAGGCCTTCGACACGGTCAACCACTTCGAGGGCATTGCAGAAATGTCCCTTTTGTCCAGTTTGAAACGTTGGACCTAAGGGTAAAAACCAATTTTGTTCAGGAGAGCCATTTTAAAGATTTAAACACGTGTATCGTTGGTGTACCATCACTTTCATAAAACGCGCACATCTCTGGGAGGGAACACTTTTGGGTCATGGGATCGGTCTCATTCGATGCTCAGATGTTGTCCACATCAAAAAAAAAGAAGAAGAAAATTAAAATTGATTTTTTTTACCCTTAGGTGCCTTTCTATATGCGCTGTCACATATGTGTAAGCGCCAGTCATATGTTGAATTTAGAGTCTGGAATTCGAAGCCCCCTAAAGTTAAACAGAGTTTCCCAAGGGTCAGGTGATATCTGCAGCACTGTGTAACCACTACCTCTCTAAAATTCCTGCACCACCAGATGGCGTTGACATTTTATAGTACGCGAAAGGACATGTGCGAAAAAATCAACGGTTACCGCACTGCCTTAGCAAGCTTCTTCACTGCAAGGAGTATGAAAATATCCGCCTGATTTCTTAGGCGGATATTTTCATACTCCTTGCAGTGAAGAAGCTTGCTAAGGCAGTGCGGTAACCGTTGATTTTTTTTTCAATCCCACGACAGTCGGTTCTGTGCACCGGATTGACCCGAAGCAGCAATACTTCGGCCAAGGGCTGTCACCTCGGCACTGTATGTGCCGCTACAACAACAACTACAACAAAATATCCGCCTCCAAATCATCAGCCACTCTACTCTGTTTACTGCATGGACCGCAGAGCTGCGGTTGTCGCTCAGTTTGAATGTCGATGAAATCAACTTCCCGACTACCAACTACACTAAAAATCCTCTGCACATGCTTTTAAGCTTATCGCATATAGCTGCGATAAGCTCAAAAGTAGAAAGACGGTCCTCATGTCACCAGACGGCCGAACTTGTGGAGCCATCAAAGAAACTTTGTTGACCTCCTACAAAGCGATGGTCGGTCTGTAGCGAACTACGCAGCGCCGGTGTGGTACGACGCAGTAAAAGAAAATTCAAACTTGCCAGAAGGCCGACCTGAGAACATTAACAGGGTGTCTCCTTGTGTCTTTTGAGGACCATCTACAAGAGGAGACGAAGGTCCTTAACGAGCGCAGGCACAATTTCTGGTTGTCTTAGCAGTTTCTGATTGGATGTCTTCTTAGTAATCAGCCCAACCACCATCTCATGGACAGGATGCCTCCGCCCAGCCAAATCAGGTACGATCTTCATGAGCTAGAGAGAGAGGTTCAACAGTACGAGAGAGTCTTTAGATCATCGTAACTATCAGCCAGGTCTGAACGTCATTCACGCGGATGAAGTCGCAGCAGCAGCAGTATCCAGCTATAGCGTGAATTTCGTGCTAGGAGAACATTCCCCGGGGATTTTACTAGAGATGTCCCTTCACGTAGAAAAAAGTATGGTTGGGATAACAATATTCGAAGAGCATCATACTATTGTTGGGTATATGGTTGTGGTCCAACAATATGTGGGACCTATGGTTAAAAACCAGTTTTGTTCAGGAGAGCCATTTTAACGACTTCACTTTCATAAAACGAGCATATCTCTGGGAGGGAACACTTTTGGGGCATGGGATCGGTCTCATTCGATGCTCAGATGTTGTCCACATCAAGAAAAGAAAAAGAAAATGAAAATGGATTTTTTTACCCTTAGGTCCCTTTCTCTATGCGCTGTCACATATTACTCGTATGATCGTCACATCAATAGTATGATTTACATTCAACCATACTATGATCGTCACAACAATACTATCATCATCACAACCATATTATGATCCTCACAACAATAGTATTTTTCACACATAGCCATACTATGATCCTCACAAGCATAGTATGATTCACACTCAACCATACTATGGTCTCCACAACCATATTATGATCCTCACAACAATTATATGTTTCACATACAACCATAGTATGATCCTTACAACGATAGTATGATTCACACGAAAACATGTTATGATCCCCACAACCATAGTATAATCACACAATTACACTATGATCCCCAATAATATTTATTAGAATTGGGTAAGGTTTTCTACAAAAGATTTGATTATGAAAATTATATAAAAATACATTAAATTCAAAATAACAGGAGTGATTTTTTAACAGTAGAAGAAATCAATAAAAAAAAACGTAAGCGTTTTTATTCAAAATATTTTCGTCAAACAAAGCCAAAGCAGTTTGTTTGAAAAATTTTAATTTCCGCATAAAACGTACGATTATTATCCGTAACAATCAATAACATTGTTCTTATAAAGCATATTCAAATGAAGAAAAATTACAATCATACAGTATGATTGCCGTAATCATATTATTGTTAACATAAAACCCAAAACACAATACTTTTGTCGCACTAACCATATTTTAACCATATTTTATTTTTTTTAATGTGCTAATATTATTGTTACATTTCAACAATATTAATATTGCGGCAGTAATACTATTGTCAAAATTAAATTCAGTAAACAATACTATGGTTGCGACAAACATATTATTATTGCCGTGACCATATAGTTAACATGTTTTTTCTCTCGTATTTGGTCGTGTCCACTTAATAAGGCGCGTTTCCTTTACCGGGATATCCAAGCAGATCCTCTTTAGACGAACTAATCTAAAAGGCATCTGCTCCATCCAAGGAGTGAATGTAGTGCAGGGAAAACATCCCCCTGGAGATTTCACCGAAGGAGAAGACGCCAATTCGGCAGACGCGCGTGTTTCTGCCTCAACTGAAATCTGAATGGTGCAGCCGCCTCAATTAGTATGGAGCGCGAATTGATGCTAATGTTGCAGACGTTTATGCTGCCTGTCATCACGGACCACATGACGTGCTTCTTCCATTTAATTGTCCGGCTAAGCCCACTCAGCTAGCCCCCAGGTCTCTTTGAACGCATCCAGTTCAAATTGAGCGTTTCCTTCACCTGAATATCGAAGCAGATCCTCTATACACAACAACAAATTCATCTACTCGTATTAGATTTTTTGTTCTCTCAACAATCGGCGATAAGCGATCGCGTATTAACGCTACAGTAAACTGTAAACAAACGCTGCGAATTACAAACTAACAAGGGATACATAAAGTAATGCCACAAATTTGCCTATAAAAATTAAGAGAAGTAAAAACAAAGGAAACGGAAATTTCTTTGCGAATAAAATTAAGACGAGTAGGGAAAAAAATAATGCCAGCGAAATGCAAATAACAATAGTAAATAAAAACCGCACATACATGAAAATTAAATCAGACTATGAAAAACTAATTTCAAAAACTGAGGAAAATAAACACAATCTTTTAATTACTACAGAAAAACCATCGAGGAATATAAACAAATGAAAGTTACGAAACGGCGGAATAAGGATGGCAATAATTATGGTCATATTCACGATATCACATGAGAAGTAGAGAATCCAAACCAAAAACAGACATTCCGGTTTTTATGTTCAAATTCGACAGTCGGTTTCTCAAAAATCATGTTTCAACGCTTCAATTGTCTCTGGATTTTAGGCGTAACGTTTATCTTTCATGGCTCCCTACACGCAGAGAAAAAATATGGTTATTATATGGTCACGGAAATAATACAAGGGTTGCTATTTATATTTCGGGTCCAGATATTAATAGTGTCCCTTCTTCTCGCCTTCCTTTCTGCCTGTTAATCATGCACAGATTCCCCGCTGCTGAATCTAGCATATCCTCCGTGATATCCTGGATGTCAGGAGTCTTACCACGAATGACCCGGTCAAACATCAATTCGCTCGGTGAAGAACCTGCTGTACCAGGTGGTGTCACGTTATTTATCAAAATGAAGTTCTGGATTTCAACTTTATAATATCTGCTTTTTGAATTGGTAACTTTTAGCAGTTTCACTGAAGACCTATTCATGTTCTCCACCTCTCCGTTCGCGGGGTGGCCAATATGGGATGTCCGTATTAAGTCAATACTGTCATCCTTACAAACTGCTTAAATTCTGAACGAATTGTCTGCCATTATCAGCCCTTAAAGAACTTAATATACCTAACCTGCAGAATCTTTCCCGTAAAATTGTATTCATAGCATCCGAAGTTATTTTTCTCAAAAACTGCACTTCCTAGTCGTATAGACATATAACACATATTCCCCATTTGGCAAAGGCCCAGCAAGTCAGTGGCTACACACTACCAAGCTCCATTTGGGAGTACATGTCTCACTATCGGAGTTGGATTATTCGGTTGCGAAACCAGTAGACAATCCTAGCAACTTTTCACATACTTCTCTATTTCTCTGTCGACTAAAGGCCCACCAGACCTTGGATCTGTCCCTCCTCTTATGACCGATTCTCCAGGATGTCCTTCGTGTGAAAATTATAGTATTTTTGCTCTAAGAGATTTTGAGAATTACTATTAGCGTCCCTCTAACCAACCAACAACTTCCTTCGATCTTCCCGTAGCAATCCCGCAGATGCTAATGGATGATGGGGTGGCGTGTGGTACGATATGAAAAATAGTTTGTTCGCAGCTTTAATTAAAGGATTTTGTATTATCGATCTTCCATAGTCTTGAAATCGAATCGAATGTTTCATTTTTCCTGCTCGATAAATAACATTGAACCTTACGATTGCAGTCTCAGGAGCCATCTTTCAATTCTTGCAGGAGGCCTTGACGTTGGCTTGAAGAAAGTTCTAGGGGTTTGTGATAAGTGACAAGCTCAAATTTTAAATTCATCTCAGTCAAAAAATGGAATTATCCTGTGCAAGACCGACATGTGACATAGCGTGAGACTGAGGCATCCTTGGACTAATGCCCAAGGATGCCAAGCATCAATAAGATATTGCATGTTCATTTGGCCGTGAAAAACATTTGTTCGCGTTGGATCACACATAATTTGACGAAGGCTCGTATGGATTAGTGCAAAGATATGTTGAAAAAGTATAACTGCGGTAGCTCAAAGGCAGTGTATAACATTGTCACAGGTAACGAATCATGGATCTATGCGTATGAACCTGAAACAAAACAGCAATCAACCGTATGGGTCTTTCAAGACGAGCTAAATCCAACAAAAGTTGTTCGTGGAAGAAGTACATCGACGCAAATTACTTTGTCACAGGTGACGAATCGTGGATCTACGAGTATGCATATAAGCCCGAAACAAAACAGCAATCGAGCGTATGGGTCTTTCAAGACGAGCCAAATCCAACAAAAATTGTTCGTGGAAGAAGTACATCGAAGCAAATGATTGCCTTTTTGGGTGTTTGTAAACCGGCCATGTTGCCACAGTGCCTTTAGTGGAAGGTAGGATGGTCAATTCTGAGTGGCATACAACCATCTGTTTGATAAACAGTGTTCGAAGTAATGAGGAATGATAATAAGAGAAGACAGATCATTTTGCATTACGACAATGCGAGCTCTCACACATCAGCTGAAACGATGATCACTCAAAATGTCGAATTGATGGGCAACAAAACTACAGCCCTGATTTGGCACCCAATGACTTAGTCTTATTCGCTGGCATCAAGAAAAAAATGCGTTGTCAACGTTTTTCATCGCTCAAAGCAGCTGTTGAAGCGTCTAAAAATCATGTTTTGGAAGTGTCTTAATCGGAGTGGAAAAAGTGCTTCGAAAATTGGTTTGTGCGCATGCAAAAGTGTATTGATCTTAAAGGAGAATATTTTGAAAAACAATAAAACCATTTCCAATGATAAATTATTGTTTAAATATAAAGAGCAACCCGATGGCCGATGTTGAATGTGAACCACAAGTTTTTTTTCTGCATTTCATTTGATATTTCTCAATTTGAGACTAACTCAATTTGAACCATAAAAGATACACAAGCGAGCAACGCGTCAAAGTTATTCAGGCTTATTATGAAAATGGATGATCAATTTTGGAAGAAAATCATCTGCAGTGATTAGGCACACTTTCACCTCAGTGGATTCGTCAATAAGCAGAATTGCCGCATTTGGGCGAATGATAATCCAAGAGTGATTGTCGAAAAAACAGTGCACCCACAAAGAGTGCCTGTTTGGTGCGGTTTATGGGCTGGCGGCAGCATCGGGCCGTATTTCTTCCAAAATGAGGCCGGTCAGGCCGTTACTGTGAATGGTGTTCGCTATCCTGCGTAACGAACTTTGTACGCCCCGAATTGGAAGATGTGGATGTGAATTGGAAGAACAGGACGGTGCCACCTGCCACACAGCTAACGAAACAATGGCTCGTTTGCGCAACAAATTTAATGGCCGCTTTAGCTCACGTCGTGGCGATGTTAATTGGCCGCCAAGATCATGTGCTTCGACACCGTTGGACTTTTTTCTTTGGGGTTATATGAAAGAAAAGGTGAACGTCGAAAAGCCAGCAACAATTCAAGAGTTAAAGCATGAGATAATTCGGCACATTAACGGCATAGAACCTCAATTATGCCTCAGCGTCATCGAAAATGTGTACCATCGGACGGAGGTGGGCCGCCGACTCGCGGCGGCCAGTTGGCCGATATTTTGTTACATAAATAATTGAACCATACCAATATTATCATAATAAAAAGAAATGACAACAATTTCCTAAATAATTTGTGTTTTATTTAAAATCAACATCGGCCCTTAAAAATTAACCACCCTTTATGTTCTTCGAAATAAAACTATTTTCGTCGCAACCATAGTATTGTTTTCTGAATTTAATCTTGACAATGGTATGATTGCTGCAATATTAATATTGTTAAAATGTAACAATAATATTGTTGTCAAATAATATGGTTGTGGAGATCATAGTATGGTTATGTGTGAATCATACTTTTGTTGTGAGGATCATAGTATGGTTGGGAGGATCATAGTATGGATGTGAAGATCGTAGTATGGCTGTATGTGAATCATACTATTGTCGTGAGGATCATAATATTGTTGTACCACAACCATATACCCAACAATAGTATAATGCTCTTCGAATATTGTTATCCCTACCAAACTTTTTTTCTATGAGTACTGAAAATATTCCAAAAGGCTGAAATCACAGCTCCGTGGCGGCCAATTTACATCACAATTTCGGCTGACTATTCGATTTTCAAAAACAGTGCGTAAAATATCGTAGGTTGCGTTGGCTGTGTGACATGTGGCCCGTGGTCTTGTGGTTCATGTCATTCTCTTGCATTTTTGGAAACAAAAATTCATTTAGCATGGCGCGGTAACGCTCACCGTTGACGTTAAAGGCGGTTGCTTGCTCATTTTCAATGAGAAATGGTCCAATGATGCCGCCATCCAAAATCTACACCGAACAGTGACTCGTTGTGGATGCATTGGCTTCTCAATAGTTAGATGTGGGTTCTCTGAATCCCATATGCGGATATTTTGCTTATTGACATAGCCACCGAGATCAAAATGAGCTTCACCTGAAAACAAGATTTTTCGGTAAAATTCTTCATTTTCAGCCAAACAGTCTTCAACCCATTGGGCGAAGTGGAAACGCATCAGATGGTGTTACATTTTTAAATGACAAAATTTAAAATGACCCACCCTATATATTTACAGGAGTCCGTTCACCTAATAGTGGTGCTATTGTGGAAGTCTTGCTGACTTAGCCTAGTAGATAGCAAAAAATTTCATAGGTAGGTAATTCGTAGCTTTGTTCATATTTATGGGAACTTTATTCTTAACTTTGATAAAAAAAAAATAAAAAAAAAAAATGTTTTAGGAAAAAGTACTCGTCCTATCGCATAAGGACTTCGCAAGTGACCGTATGCGCCAACTACCGCATCACAAGTTGTATATCCAACATAGATATCAAGTGTCAACCAAATGCCGTAAATTTCACATGGATTCCCATTAATTTCAAGTTGTTTCTAACACTGATTCCATCTAGCAATTAATCATTTTATTGAGTGCATCAACATTGTCAGTTTGATTTTCCGGTGCACACAGTGTTCGGAAACGAAATGATTGAGAAAATATCAGTAGGATTTTCAGCGAGTTCAGATGTTCATATCAATAAAAACCCATAAGTGGTGTTCTATCTAACTGAGTATTTCCCCCTTCATTCTGGGCCTTGACATTTGATTTCCTACCCGAGAGGTGCTATCATTAAGATAGCACCATAGAATGTATTTAAGAACACTGTGCTTTATATTCGCAATAAATTGATTTGAATTGTTTTGTACAAATGTATCGGTCGTATTGCATACGGCTGCAATGAAAAATTACCATTCACTTTTCACATAAAAGATTCATTGATAAATCCAAACATGATCTCGGAATGTTGCGTAAAAGTTATGCCAATAAATCTGCCAAACTTTATTGCATTGAAATTCAATGCTAACGCCAGTACATTCAAACATGCGTAACCCAAAACCCGATTGGATTCGCATTGATTTACGCTTGTGAGTTTTTGAAGGTTGTCATGTCAGTTTGAAAAATTAATTAAATTTCAATTATATAACTTCATGTGATGCAAATAAATGATTGCAAATAAATTGATAATAATAATCAAATCAAACACAAACGTTTTGCCCAGCGAAGGAGAAACTTTCCAGAAGCATTTGAAGTGCAGTTTTATTAGCGTAATCCCAAAAATAAGTTAGAATTTATTGGTACTGAGGATGCTTGGGGTGAAACGATGAATGAAACCTTTCAAAAGTTATTGCTAAATTTGAAAACAATAAAATTAAATCTATCCGATTTGTTAGAAACCAATTATTTTTATAGTCGAATCACACTGTGGCACTGGGAAATTATGAGTTTGTGCTCATGTTTTTAACAACCAGAAAAATAAGTTTTATAGACACATAAAAATTATACCGATCGAATGAGAATTATTTTCTGAGTTTAAGTCCGTTCATGTATTCGCCAAATTATTCTAGGCTTGAGATTCATCTTCTTCTCGAGAGAAAGAGAGAGATTCATCTCTTGCTCGAGAGAAAGATTCGTCTCAAGCTCGAGAGAGAGATTCATCTCTTGTTCGAGAGAGAGAGAGAGATTCATCTCTTGCTCGAGAAAGAGATTCATCTCTTGCTCGAGAAAGAGATTCATATCTTGCTGGAGAGAGAGATTCATATCTTGCTCATGACAGATTAATCTCTTGCTCAAGAGATAGAGATTCGTCTCTTGCTCGAAAGAAAGAGAGATTCATCTCTTGCTTGATAGAGAGAGAGCAATTCATCTCTTGCTCGATAGAGAGAGATCCAACTCTTGCTCGATAGAGAGAGAGAGATTCATCTCTTGCTCGATAGAGAGAGATGTATCTCTTGCTCGAGAGAGAGATTCATCTCTTGCTGGAGAGAGAGAGAGATTCATCTCTAGCTCGAGAGAGAGAGAGATTCATCTCTAGCTCGAGAGAGAGAGATTCATCTCTAGCTCGAGAGAGATTAATCTCTGGCTCGAGAGAGAGATTCATCTCTAGTTCGAGAGAGAGATTCATCTCTAGCTCGAGAGATTCATCTCTAGCTCGAGAGAGAGAGAGTTTCACCTCTAGCTCGAGAGAGAGATTCATCTCTAGCTCGAGAGAGATTCATCTCTAGCTCGAGAGAGATTCATCTCTAGCTCGAGAGAGAGGGATTCATCTCTAGCTCAAGAGAGAGATTCGTCTTTAGCTCGAGAGAGAGAGAGATTCATCCAACTCTAGCTCTCTTGCTGAAGAGAGAGATTCATCTCTTGCTTGAGAGAGGGAGAGATTCATCTATTGCTCGAGAGAGATAGAGAAAGATTCATCTCTTGCTCGATAGAGAGATTTATCTTTTGCTCGAGAGAGAGAGAGAGATTCATCTCTTGCTCGAGAGAGAGAGAGATTCATCTCTTGCTCGAGAGAGAGAGAGAGATTCATCTCTTGCTCGAGAGAGAGATTCATCTCTTGCTCGAGAGAGAGAGAGAGAGAGAGAGAGATTCATCTCTTGCTCGAGAGAGAGATTTATATCTTGCTCGAGAGAAATTCATCTCCTGCTCGAGAGAGATGGAGATTTATCTCTTGCTTGAGAGAGATTCATCCCTTGTTCGAGAAAGAGTTTCATCTCCTGCTCGAGAGAGATGGAGATTTATCTCTTGCTCGAGAGGGAGAGATTGATCTCCTGCTCGAGAGAGATTGATCAACTGCTCGAGAGAGAGAGGGAGAGAGAGAGAGAGATTCTTCTTCTGCGAGATGAAAAATAGCAGATATTCTTTTCGCAGGTTTAAGCCTAGGTTTCTTGTGGAATACAAGCCATAGCAACCTATTGTAAGCTTTGGAATTTTTGGATTCCATTTCCTTCTATTTGTTAGGATTATGTGAGCAGAGATTTTGGAACACAGGGGCCAGCCTATTTTGGTGATGTTAAGTGTCGGTCCACTACAAATCCAAAAGATTTAGTCCTTGTATGAAGCGGCTGTGGGGCCTTGTTTTACTCCTGAGGAGCGGCAGTTTCACAAAGCCTGCAAAAAGGCTTGAAGTTCTACTTTAAACTCGTTCGAAGTGTCCGAATAAAAAACACGATCTACGAATTCAGTAAGCTGTACAGCACTACAGACTGTACAGCGCTACGGACCAAATCGACCAAGCCGGTGGGCGAAGTTTCTGAAAAAACCACACCCTGCGAATCCAGTAAAGGCTTTCACAATCACTACAGCGATACAGCCAAATAGACCAAGCCGGTGGGCGAACAAACTAGGTAGTCTGGTTCTTTGAAAGCAGGTACCTCAAAGGCTCTTAGGGTCCAGATGGGATCTTATCCCATCAAAACTCTTTCTTCAGGTGCTTCTAAGGCGGTTCAGTTTTAGTCTACTGCTAAACTAACTTTTTGAGTGTCGAAAATTGTGCCAAAAGAGCAGATGGATTCAAAGCATTTACCACGGCAACCACATAAGCTCCCCAAGGGCACAAAAATTCTTCCAACAGGGCCTTAGTCACAAGGCGTTCCCCCAATAAAACAATAAATCGGCTTGCTGCAAATTCTGCCGAAAAGCTGACGGAGCAGGAAAAAAAACTCCCTCTAATGGGCAAAAAGATTCAAATCGAGCACAAAAATTCTTCCAACAAGGCCTTAGTCACAAGGCGTTCCCCCAATAAAACAATAAATAGGCTTGCTGCAAATTCTGCCGAAAAGCTGACGGAGCAGAAAAAGAATCCATGGGCTCTAATGGGCAAAACAATTCAAATCGAGCATCCTACTGCTGAAGATGGCATTTGGGTAACCAGTCCCAAAAATGTATGACTCGCAAACTGGTAGTAGCTCGGCTACGAGGTCTGACCGGAGAATAAAGTCTAGTACCACGGGTAGGCAGGAGCCCAGAACTGCTGTTCAACCCTGTCTAGCTATGCGGCCCTTCGGGGAGTATCGTGGAGGCTGTGTTTTAAGCCCAAATCTTAGGAATAGCTTCTGCTCGGTGTAGAGTTCCTTTGCAACCGAGTGCTGTGACCCATGGAACAGCAGAGGTTAACATAGGCCTCGGCCTCTGACCAAGTTGCAAGTTGTGTCCATATAACACGCCTCGAATTGGTACCGGCGGCATTGGCCTTAAGGGTCACTGGCTGTCGCTTGATAATGGCTTCTTTGCGATAGCGCGCCATGGATAAAGCTATCACAGCGAGAATAAGCTGAGGATGACAAACCTAAACTGTTGTTGTAGCGACACATACGGCCGGGGTGACAGCCACTGGCAGAAGAATTCCTTCTTCGGGTCGATCCGGTGCAGGTCGACCGGCTGTCGTGGGATCAGCCTATAAAACATGTCAAGCCTAAACGGTTATCATAGGCTGCCCCTAAATGACAACGGCCAAAGAAGGATTCTATGCAAGGGACGAAACGTCGGAGGAGTCTTCTGCATGACGGTCCCAAATGAGATCGTGCAGGGAGGTAGCTTAGGAGCACCTCATTTCTTGTGATAATCGTCTAAATGCGGTCGTACAGGGAGGTGACCAAGGAACACCTCATTTCAGGTGATTTCTCGACCAAAATAACAGCGATGGCACCATTTCCCAGGTAACTGGCTTAAAGCGGAACGTTCTTGAAGATTGTCCACGAAAATTCTGGACCACCGCCCGATGCCAGGGTTGCCTGGTACCAAGCCCACAATAAGTTTATTGTCTGTACCGTTGAGCGTTCAGTGCTGCTGTACATGAACGATGTAGAGTCTCTCGGAAAATGTTTGACGATAGAATCCTTGGCAATAGGAACTGGAGAAAGCGCACTCAGGTGAAAACTTTAATATCACTTATTGAATAAGCCAGTACTTAATAAACTTCCCTGAAGATCCAATATTGAAAACTTTCTTTAAATCAGTAGGCCATGCACTCTGTAATACGTGTACTCACGCGACGAGTACACATGTTTGAAGTCACCTGAGAAGAGAAGCTCTAATATAAAGATAAATAAGATTAATATTTGGCTGAATTTGCCTACATTTCCAAGGCAGCTAAACTACTTAGAAGTTCCCACACGTATTTAAAACCGTCTGAAAACTCAAGATGGCGCTAGTGAGTTTTCGCTTAAGCATAGCAAATCGCATACTAGTCGATGTCGGGGACACTCAACGAACGTTCAAAGTTTTTTTTTATAGCGTCAAATAAATATAATGTCAGGCGTTATTGGAGACACCTGACAAATTTGAGGTGGCCCGCCCTAATTTGAGCAAAAATTCCGTTGACTGATTTTTATAAATTTCCAAAATTTCCAAGGTCTCAAACATAGTTTAAACACTCTTAAATGACTTCCGCCGAGTTGTTCATCTTAAGTGCTTCCCTTTCCATAACTTGCAAGGACTATTTTAAACATTCTTCCACAAGAGAATGTACTTGTAAATATGTACGTTGACAACAGGTTCGATACATATTTTTCTTTCATCCATTATTCCCATTGTGTCTTTATTACCCCGAAAGAGTGTGGGTAGAATGGCAGTGTAGCAAAACGTTTCGTTACTATGACTTCGGGAGTTCCATTTTGTTCCATTTATGATTGTCCATGGCTACTAATTGCAACAAAAGCTTTATTTCTCTGCAATTTTTTATTTCATTTTTTACTATTTCCATTTGACTGAATGCCACCGAGACTCTAGATTTCATTTATCCTCTTTCATCTGTGCCGAGTTCTGTAACAATTGACCATGTGTGGAGGGAGGGACATTGGGCAAACTCTGTTATCTGGGGCAATGGTCATACAATGGAGAACTTGTACAAAAAGAAAAATATTTATCCTATCCTAGGAGAGGGGCGCGCAATTCAACTTAAAACTGTCACAAAACTCTTATCATGTTTAAGTTTAAACGAGTGTGTCCAAAACCGAAACCTTAAAACGATATTCCGGTTTTTATGTCAAAACCCGACCATAGGTTGTTCGAAAATAGCTGAAACCCGACATGTCGGTTTACTCGATTTTTGTAGCCGGGTTTTTCGGTCAGCTTTGTTCTCTGGCTGTGACTTGCCTCCACAAATCCTCCACAGCGAGAGTTTAATACAAGAAACTATCCAGGCAACCATCAACGGAACGTGTTTTGTTTTCTCACTACACAAGTGGCAACTTTTTGCAGTCGGGTTTTTCGGTCAACTTCGTTCTCTGGCTGTGACATGCCTCCGCAGAAAAAATCCTCCACAGCGAGAGTTTAATACAAGAAACTATCCAGGCAACCATCGACGCAACGTGTTTTGTTTGCTCACTACACAAGTGGCAACTTTTTGGCAGTCGGGTTTTTCGGTCAGCTTCGTTCTCTGGCTGTGACATGCCTTCGCACAAAAAATCCTCCACAGCGAGAGTTTAATACAAGAAATTATCGAGGCAACCATCGCCGCAACGTGTTTTGTTTGCTCACTACACAAGTGACAACTCAGCTACATATGAAGCTTCAACATGGCTGTGTTGCTGCTAACGTGGTCGTCAAAAATACTAGGTCAGCGTCGTTTGGCTGCGACATGGTAAGCGATAGAATAGCAATGCCTTCGCACACGAAATCTTCGACAGTGAGATTTTAATACAAGAAACTAACGCGACAACTATCGACGCAACGTGTTTTGTTTGCTGACTACATAAGTGGCAACACACGAAGCAAGGGTTGCTTTAACATGGCTGTGTCGCTGCAACCGTCGTCGTCAAAAATAACGGGCCGGATTCGTTCTCGGGCTGTGAAATGTTGAGCGATAGGATAACAAAGCCTCCGCACAAACAATTTTCGACAGCGAGAGTTTAATACAAGAAACTAACGAGGCAACTATCGACGCAACGTGTTTTGTTTGCTCATTACACAAATGGCAACACACTAAGCAAGGGTTGCTTTTACATGTCTGTGGCTTCGTGTTGAGCGATAGGGTAACAAAGCCTCCGCACAAAAAGTCCTCGATAACGAGAGTTTAATACTAGATACACACGAGGCAACCATCGAAGCAAACTGTTTGGTTTGCTCTCTACACAAGTGGCAACACAGCTACACTCAAAGCAACGATTGCTTTAACATAGCTGTGTTGCTGCAACGGTAGCCTTGTGTGTATCTTTCATAAGGAGTAGAATTTTAAGATCAGTACAGAATTTGTTCTACACTGCTCATAGTTCTCTCCTACACGAAGCAACGGTAGCTTAAACATAGCTGTGTTGCTGCAACGGTAGCCTCGTAGGTATCTAGCATAAGAAATAGGATATTAAAATCCGAGCAGAATTTCTTCAACAATTCCCATAATTCCCCCCCACTCTAATATTAAAAGCTCAACAGCATTTTTTCCGAGTGAACAACTTCTTCCATTGAAAATCAACAGTTGTTTCAATTCTTGTTTGCTTTATGAATAAAGGAAAAACGAATCGAAATGGATATTTCTTTCATATGGACAGAGGACAAACAGTTTGAATGATATTTTTATGGAACAAAAGAAGTTATTTTGTTTATGCTAGAGAAAAAAAGAAGCTCAAGGATTTTTCATTCATGTAATGCCACTAAAAGAAGTTTAAGAATGAATTAAAGATGAACAGGGGATGCACACAGAAAAAATGGACAATCATTGGATTGCAACCCAAACATTGGTAGCGGAATTTAATCACCACACAGAAAAAATGGACAATCCTTGAATTGCAACCCAAACATTGGTAGGGGAATTTAATCACCACTCAGTTAAAAATTTCGTAAATAAGCTAAGCTATTTATCAGATTATCAGCAATACTATTTAAAGAATGGAAACAATAAACAAATTCATAAAATACATGCACTGTATCGTGTATGAGGTGTTGTACATATGTGTTTTAGTGTGTTTGCAGTGCGAGGGATTTTTATTGTGTTCGTTAGAAAACTCTACAGCCGGCAGTTCTCGTTAGATGCGAAGCTGCCTGCCCTTAAGCGTATAGTCACTGAACATAGTTACAGCACATTCGTTGCTTTGAGTTTTATGATGGTGAAGTGGCGCTCACCGAAACTGCAGTCACCCCTGATTTAAACTAAGTCTTTCCGACTGCTTTTTGAAAAAATTTAACGTTCCTTGTAAATATGTGCATTTTTTGCATCGCCGCATTACGAAAATATTTTCAATAACGGCTTCCGACTTTTCTTTTGTAAATATGTGAAGTTTAAGTCGTCTTTTAAGAAATTAGTTTCGACAACGGCTTACGACTTTTTGGCAAATATGTGAAGCTTTACATTGCCTGAAACGATATTTTCCATAAACGGCATACAACTCTTTTTGTTAATATGGGAAATTTGTTGTCAACTCATAACGAAAATATTTTCGAAAAAACGGCTTACAACTTTTTTTTTTTTGCAAATATGTGAATAGAAAATACTTTCGATAAACAACTTACGAAAATTTTAGTTGATAAATGAAATTTTTTATCACAGGATTCCTCATTAATTTCTTGTTTGAATATTTGAGTCTTTTAATTGAACCGAAAATTTGATTTTTCTGTGCAGAACTCTTCTAGGAATATCATACAGTCGGCAAATATTTTCTGGTATTCGCCCATGAAGACCATGCCAATCGTTTGAGAAAGGAAAGGCAATTTAATTTCGAAAATCCTCGTAGCCGACTTTTATTCTGGCAGGGTCTTCCTTTTGAGAATAACATCGCCTCTAGAACCTCTCATACATTCTAGGGATACAAATAAACAATTTCAGAGGATTTCTAAGCCGCAGGGTTTCTTTTTTAAAAAGTCAATCACACATCTCTTCTTAAGTGTGAGAAGGACACTTAATGTTCCGCAGCGGTGGTAGCACATAGCCTCGCAAGGTTTCAATGCGGTCCTCTATGGACTAAATGCACCTAGTAATTGACTCTGAATGCTACCTAGTATAAGTCGTTAAGCAAATTCAGTTAGAACATCTTTGTAAAACAAGGACAGACTAGTGGTTTTGCTAGGCTCCGTAAGGTACTCGTTCCTTTACTGATTGCGATACAAGATTTCAGACAAAATTTTATAATTAAAATAAATTTTAAATTAAAACTTTTTTGGATTTGGTTGACTTGTGCGCAAATCTTATACAATTTTTTAAACGAAAATTTGAAAAAAAAAAATCGTTTTAAAAGAATAAAAGTAAAAAATGTCGATCCACGCCTCTTTGTTGACCATAACTTCAACAATTATGGCGGTCCCAAAAATCTAATTACTGTTTTCGGTATGTTCGAAATATGGGCAAATTTTTTTTTAAAAAAAAAGTAACCAACTATAAATCTTTAAAAAGATTAAAATTTAAAAAAAAGTGTGAATAAAAAAAATTTAATTAATTTTTTTTTATAAACAATACAATTTGATCTGGCGACTTTATACTCCTAGACTTTCTCTAAGGCTACATCAAGTCCTTGGTCTAGGCTCACAAGCCTATCACTTTGGACGAGCTCGAGAACAACATTCGAGATGATATTGCCAAAACAACATCGGACCTGTTGAACCGAATCAGCAAATAAAATGCCAATACTTTAGCTTCACAGTAAAGCCGGAATCTATTTCATAAAATAGTTTTTCCCTTCTTATCGGGTCACCCTTTAGAATAAGTCAAATAACATATGGCGCTGGGGAAAACATACGAGTATTCTCCGACAATCAGAGATCTGTGAACTATTGGATTTATTTGATATCCCACTCCTGTTTAAATTTAATTGTTTTCCTTTTGCTCTTATCCGGTCACCATTTTGATTAGTTAAAAGCCATATGCGCTGTGGAATCTTAACCCGCCGTTTAGCGACAATCAGGGACCTGTGATCACAGAAGTCTCTAACGTTGCATGAATGTAAAGATAAAATTGATAAGTTTCTAATCTGACATAACCTGACAGTTCTATGGGTCTTAGGGGAGTCCAACCTCGATGGTCATCAAATGGCTAATGCTTTAGTAAGCGAAAGCTCTAATTTGCAGATAAAAGCTATGTGAAATGCAAGAAGTTTTAAGCAGGATAAAGTTTAATGCTTTAACCGCTGTGTTATGGGCAGTTTTCTGAGCTGCTGTAGCTTTTTGTTGCTGTATTAACAATATATTCCTCTTTGTAAGTGCCCTTTAAACTGGATGCGTCTAAAGAGAACTGAGGGTCAGCTGAGTGGACTTAGCCGGAGAATAAGAACTATGCAGCACTTCAACATGGTCCCTGATGGCAGCTAGTTACAAAGTATGGAACATTGCCAATAATATTCGCCCATTTCGAATGGAGGCGGCCGCACCATAGACATCTCAGCTGAGCCAGAACTACGCGCGTCTGCTAAGGTAGCGTCTTCCCCTCTGGTGAAATCTACGGAGGAAGTTTCCTTAGCACTACATTTACGCTATAGCAGAATACTGCTGCTGCTACTTTATCAGCGTGAATGTCGTTCAGACCTGCCTGATAGTTTTGATTACATAAAGGCCCTCTCTTGTACCGCCGGACCTCTCTCTCTCAAAATCATGAAGATCGTACCTGATCTGTCTGGACGGATACCTCCTGTTCATGCGATGTGGTTGGGATGACTATTGCGAAGGCATCCAAGCAGCTACTGCTTAGACAGCAAGAAAAGTCTGTCTGCCCACTGTAGGGACCTACGTCTCCTCATGTAGGTGGTCCTCATAAGAAGACACCCGGTTGATGTTCTCACAGCGGCCTACTGGCAAGTGTTGTTCTGTGCTGCTTGCGGAATCTGTGCTGATGATCTGTACATGGATGGCGTTGGGTCAAGCAGGGGAGAAGCAGTGCATCAAGCACCTTTGTTACTGGCGATAGCATGGAGATCGACCTGCACGATTCTCCTTTGCTTGCGTATTTGCCTGGCTTCAATATGTGTTATGGGCAGTATTCTGCGCTGCTGTAGCCTTATTTGACTGTCTGTCAGTGGAAAGTAAACTACAGGTCGCACTATTGAAGATTGGTAGCTCTAATTTTGCACAAACAGCTATTGATGGACTGAAACGGTTTATCTTAAAAATAGACCAAATCGGTCAAGAGATAAAAATTCTCCCCTCGCAAGGACTAGGTTAACCTCTGAAAAAATCAACAATCCTAAACATAAAAGCACAATATCTCATGAACTAAAAGAGATACGACGCTGACATTTGGAACATTTGATGATGATGAAGGATCAAAACACATCCTGGAGGAAAAGAGGGCGGTACTACGCCCCTTTTTAAAAATCGCATTTATGGCCAAAGTAATAGGCCGATCGTTATAAAATTTTAACAGCGACCAGAACAAAATATAGTAGACTATGTTTTCGTAAAATTGGACAAGGAGGCGACAGTATCTGAAGAACTAATAGAGATATGACGATGATATTTGAAACATATAATGTTACCAGGAATCAATATACTTATATGTTGTCCTGGAGAAAAAGTGAGCGGAGCCGCGCCGCTTTTAAAAAATCTCATTTATGGACAAAGTAATGGACCGATAGTCATAAAATTTGAAAAGATTAACATCAACGACTAGGATTTTTTTTAGAATATGTTATGGTAAAATTGGAAAAGGAGGCGTGGCATCGCCCACACTACCCTGAATTAAAAAAGGCAATATCTCAAGAAATTATACAATAATAATAGATATGACGATGATATTTGGAAAATATGATGTTGGTAGGGATCAAGATATGGCATTTTGTAGGAAAAGTGGGCGGCGCCATGCCCCAATGAAAAAAGCGTATTCATGGCCAAAGTTATGGACCGATAGTTTTAAAATTTAAACAGAATGAAATCAATGACTAGGAAAATATAAGGCTATGTTATGGTAAAATCGGACAAGGAGGCGTGCCACCGCAGACACTACACTGAACTTTAAGGACAATATCTCATGAACTAATAATGATATAGCGATATTTGGAACATATTTTGGCAGGGATCAAGATATGTTATCTTGAAAGAAAAGTGGGCGGCGCCATGCCCCTATGAAAAATCGTATTTATGGCCAAAGTTATGGGCCGATAGTTTTAATATTTAAACGGAATGATATCGATGACTAGGAAAATATATGACCATGTTATGGTAAAAGTGGACAAGGGGGCGTGGCACCGCCCCAACTACCATAAACTTTAAAAGACAATATCTCATGAACTAATAGAGATATAACGATGATATTAAAAACATATGATGTTGGCAAGGATCGCAACACATTTTGGAAAAAGAGTGGGCAGTGCCGCACCCCCTTTATAAAATCGCATTAACGGCCAAAGTAATGGACCGATCGTTTTAAAATTTAACAGAATAAAATCAATGTTCAGCATATTATTATTGACTGTGTTAAAATTTGACAAAAGGGCATGGCCCTAACATACAAAATTTGACAAAAGGGCATGTACCCTAACAAACAAACCTGAAGTTCGAAGGTCTTTATCTCGTGAACTAATGCCGTTATGACGATAGTAGTCGACATATTTGACGTTGGTATGGAAAACAACACCCCCAGAGGGAAAAGTTGCCGCCGTCACGCCCCCTTGACAACATTTTCATATTGAACCGTAATCCATGATGGATAAGGGTCCTCCCAAACTTAATTTGTCTATTTAAATTATCTTTTTTTCAACCTTAATTCAACTTTTAATCTTAAGGTCTACAATATCCTATTAAAACCACAACATTCGTTTTTAATCCTCTACCTTAAACTGAGATAACGCAGAACACTCGGTGTTTTGTGAGTATTTAATATTTGAAATACAATTATTATGTGCGAATACTCGGACTTGTCTCTATGCGTGTGTCTGTGTTTTTCTTTTTAATCTTACTAAAATTTTAAATATTTGTTCTACACGAACATTTAAAATGAATGTCCTATTATTTTTTATGGCCTACATGTGGCGTTTTATTCAAATGTTTTGTACGCAATCTATACTTGTATGTCCGTCCGCCTGTCTACATGTGGGAATTTCTTCGCCATTCGAAGTATGTACTTTTGACAATGATTCTGTTTAGTCATGACAATTAACATTAAAAATTAATGTTTTTTTTAATAGTTTTTTGTTTTTTTCGATTTCTTGTTGTTTAAAATAATATGATATGTGTGAGCTTTTTATTATTTGAGTACATGATTTTTTCTTATTAAAATGGAAAATTAAATTGTATGTTCGAAAACAAAAAAGTTTACAAGTATTGGAAATTTTAAATAAATTATAAAGCATTGACCTCTAGTTCAATTCGACATGAAAGGGAAGTTCGAATACCAAAAATAAATAATGTTAGACATTATGAAATAATTGCATTCCAAGAAGAAAGTATTTCTTGAATACTTTCTTCTTGGAGGTTATTTAAAAACATATACCGGGTTGCCCATATTCGACGGACCCATCTGGCAACGCCATAACTTTTGACAGAGATGTCAGATCGCTTAATGACATACCGCGTTTGAAGCGTCAGTCCAAGCAGATTTTTACCCTGCAACAATACACGCCACGCGAGCGCTCTGAAATAGTTGAAATTAACATTCAACAGAACAAGTCAATTGTGAAAACTCAACGTGCTTTTAAAATATTAAAAAATGTGAGAAGTGCGCCTTCTAAGAACACCATTAAGCGTTTATACGAAAAATTTTCGACTGGTGAGGCTCTTTCTAATCCGAAGAGGCCAAATAAAAGTCGACCAAGGCGATCGGCCGAGAATATCGCTGCCGTACGAGCCAGTGTTGAGAGGTCCCCAAGAACATCCCAAAAACGCCGTTCTCAGCAGTTGGGCATGGCTCGGTCCACTTTACAACGGATTGTTCGCGTTGATTTGCATTTGTTCCCGTACAAAATTCAATTGACGCAAAGATTGTTGCCTGTGGACAAGCCTCGTCGATTGGAATGGGCCCAAAGAGTCATCGAAATGGCCGAAGATGACGAGCAATTTTGGAACAAAATTATCATGTCCGATGAAGCCCATTTCACATTGAATGGGACCGTAAATAAGCAAAATTGCCGTATTTACGCCACTGAAAATCCTCAGGAGATTCAAGAAGTGCCTCTTCATGACGAAAAAGTCACAGTTTGGTGCGGCGTTAGTGCGAAAACGGTTATTGGGCCGTTTTTCTTCCAAAATGAAAATGGCCATGCTGTTACCATCAACCAGAAGCGTTATCGCGACATGATGACCAATTTTGTGATGCCAATTATTCGTCGAAAGCGTATGAGGCAGTTCTGGTTTCAACAAGACGGCGCTCCACCGCACACAAGTCGCATAACAATCGATTTTCTGAAGAATTTGTTTCCGGGCCGTTTGATGTCGAAAAGTAGTGATTTGGACTGGCCACCGCGTTCGCCCGATTTGACGCCGCCTGACTTCTTCTTGTGGGGATATTTGAAGTCAAACGTTTACGTTAACAAGCCAAGGACCGTAGAAGAGCTCAAGGACAACATTCGTGAAGAAATAGCCGCTATTCCGGCCGAAATGTTGGCGAAAACGATGGAAAATGCTGCAAAAAGGGCACAATACGCCATCAACGCCAGAGGCGGCCATTTGAGAGATATCATATTCAAAAATTGATGTAAACAAATCGACTTGGAACAAATTAAATGATTAAGATTGCCAACCGCCAAATTTTTATTTTTTTCTTTGATTTTTTTTAAAAAAAAACATGGGTCCGTCGAATATGGGCAACCCTGTACTAACAAAATGGATGGATAATAGAGAAAACGGATTTCTAATGTGGCTCGAAGAGCTGCAGGATCTCAATTCGCGGGGGTGCCTTGTTTAAGGAAAGCATTAAGCGGCAGAATCTCCAGGTTCTTAAATTTTATAAGAAGCTATTTTACTATTAACACGTGGACAAGCTTCCCTAAGTTCCCTGCAGGAGTAAAAGGAACTAATCTATATAACACGGGGAATGATATGAACAAACTTTAACAGGTTTCGTCCTTGTCTGACACCTGAACATTGTGCAAAGCTTAGTCAACCTGTACATTGATTTAATGGAATAAAATCGATATAAGAAACATGATAACAGAGAGCAAGTGAAGTGGTAGACAAAACAAGTTTAACTTGGTTCAATTCCTGATAGAAATGATTTTTTTATAGCTTTGAAGTCACTAAGTCATGAAATATTACAACCAAATCGCTTCTTAGGGAGAGATGACACAAAAAATTAAATTAAACAGGCCAGAGTAATAATCTATGAATTTGATCAAATTATGAAACACAAAACGTCTGCTTTTATTTCACTTTTTTTGGATGGCATGTTTTTTTACTGGGACACTGAGGGTGTAATTTTAGTACTCACCTTTGTGCGAATGAAACTTTAAGTCATAACTTAGTCGATGCACTGAGCCCTTGTTCGTTAGCTGTATTTTCTTGACGCACCTGAGCCAATATTTTAATCTGCAATAAAAAAACATGAATTGAATTAGAAAATAATATAATTTATATATTTAAAGTACAATTTTCAATCTAGGTACATCTCTGACTAATAACTAAGATTGGGAGTCGGACTGATGAAGCCATTTGGAACAAAAAACGACCGCTTAAGACAGGCTTTTAGAGATGTAGGTCCTTTAACCGGTAAAACCTATGTATGATATCAAAATATGAACCGATGTGGACTAATTTTAATAGGCTTCGTCCTTGTTTTAATTTTGAAGAATACACTAAGTTTCGTCAAAATCGTCCTGCACTTTGATTGCAACAAAAGATCGATAGACGGACGGGCGAACATCGCTCAATGGAATTAGATAGTATTCTGAGCCGATCGGTATACTTAACATAGGGTCTGTCCCATTCCTTTACGGTGTTGCAAACATAAGCACTAAAGCATAATAGCCTGTACACTGAGAGGAAAAATAACCTTATATAAGTTTAACTGAACCATAAATAAACATGATTTGGAGTCTACGTTATATAAGGTCAATGTGAACATTTTGTTGTTGACTGGTATTTAACAATAATAATAGTTAATTTAACTATTCTATGGTTGATTTTTTTTAACCATGAAAATAGTTAATTTTAAAATAATTATTGTTCTTTTAACAATGCATTGTTTTTAACCATGAAAATTGTTAATATTAAAATTTCATAGTCAATTTATTAAAACAATACATGTTCGATTTAACTATAAAGTTGTTTATATAGGGTGGTTAGTTTTGAGGTTCCTACTTTTCAAACAAAACACAAAAAAATCTAATTGAATAGGGAATGTGTATTATCATTTGAAAGAACATTCTTTGGCATTTATTTTTTGAAGATTATGTCTATCAAATGTTGGCCGCGGCAACGTCTCAGATGGTCCATCCGTTGAGTCAAATTTTCGATGACTCGTTCGAGCATTTCGGCTGGTAACTGGCGAATGACACGCGTGATGTTTTGCTACAAGGCCTGAATCGAAGCGGGTCTGTCCGCATAAACTTTAGACTTTACATAGCCCCATAGGAAAAAGTCTAACGGTGTGATATCACACGATCTTGGTGGTCAATCGACCGACCCAAAACGTGAAACTATCTGCTCACCAAAGTGTTCTCTCAATAAATCCATTGATTGATGCTATGTGTGGGAAGTGACGCCTTCGTGTTGAAACTAAATGTCGCCGAGATCACGAGCTTTAATGTCAGGCATCAAATAGTCGGTTTTCATGGCACGATAACGGTCGCCATTGACGGTTACGTTCTCATCACCAGCATCATTTTTGAAGAAATGTGGACCGATGATTCCACCGGCCCACAAACCACACCGAACTGTTGTTTTTTTTGGATGAAATGGCAGCTCTTGAACCTCTTCTGGTTGCTCTTCTTCCCAAATGCGGCAATTTTGCTTGTTTACATACCCATTGAGCCAGAAATGGGCCTCATCGCTGAACAAAATTTGGCTCGAAAACGTCGGATGTTCTGGGAACTTTTTAAAAGCCCATAGAGCGAAGCGATGTAGCTTGGGAACGTCGGGCGGCTTCGGTTCTTGCACAAGCTGTATTTTCAATTTAAGATCTCGACGTAAATTGCGCCATGTCGTTCCATACGTCAGTCCGAGTTGCTGCGAACGGCGCCGAATCGACTCTCGACGGTCTTGGTGTACACTTTGAGCTATGGCTATTGCATTTTCTTCACTGCGTGCTGGACGTGGTCTATTTGGTCAAATATTTTCAAATAATGAATGCTGGGTCTCAAGATGGGTGATGGTGTTGCGAATAGTACGCTCAGTGGGCCGATTATGTTGACTATAAGTTGAAGGAAGTGCACGAAACACATTTCTCACAGAACGTGAATTTTCGTAATAATGTTGAACGATTTCTAAGTAAGTCTTTCCATGATGAAATGCCAAACAATTCTAAACAAAAGTAACATGACAGCATGCCACGACTCACATGTGATCTGTCAAAAAAAAGACACAAGTATCTCTACTTGGATAACCCTTTAAAAGGTTAACTTAACCCATAAATTAACATGATTTGGAGTCTACGTTATATAAGGTCAATGGAAACATTTTGTTGTTAAGTGGCATTTAACAATAATACTAGTTATTTTAACTATTCTATGGTTGATCTTTTAAACCATGACAATTGTTAATTTTAAAATACACCTAATCCTGTTTTTACACGGTCTTTTTTTACACTATTTTGAAATAACACGGTCGACAGAAATAAACTTATCCTGCTTTTACACGTTTTTCTAAATAGCAGGAAAACACTTATCCTGTTTTTACACGTTTTTTTAGACGGAAATAAAATCTATTTTGATAACTGTGATTTTATCTACATATGCATAGTTTTCTCTCTCTTCAGCATTGCCAGTTAATAATGAAGTTTTGCCACTGTTTCCACAAGGAACTGCCATTCAAATATTATTTTTCCGTATATTTTTTAAATATGGCAACACAATGTGATTTTGACATTTCATTGCAAATTATACCGATAGTTAGGGGAGCTGTGAAATTTCAATCAGATCTACAATCCTGTATGGCTCGATACAAGGAACTGCACAAAGAACTCTCCAAAGTAGGATCGCAACGTACTATAACTGAATTTGCTATTAAAATAAATAAACCTGTGCCTGAAACAAGTTCTGATATGCAGTTACCAATGAACGCAGTTGAAGATGTGGACGTAGAACTGAACAATTCTACTGACGAAACAGGTATTGCTCCAACGCAGCAGAAAAGAATGCGCTTACATTCAGAAACTAATACCGAATAGAATTTACCCTTATACCATTTTTTATATTTCTATACAACTTTTTTATGTTCCTTGCATAGGAGATTTTTTTGTTTTTAAATTGGATTTTTATTGCTTAAAAACTTTAAAATGATTTTATTTTTTAAGTTCCTTTATATAAAATTAGTTCCTTTATATAATATGTGAAATAAAATGGGCATGGTATACTGAAGAATAAAATTTATGTTTATTTTACCGAATTATGTATTAATTTTCGTAGGCTTTCTTGGGTTGCTGAACCAATCTATCATTTTTCCATTAAGTAGTGTCTTTATTTACACGATATTTTCTGGAACACATGTACCGTGCAAAAACAGGATTAGGTGTAATTATTGTTGTTTTAACAGTTTATTGTTTTCAACCATGAAAATTGTTAATATTAAAATTTCATAATCAATTTATTGAAACAATACATGTTCAATTTAACTATGAAGTTGTTAATTTTATTAATTATGAAGATTGTTATAGAAATCATTTTTATTGTTTAGTTAACCAATTATTGGTAACCTCTTTTTACCAGAAATATAAAGGGTGTTTTTTTTATTGAGATATAGAACTTCGAATTGAAATAAATCACAAGAAAATCGTTTTAATGTCCATCAATTTGGCTTTATTGGAAGGATAATTTTATGCCATTAATGTTAAAAAAAGATTTCGGGCATGTGGCCGCCGCGGCTGGCTCGAATAAAGCCAATTCTACAGGTCCAATTATCAACCACTTTTTCGAGCATATGGGGCCGTATGTTGGCAATAACGCCACGAATGTAGGCTTCCAAGTCCCCTAACGTTTCTGGTTTGTTGGCGTAGACGAGCGACTTCACATATCCCCAAAGAACATAATCCAATGGTGTCAAATCACACGATCTTGGTGGCCAATTGACAGGTCCATTCCGCGAAATTATGCGCTCATCGAATGTTTCCTTCAATAATTCGATTGTGACGTGCGCTGTGTGGCATGTAGCGCCGTCTTGTTGGAACCACAACTCATCCACATTCATGCCATCCAATTCGGGAACAAAATAGTCGGTTATCATGGCTCTATACCGGTCTCCATTAACGGTAACTGACTCTCCAGCATTATTTCGGAAGAAGTATGGCCCAATGACTCCACCAGCCCATAGAGCACACCAAACAGTCAGTTTTTGTGGATGTAATGGCGTCTCAAGGGTCTCATGTGAATTCTCTTCACTCCAAATGCGGCAATTTTGCTTGTTGACGTAGCCATTCAACCAAAAATGAGCCTCATCACTGAACAAAATTTTGTGATGAAAATCAGCATCGAGATGAATCTCATTTTCGGCCCATTTTGCAAGCGTTGTTCTTTTGTCAACCTGTTCATGATGAAATGGCAAACCAAACTAAATATTAATCACTTGACAGCTGACAAAATGGCCGTCAGTTAAAAAAGTGATGCCAACTTAAAATTCTATACCCCAATAAAAACACCCTTTAGTAACTGTTACAATTTTAAATATCGAATTAACCTACTAATTATGTTTTTGTTTTGTTCACATTTTTTCGGCCTTTTCATTATTATGACTTGAACAGTTTTTGTCTGGTTCGATACCTTTTTGTTGTTTCTTTTCAGAATCAACTAAAAAATTTGTGAAATATATTGGCTACGGTTGCCAGGCAGACTATACAGCTGTTTCTAAAACCGCCAAGGTTTTTCTTCAGCAGTCTTTGGCAACGACAACTTCGGATACAAATCAAATGATTTATACGGGAGTCCCTTTTTGATTAATGAGAATTACCCTTTGCGTATAGACTGAGAACTGTGCAAAAAGCAATCTCTTTACAGCTTCCATTTGCATTTGGTGGTGCTTTTTAAAAGAGCGAGATAAATTCTTTTTTTGATTTTTCTCACAATTACAAACGTTCAGAGCAGAGGAAGAAAGAAAAAAAAGTGGGGGGAAATGATAGTCGCAATCGTTGCGAGATAAATCATCTTATGATCTTTCTCACAATTACAAACGTTCAGAGCAGAGGAAGAAAGAAAAAGAAGTACGGGCGGGATATGACGTCGCAATAGTTGCAACTTCGTGTGACTAAAATCTGAACTTCGTATAACACAAAGCAGATCAAAAACCTAGATGCAACAGAGCCGAATGATCTTTAAATTTTTGTTTATGTCGCACATTTGTCTGCCTCTCTCTTGAAAAAACCAACCTTATGTAAGGTTAACTCAACTATTTTCTATGTAAATTTGACCTTATATAACGTTATTTTGTCTTCGTTATCAAACATTCACCATGAAAAATTTAACCAGACACATGGTTAAAAAAATCATTGTATTTTCGGCTCAGTGTACTATCCACTGTGTTGTATAGGATATAATAATTATGCAATTTGGCTAAATTTCGAAAACGGGTCCGAAAATCCGTACTATTTTAATATAGGGATCAGAAAAATAGTAATATTTGCTTACAAATTTAAATTTGATATTAGTTTTCTGGCTTGGATCCCTTTCAAGTAGTCGAAAACTCCGTTCTCAATTGGCTATTCTGCGCATCTAGTAGGGCAGGGTACAATATAGTCGGCCTGGCCCGACTTTGGTTTTTTTACTAGTTTTTCTATGGTGGCAGATTCTTCATTTTGATCCACCAAGGACAATTTTGGGAGAGCTCCATTCTATGCTTCGAAGGCTGATCTTTATATTTTCAAAGCTTAAGGCTTATCCAGGGTGTTTAAAGACAATAATGCCCTCAGTATATATTTTGAGTTTTTAGGAGACAAAAAAGAGAATCCAGAAGTTTTGTCAACGAGTCCCAATGTCATCTAACTGAATTTTAAAAACTCCTTGGATATCATGGCTATAGTTTCCTCATTATTTTCAATTGTATAACATATCTTGTCTTCTTAATACATATAATCTCGGCAATTCCAAGACTTCTTTTGAATTCTTAAAACCTTCAAAGATTTTTAAAACAAAAGCATGGCTTAAATTGTTTCTCTAACAACAAAACATTAAAAGTCGAACGGAAACAGGAAATGACAACGAACAACACGCTAAACATAGAGTCCATATCCTTTGTTGCCATAGCTTATCAGTGTAAATAGAGGGTCATTAAATGAGAACTAAAAACTGTAAAGATTTGCCATGAACTGGCATTTGGGTAAACAAGGCCAGCAGTCCGGAGGTAATCTAACATCACTACGAAGGAATTCTTTCACAAACATCACCCACCACCGCCTCATTTCAAAGTGTTTTTAATGTTTAGGTAAAAACTGAACTTTATCGGATTTCAAACGAAATTCTATTTTTATGCATTTAAGTGTAGCGGAAATTAAATTTTTATAACTCAACTACACCAAAGCTTTCATGTGTGCCAAGCCCAATTTCATCGGATGTTATTGAAAGAGTCGTTAATGCTTTTGGCAAGTTGACCAGATTCGTTAAATTTTTTTTGTCGATTCTATTAATAATTTCTATTTTCTTTTTATATAAAATTTTAGGGCCACCGTAGTAGGCTGTGCTATTTTTATTAGAATAGGGGCGAAAAAAACAGAAGCGTGTATTTTGTACAGGAAGTGGTGAGTGCTTTTCCTTCCTGTTGGGAATTTTTGTGTTCCTTTATAACGCAGGGATAGCAGCATTGGTGGAGTTTAGTGTGAAGTTTCGTTATTGACCCCAGAGGCAAAGCTACACTCAGAAAAAAGATAGGTTACTTCATGGTTACGGTAACCATACTATTTAAAATAATATAGTAGAGGGTGCTCCAACCATAATACACGATGTTAATTGTGAGTCCCTCCTTAACGTTAAGCTTTTTGCCAAACTTTATTTGACTTTGCTTTGATTCACTGTTTGACAAATTCAACCAATTGAGCAGCGCGTTAAGATTGTTGAAGCGTTTTCCGAAAATGTGCCTTCAAATCAAAATGCATTTCGTGCACTTCGTGATTTTATTTTTAGCATAATCGACCAAATGTGTCCATATTGGATTCGTTAACAAGCAGAATTACCGCATTTGGGCCATTGACAACCCACGGTTGATTGTTGAAAACCCGATGCATCTACAAAGAGTGACTGTTTGGTGCGGTTTATGAGCTGGCGGCGTCATCTGGCCGTACTTCTGCGAAAATAAGGTCGGCCAAGCAGTTACCGTGAATGGTGTTTGTTATTGCGGGATGTTGCCAGAAATTGAGGATATGGACCTGGCCGATATGTGGTTCCAACAGGATGGTGCCACTTGCCACACCGGATGAAGTTATTCGGCACAATAACGACATTTAACCTCCATTTTGTCTCAGAATCATTGGAAATATGGACCATTGGATAAAGGTATAGATTGGTTAAATGAAGGGCCGATGCTGTTTCTTGCCACCATTCTGACCATTGACGACGTTTGGCATGATCAAGAGGCTTTAGTTATTGAGTCAATTGCACCTTGTAAGCCTGCAAATGCAAGTCTTTATGCATAATGTTCATCAACGACGAGCGTGAGAGGTGCAATTGTTGGGCACGACGACGAGTTGAGGTGGATGGCTCTTCAGCCACACTATCGCGAACAGCAGCAATATTTTCTGCAGTACGAGCTGTACGAGCATGCACTGGTGTTTTCACATCTCCTACAGACCCGGTTTGCTTAAATTTTTGCACGATTTTTCCGATCGGGGCTATTGAATTGACCGAAAAAATCACGAAATGCACGATATGTATTTTGATTTGAACGCCCATTTTCATAATAAGCCTGAATAACTTAAACGCGTTGCTCGCTTGTGTATCTTTAAATGGTTCAAATTGAGTAAGTCTGAAATTGAGAAAAATCAAATGAATGCAGGAAAAAAACTTGACGTTTAGGTGTGGGTAAAACTCAACATCGGCCCTTAAAATTTAACCACCCTTTATGACACCGAAGACGTGGCGATCATTTGCCCGATATTTTGTTTCACTCATTGTTGTCATAGATCCTTCTATCATCATAAAAAAAAATATTAAAATAATTCTTTGAATTTTTTGCTTTATTTACAAATAACATCGTGCGTTTTAGTTGGACCACCCTTAATACATACTCGTATACACATATTTTGAATCGTCGCTAAATACTAAAATGATCAAGCCATGTCCTTCCCTTTGTCTGTGCAAAGCAAACTACAGGTTGCACTTTTGAAGTCAGGTGGCTGAAATTTTACATAAACATGTGTTGATGGACGGAAACGGTTGGTATTCGAAAATGGGCCAGATGGTTCAAGAGATAACAAAATTCCCCTGACAATCTCTGGAAAAATCAACAAACCTGTACCTAAAAGAAAACAATAATTCATGAACTACTACAGATGCAACGATAATATTTGAATTATAAGATGTTGTCATTGATCCTAGGGAAAAGTGGGTGGTGCCACGCCCCTTTCAAAAAATCGCAATTATGGCCAAAGTTATATAGCGATCGTTATAAAATTTTAACAGAACGAAATCAATGGCTAGGATTTTATTACAAACTATGCTATGATAAAATCAAACAAGGGGGCGTGGCACCTATCACGCAACCCTAAAATTAAAACGAAAATATGCTGAACTTAAAGACAATATCTGAACTTTAAAGACAATGTCTCATGAATTGCTAGAGATGCAACGATAATGTTTTAATTGCAAGATGTTGCTATTGATCCTAGGGAAAAGTGGTCGGTGCCACGCCCCCTTCAAAAAATTGCATTTATGGCCATATAATACAACGATCGTTATAAAATTTTAACAGAATGGAATCCGTGGCTAGGATTTTATTACAAACTATATTATGGTAAAATTAGACAAAGGGGCGAGGCATCTTACACACAACCCTAAAATTAAAACCAAAATATCCTGAACTTAAAGACAATATCTGAAGTTTAAAGACAATATCTCATTAATTGCTAGAGATACAACGATAATATTTGAATTACAAGATGTTGGCATTGATCCTAGAGAAAAAGTGGGTGGTGCCACGCCCCCTTAAAAAAAAATCGCAATTATGGCCAAAGTAGTGTAGCGATCGTTATAAAATTTTAACAGAATGAAATCAATGACTAGGAATTCATTATAAACTATGTTATGATTAAATCAAACAAGGGGGCGTGGCACCCATCACACCACCCTGAACTTAAAATGACAATATCCTGAACCAAAAAAGACAATATCTGAACTTTAAAAACAATATCTCATGAACTAGTCAAGATATGACTATCATATTTGAATTATAAGATGTTAGCATTAATCCTAGAGAAAAAGTGGGTGGTGCCATGCCCCCTTCAAAAAAAAATCGCAATTATGGTCAAACTAATGTAGCGATCTTTATAATATTTTAACAGAATGAAATCAATGACTAGGAATTCATTATAAACGATGTTATGGTAAAATTGAACAAGGGGGCGTGGCACCCATCACACCACCCTGAACTTAAAAGGACAATATCCTGAACCAAAAATAAACAATAGCTGAACTTTAAAGACAACATCTCATGAACTATTAAAGATATGACTATTATATTTGAATTACAAGATGTTGGCATTGATCCTAGAGAAAAAGTGGGTGGTGCCACGCCCCCTTAAAAAAAATCGCAATTATGGCCAAAGTAGTGTAGCGATCGTTATAAAATTTTAACAGAATGAAATCAATGACTAGGAATTCATTATAAACTATGTTATGATTAAATCAAACAAGGGGGCGTGGCACCCATCACACCACCCTGAACTTAAAATGACAATATCCTGAACCAAAATAGACAATATCTGAACTTTAAAAACAATATCTCATGAACTAGTCAAGATATGACTATCATATTTGAATTATAAGATGTTAGCATTAATCCTAGAGAAAAAGTGGGTGGTGCCATGCCCCCTTCAAAAAAAAAATCGCAATTATGGTCAAACTAATGTAGCGATCTTTATAATATTTTAACAGAATGAAATCAATGACTAGGAATTCATTATAAACGATGTTATGGTAAAATTGAACAAGGGGGCGTGGTACCCATCACACCACCCTGAACTTAAAAGGACAATATCCTGAACCAAAAATAAACAATAGCTGAACTTTAAAGACAACATCTCATGAACTATTAAAGATATGACTATTATATTTGAATTATAAGATGTTGGCATTTATCCCAGAGAAATAGTGGGTGGTGCCACGCCCCCTTCAAAAAAATCGCATTTATGGCCAAAGTAATGCAGCGATCCTTATTTAATTTTAACAGAATTGAATCAATGACTAGGATTTTATAACAAACTATGTTATGGTAAAATCGAACAAGGGGGCGTGGCACCCATCACACCACCCTGAACTTAAAAACACAATATCTGAACTTTAATAGACAATATCTTATTAACTATTAAAGATATGACGATGATATTTGGAACATATGATACTGGCAGGCTGTCCACCTCGTAAATGCAGGCGACTTTACGAGTAAGAGATTTATCTCTAAGCCAAGTAAAAAACTGTTTTACAAAATGCATGAGTCGTTCGGAGCCGGCGTGTAGCAGTAGTTTTCAGTCAGTGAGTATAAGAAATCGGGCACAACTCACTGATTTAAGAGAAGTTTCCCCTTGTTTCTAAATGGAATGGTGTGGAAGTTAAGTAGTAGTATATAGTGGCATGGATCAAAAAACAATCTGGAGGAAAAGTGGGCGCTGTCAAGATCCCTTTCAAAAATTCCATTTATGGCCAAATTGAAGATTTTAACAATCATACAATCAATATCAAAAAAGTATTATAGACTATTTTGTGTTAAAATTGCACAAAAGGTCGTGGCCCCGCCTATGAAAAATAGCTTTTGAAAGGATTTATACCATGAACTTGTACCGATATGAAGCTTGTAGTTTATGTATATGATGTTGGTATGAAACGGAGCACACATTTATAAAAAAAGAGGCAGGTTTCATGCCCCCTTGACAAATTTTCCATAGACGGGCGTAATCCTTGATGGAGGGCAGAAAAGCTTCGGCATGGCCGAACTTAATTTGTCCACTTGTTTTTTTATTTGTTTGTTTTTCCAAATTGGATTTATAAGTTTCTTAATCAACAACATTTTGTTTTAAACAAAGATCTATTAGAGATTGTATAGAACCGAATACATGAAACTTAAACATCGGCAGGTCCAGTCAACAAACTTTTGTGAAATTTACAACCGAATTTAAAGAGTACTTAAAACTAACAATCTAAAACAAAAACCGAAAGATCTAGAAAATGCATCAGTTCCAGTTACTAAAAATTGTCGTGTACCCAATCAACATTCGGTTGTAGCGATGGTCTACATAAATAGTAAGTGCAACCACCAAATTTCGGTAGGCATAAAATTCGGTTGCGGCACCACAGGGTGTAATAACATGTCTGTTTATATCAGTCTTTTATTTTATTATTTTTGTATTAATAGTTTTCTTTTTTTTGTGTTATGCTAAGAAATAGTGGAAAATCGGTTAGATCTTCAAAGATTCGGTTGTAAAAATGGAATTTTGGTTGCAATCACCAAATGTGCAAACATTGTAATGGATATTCGGTTCGAAATAATAGAAGATGATAAATATGATCATCGTACTGTACTCACAACCTTTTGAACGGTCATATCAAGAAAACTAGAAAAAGATGTACAGTTATCCACCAGTTGTGGCAACCAATATTTTGTTGTTGCAACTAATTATTAGCGATGATTACTAAAAACTCATCATTACCAAAAAAAACGGGTTGTTTAGTGGTATTTTTTGAAAATGAAATAATAATTCGACTATTACTCAATCTAAGCCAATCGTTTAACCAATTTTTTCCCACTGAAAATTGTACTGATGAAATAGTCGAGGTGCATCATTCGGTTGGCAAAAAAAATCGTTTGTGGCAACATGAGACTCCGGAATGTCATGTTTTAATTTACCCTATTTTTATCTTTTGTTCTTTCTTTTAGGTAATTTATATTTGTAGAATTTAATTCTTTAAAGAGTTGTTCGTTCACCTCATGCATGACCTTTAAGTGCCAACAAAATTGCTGATTGACTTGGGCATCTTGGAAATTCTGCCTAATAATTTCACTGAAGTGGAAAAAATTTTTTCTATTTCAAGTAATTATTTTTCTGCATACTTTCGTTTTTCGTTTGTTTTTTTTCGCAAAATAAAAAAAACCTTCTCCATGTTGAAGGTGCCTAAATATGGACATAATAAAAATAACAATCTGGCTACAAAAATAAACAAACTGTTGTTGGAGTGGGAGGTGTTTCATTCGGTCATGTACGAGGGTTGCTATTTATATTTCGGGTCCTGACATTACTAGTGTTCCCAGATGCAAACTGGAACTTCCATTGGAAACTTTGACAGAGTTTAGCATAACTTCACTTAGAACGTTTTGTCATTTGAGGGCGAATTGTTTGGTTTTCAGTGTGTGGAAAAATTCATCTCTGTCAAAAAAGTGGAATTATCACGTGAACATTTTCGTGTGATGATTTTTATCGAGTTATCGAGGCAAGAGTGTTTTAATCAACTTGTTTCGACTTTTGGCGATGAAGCAGCATCAAAAACCACTGTTAATCGCTGTTACCAAGAGTTCAGTCTCGGACGCCGTTCGCTCCAGGAGAAATTTCGTGAAGGACGTCCAACTTCGGTCACTTTGCCAGAATCTATCGATGCTGTGCGTGAACTTATTAAGCTAGACCGACATGTGACATACCGTGAGATTGAGGCATCCTTGGGCTTTAGTATGACAAGCATCAATAAGATATTGCATGCTCATTTGGCCGCAAAAAAATTTGTTCTCGTTGGATCCCACATAATTTGACGAATGCTCAAAAAAAGGCTCGTATGGATTGTTGCATAGGGATGTTGTAAAAGTATAACTGCGGTAGCTCAAAGGCAGTGTATAACATTGTCACAGGTGACGAATCATGGATCTATGCATACGAACCCGAAACAAAACAGCAATCGACCGTATGAAGTGGTGCAAAGAGATGTTGAAAACGTATAACTGCGGTAGCTCAAAGGCAGTGTATAACATTGTCACAGGTGACGAATCATGGATATATGCATAAGAACCCGAACAAAACAGCAATCGACCGTATGGGTCTTTCAAGACCAGCCAAATCCAACAAAAGTTGGTTGTGGAAGAAGTAGGCATTGAGGCATCCTTGGGCATTAGTATGACAAGCATCAATAAGATATTGGTTGTTCATTTGGTCGGGAAAAAAATTTGTTCTCGTTGGATCCCACATAATTTGACGAATGCTCAAAAAAAGGCTCGTATGGATTGTTGCATAGGGATGTTGAAAAAGTATAACTGCGGTAGCTCAAAGGCAGTGTATAACATTGTCACAGGTGACGAATCATGGATATATGCATATGAACCCGAAACAAAACAGCAATCGACCGTATGGGTCTTTCAAGACCAGCCACATCAAACAAAAGTTGTTCGTGGAAGAAGTACATCGAAGCAAATGATTGCGTTTTTTCGGTATAACCGGAAATATTGCCACAATGGGTTAAGTGAAACGTGAGAGGTCAATTCTAGCGGTATACGACCATCTGTTCGAAGAAATGAGGAAAGTTAATAAGAGAAGACACATCATTTTGCATCTCGACAATGCGAGCTCTCACACATCAGCTGAAACGTTGAGCTTTCTGATCACTCAAAATGTCGAATTGATGGGCCATCATCCACTGTACAGCCCTGATTGAGCACCCAATGACTTCTTCTTATTCCCTAGCATCAAGCAAAAAATGACTGGTCAATGTTTTTCATCGCCCGAAGCAGCTGTTGAAGCGTTCAAAAATCATGTTTTGGAGGTGTCTCAATCGGAGTGGAAAAATTGCTTCTACAATTGATTTGAGCGCATGCAAAGGTGTATTGATTTTAAAGGAGAATATTTTGAAAAAAAATATAAAAACAATTCCAATGATAAATCATTGTGTTTTTTATTGCCGGACCCGAAATATAAACAGCAACCCTCGTATGTGTTGAAATATTAGGTTTTGTTAAAAATTCAATGAAATTTTTATTTGCCAGAAGCTCTAAACAAGCATTGTGGAATAAAGATGTTTAAAGGCATCCTATGGCCTGGACAGCAACCAAAAGATACTTCGTGTGTAATCCAGCAAAGGATTTAAAAATCAAATGCACAGCATTTGCCAAACAATTAGTAGAATTCCTTGCCCTAACTAAGAAGTGCAGGAACTTTGTTGGTTAAAGCTAGCTTTTTGCCCACAAAGTTTCTTGAGCTTGAGCTATGAAGTGATACTGGCTGGCTGGTCTACTGTTATTCACTCCTCCTAGCCACTTGGAATATTTTTGTTCAACCACAATTTCTTAAGAACACAAAAAGTAACTCGTTCAAATTTTTGCTGATGAGCATTTCAAAGTTTTGGGCAAACAAGAATTCCGCCAACATTGTTTGGGAGTTAAAGTGGCTTTTATTGTGTTTAGAGGAGTGCCACCACCACAATCACTAGAAGCAGATAAGCAAGGAAACCTCAAAGAAACAATCATAGAAACAACCGAAAGTTGTTTTTGCGAACCTAAGAGTGGTGAAGACTTTAAGTTTGTAGTTGCTACTTCTCCGAGGAGAAGATATCCTCTAGAAATAAGAGGAAGGCTGAGAATATCCTAGACTAGGCACACAATTAAATGGCTATGTCTCAAAAACTAAAAATGACTGGCACTAACACCAATACAATTCTTAAATCTCTGATATTTACAGACCAGATTATGAATATAATAATTAAAAAATAATCGAGTTTCAGTACAAAAAGATTTAACCCCTAAACCGGGTTTTCGTATTTTGAATTGCTTGAATGGTTTCTTTAAAGAGTTTCTAAATTTATAAAGGAAATATTTTATTATCCTTCATCGTTTATCACTTAAATCTTTGTATGGCGATGAAGCGCCATCCTATAGCACTGTGAAAAACTGGTTTAATGAATTCAATCGTGGCCGATGCTCGCTCAAAGACGAAGGTCGTGAAAGTCGTCCAAAAACGGCCGTTGTGCCAGAAAACAGTGATGCCGTGCCTGAACTGACAATGCAAGATCGTCATGTGACATACCTTGAAATAGAGGCATCCTTGGGCATTTCTTCCACCAGCATACATTCGATATTGCATGACCACTTGGCCGTAAAAAAGGTTCGATCTCGTTGGATCCCGCACAATTTGACAATCGCTCAAAAAAAAAGGCTCGTGTCGATTGGTGCAAAGAAATTTTGAAAAAATACGATCGCGGTGCTTTAAAAGACGTTTATAAGATGGTCACAGGTGACGAATCATGGATCTATGCGTATGAGCCCGAAACAAAACAGCAATCGACCGTGTGGGTCTTCGAAAACGGGCCAAGACCAAAGAAAATTGTTCGTGGAAGAAGCACTTCGAAGTAATTAGACGCCTGTTTCTTCGGCAAAACTGGTCATGTGGCGACTGTTGCGCTTGAGCAACGTAGGATAGTCAATTCTGAGTGGTACACCACAATTCGTTTGCCTGAAGTCTTTAGAGAACTTCGAAAAACAAACAAGAGAAGACGAATCATTGTGCACCATGACAATGCGAGCTCTTACACATCGGCGCAAACCAGCGTCTTTTTGAACGGCCAAAACGTCGAATTGATGGGTCATCCGCCGTACAGCCCTGACTTGGCACCCAATGACTTCATTTTATTCCCGCACATCGAGAGAAAAAATGCGTGGTCAAGGATTGTCATCGCCCGAAGCAGCTGTTGAAGCTTTCAAAAACCATGTTTTGGAGGTGTCTCAATCAGAGTGGAAAAAGTGCTTCGACAATTGGTTTGAGTGCAGGCAAAAGTATTTAAATTATGCTGGAGAATACTTTAAAAACAATAAAATCATTTTTGAGGATAAATATTGGCATTTTCATTAGTAGGAGTTCCATCTAGAGGTATTTTTTCAGAACGAAAAAAAATATAAAAATTTAAATCAAGTGTGGAATCTTTGTTGGTAACTTGAAAGGACATTTTATGGCATTTATTTTTTGAAAATAATTACCTTCAAATATTGGCCACTGTATTATGGAAAAGAGCGTTCGGTGAGAAACGGGAAGATCCGCTGTTTTCGACCAAAATTTTGTTCAGTTCAGAGGCCCATTGCTGGCTCAACGGCAAAGTCAATAAACAAAATTGCCGCATTTGGGCTGAAGAGCAACAAGAAGAGGTTCAAGAGATGCCATTCTATCCAGAGAAAACCTCGGTTTGGTGCACTTTATAAGCTAGTGGAATCATCGGTGCATATTTTTTCAAAAATGATGATGGCCGGAACGTAACCGTGAATGGTGCTCGCTATCGCGCCATGATTTGGATCTTTATGCTACCTGAAACTGAAGCCCGTAATCTTGACGACGCTTGTTTTCAACAGGACGGTGTCACTTGCCAAGCAGCTGCTCCAACAAAGGATCTATTGAGAGGTCATTTCGAAAAGCAGCTAATTTCACTTTTCGGACAGGTGAGTTGGCCGCCTATATCGATTGATATCACACCTTTAGACATTTTTCTTTGGCGTTACGTAAAGTCCAAAGTCTTTGCCGACAAGCCAGCTACAATTCAGGTTTTGGAAGCCAACATTATGCGTGTCATTAAAGCCATACCGGTCGAAATGCTCGAACGAGTCGTCCAAAATTGGACCCTCAGAATGGAAACTCTGAGACGTAGTTAGGCCAACATTTGAAGGAAATTATATTCAAAAAATAAATGCCATAAAATGTCTTTTCAAATTACCAATAAAGATTCCACACTTGATTTAAATTTTTATATATTTTTTTTGTTCTGAAAAAATACCTCTAGATGGATCACCCTATAAATATATAGCAGCCCTCGTACTTGAATGGTTCCTTTTAAGAGTTTCTCAATTTATAAAAGTTAAGTTCATAATTTAGAAAAACTTTCTAAGCCATAAATTCAAGGACTCTTTACCTTCAGTTCTTTTGATGTGCAAATTGCTGCAATTTTCCTTGCCATAAAGTCATTTCTTAGTGATAGTTAATATTCTCCTTTTTAGAATTCTTATTGGTTCTCAACATTCTCAATTAACAAATGTTTAAGGATCTATTAGACGTCCTTTGGATGACATTCAATCATTCCTTTGTAATTGCTTAAATTTAAACTTGTACGTACACGCAACAATTCCACGAAACGGACACTGAGATCCTGCAGTAAAGTTCATTCAGATTTAGACTTCCACAAAAACGACCGACCTCCTGGTCATTGGTATTTGTTTGCTATTTTTCCACGTATGCAAGCGTTGATATCTGAAAGCAGGAATCGATGAATAAAATGTCAATTTGGGTTTTAAGCATAAAATGAAAAAAGGAAATAATTGCAAGTCTCCTTATAAATTGCAATTTAATATTCATTTCAAAGAAATCGTATACTCTTTGAAATTATTATTATTGATTCTTAGCAAGGCCAAGGACAGTGGATTGTTATTGGAAGAAGATGATACCACGTGTCTAGGTTTTTTACCATATTTTATTATATTAAAAACTATAGGTATTAAATATTTATTCAACTCTTACTAATATGTTACTAAAGATTGAATAACAACTAATCCATTAGTCCTGCGTATGATGAACCACTTCCTTTGAACTTTGTGAAACAACCGGTTTACATAAATTTAAACTAGCCACAGACTTTGCAAAGTCCATGGATAAATAGAAACATAGAAAATCAAAGAAGTGTGGAAAACCACATTAAAGTATTTTACATCAGCCAAGAGAAAATGATGGCTCTAGGTAGCACAAACCAATGTGAAAGGAGATACAATTAAAAGTCATCACGCAGATGAATCCTAGCTATCTACAGGGTGGCTGATGAATATTGCTACATTAAGAAACTCAAATAAATATTTTTTTCTGTATATGGAATTCATTTTTCTTTTCTTTAAAAAGCTCATTCAATTAAAAATAGATTAATTTGTTTTAAAAATAATTGAATTGAAATGCCCCCAAACCAATTTGGATGAAGATACAATTAAAAGTCACCACGCAGATGAATCCAAGCTATCTACAGGGTGGCTGATGAATATTACTACATTAAGAAACCCAAATAAGTTTTTTTTCAGTATATGGAATTCATTTTTCTTTTCGTTAAAGCTCATTCAAATTAATATAGATTATTTTGTTTTGAAAATAATAGAATTGAAATGCCCCCAAACCAATGTGGAAGGATATACAATTTAAAATCGTCCCACAGATGAATCTAAGCTATCTACAGGGTGGCTGATGATTATTGCTACATTAAGAAACTCAAATAAATATTTTTTTCTGTATATGGAATTCATTTTTCTTTTCTTTAAAGCTCATTCAATTCAATATAGCTTAATTATTTTTAAAATTAATGGAATTTAATGCCCCCCAAACCAATGTGGAAGGAGATACAATTTGAAGTCTTCGCGCAGATAAATCCAAGCTATCTACAGGGTGGCTGATGAATATGGCTACATTAAGAAACTCAAATTAATTTTTTTTTCGGTATATGGAATTCATTTTTTTTTCTTTAAAGCTCATTCAATTAATATAGATTAATTTGTTTTAAAAATAATAAAATTGAAATGCCCCTCTAACCAATGTGAAAGGAGATACAATTAAAAGTCAACACGCAAATGAATCCAAGCTATGTACAGGGTGGCTGATCATTATTGCTACATTAAGAAACTCATATTCGTTTTTTTTTCAGTATATGGAATTCATTTTGCTTTTCGTTGAAGCTCATTCAATTAAATACAGCTTAATTAGTTTTAAAAATAATGGAATTGAAATGTCCCCCAAACCAATGTGGAAGAAGATACAATTAAAAGTCATCACGCAGATGAATCCTAGCTATCTACAGGGTGGCTGATGAATATTGATACATTAAGAAACTCAAATATTTTTTTTCGGTATATGGAATTCATTTTTCTTTTCTTTAAAAATCATGGAATTTAAATGCCAAACTCCCATACTTGATGAAGAAGAACTTTTTTTCATGGCCCTATGGGTTCGTTTTTTGTTAAATTCTCGTTAAATCCGTCCAATCAGTTGGCTGCTGCCTGGTCTCCGAAGTGTTGTAATGGATCCATGTTTCATCGACAGTTACAAAACGCCGCAAAACCGCATTCGAATTGTGGTTAAACAACTCCAAACACTCCTTTGAAGTTGTCACACGATTACGTTTACGGTCAGTTGAGAGCAAACGCGGCACCAGTCTTGCAGACAGCTTTCTTAAAGCCAACTGATCATGTAAAATCGAAACCACACTGCCATATGCAAGGCGTATGGCATCAACGCTCTTTTACTCTTCGATCGGCCAACACCATATGTGCCAGCGCATAGAGAAAGGGACCTAAGTGTAAAAAAATCAATTTTTATTTTTTTTTTCTCTTTTTGATGTGGACAACATCTGAGCATCGAATGTGACCGATCCCATGCCCCAAAAGTGTTCCCTCCCAGAGATATGCGCGTTTTATGAAAGTGAAGTCGACGATTCTAAGCGCAAATAGAAAGGGACCAAATCTTTAAAATGGCTCTCCTGAACAAAACTGGTTTTTAACCTTAGGTCCCTTTCTATTTTAGGCGTCACATATTGTGGCTTTTTTGGACATTTTCGGGTGTATTGACCTTAATTGGCCGTCCAGAATGTTCAGCGTCATTTGCACTTGTGCGACCACAACGAAAGTCAGTAAACCAATTTTTTAGCATTGCAATCGATGGTACAGAGTATCCATAGCATTACGAGGGTGGTTCGGAAACTTCTTAGCCTAGCACAAAAAGCGCGGTATAAACAGAAAAAGTTAAGTGTTTTGGAAACTTCCATCTCTGCTATAAACACATGTTAAATTTTATTTCGATCTGGCAACTCCTTTATATAGAAACAGGTGTTCACAAAAGACGCATCCGCGATTTTTTTACAATGGAAAAATTAGAAATGCGTGGTGTCATTAAATATTTACATAAAAAAGGTTTATCGGGACAAGAAATTCATAATGATATGGTGAATGTGTTAGGTGAAAGTGCTCCTCTTCATATGCAACAGTAAAAAAATTGGGTTGCTGAATTTAAACGTGGTCGTACAAGCATTGAAGATGAACCACGTAGTGGACGTCCAAAAACAGCAACAACAACAGAAATTGTAGCAAAAGTGCATGATATGGTATTAAATGATCGACGAATAAAAGTGCGTGAAATAGCTAATATCATGGGCATCTCAAATGATCGAGTCCATTTAATTTTGCATGAAGAACTACAGATGAAAAAGCTTTCTGCAAGATGGGTGCCGCAGACTTGTTAACAGTCGACCAAAAACGCATAAGAATGAACATTTCTCAAGCCTGTTTGGATCGTCATCAGCGGAATAAAATGTTGATGTTGATGAGACATGGATCCACCTCTATACTCCAGAGACAAAAGAACAATCCAAACAATGGACTGAAGCTGGAGGAAGTGCCCCAAAGAAGGCAAAAACATTTCAATCGGCTGGTAAGGTTATGGTAACGGGTTTTTGGGACTTCAAAGGTATTTTATTGAATGACTATCTGCAAAAGGGTAAAACAATAAATTCAGAGTACTATTGCAACCTTTTAGATCAATTAAATGTACAAATTCGAGAAAAACGTCCTGGCTTACAACACAAAAAAATAATTTTTTTTCAAGACAACGCACCAGCGCACAAGAGTGTTTTAACAATGGCTAAAATCAACGAATTAAAGTACGAGTTGCTTGACCACCACCCTTATTCTCCTGATTTAGCTCCCAGTGACTTTTACCTGTTCCCAAATCTAAAAAAATTCCTTGCTGGCAAGCGTTTTACCTCAAATGAAGATGCAATTACAGTTGTAAACCACTATTTTGAAGACCTTGAGGAAAACTAATTTAATCAAGGGCTAGAATTGCTAGATAAGCGTTGGACTAAGTGTATTGAAGTTTCAGGAGATTATATTGAATAATAAAAATATTTTTGAAAAACTAACTATTCTCTTTCATTGATAGGCTAAGAAATTTCCGAATCGTAATCAGGGGTTTCCTTGGATGGATTGGTTTGATTTTTGCCGCAAAAAATAATGTTTACTGAGCACTTGATTTTCACTTTGTTAACAAAATCCACGAGGTTGTATGTTTTGAACAGCTGTTAAACACAAACCTAATGACGGAACTCTCTCTCAAAATTTGACAGTAGTCTATTTACAGGTGATACTTGATGGCAGCAGTGTTGCATTTCATATGACTACAAGGGAAGTTGGAAAAGTCACGGAACTATTGATATGCCCCCGTGTTTTAATATTAGCTAAAATCAACTTCAACACGTCAGTTCAATTGAAATACATCTATTTCAATTGAACAAAATGGCACAAAATCTGACATCTTCAAGACGTTTGTATTAAAATCAGTCTTAAATTCCTAACCCACACAAAAGTTGTGAAAAGATTCGACTAACGCAAAAACAATATTACGATAAACCAAATTTCAGCGGTTATAATAATTACCAATAATAACGATAACCACTTAAGTCGACTTAGGATATTTTAATGTGTTGGAACAGCATTATTCATTATGACCCTGAATACCAACACCAACTGCGTTGTATACGTTGGGGCTGTACATCACAAAAATGATGAAATGAAGAGCATTTATTTATCGGAAGTCATGTCTGTACTTGAATGGCAACTTATTTAAGCGAAAATCATTTTTTCTTCCGCTCTACAGTGTCCAGGGCGGAAGCACTGTTCGACAGGAATTTGTCAGTGTAATAAATAGAGGCATTGCAACCTCAAGGAAAATACAGGACTTTGCTGAAAGTACAATTCAAGGTCTCCTCCCCTTTCCGTACGATTTCTGCAGTCTGATGTTAATTATTGAATTGAAATCTTACCATTTAGTTATTCGTTCAGGCGTTTTAAAAATTTAAGTAAACAAAACATATTTTAGTAATAAAAAAAATATAAAAATTAAAGAAACACGTCAAGTTCAGTCAGGCTGAACTTTTTGTACCATTCATCGTGACCACGCTACTAATGAATGGTACGTTTTTTGGGCCTTTTCGGCCCATGCATCAGTCCCTTATCTTAGCGAAAACTTCAAAATTACTCTATATGTGACAGCGCAAGAGAAAGCTGCAAACATTTGACCGAAGCGAGATGAACTGTTCAGGCGGAATTTGTTGCCATATGAAGCGATAATTTGGTTAGCAATGACGTAGACGAAATTAAGGACCGTGTGCGTGGCTGTTTATACAGTGAGTGTCGTTTTCAGTGGGAAGACAACTATCGTTTTTTGCCAAGTTTGGACTATTTCGTTCTCTTCGGAGCAGCTTTGCCAAGTATGTTATGAAGGACCTATAACGAACCTTAGTGAAATCAACTCGTTTTCTCAAACAGCCGCCCACAGAAGCGTACCGCCAGATTTGAGATCAATCGCTCTAAAAGCCAAATATGGGTTCGATCGATAGACCAGTAACGTAAGGTTTGGACTATATTGGAAAGTGCCTCACGATGATCTTTAAGCCATACGAGTATGAGCCCTTAAATGCGCGGTGTATCCTTAGAATACAACTAATAAAAACTCAACAATTTCTTTATTAAAAAGATATTATTGATGGTTATAACTGTTCAGAACATATTAATCCATAATACTAAATGGGTTCAAAAAGAAATCAATTTTCACTCTTTTTTCATGTGGACAGCATCTGAGCATCGAATGAGACCGATCCCATGCCCCAAAAGTGTTCCCAAAGATACACGTATGGTACACCTAAGATACACGTATTTAAATCTTTAAAATGACTGTCCTGAACAAAACTGGTTTTCACCCTTAGGTCCCTTTCTATTTTGCGCGTCACATATTTAGATTTGTAGTAATATTTTGCTTTAAATTGAGAACTGATATCTCCATATTGACTACTAATGGCCCGTTTTGACCATGCGGTACGTTTTTTAGGCCGCATGAGCCAAAAATCCCGCAACTATTGCACTTAAGGTTTTTAGTGCTTACTAACTAATAGCAGACATTTTAACCATCGTTTGTCCACAAATAACGGGTGGCCCAAATAAGACCAGCTGATGTGAAACACAAATAACTTTTTTATTTTTTAACATAATTTATTTTTTCTTTTTGCAGATTATAACTGATCGCTTGGAAAGTTAAAATGAATACGTACAGTCCACAACAACGCATTAAAATTATCGATTTTTGTTATTCTTCTCAGCGATCAATTGTTCTGACGCAGCGAAATTATTGCCGTTTTTTAACGTAAGATCAGCGCCCACATCTTCCAAGATTACAAGTTTAGTTCGCCGTTTTGAGGAACTGGGTTGCAGTTGGCAATACATCAGCATCAGTTACACGCAATCAGATGCACAGTTTGGCGCGGTGTTATGGCCACAAAAATCATCGGCCCATATTTCTTTGAGAATGAGGATGAAACGCCAGAAACGGTCTCCGGGGCTTCTTACAGAACAATGATCGACAACTTTTTGCGGCCAATAGTAGAGCAACATCCTAATTTGTGGTTTCAAAAAGATGGAGCCACTACACATACTGCTAGGCAAACTATGCACATGCTGCCTGAAATTTTTGGTGAACGCATAATTTCAAAAAATTCAGATTTCCCTTGGCCTCCTCGTTGACCAGATTTAACTGCGTTCGATTTTTTTTATGGGGATATTTAAAAGACAAAGTGTTTGTTAACGAACCACTGACACTTGGACAGCTCAAGCAGAATATTCGAGACGAAATACGGCGCCTGCAACCAGAAACATTACTCCGTGTAATGCAAAATGCGCTAAAAAAAAGAGTCAATGCCTGTATCGAGCAAAATGGTGGTCATTTGTCTGATGTCAAATTTCACACAGTCACGTTAAATTTCCATAAAATGTATTTAACATATAAAAATAAATCATTTAAAAAAACCCGTTATTAAAAGAGTTATAAGTGTTTAACATCACTAGGTCTCATTTGGGCCACCCTGTATCATGATTTGTTAAGTAAATACTCAAAAAAGAGATGTGTACTTTTCACAGAGGTATTTTTGTCCCTTAAAAGTAAACTTTTTCCCCCTAGGCCGATTTCGCCCATTTACAGCTTGTGACCATAAGGCATTATCATGCCAAATTTCAGGATCATAGGTGGATTCGTTTGACCACTAATGTGCTATCTTCCAACAGACACACGAACGGACATGGCTAGATCGTCTTACATATAACGGGTGATCAATTACGCGTGAGTTGCGTTAAACTTTATTTATTTTTCTTTTCAGTATTCTTTGCCCTTTGCAGGAATTGCAGCCTAACGATGTTGCTGTGCGTCGCCGTTTCAGTGTTTGGGTTATTTAAAAGTTCGAAATAGATCCGCTGTTTTCGACCAAGATTTTGTTCAGTGATGAGGCCCATTTCTGGCTCAACGGCAAAGTCAATAAACAATATTGCCGCATTTGGGCTGAAGAGCCGCAAGAAGAGGTCCAAGAGGCGCCAGAGAAAACCAAGGTTTTGTGCGGTTTAAAAACTGAGGGAATCATCGGTCCATATTTTTTAAAAATGATAATGGCCGTAATAACGCAACCGTAAATAAGCGAGCACTATTTCGCGCCATGATATCAGACTTTTGGCTATCTGAAATTGAAGCCCGTAATCTTGACGACACTTGGTTTCAACAGGACGGAGCCACTTGCCATACAGATGCTTTAACAATGGATCTATTGAGAGGTCATTACGAAGAGCAGCTAATTTCACGCTTTTGCCAGGTAAGTTGGTGTGATATCACACCTTTAGACTTTTTCTTTGGGGCTAAGTAAAGTCCAAAGTCTATGCTGACGATTCAGGTTTTGGAAGCCAACATTACGCATGTCATTAAAGCCATACCGTTCGAAATGCTCGAACGAGTCATCCAAACTTGGACCCTCAGAATGAACACCCTGAGACGTAGTTGCGGCAAACATTTGAAGGAAATTATACTCAAAAAATAAATGGCATAAAACATCCTTTCGAATAAAGATTCCACGCTTGATTTGAATTTTTTTTTAATTTGAAAAAAATATCTCTAGACTGATCAGCCGATATATTCTTTATAGGGTTAGTTATAGTTTATGAGTTTTCTAAAAATTGTATCTGTTTAAAACAAAATTTTTTTTTGTAAACAATTTTTTTTTTTTTGAATTTTAATTTGAAGTCTTTAGGTTTAAAAGTTTTTCTTTTGCAAATGTTTTGGAATTATTTGTTAAAAAAAACAACTTTTTCTTACAAAAATGATATTAAAAAAATCATTATCATAAACCATTTAAAAAAAAAGTTTTTAAAAAAGTTTAAATTATAAAATACAATTTTAAATTTTGTTGTGAGAAACTAGTTATTGTTTTAAATTGTTGGTTCAAAACAAGTTTTAATATTAATAAAAAAAAATATTTTCAAAGAATTCCATTTTCTACAATTGTAAACTTAATTTGAACAGAAACTACTGATTATTTTTGCTCTCAAACTTTAACTTTTCAAGTAAAGGTCCAGTTAGTCTTGACGGTGGACGGTTGATTCTGCAACCTGCAGAAGTCTACCGTCGTCAACCGTCAAACTGTAGTTATCTCCCTCTAACACATGCAAAATGCAATCCTGAACTGAAATAGCTGATTGCCTACCGTCCACCGTCAAGACTAAATGGACCTTAAAAGGCTCATAGAGGCACTGCTATTCTAATACGAAAACGAATGAAACATGAAGTCGCTGAAGGAGTCTCACAAAACTACCTTCAGGCGACAATAATTTGTATCCAGATTCAAGGTTGTCTTCTTACCAATTCAGCAATATATTTCCCCCCGCGGTTCGCGATTTCAGAAGATATACTTCTGAACTGTTTTAATGGTCTCGGACGCAACTTTATTGCTGCTGGTGACTACAAATGCCAAACATACGCAGTGCGGATCCCGTTTAGCAAACCCTAGGGGAAACCACGCCAAATAAATTGGACTTTATATCGCCCAGTCAACCTACATATTAAAAGCCTGACATGATAGACTTCGGTATAATAAGAGGAGTTAGTAAATCTAACTTTTCTGCTAGTACCTGCCCTGACTTATCGTCAGACCACTCGCCAGTTATATTTCTTATTCACGAGAAGACAGTACTTCACAACTACACAACTAACTGGGGTTAAAATACAGGAAGTACATTAGCAGTCATTCTAATGTTTTTTTTACAAACAATTATAGTTTTTACCAAAAAGTATGTCTTTTACGAAAATATTCAAATTTGTTTTGAAGAAATTTATGTTTTTGTTTAGCTCGTTTGTTTTATTTCGGTCTTTTGCTTTTACACATTAAATAGGGATTAACCGGCTCAAGACCTCTTGTACACATTTAAAAGTGACATTGAAAGTGCGATTTACAACAGTAGTTCTCATTCGCTTGGTAAGAGGCTGGTCTTAGAGAGGAGTTCCGTTTTTCTTTCAACAATTGCTGTGAAGCTTTCGGATGAAGGTCGTCACGGACACAAAATCGCGCTAAAAGCAGTGTGCAGCCACGAAAATCAATGCCATTTTGTCATTGAGTTTAAAACTTGTCTACTAAAGGGTGGTTACATTTTAAGGGCCAATGTTAAATGTGAACCACACCTAAAACGTCAAGTTTTTTTGCATTTCATTTGATATTAATCAATTTCAACCTAACTCAATGAAGAGATACTCAAGCGAGCAACGCGTTAAATTTATTCAGGCTTATTATGAATATGAAAATCTATGCCTCATCTTCAGTAATTTGGGCGAATGATAATCCAAGAGTGATGGTCGAAAAAACAATGCACCCACAAAGAGTGACTGTTTGGTGCAGTTTATAGGCTGGCGGCAACATCGGGCCGTATTTTTTTCCAAAATGAGGCCGGACAGGCAGTTACTGTGAATGGTGTTCGCTATCGTGAGATGATAACGAACTTTTTATGGCCCGAATTAGAAGATATTGATGTGGACGATATGTGGTGTTAACAGGGGGCTAATCACGGCATTCGACGACGAATGCAAAAATTCGAATAGAAAAATATTTCGATACGTTTAAATGTTTGGATCATGGCATTCGATCGTAATGTTTTATCGCATACTACTTTTTTTTTGCAATGCTGCAAAACAAAGACTTTCAACTCAAAAGATGTGTCGTTGGCTGATTCGAGCACGACGTGGGACTGTTAAAAAATTAAATAGATAATAAGAAACATTTTACGCATTATTGCAATGCAAAAATGTAACGATTAATTATTTTATTGTAGTTAATTTATTATTTTATAACAATTCATGGTGTTTTTACGTAATTTTTGTCGAAACCACTACTGTGATAACACAAATTGAGTTTCCTAAAAGGCCGATGAAACATCTTTCTTTGTTGATTCTCTTTGCGGCAAGCATACGAGTATGATCACAAGCAGAGAAAAGCAGAAAAACAAAACAACAAGCGATTGTTGGTTTGGTGCAAGTGAATATTTTAATAAATCTGATAAAAATATAGAAAGTAATTAGTTATAAATGGATCCAATGCTATTTTTTTACTCATCATCGTCCGATTCGGAGGAGGATTGCAATGTAAACGTAATTAGAAGAAATATTCGAATTTGGTCTGGAAATCGTTTTTTCATTATCTTTGTCCCTAAAAATAATAAAAAAGACGAATATTTTTACGTTATTTCACAAAATATAGAAAAATACCTACATTTCTTTTGTTTTACTCTGTTGTTTTGTTTGGCGTCATTAAAAATGGTAGTGTTTGGTTTTTTTCGATGACGGTTGTGCTTTCGAATTCAACTTCGGGTAGTTGCAATTCGATAACGATTGCCGTGATCCAAATTAATCGCGTTTCGAAGTAAATTTGGTCGTTAACGAATGCGGTGATTAGCCCCCAGGACGGTGCCACTTGCCACACAGCTAACGAAACAATGGCTCTTTTGCGCCACAAATCAACAAGATCCTTAAAATTTAACCACCCTTTATTTTAATATAGATAAAAGAGGTCTCGAGCTGGTTAATCCCTTCTCAATTTAATTGTTTAAATTTTGAATTTTTTTAGTTTTAAAATTAGTTAAAAAGTGTTAAAGAAATCCAAATGTAAATTTGATCTTGGAAAAAATATGCCTCTCTTACTTTTGGAATCAAAAATATAAAAAATGATAACTAGTGATTATATTTTACACATTTCTTTTCTTTGCAAAATATAAAATTCGCTTTTCTTTGGTGAAATTATTGTTTGGTGGATTGGTTTTTCTTCTTGTTCTTCGGTGGAATTATTGTCTAGGGGATAGAGTCAAAACACCCACTAAGGTGTTTCCCTTTTAAAGTCTTAGAACCTAGATTCACCATGATGCTGACATCAACTTCGATCTTTAAAAGATTTAAATAAATACTTAAATGTCCCCAGTATATCGTAAAATGCTACCATTCGGTGTTTAGTAAAGGCAAGGGAACATTCTATGAACCCGTCCAGATTATGTTAAGGGAAACCGTATATATTTTTCGGTTAAGTTCTCATAAAATTTCAAAGCGGTCTAACCATGTCCGCTCGTCTGTTGAAAATACAATAGCGGTTTAATGAAATGTCGTGGATTTCAGAAATTTAACTTAAGAAGGATTAAGATTTTTACGACTTACAATCGCGTTTCTTAAAATTTTAGAAAATTCTTTTGGATTCAATTCTTACCCAGTGACATGGAAATTTCGGCAAATTAAGGCCTAATTTTTCCCCACAAAATTATTAAAATAACTTAACCAGTTGTTGGCCAGTGTAATAAATCAAATTGTATACGCTTTAATTGATTAGCTGGCTTGTTGTGTAACTGGCTCGGCTGGCTGGCTGGCCATGCCATTGACGGCAAAATATTCATGAAAATAATTATGAACACGAAGCTTTCAGAAATTCAATTACGGAACCTACCGGACTGATGATGGTAATTGTTTTGGACATCAGTTGCAGCCGGAATGAAAAGAACGCGCCAGAGCGGAATAAAAAGAACAACATTAATATTTACGTGCTTAAATAAGTGGCAAAAATTTATATGATTTATACTTAAAATGTGAGAAAGCCAATGATAAAAAGGTAGTGGGGGCACTTCAAAAATATTTCACGTCACCATCAAAGAAGGACCAGAACACTTGAAGTCAAATTGAAGAAATTCGACTAATGAGGAAAAAAAAATAGTTTGCCTAATTGGAATTTCCCTCAAGGGATTTGCAAAGTGTATATTTATTTAGTTTTAATTTAAAATGTTAATTTAATTCCATAAAAATCTTCTCAAACCTTCTTTCGTTAGCTGAATAAGCAAAATTGTATATCCTTTGTACTCTTTATACATTTCCAATGTAGTCTAAAAAATGCTGTTTAAACTCTCTGACAGGTGAATAAAAAACAACTTGTCCTAGGGTATCACATGTATAAGTACTTTGTAATTGAAAATTAAATATTTATTCAATGGTCATCATCAATAAAAAAAAAAACATTATTCGAGCCAACGTAAATTTATTTACGTTGCGTGAGAAAAAAAGGCAAAAAATCGAATTGTTTTTGTTATCAAAAACACAATTGTCACATCTTTTTTCATAAATGAATTGAAATTTATTAATGAAATTGTCTTTGTGGTCGTCCGACCTTGTTGAACGCTTCCACACTGGCTCTGTGATAAATCATTTTCATTCCAGCGGATATTTAGAGATATTTGGTTTCTTTATTTTATTTAGAACAGGAGGTCGAGGGAGATAATAAATTATATTTTATAGCACGGAATACAATTCATTTCTTAATGGCCAGTATTGAAATGTATAGCACTTTTTCAGCTAAATGGTATTAAGTCAAAATTTCGAAACTTTCATTTTTTGGCAGAGGGCAATCTCTAGCCAATGTGAAAATCTTCTTTGAGTTTTTTGATTTGTTGTGATCATTTGTCGTTATTTTTTAGAGGTGTGAATTCCTCCACAAGCTGATAAGATCAGGTTTGTTCTTGTGTGTCATAGAGGGACGGAAAAGTTAAATCTTCCTCCACTGGTTCAACAAAAAATAAAACTCATAGAAAAGGATAAGATAGGGGGCGTGGCCGACTATGAGAAACCATACATCACTCCCGTAGTCAAAAGAATCTCCGCCTCTATCTGTGACAGCGCATAGAGAAAAGGACCTAAGGGTAAAAAAAAAATCACTTTTTTTTGATGTGGACAACATCTGAGCATCGAATGAGACCGATCCCATGCCCCAAAAGTGTTCCCTCCCAGAGATATGCGCGTTTTATGAAAGTGATGGTACACCAAAGATAAACGTATTTAAATCTTTAAAATGGCTCTCCTGAACAAAACTGGTTTTTAGGTCCCTTTCTATTTTGCGCGTCACATATACTTAGTAGGGACATAAATACTGTTACACACGTTTTATGCTGTAAAATAAAAAGTACTGAATGTTTTTGGACCAAATATTTTTAAATATATTTATTGATGTATATTGTATCCAAAAAGAATCTACTTATTCGAAATGTCTGCCTTTTGCCTTTACACACGCCTGAAGTCGCACTGGCCAATCGTCAATAGCTGCACGAACCTCGGCCATTGGAAAATTGGCCACAGCTCGAACCAAAGCAGTCTTAAGAGATCCAATGTTCGGGTATCTTTTGCGACAAACCTTGTCCACAATTTGTAATCCAATGGGTTCAAATCTGAACTGCCTGAGGGACACTCTTTGGAAGAAATGAACGCTGGCAAATTGTTTCGAAGCCAGGCCTGGGACGTTTTAGCCTTATGGGCCGGCGCAGAGTCCTGCTGGAAAGTCCATGACTGGTTTTGGAACAGACAATTGTTAAGAGGCTTTACAACAGCTTCCAAAACGGTTTCTTGGTAAACTTTGGCCGATGTTTTGACTCCTTGTTCGCAGAAATGCTGGTCAGTGACCCCATCGTAAGAGACACCCCACCAAACCATGACTGAAGCTGGGTGATGACCCTTTTCCACCCTTGGGATCAGTTCAGATGCTTCCTTAGATTACCGCGCATACGCTCTATCATTTTGCTTGTTAAATTTTTCCTGAACGGTAAAAATTTTTTCATCGGTGAACAAATTTTTTCTGTGCAAGTTATCAGCGTGCTTCACCAAAAGACGTTTGCATTTTTCAATCCTATTTTTTTTAAAACTGCAGTCAATAAATGTCCAGTACGTCGTTTGAAAGCCCCAAGTCCCAAGTCTTTTTTAATAATTCGACTCATGGACTTTTGCGTGATATTCATCTCACGGGCCATGATTTTCTGTTTTTGGAGCGGATTTCTGTGAATTGTTGATTTAACGGCTTTGATGACATGCGGTGTTCGAACAGAACGTGGGCGGCCCGACCGGTGGCGGCCTTTTACATCTCCAGTCTCCCAAACAGTTTTATGCATCGGTAGACGAACATGGCCGGAGCGTTTTGAAAATATCGTTTTTTTTCATTTCACACTTGAAAATCGCTATTACAGCATTACTGTTCTCATTATCTGACCACTCCATGATGAAAGTTGAAACAATTTTAAAATCCCGTTACAGACTAACGCTATTGAGGTTAGCTTTCAAAACCCACACGCAGTAAAAAGGATGGTTGGGGTAACAATATTCGAAGATCATACTTTTGTTGGGTATATGGTTGAAACACAACAACATTATGATCCTCACAACAATAGCATGAGTAACAAATAACCATACTATGATCCCCACAGCCATAGTATGATTCACACTCAACCATACTATTATCTTCACAACCATATTATGATCCTCACAACCATAGTATGGTTCGCATATAACCATAGTATGATCCTCACAACCATAGTATGATTCACACGCAACCATACTATGATCCCCACAATAATACGATTCACACTCAACCATAGTATGATCCCCAGAACCATACTATGATCCTCACAACCATAGTATTTTTCTCATACAACCATAGTATGATTAGTATTAGCTATTATCCCAACCATAGTATGATTCACTCAACCATTCTATGATCTCCAAAATTATTTATTAGGGTTTGTATTTGTTGTTATTCAAAAATAGAGATTTTTATCAAGCAAGTTAATTTAAATTGCATTACAATTAGTTCATAGCCAGATTTAAGGCCATGTTTTTTTTATTGAACAATTTATTCAAGAAACAAAAATATATATTCCAACGGCAGTCAAAAATACTTTTAGTTGCCAGCAGGGGTGACTGCTACTTTACCATCCGTAGCCACCGAGTGGTGAACGTGACTAAACCATGATCATTGGCTATATACTTAAGTGCTGGCAGATTTTAAATAAACGAGAACCAGTCGGTAGTCGAGTATTTAACCGAACAAAGTAACACAATAAAAATCCCTTGAAATACCTTCCTTTTGTTGTTGTGTATCGTGTGTATGTGTTTATTTTGGTATATCAAAAAAAAAACATACGCACACACGTACATGCTCTATAAAACCTGTTTTGTTATGTTCATAGTCGTAACCATACTGTATGATTGTCGTAATCATGTTATTGTTAACGTAAATTTTAAACAACAATACTTTTGTTGCACCAACCATGTTTATATGGTTGCTACAACCATATTTTCATTTCTAAATTTGGCAATAATACTATTGTTACATTTCAACAATAGTAATATGTATTGTCGCAATAATACTGTTGTTAATTGTTAAAATGAAATTCTAAAAACAATACTATGGTTGCAACGAACATGGTTTTATTGTAGAGAACATATTATTGTTGCGGTGACCATATAGTAACCATATCCTTTCTATGCGTACAAATGACATTAACCGGGTATGTTCAATCCCACGACAGCCGGTTCTATGTACCGGATTGACCCGAAGAGAAATTCTTCGGTCAAGGGCTGTCACCCCGGCACACAGTTGCCGCTACAACAACAACAACAACAACAGTTCTACTATTGAAATGGGTGTTGTACGATAACAGTATTTATGTCCCTACCAAGTATTATATAGTTGCCCCACGAAGTATCTGATTAAAGTGAATAGTTAAGGCTTTTCTTTTCCCACTTTTATTTTTTTATTTCGGAAAAAAAAGCGCATGAAAATGTCATTAGTGTGACGCAAATTATTTTTTGAAAAAATATAACATATAACATACTCGTATATAAAGGCCCAGAGAAGGAGTAACTTATTGCAAAATTTAATTTTTCTAGTGATATTTTTTATGGGATTTCATCCTCACATCGAAAAATTGTTAGTTCACCATAGGAGCTAATAATTCTCTACTACGGAGAGTGGGTATTACCCTGATATTACCCCTGTTAAGTATTTAACTCTTCGTTAATACTCTTTTGTTAATATGCTTAGTCTTTTTTTTACTCAAATTCAATATAACTATTAGTGACTACTCAATTACTCAAAAAACTGTTCTTCGTATTTAAATTCGCTTATGCAGTTTCTCTTACTGCCTTCTTTGTACTCTTCCTAAGATCAGTAACGTTTCCGTTTTTCACTGCGCTTACAACCCCCTTTTACTAGTCGTCACCCAGTTCGCAAACTGCCGTATAACTGAGTCGCTTTTCCTCATTATAAAGGAAATAAAAAATGTTCTTTAAAAATTTAACCTTCAAGTCGCAAAAAAAATGCTTAAAATATATTATGTAACAGGTCTGTAAAAGGACCTCTAAAATTAACAAAACTTCAACTTTGCACTGTTATTAGTTAGTTTTTGAAGGATATTTTTGCTATACACTTGAAGGATACATTTTTGAAGGGCATTTTTTATGTCGTGGGATATCTAAGGAATTTTATACATATTTTTTTTTATAAAAACATAATTTCAAACTTAGAGGTCCTGTAAAAAGGACACTGGATCAGGAAATGAATACCGCTAACGCAATTTTACTACAAATGGTTCTTTCGAGCGTATATGATTTGGTTCGTCTCACGACATTTTTTACAAACTTCTGGCCGGAATTTTAGTTTTTTTTTTTTGCTGACTTTGATTATATATTTTTTTAAATCAAATACAATTTTATTTGTTTAGGGTAGCAGAAAAACTAAAGTTTAAAAGTGCCCAAAATACGAAATACTTTCGTGATTAAAATTAATTAAATTTTTGTTTTTCTGCTGATTCATCCAGCAAATATCTGGCCAAATATTAAATTAAAATTCAAAGCGATATTTCCATCATTTCGCTTTTAAGTGTACCTTTCAATTTGTTTTCATTTAATTTGATTTTTTACGTTTCATGCCATATTCAACTGCCATACATCAATAATACTGGCGGCCTCTAACGTTTACTTCGAATTGAATTCATGTTCTTTTTTCAGTTTTCTTTTTTACTTTTCATTTCTCTATAAAGAGCAACTCTTTAATGGGCAATAAACATTTATGGACGTCTGCAGTACGAGTAAAATTATACGCGCCTAATCCATTAATCACTAAATTTATTTATGGGCATTTCGGCTTGTTTTCTTTTAGCCACGCGCCGCTTAGTATTTAAGATAATATATATTTTCACACCAAACCTAAGAGAGTGGCAAGTGTTGGCGCTACATGGAGAAATGTCAAATAAAAATTAAATTTTGAGCAAATATTAAAAAACAAACATGAAGAAATTTGAATTAAAAATGATTTTTTTTGTTTGAGCAAATATTAAATATAAAAATTAAAATAAAATGTTTTAATAGAGAATATATTTTTTTGCTTTTCGCAAGGACTATCTTTCTAAGGGGACAGAAATTACGGGGTGACAATTTATTTTAATCAATATTTTCGTGGGCAATTGTGTGAAGAAAACTTGAAAAGTATGGTTTACAACAGTAGTTCTAATTCGTTTGGGGAGAGCCTGGCCCTTATAGAGTTCGGTTTTACTTTCAACAATTGCAGCAAGGCTTTCTGAAGAGGGTTGTCACTGACCCGAAAGCATGATAAAAGCAGTGTGCAGCCACGAAAATCAATGTCACTTTGACATTTTGTTAAAAACTTGTCTTCTATTTAAATATAGAAGCAAGAGGTCTTGAGCCGGTTTATTCCCTGTTTAATGTGTAAAAGCAACAGACCGAAATAAAACAAACGAGCTGAACAATTTATTTTAATTTAAAAAGAAAAATTGAAAACCACATGAAATGCCAACAAGTGTTTGTTATTTTATGAGATTTCACCTAAAGAACGAGGGCTGCTATATACATTTATGGCCTAGGCAACACTAAGTATTGCCAGGCGCCATCTGACATTTAAATTAGAAAGTTTGACATTTTTTACCATAAACGTACTCAGAACGTTTTGACGTACGACCATCATTTGTGTTGTTTACAGTGACTTGAAAAAATCAATTTGGCAAAAAATCGAATTAACTCGCGAAAATTTTCATGCGATAATTTTTCACAACTTTCACATCGACATGAGTGATGAACTTAAATCTTTGTATGGCAATGAAACACCATCCTATAGCACTGTGAAAAACTGGTTTAATGAATTCAATCGTGGCCGACGCTCGCTCAAAGACGAATGTCGTCCAAAAACGGCCGTTGTGCCAGAGAACATTGATGCCGTGCGCGAACTGATAATACAATATCGTCATGTGACATACCATGAGATAGAGGCATCCTTGGGCATTTCTTCCACTAGCATACATTCGATATTGCATGAACACCTGGCTGTAAAAAAGTTTTGTTCTCGTTGGATCTTGCACAATTTAACAATCGCTAGAAAAACAGGATCGTGTCGATTGGTGCAAAGAAATTTTGAAAAAATACGATCGCGGTGCTTCAAACGACGTTGATAAGATCGTCATAGGTGACGAATCATGGATCTATGCGTATGAGCCCGAAACAAAACAGCAATCGACCGTGTGGGTCTTACAAGACGAGCCAAATCCAACGAAAGTTGTTCGTGGAAGAAGAATTTTGAAAAAATACAATCGCGGTGCTTCAAAAGACGTTTATAAGATTGTCGCAGGTGACGAATCATGGACCTATGCAAATGAAGCAGAAACAAAACACCAATCGACCCTGTGGGTCTTCGAAGACGAGCCAAATCCAACGAAAGTTGTTCGTGGAAGAAGCACTTCGAAGCAAAGGTTCGCCTGTTACTTCGGCAAAACTGGTCATGTGGCGACTGTTTCGCTTGAGCAACGTAGAACGGTCAATTCTGAGTGGTACAGCACAACTTGTTTGCCTGAAGTCTTCGGAGATGTTTGAAAAACGAACAAGAAAAGACGAATCATTGTGCACCATGACACTGTTCTCGCACATAGGCCTTTTTGACCGACCAACACGTCGAATTGATGGGCCCTGACTTGGCACCCAATTACATCAGTTTATTCCCGCACATCAAGAAAAAAATGAGTGGTCAACGATTTTCGTCGCCAGAAGATACTGCTGAAGCGTTCAAAAACCGTGTTTTGGAGGTGTCGCAATTGGAGTGGAAAAATTGGTTCGAAAATTAGTTTGAGCGCATGCCAAAGTGTATAAATCATGCTGGAGAATACTTTGAAAAACAATAAAACCATTTTTGATGATAAATATTCGCATTTTCATTATTAGGCCAGAAATTTATATAGCAGCCCTCGTATGTATTTTTTGGCTGTTCACAAGGACCATCGTTCCAGGTGGGAAATTCATTTTAATTAAAAAAGAAAAATTTAAAAACCAGAAGAATCGCGGAAAATCGCCAACAATTGAAATTTTTTGAAATTTTAAGAGTTTTTACCTTAAATACTGTGGTAATACAAATAATAATTTTCACTCAAAGCCATCAATTTGAAGGACTGTATCTGTCCTTGACGCTAGGCAAATGCACTCCCTATACACTGAAAGAATTATGTTTGCACTATTTACGGAACATTCTTCTTATTATGTTCATCTTTCATTCCTCATATTATTGACGAAGTTTTTTGTACAGGGTGGAGCGCGTAAATTTGCTTATTTGGAAATGAAATAAAAAAAATTGTGAACCTTAGAAAAATGTATTTTATATTTTAATTATATTAAACAGTAAGGGAATTTTTAAATTACATGGTTTTAAATAGTGTGTCTGGCAAATGTCGACCTTTGCTACCCACACACTGCTGCATACGTTTTCTGAAGTTTTCATAAACTCTAACAAGCTTGTCGACTGGTATTCTGCCAATTTCAGCCTCAATATTATTAATAAGGTCTTCCAAGGTATTAGGACGGTTGATATACACTTTCGACTTCCAGGTAACCCCAAAGGAAAAAATCGCTTTGTACTAAGTCTGGTGAGCGTGCCGGCCAGTTCACATCACCCCGTCAAAGACGTAAGCCGTACAGGAAACATTTGCCTCAAACAATGCATGGTAACCCTCTAATTGCATTGCCTGTCCTCTTATTGCATTGCCTAAAGAGCCGCCTGAAAAAAATCCTGTATCATAGTCAAGTGCCGTTCGGAGTTCTCAGGTACGGCAAGACGCTTATCCTGGAAAAAGTAAGGGTCAATGATGCCTTCTCGTGATATGGCGCAACACACAGTGACGCGGTGCGAATTCAGAGGTCTCTGGTAAAGTTCTTTGGGGCTTGTTTGACCAGGAACACGTCCGCGTGGGGGAACAGCGAATCGTAAACAAAAAGCACGCTGCACTGCAATGATCGAGTTCGCATTTGAAAAATACGCTTCAACACAAAATGACCCCTCCTCACTCGTCCAATGCATGATGGCACCTGAAAGGCAGACGAATACAAATCTCCCGTCAGCCACTGTAAGCCAGGCACACTCTCCACTCTCTTCGACCAACAGTGACGCCACAGCCTGCAGTGCAAAAAAGCAAATTATCGCGCTCCACCCTGTACATTTTGTGAAGAAGTTTTTACGAATTTACAAAACGTCTTCCTAAAGCTTTTTAGTTTGTCCTTTATATTTGTTATTAAAAGTTTCATAGGATTTATGAATAGCTTCATGTGTTTTATGAAAAGTTTCATATTTGGTATGAAAAACGCACCGTAAAAATTGTATTCATTATTTTTAGGAATAGTTTTGTACAAATTTTGTAATTTTTTTCACAATTTCGTAATTTTTGCTTCATATGTTTTACGAAAATGTTCCTATTTTTTATAAAATGTCTTCACAAGAAAATGATTGGCCATTGTAAGAACATAATTTAGTCCATGTGCAAACGTAAAAGAGTAATTCTCATTTATTTGAATTAGACTTCTGCATAAGTTATTTGATTTGTGGCCGGGACTGAGTTAAGAAAATCCATTGCCAATACTATTTTTCAAGTTCAAGTGCAGTCTTTAAGTCTAAATTATTAGAAAAGACCAAATACAGTGGTGGTCATATAATTAGGGACATCCTATTTTATTTTGAAGTATTGATGTTTTTGTTTAAATAAAATAATAAATATATTTTTTTTATTAAGTAAAGGTGTTTGATACATTTCAGAACATGTATTTATTGAAAAAATATATGACAATAATATATTTATATTAACTTAAAAAAGAAAATGAAAAAAAAGAAACGATTTTGGCTTGGACAGCTAATTAAGGACACTTCCTTAGCATTTTTGTTGTTTTTTTTCTCCAAAGCCCTCTCAACATCTGCCCAAAGCTTTTCAATAGGGTTTAAATCGGGGCTCTGGGCAGGCCATTCCAAAACGTTTACGTTTTCAGTAGAAAACTAGCTTATGTTTTGGGTCGTTATCTTGCATAAAAACAAATAGAACAGGCATGTGTTCGTCTGCAAATGGTTTCATTGTATTCTCCATAATGTCTTTATACACATGTTGATCCATTCTCTGGGCTATCCTACGAAAAGGACCAACTTCAAACCACGAAAATGCTGCCCATACCATAACATTGCCTCCTCCATGCTTTACGGTCTTTAGAGTATACCGAGGGTCAAGTCCTTTGTTTGGAGGACGTCGTACATATCTTTTCCCATCTGACCCAAACAAATTGAATTTGGATTCGTTACTCCACAGTATGTGTTTCCAAAACTCCAAGGGTTTTTCGATATGCTTCTTTGCAAAATTAATTCTGTTTTTTAAATTTTTTTTCGAAACATGTGTTTTTTTTCTTGCTATACATCCAAGGAGCACACATTCAAGTAATCGACGCCTTATGGTTCTCGTTGATATTTCACCGCTAATTTGTGCCGTTGTTTCGCTGTGAATCTGTTTAGAGCTTAGAAAAGGATTAGCCTTGCTCGTTCTGCAAATTATACGATCATCAGCTTTTGTAGTTTTCCTTGGTCGTGGCATTCGGTTTTTGTTCTCGACGCTTCCATTGTTTCTATAGTGTACAATAGCATTGTGAACCATTGATTTCGAACACAGAAGCTCCGTCGCAATATCCCGAATCGACTTTCTTTCCTTTATGTACTTGCAAATTATAATCTTGCGCAATTCCGGAGTACAGCTCTTTTTCCGACCCATGTCTAAAATGAATGTTGCTTAAATTTTCATATTTAAGTCATTTTTCAATAATCTAATACACTTACGGCGTTTTTTTTATTATTTGTTGACTCTAAAATAAATAAAATATTATATGTCCCTAATTACGTGACGAAGTGAAATCACCTTCAAATTGCGACTGTTTCAATAAACACAGATTTTGTAGTAAAAGCGACGCTGCAGAGTGATGCTTCTTGATGTCAAATAGTGGAGCACAGTTATAATTTACCGTTACAATACACTGACGGTTCGAAAAGTAACATCAGAGAGTAAAAAAAATATATTGAAATTTAAGTATTTATTTTTTTCAAAGTGTCCTTAATTATGTGGCCGCCACTGTATATGTAAACAAAACCAAAAAAAAACTATTTCATGAAAAAGTTTCATATTTTTCGTGAACATTTTCATAAAAATTTATAAACAAATTGCATAATTTTTATGAAAGAGTTTCATGTTTATTGTGAAATGTTGTCATCATTTTTATTATGATAATTAAGAAAACGTGCATGAAAAATATGAAACAATTTCATAAAAAATAAGTAACATTTCATATAAAATATGAAACTATTTTTTAAAACGCATGAAACATATTCTTAAAAAATATAAAAGAAATTCTTAAAAAATATGAAAGAAATTCATAAAAAGTATAAAAAAAAATAAATCTTTCTTTTAATTCCTAAAAACTACAACTTTTCATTACCAAACCAATTTCGTAATTTTTAAGATTTTTTTCATACTCATATTTCTAATGAAAAGTTTCTAAGTCTGTAAAAATAAGACAAATTTCGTAATTTATTTGAAATAGTTCGTGGTCTTTACGAACATATTTTTATCAGTGTATGGTCAAAGACTAATACATATGAAAGCTAAAGTATTCAGTCCAATAGAACTTTACCCTCCACTTTCGATTTGTAATTATTTTCCATTGCGAGAAAACGTAGAAGTTGTGGCAGCGCCCAACGAAAGATTGACGAACTGTTGGCGGTGTGTCCGGTTATTTTTAGACGCTTTCAGTGTCAATGACAAGTCGACAACAGACTTTTTTCTTTGATATTGAAAACAACAGGGATGCTTCATATTAGTTGACGTGAACCTAAATATGTTTCATGTTCTAGAAGACAGACGGCAGGCAACTAGCGAAGCTCTACAACATTTCGCGTATCGGACTTGCAGCCACGTGTCATGACAAGTGGCGAGTGTCAGGAGGAGGAAAAAACTATAAGTATATGTGACGCGCAAAATAGAAAGGGAGGGACCTAAGGTTAAAAACCAGTTTTGTTCAGGAGAGCCATTTTAAAGATTTAAATACGTGTATCTTTGGTGTACTATCACTATCATAAAACACTCATATCTCTGGGAGGGAACACTTTTGGGGCATGGGATCGGTCTCATTCGATGCTCAGATGTTGTCCACATCAAAAAAAAAGTGAAAATTGATTTTTTTTTACCCTTAGGTTCCTTTCTCTATGCGCTGTCACATATTCTTTTCTTTCTATTCAATTAAACATTTGTGGAAAAACAGAAAAAAATCCACCAGAATTGTTTAAATGCTTTAAAAGGTTTGAATACATTTTTGAAAGAATCTTTGCATAGGGTCACCAGAAAGATGAAGTGGGGAATTTACACAACTCTTAGAAATAAAAAGGTATGGAGGAATCGCAAAACCAATTTTGGGAGCGGCTCATTATGAAATTTTAATTAGCAGTTTCGATTTCGCAAATGAATAAACTTTAAGTCTGTGGATTGTCTTGAAATTTCAGCTTATGAGAATTAAAAGGCCGAAGATTGTTTATTTTCAGAGCGATTTTTTTTTTAATTCAAACCAACTGATTTTTTAGGGCAAAAGAAAATTATGTGAACAGTTAGTCTATTGCCTCTATTTTGAATAAATAAAATCTAAGCTCGAACTTTATGAAAAAATATTGGGCATATTTTTTTCCTTTACCGTGGCAAAACAAAATCCATCATTTTACTCGAACGGCGAGAGCAAATAATTCAAGAGTTAGTCTATTCAAGGTGGAAATAAATAATTTAGGAAGTTAAGTCATTTTACCGCGCAACCATTTGTTAATATTAAAGGATACAAAATGTACAACTGCATTATACCATAGCAAGGAACTAGAGGTGGTGATAAGTGTTCGAAACCAAAAACTGACATTGCGACTTTTATGTCAAAACTCAAGTCGGTTTTTTAAAAACCGCTCAAACCCGACATGCCGGTTTACGCGGTTTTTGCTTCTTTTTTTGTAGTATGTAAAAGCAAAGAAAATTCATAATATTCAAGTACGAAATACGAGGGTTGCTATACATATGTGACAGCGCATAGAGAAAGGGACCTAAGGGTAAAAAATCAATTTTAATTTTTTTCTTTCTTTTTTTGATGTGGACAACATCTGAGCATCGAATGAGACCGATCTCATGCCCCAAAAGTGTTCCCTCCCAGAGATAGTGAAAGTGAAATCGACGATTCTAAGCGCAAATAGAAAGGGACCTAGTCTTTAAAATGGCTCTCCTGAACAAAACTGGTTTTTAACCTTAGGTCCCTTTCTATTTTGCGCGTCACATATATATTTCTGGCCTAGGCAACACTAAAAGTTGCCTGGCGCCATCTGACATTTCCATTGGAAAGTTTGACATTTTTTAGCATAAACGAACTCAGAACGTTTTGACGTACGACCATCATTTGTGTGACTTAAAAAAATAAATTTGACAAAAAATGGAATAAACTCGTGAACATTTTCGTGCGATCATTTTCACAACTTTCGACGTGGATTATCACAACAAGAGTGCATCGATGAACTTTAATCTTTGTATGGCCATGAAGCATCATCCTATAGCACTGTGAAAAACTGATTTAATAAATTCAATCGTAGGCGACGCCAGCTCAAAGACGAAGGTCATCCAAAAACAGCCGTTGTACCAGAGAACATTGATGCCGTGCGTGAACTTATACTGCAAGATCGTCATGTGACATACCGTGAGATAGAGGCATCCTTGGGCATTTCTTCCACTTGCATACATTCGATATTGCATGAACACCTGGCCGTAAAAAGGTTTCACAATTTGACAATCGTTAATCTGTGCAAAGAAATTTTGAAAAAATACGATCGCGGTGCTTCAAAAGACGTTTATAAGATCGTCACAGGTGACGAATCATGGATCTATGCGTATACATTCGATATTGCATGAACACCTCGCCGTAAAAAAGGTTTCACAATTTGATAATCGTTAAAAAAAAAGCTCGGTGCAAAGAAATTTTGAAAAAAAAATACGATCGCGGTGCTTCAAAAGACGTTTATAAGATAGTCAGAGGTGACGAATCTTGGATCTTTGCGTATACATTTGATATTGTATGAACACCTGGCCGTAAAAAAGGTCTCGCAATTTGGGAATCGTTAAAAAAAGGCTCGGTGCAAAGAAATTTTGAAAAACACGATCACGGTGCTTCAAAAGACGTTTATAAGATCGTCACAGGTGACGAATCATGTATCTATGCGTATGAGCCTGAAACAAAACAGCAATTAACCGTGTGGGTCTTCGAAGACGAGCCACATGCAACGAAAGTTATTCGTGGAAGAAGCACTTCGAAGCAAATGGTCGCCTGTTTTTTCGGCAAAACTGGTATGATCGGTCTTTCGGAGAAATTCGAAAAACGAACAAGAGAAGACCATGACAATGCGAGATCTTACACATCGTCTCAAACCAGCGCCTTTTTGGCCGGCCAAAACGTCGAATTGATGGGTCATCCGCCGTACAGCCCTGACTTGGCACCCAATGACTTCTGTTTATTCCCGCACATCAAGAAAAAAATACGTGGTCAACGATTTTCGGCGCCAGAAGATGCTGTTAAAGCGTTCAAAAACTATGTTTTGGAGGTGTCTCAATCGGAGGGGAAAAAGTGCTTCGAAAATTGGTTTGATTGAGCGCATGCAAAAGTGTATAAATCAGGCTGGAAAAAACTTTGAAAAACAATAAAAATAAATATTCACATTTTCATTATTAGGCCAGAATATATATAGCAGCCCTCGTACAGCTACTAAAACAATGGACTTCTTGAGAGGTCTTTCTAAAGAGCAGCTCATTTCATGTTTTACACCGGTAAATTAGCCGTCCAGAGTCAAAGTCTATGCTGACAAACTAGGCACGATTCCGGTTTTGGAAGCCAACATTACGCGTGTCATTAAAGCCATACCGGTCGAAATGCTCGAACGAGTCATCCAAAATTGGACCCCTAGAAAGGACACCTTAAGGCTTAGTTGCGGCCAACATTTAAAGGAAACTTTATTCAAAAAATAAATGACATAAAATGTCCTTTCGAATGAACAACAAAGATTTGAAACTTTGAATTTTTTGTCGATTTGAATTTTAAGCTTTTTTTATTATGAAAAAATACATCTAGATTGATCACCCAATATGCTTACATATCGAGCCCTTACCGCGAAAAAGACGTTAGCGCCACTCGCTTTTTAATGAAATTCGATAGAAAATTTTACAACGGACTTAAGCTTAAAAAAAATTTAATATTGTTTAGCTCGTTTGTTTTATTTCGGTCTGTTGCTTTTACACATTGAACAGGGATTAAACCGGCTCAAGACCTCTTGCTTCTATATTTAAATAGAATACAAGTTTTTAACAAAATGGCAAAGTGACATTGATTTTCGTGGCTGCACACTACTTTTATCATGATTTCGGGTCCGTGACAACCCTCTTCAACAATTGCAGCAAGGCTTTCTGAAGAGGGTTGTCACGGACCCGAAATCATGATAAAAGTAGTGTGCAGCCACGAAAATCAATGTCACTTTGCCATTTTGTTAAAAACTTGTCTTCTATTTAAAATTTAATATTTACAAATTAAAGCAAATTTATTTAAATTGGAATCTCACAGATGAATTCTTTCTGGCGCTTTGGTCTTGTTCGCAGTTAGGGCTTGATATGGTTGTAAATGTTTTAGAAAGCTCTATTCTAAATTTGATTATTTTAATATGAGGCTGCTAGAGTGACAGGACTTGAAAAGGGGAGGGTAAAGGGGGTACTGGTATCGGGGCTATTCGAAAACCAAGGCTAATATGAAACGGGAATCGAGTAATTTTTGACATTTTAAATGTAATTTTCCAATTAAACAATGCAAATTTTAACTGAATCTTATGTATGGCAACTAAATTCTTGTGAATTTTTATTGGTGTGAAATTTTGTAAATTTTACTTGATATTTTTAGAGTTTCAATTTATGACTCGATTTTAAAGTAATTTTTCCTTTTCTTAGTAGGGACATAAATACTGTTACACACGTTTTATGCTGTAAAATAAAAAGTACTGAATGTTTTTGGACCAAATATTTTTTAATATATCTATTGATGTATATTGTATCTAAAAAGAATCTACTTATTCGAAATGTCCACCTTTTGCTTTTACACGCGCCTTAAGGCCAATCGTCAATAGCTGCACGAACCTCGTCCATTGGAAAATTGGCCACAGCTCGAACCAAAGCAGTCTTAAAAGATCCAATGTTGGGGTATCTTTTGTGACAAACCTTGTCCTCTAAAACCGTCCACAATTTGTAATCCAATGGGTTCAAATCTGGACTGCCTGAGGGCCATTCTTCAGAGAAAAATGAACGCTGGCAATTTGTGTCGAAGCCAGCCCTGGGACGTTTTAGCCTTATGGGCCGGCGCAGCATCCTGCTGGAAAGTCCATTGCTGGTTTTGGAACAGGGAATTGTTAAGAGGCTTCACAACAGCTTCCAAAAGGGTTTCTTGGTAAACTTTGGCCGATGTTTTGACTCCGTGTTCGCAGAAATGCAGGTCAGTGACCCCATCGTAAGAGACACCCCACCAAACCATGACTGAAGCTGGGTGATGACCCCTTTCCACCCTTGGAATCAGTTGAGATGCTTCCTTAGATGACCGCGCACACACTATCATTTTGCTTGTTAAATTTTTCCTGAACGGTAAAAATTTTTTCACCGATGAACAAAACGTTTCTGTGCAAGTTATCAGCGTGCTTCACCAAAAGACGTTTGTATTTTTCAATCCTATTTTTTTAAAGCTGTCCAGTACGTCGTTTGAAAGCCCCAAGTCCCAAGTCTTTTTTAATGATTCGACTCATGGACATTTGCGTGATATTCATTCATCTCACGGGCCATGATTTTCTGTTTTAGGAGCGGATTTCTGTGAATTCTTGATTTAACGGCTTTGATGACATGCGGTGTTCGAACAGAGCGTGGGCGGCCCGACCGGTGGCGGTCTTTAACATCTCCAGTCTCCTGAAACAGTTTTAGGAATCGGTAGACGAACATGCGGCTAATCCCTAGTGGTCGGAGCGTTTTGAAAATATCACTTTTTTCATTTCACACCTGAAAAGCGCTATTACAGCGATACGATTCTCATTATCTAACCACTCCACAATGAAAGTTGAAACAATTTTAAAATCCCGTTACAGACTTACGCTGTTGAGGTTAGCTTTCAAAACCCATATGACATTAACGGGGTATGTTCAGTTCTACTATTGAAATTGGTGTGTTCAATGTTGTAACAATATTTATATCCCTACTAAGTATTTCAAATAAAATTTTAACTGAATTTCAATTGATATTTTCCGAATTATAATTGAAATAATATCAGTCACGATAGAAATTAAAGGAATTCACCACAAAATGTACTTGAAATCGAAGTAAAAATCAGTGCCATTTTGCAACTGAATGCTTGCGAGTTGAATTTTGTAAATTTTACTTGATATTTTTTGACTTTCAATTTGATAAAGTAATTTTTCTATGTTTCAAATTAAATTTGTACTGAATTTAAGTGATATTTTCCAAATAATAATTGAAACAATTGCAGTTGCGATATAACTTAAAGGAACTCACCACAAAATGTGCTTGAAATTACTTAACTTCTCTAGCAAGAATCCTATTTAACACTCAAATCAGAACAATTTTTCAATTGCATTGAATTTTACTTGATATTTTTGTTTTAATTTCAATTAATAATTCCGATTTTAAAATATTTTTTTTTCTAAAATTCAAATGAAATTTGTACTGAATTTGAAGTAATGTTTTCCGAATATTAATTGAAATAATTGTAGTTACCATATAACTTATATGAACTCACCACAAAATGTACTTGAATTAGAGTTTAGTTCTTTTTCAGAACTTTAGCAAGAATCCTGTTTAAAACTTAAATTGTAGTGAAAATCAGTGCAATTTTGCAACTGAGTATGTGACGCGCAAAGTAGAAAGGGACCTAAGGTTAGGTCCCTTTCTATTTGCGCTTAGAATCGTCGACTTCACTTTCATAAAACGCGCATATCTCTGGGAGGGAACACTTTTGGGGCATGGTATCGGTCTCATTCGATGCTCAGATGTTGTACACATCAAAAAAAGAAAAGAAATGAAAATTGTTTTTTTTTACCCTTAGGTCCCTTTCTCTATGCGCTGTCACATATTTAATTGGTTCTGAGTCTTGTAAATTTTACTTTATATTTTTAGATTAAGAAGTATTTTTTTCTTAGTTTCATATAAAATTTTTACTAAATTTGCATTGATATTTTTCGAATAATTGAAATATTTGAAAATAACAATCAAACATAAATGAACTCACCACAAAATGTACTTTAGTAAGAGTATAGTATTTTAGTCAGTACTCTATTTAAAATCCTGTTTAAAATTCAAATCGGTTTATATAAGTATATTGAATGTAAATATGCACTGGTTTAGTATTTTAAAAAGATTAAAAAAACTTTCTTTTAAACATTTTAATGTAGCACAAATATTAGTATTTGAATTTTATATTTATTTCAGTTGTAAACTGTTAAATTAATTATATTTAGTGTATATAATTATTAATATATATTTAGTATTTTTTTGCAAATATTTATTTTCTATATTTAAGACACAAAAATATTTATTAATTTTTTTTTAAATATTTTAATTTCCATTTTTATTGGAGTAAATTCGAATTTGTCGCTTTGCTAGTTTTAATTTGTATTTAATAATTTGTTTTAAGACAAGAATATTTCCAATTTATTTTTAAATTATTTAATTTCCTTTTTTTATTGGAATAAATTCGAATTTGCCGCTTTGTTAGTTTTACTTTGTATTTAATAATTTGTTTTAAGACAAGGTCTTGATTTAATTTGTTTCCCTGTGTCCGAAAGTGTAACAGAGTTTAGTTTTCCTTCGTTCTTTCAATATTTTGCAATGTCGCCGGATGGAATTTTGAATTCACAACAATCAAATCTTACTAGGCTACACATTTTACTTTAAATTGTATTGATTTTTTTATTTATATTGTATATACATATAAGTATATATGTTTACTGATTTTCATTTGTACTTTTTATTAAATTTTTATTATTTTTTTGTTAAATTTTTTTTTGTTTGTTTTTTTTTAAATTTTTTGTTTTACTCTATGCCAATTATACAAATTCTAACACGAAATAAACAGACCGAAATTGTACACTTCTTCACTTAGCGAACGGAAAATCTTAATTAGAACCGATTTGCCATGGCTCCGTAAATTTTCGTTTAATTTTCCTTTTTATTATTTTTGTTTTTTCTTCTTATTTAACGATAATTTTTTTTCGTTATTCAAAAAAAACTACTTTCCACCACTAAAAATAAACCAAACGGATCCGCTGTGAAAACATTTCTCTCAATTACAACTTCTTTTTCGTTTGAAATAGGAAAATGCGCGTAAATTTTGCAACTTGTTTGCTGCATGCACTAAGAATGGCAACTGTTTGGCGCCCAATGTTAGATTTTTGTTAGAGGGACCCACTGAATCTCAATGGTTGCGGCGAATCCAGCGGTGACACGGCCGCCGTACGTCTTGTACACGCTGCGGTCTTGACACTCGAGGAATTCTGGCGTTGGTAAACATAAATAGCGGCGAATATCAACAACAACAAGAACAATTCTACGCCGGCATATGGTTCAGAGTGCGCAGGTGTCAACCAAATACGGTCCAACAGGTTTGATGGGGGGAAAAATTCATTCATAAACAATTTTCGAAGATGAAAACACAGAGAGCGAAAAGAAAACATTTACGGTCTACGGTAATCTAGTCAGTCCAACTAAGAGAAATTCGTTTGAAAACTCTCTTAGGGATTTTGTTTAGTTGGGGAAAAGCATTATATGGGTAAAATCTTAATAAGCAAAAATGTCGTTAAGATCGGGCTAAATCATGCTTCATGAAAGCAGAATAGATATAGAAGAATTAAAAACTATCGTTGTGGGTTGATCCGCAACCTTAGCCAAATTTTCCAAATAAAATTGAATGCTTACGCTGAATATTGGGCGCGTGTTTTGAACATTAAGGACGAAAATTGAATGCTTACGCTGAATACTGGGCACCTGTTTTGATCATTAAGGACGATTTTTGAGTCCATTGTTAGATGGGAGCCAGGCCCACCCACCTCTCAGCCAAATCATAAAAATAAAATATTTAAAAAATAAAGATTTTAGAGATCCTAGATTATTAAGTTTGGCAGCACAGCTCCAGTGCTTTTAAAATACATATTGAAGGGAGGACATAACTAAAGGGTGATCCCTCTAGAGGTATTTTTTTCTAAATAAAAATATATACTAAAATTCAAATCAAGTGTGGAATTATTTTATTCATTCGAAGGAAATTTTATGCCATTTATTTTTTGAATATAATTTCCTTCAAATGTTGGCCGCAACTACGCCTCAGGGTGTCTATTCTGAGGGTGCAATTTTGAATGACTCATTCGAGCATTTTGACCGCTATGGCGTGAATGACAAGCGTAATGTTGGCTTCCAAGACCTGAATCATACACGCAGAAAAAAAGTATGGTTGTGGTGACAATATTCGAAGAGGATAATACTATTGTTGGGTATATGGTTGTGGTACAACAATATTATGATCCTCACAACAATAGTATGATTCAAATACAACCATACTATGATCCTCACAACAATAATATGATTCACACATAGACATACTATGATTTCCACAACCATAGTATGATTCACAATCAACCATACTATGATCTCCACAACCATAGTATGATCCTCACAACCATAATATGATTCACACGCAACCATGTTATGATCCCTACAACCATAGTATGATCACACAATTGTACTTTGATCCCCAATATAATTTATTAGAATTTGTTTAAGTTGTCGACAATAGATTTGAATTATGAAAATTATTAAAAAACACAATAAATTAAAAATAATAGGAGTGATTTATTTTACAGTAGAAAAAATAAGTTTAAATAAACGTAAGCATTTTTTATTAAAAATATTTCAGTTAAACAAAGCCAAAGCAGCTTGTTTAAGAAATTTTATTTTCGATAAAAAGAACTATTATTGAATTAAATGCGTACCAATAACATTTGTTCTTAAAAGCATATTTAAATGAAGAAGAATTACAATCATACAGTATGATTGTAGTAATCATATTATTGTTAACATAAAACGCAAAACACAATACTTTTGTCGCACCAACAATATTTATATTGTTGTTATAACCATACTTTCATTTTTAAATTTGGCAATAATACTATTGTTACATTTCAACATTATTAATATTGCAGCAATTATACTATTGTAAAAACTAAATTCAGTTAACAATGCTATGGTTGCGACGAACATACTTGTATTGCGGAGAACATATTATTATTGCCGGACCATGTAGTAACCATGTTTATTCTCTGCGTGTAGCTGGTTTGTCAGCATTGACTTTGGACTTTCCGTAGCTCCAAAGAAAAGTCTTCAAGGTGTGATATCACTCGATCTAGGCGGCCAACTCACCGGTCAAAAATGTGAAATTAGCTGCTCTTCGAAATTACTTCTAACTAAATCCATTGTTTGACCAGCTGCATGGCAAGTTGCACCGTCCTGTAGAAACAAAATGCCGCCAAGAATACGGGCTTCAATTGCAGGTCCGCTATGATAGAGTCATAGCGAGCACCATTGAAAGTTACGTTTCGACAATCATCATTTTTGAAAAAATATGTACCGATGATTCCACCAGCCCATAAACCGCACCAAAGCGTGGTTTTCTCTAGATTTAATGGCACTTCTTCAACCTTTTCTTGTTGCTCTTCAGCCCAAATGCCGCAATTTTGTTTACTGACGTTGTCGTTGCGCCAGAAATGGGCCTCATCACTGAACACAATTTTATGTCGAAAACAGCGGATCTTCCAGTTTCTCACCGAACGTTCATTTCCATAATACAGTTGCCAACATTTAAAGGAGATGAGATTTAAAAATAAATGTCATAAAATGTCCTTTCGTATGAACAATAAAGATTCCACGCTTGATTTGAATTTAAATAACTTTTTTATTTAAAAAATACCTCTAGAAGGATCACCCTATAGATCGGCTTGCTTTTCTACGAACGATATAATATATATTATGTTTTTTGTAGGGTCGAGGTGATGCAAACACAATGATACATTTACAGGGTGGAGAGCGGATTTGCTATTTTGCAGTGCAGGCACAATTGGTCGAAGAGAGTGGAGAATGTGCGTGGCCTATAGTGGCTGAGATTTGTATTGGTCTGCCTTTCAGTTGCCATCATGCATTGAAGACATGAGGAGAGGTCATTTTGTGTTGAAGTGGATTTTTCAAATGCGCAGTGCAGCGTGTTTTTCGTTTACGATTCGCTGTTCCCCCACGTGTTTCTGGGCGGCAATCAATTGTAAATTGCGTTACTTCATTGAGAACAGCAGGAAATGTGTCATATGTACGAAGGGGATCCGAGAGAAGGATCTCAACACCACAAGACATCAAGAGTTAGAGCAGCAGTACAGCAATCTCCGAAACACTCTGCTCGGAAGTAATCACTTGCTCTTGGCATTTCTAGATGTTCTCTCCACCGGATTCTGCATGATGAACTAAATTTTCACCCGTATAAAATAAGCGTGGTCCAACAATTGTCAACACAGGACTATTTGACACGGAGGACCTCTTGTGATTCTTGTGACATTCTTGCAACTGTACCCCGCGACGCAATTGTGTTCTTTTCTGAAGAGGCACATTTTCACCTCAGTGGGTGCAATGCGGTACTGGAATGAAATAAACTCCAGAGAACTTCACCAGAAACCTCTGAATTCGGATCGCGTCACTGTGTGGTGCGCCATATCACGAGTAGGCATCATTGGTCCTTACTTTTTCCAGGATAACCGTCTTGCCGTGACTGTGAACTCGGAACGGTACTTGACTATGATACAGGAGATTCTTCAGCCGGCTCTTGAGACAACGCAATTAGAGAATACATTGTTCCAATAGGGTGATGCAACTGTCCACACAGCGAGGATTACCATGAATGGTTTGAGGCAAATGTTTCCTGGACGGCTTATCCCTTTGAGGGGTGATGTGAACTGGCCGGCACGATCACCAGACTTAGCCACATGCGATTTTTTCCTTTGGGGTTACCTGGAAGTCAAAATTGTATATCAACCGTCCCAACACCTTGGAAGAACTAATTAAAAATATTGAGGCTGAAATTGGCAGAATACCAGTCGACAAGCTTGTCAGAAGTTCATGAAAACTTCCGAAAACGTATGCAGCAGTGTGTGGATAGCAAAGGTCGACATTTGCCAGATACACTATTTAAAACCATGTAAATTTAAAATGTCCCTTACTGTTCAATATAAATAAAATATAAAATAAATTTTTCTAAGGTTCAAAATTTTCTTATTTCATTCCCAAATAAGCAATTTACCGCGCTCCACCCTGTAGTATACACCTTGTCCTTGGTGGAAGCAGTAAGTTTAACTTCCCACCCGAAATCTGAAACCTCCTAAAAAAAAGGTAAAACTTTTTGCATACTACGAGAACTTCCAAATCAGGATTTTTCAATATCATTGGCTATTTCGAACCCTTAACATCGATTTGAGAAAAGCCGAATCAAACTGAAACGTTTTAATTGTTGACTCACTGACTAGGACCTACACTTTAAAGTCGGCTTAGACTTATTATACAGAGGCAAGACTGATTTAAAAATTTGTTTAAATCACGCTTAACATTTATATAAATTAGTATCTTATAAAAAAAACTTACCTGCAGTCCTTGAACAAGAAGTTCCGCTGGCTGGGCTCAATTATTTTTCCAGATTTCCTGGTCGCCAAAATGTTGCCTTTACAACCATGAGCGTCTCATTGATTAGAAGTTTGGTTGGAACCACAGCTTGGGTATTTCGATGTTATCAAGCTCTGACATCGAAATTCACTTAAAATTGTTTTATACCAAGAAGCTGTGGTTGTTGTAATGGTGACTTCCTTCAACATAATTCCTTATCTTGCTACAGCCACAGCTAGGATATTGCGATGTTTTCGAGCTCGAACCAGCACAGGTAGGATATATTGATGGTTTCCAGCTCGTCTTGCTAAAACCACTACAGCTAGGGTATGCCGATGATTTCGAGCTCTTGTTAAAATAAATCAACATCCCAGCACCATAGAAACTTTTTATTTATATTCCTGGGAGCGGTGGCAGCAATTGTGACTGCGATGAACGGTGTTGCCATCATGTCATAAAACGTAGAAATAAGTAACTATAAATGTCGTGCATGGTCGAACACTTTGGGATGGATTCGATTTTGGGGTGGTTTCAACTTTGGTATGGCTTTGACCTTCCGTTGATCTTGTCCATTTGTATGGGCCGTTATATGCATCTACAGGCCACAATACCAAGGTCCAATTTGTGACGTGTGTCGCGGCGTTGTTGTCTATGGGCATCTGGCCTTAATTCACAAACCTTTACGCATTTTAGCCTTGCTGGCGATCGACCTATTGTTGTGGCAAAATTCATGTTGCGTATTTCAATAATATTTTGCAATCTTTTCCACGCGTTTGAAGGGTGATTCACAGCTGGGTGGCCTTGGTAACTTTGACAGCTTCTGAAATATAAAAATTGAAAAAGCTATGATTAATGTTTGGTCATCCTTTCTTACAGATCGTCGAACAGTCACAAAGCACAATTTTCCTGTTCACCTACGATTAATAAAATAACCTCATCTTATAGAATTTTTTCAACGATTCAAATATGCTTCTTTCAATAAAAACAGATTTTTAGTTAAGAAGATTAAACCATTCAAATTTGACCGATTTTTGACCATTTAGTTAAAACTTGGTCCGATTTCACAAAAACTAGGTAACAAATCGTTTTTTTTTTGGTTTTGATTGATTGATGTATTTATTGAATTATTTTAATAATAAAAGAAATGTAATGTTTGCTTTGAGTTTCTCCAGGTAAAAATAACTATTTAAAATCTACATTTTTTTGAATATTTTTCAACTTTGACGGAAAACAAAAACAAATAATTTTCATAATTTTTTACATTTTCCATATACATTCAAAATATGGTTTATTATTACGAGGGTTGCTATATATATATTTCTGGCCTAGGCAACACCTAGTGATATTTCCATTGGAAAGTTTAAAATTTTTTAGCATAAACGTACTCATCATTTGTACTGTTTACAGTGACGAAAAATAAATTTGGAAAAAAAGGAATTAACTCGTAAACATTTTCGTGTGATCATTTTTCACAACTTTCGACGTGGATTAACACGACAAGAGTGCATCGATGAACTTAAATCTTTGTTGGGCGATGAAGCACCATCATAAAGCACTGTGAAAAACTGGTTTAATGAATTCAATCGAGGCCGACGCCGTTGTGCCAGAGAATATTGATGCCGTGCGTGAACTGATAACACTACGTAACAAAAAAAATCTTTGTTTGTTTAAGTGAATTTTTTGCTTTTATCTAATGAATTAGGTCATAAATATAATATAATGAGTGTTCTTTCCTCTACCTAAACGTTTTTTTAGTATATAAACCGCTATTTTAAAAATGATGGAGGTTTCACCACACATTTTAGCATAACTCAAGAACAGTTTGTCCGATTTGATTAAGTAAAAACTCCGAGAATCCGCAGCTACATTACCTCCAAGTTACTCTTACACTGTTTTTTGATAAAGTGAATAGTTTTGGAAATATTCAGAAACTTTTTCCAAAAAAAATTTTTTTTCATGCAAAATTGGAAAAAAAATTTTGTCTTAAAATTCATAAAAACCAAAAAAGTCACAAATGCTCTTTTTTGATCTTTAGTTATAAACATAAATATGTTACAAATAAAACTAGCCACATTTCAATAAAATCTCAACTAAGTGATGGTATCTCATTTTGATAAAATTTGTATATGAATATTAATATTTGTGTGAGTATATAGTCGGTTATTGAAATCAAGTAGGACATCGTCGGATAAGATCGCCTTTAAAGCACTTGTGAGGCAGGAGAAGATCCTTATGCCTCCACTGCATATAAAACTAGGACTAATTAAACAATTTGTCAAGGCATTAGATCCTAGCTCTGAAGCTTTCAAATATCTATAAACAATTTTCCCAAAATTGTCGGAGGCAAAGATCAAGGGTGGAATTTTCGTGGGTCCTCAGGTTAGGACATTAATGAAAGATGGTGAATTCATGAGGAAGCTTCTACCACTTGAAAGAAAAGCATGGAAGAGCTTCATTGATATAGTTAATGGATTCTTGGGCAATCACAGAGTAGATAATTACAAGGAAGTGGTTCAGCATCTTACCGAGAACTACCATAACATGGGATGCAGAATGTCTCTGAAGTTGCATGTTCTTCACTCACACCTAGAAGTGTTCAAGTCAAATTCTGGCGCATACTTAGAAGAACATGGTGAACGTTTTCACCAGGACATTCAAGCCTTTGAAAAGCGATACCAAGGGCAGTACAATGAACGGATGCTTGGCGACTATATCTGGAATTTAATCAGAGAAAATGACCAAATCTACAAGAGGAAAGGTAGAAAAACAAACCATTTTTAAACAGTATTATTAAGAGCATCCTGAATTTAAGGCCTCAAGTGTATTTTTCGTTTTATTATCATATAAAAGCATACCTTCATTAAAATTAAGCTGTTTAACAATCTTTTATGCACACTCTTATCTATCTGTACCATGAAAAATAAAGGCACTATTTAAAAATTTGAAAATTCGATGTCATTTCTTAAAAAACGATTCGCCAGACATCAGTTAAAGTTTTTCTTCAGTTTAGAGACATAACCAATGAGAAACAGCAACAAAATTCACTTAAACAAAATTTTGTTACATAGTGTAATGCAAGATCGTCATGTGACATACCGTGAGATACAGGCATCCTTGGGCATTTCTTGCACCAGCATACATTCGATATTGCATGAACACCTGGCCGTAAAAAATGCTTGTTCTCGTTGGATCCCGCACAATTTGACAATCGCTCAAAAAAAGGGTCGATTGGTGCAAAGAAATTTTGAAAATATACGATCGCGATGCTTCAAAAAACGTTTATAAGATCGTCACAGGTGACAAATCATGAAACTATGCGTATGAGCCCGAAACAAAAAAGCAATCGACCGTGTGGGTCTTCGACGACGAGCCAAATCCAACGAAAGTTGTTCGTTGAAGAAGCACTTCGAAGCAAATGGTCGCCTGTTTTATCGGCAAAACTGGTCATGTGGCGACTGTTGCGCTTGAACAACGTAGGACGGTCAATTCTGAGTGGTACACCACAATTGGTTTGCCTTAAGTCTTTGGAAAAATTCGAAAAACGAAAAAAAGGAAAACGAATCATTGTGCACTATGACAATGCGAGCTCTCACACATCGACTCGAACCAGCGCCTTTTTTAACCGGCCAAAACGTCGAAATGATGGGTCATACGCCGTACAGCCCTGACTTGGCACCCAATGACTTCTTTTTATTCCCGCACATCAAGAAAAAAATGCATGGTCAACGATTTTCGTCGCCACAAGAGAAAGCAAAACCAATGTTTTGGAGGTGTCCCAATCGGAGTGGAAAAAGTGCTTCGACAATTGGTTTGAGCGCAGGCAAAAGTGTATAAATCATGCTGGAGAATACTTTGAAAAGCAATAAAACCATTTTTAATGATAAATATTCGCATTTTCATTATTAGGTCTAATATTTACATAGCAGGCCTCGTAATTTACATAATTCAAAAGGTTTTATCCGCCTCTAGGCGCCACTTTGGCTTCTAGAGGTAAAAAAGACCTGGTTCATGGAACTATATTGCAAGCATCCCTTGCATATTCAAGACATATGTCCTTGGAAACCCACTTTCTTTAATGTTTTGACTCACAATTGAATTGATCTAATACTTTCGAGTCGGTTGCTTTCCTGAAAGCCTCTGTCAGAGTCTGCTCCAATGTTCTGTTACAGACACAGGATCTACAAAAAACTACGCAGCCTGTAACTTCCTGCTAAAATTGGTGTAAACCCTATCACAAGAGGAGGAAAAATTCGATGAAAATACATCAATTAGGGATTCGGAAAAGATCAGAGTGCAGCATATACAGGATGTTTTTTTTATTAAACAAGTTGTACTAAAAGTAGACTGTCCCAAGAACGGATACGAAAACTCAAACGGTGGAAACACTTCTAGGAGGCTTTTGGAAAGAGGATGAGGATGGAATTGACAATCAAATCGTGAAAATATTGGAAACGTTTTAACTTTTCAAGTTTTCCATCTATTTTTTCAGAACAAAAAAAAAATATAAACATTCCAATCAAGTGTGAAATCCTAATTGGTAATTTGAAAGCACATTTTATGGCATTTATTTTTTGAAAATGATTACCTTCAAATGTTGCCAACTGTATTATGGAAATGAGCGTTCGTTGAGCAACGGGAAGATCCGCTGTTTTTGACCAAAATTTTGTTCAGTGCTGAGGTCCAGTTTTGGCTTAACGGCAAAGTCAGTGAACAAAATTGCCGCATTTGGGCTGAAGATCAACAAGAAGGGGTTCAAGAGGTGCCATTGTACCCAGAGAAAATCACGGTTTGGTGCGGTTTATAAGCTGGTGGAATCATCGGTGCATATTTTTTTAAAAATTATTATGGCCGGAACATTACCGTGAATTCTGCTCGCTATCGCGCCATGATACCGATCTTGACGACACTTGGTTTCAACAGGACGGTGCCACTTGCCATACAGCCGCTTAAACAATGGATTTATTGAGAGGTAGTTTCGAAAAGCATCTATTTCAGCATGTACAGGTGAGTTGGCCGCCTTGATCGAGTGATATCACACCTTTAGACATTTCTCTTTGGGGTTAAGTCCAAAGTCTATGCTGACAAACCAGCTACGATTCAGGTTTTGGAAGCCGACATTACGCGTGTCATAAAAGCCATACCGGTCGAAATGCTCGAACGAGTCATCCAAAATTGGACATTAAGAATGGAAACCATGAGGTGTACTTAGTAGGGACATAAATACTGTTACAAACGTTTTATGCTGTAAAATAAAAGTACTGAATGTTTTTGGACCAAATATTTTTTAATATATTTATTGATGTATATTGTATCCAAAAAGAATCTACTTATTCGAAATGTCCGCCCTTTGCCTTTACACACGCCTGAAGTCGCACTGGCCAATCGTCAATAGCTGCACGAACTTCGTCCATTGGAAAATTGGCCACAGCTCGAACCAAAGCAGTCTTAAGAGACCCAATGTTGGAATATCTTTTATGACAAACCTTGTACTCTAAAACCGTCCACAATTTGTAATCCAATGGGTTCAAATCTGGACTGCCTGAGGGCCATTCTTCAGAGGAAATGAACGCTGGCAAATTGTTTCGAAGCCAGGCCTGGGACGTTTTAGCCTTATGGACCGGCGCAGAATCCTGCTGGAAAGTCCATGGCTGGCCTTGGAACAGGGAATTGTTAAGGGGCTTCACAACTGCGTCTTAAACGGTTTCTTGGTAAACTTTGGCCGATGTGTTGACTCCTTGTTCGCAGAAATGCAGGTCAGTGACCCCATCGTAAAAGATGCCCCACCAAACCATGACTGAAGCTGGTTGCTGAACCTCCACCCTTGGGACCAGTTCAGATGCTTTCTTAGATGACCGCGCATACACTCTATCATTTTGCTTGTTAAATTTTTCGTGAACAGTAAAAATTTGTTCATCGGTGAACAACATTTTTCTGTGCAAGTTATCAGCGTGCTTCACCAAAAGACGTTTGCATTTTTCAATCCAATTCTTTTTTAAAGCTGCAGTCAATAAATGTCCGGTTCGTCGTTTGAAAGTCCCAAGTCTTTTTTAATGATTCGACTCATGGACATTTGCGTGATTATCGTCTCACGGGCCATGATTTTCTGTTTTCGGAGCGGATTTCTGTGAATTCTTGAATTACGGCTTTGATGGCATGCGGTGTTCGAACAGAGCGTGGGCGGCCCGACCGGTGGCGGTCTTTTACATCTCCAGTCTCCTCAAACAGTTGTATGCATCGGTAGAAGAACATGCGTCCAATCCCTAGTGGCCGGAGCGTTTTGAAAATATCGGTTTTTTTCATTTCACACTTGAAAAGCGCTATTACAGCGATACGGTTCTCATTATCTGACCACTCCATGATGAAAGTTGAAACAATTTTAAAATCCCGTTGAAGACTAACGCTATTGAGGTTAGCTTTCAAAACCCATATGACATTAACGGGGTATGTTCAGTTCTACTATTGAAATGGGTGTATTCAATGTTGTAACAGTATTTATGTCCCTACTAAGTAGTTGTGGCCAACATTTTAAGGAAATTATATTCAAAAAATAAATGCCATCAAATGTCCTTTCAAATTTCCAACAAAGATTCCACACTTGATTTGGATTTTTAAATTTTTTTGTTCAGAAAAAATACCTCTAGATGGATCACCCTTTATATACAAGGGCAAGTGGGTACGCTCAGATACAATAAAAATGTTCCAATAGATCAACATACGCGCAAACAAGAGTATGGTTGGGGTGAAAGTATTCGAAGAGAAGCATACTATTGTTGGGTATATGGTTGCACAACAATATTATGATCCTTACAACAAAAGTATAATTCACACACAACCATACTTTGATCCCCACATTGATATTAGGACTAACACAACCAAATAATGAGCCCCAAAACCATATTTTGATCATCACAATCATAGTATGTGTTACATACAACCATGTTATGATCCCTACAACCATAGTTTAATTCTCCTCAACCATACTATGATTCTCAAAAGTTTTAGGATTTTGTTGTTGTTTTTCAACAACAGAGATTTTTTTATGATAATTATTTTAAAAACATTTTAATAAGTTTATCGTCAAATTTGAGACCATGTTTCTGTTGAACATTTCATTCAAAGAAACCAAAAAGTTATTAAAAAGGCAGTCGAAAAGACTTTTACGTAGTTGCAAGCAGGGGTGGTAACATCCTCAGACACCAAGCAATGAATTTCATATAATCATACGGTTTGGTTGCCGTAAGCATTATATTGTTAACACAAAACTCAAAAACAGTACTTTTGTAGCACCAACCATATTTTCATTTCCAAATGTCCCCAGAATTTACGGACTCCCAAAGATACACAAAGATGGTACTCCTCTAAGGCCCATATGCTCTTCAATAAACTCCCCTGGATATGGGCTCTGAAAATATTTAGTTGGGATTTTAAAAAACTTGACGAAGGAATCGAAATACAACGTAAGGGATTCCAAGCATTTCAAAATTAAAATTGACGAAATATCTATTAATGATGATGAGGTTTCAGTTTCTTTTGACGTTATTTCTTTATTTCCAAGCATTCCAGTAAATTTCGCAATTAAGACAATTGAACAGAAATTGGACACTATATGGGAATATACAAATATTACAAAGGACCTTTTTTAGGATTGGTGACATTTTCCATAAAGAAGACTAGGTATTTTAAATATGATGAAAAGATATGCGAGCAGCGAAAAGGGATGCCAATGGGTTCTCAGCATTCCCAGTAATAGCCGACATAGTTATGGAAGAGCTTCTAGACACCTCACTAGACACGGTGACATACAAACCAAAATTATTAACGAAATATGTGGACGATCTCTTTGGAATTTTTAAGAAAAAAGAAATTAAGAACACTCTTGATGTACTCAAGTCATTTAACAGACAAATACAGTTTACAATGGAGATGGAACAGGACGGAAAATTACCATATTTAGATTCAATAGTTTGTCGACAAGGTCAGTTACTAAAATTAGATTGGTACCAAAAACCTACAGCTTCTGGCAGACTTATTAACTTTAGTTCAGAGCATCCTAGACGAGTAATTACACTGTGGAACATTTTTGGGGTTATTGTCTGGGGGGTGAGAAATTCCAAGTCAGGGTGATGGTACTAGGTCAGTATATTAAAACCCTCAAAGGGTTTTGCGTTCCTATGTGCCAGCATTTTACGTTTTTGCCAACATTTTACAACTAAGCGAAAAAACATCAAGATAAGGAAAAAAATGTAAAAGGTCATAAACAAAAACTGGCACATACGAACGCAAAACCCTTTGAGGGTTTTAATATACTGACCTAGTACCATCACCCTGACTTGGAATTTCTCACCCCCCAGATTGGCTGTTGTACTGTGTTATTAATACAGCGACTTACTTCATCAATAGAATTTTAGATATTAGCGACATAGCAAAATGACTTCCCACACAAAACTATCACAGACCTACTTAACAAATGGAAATCAAAATCCAGTTCCTCAGCTGTCATAGCAGAACCTGTGACAAAAATAAATACACCAACAACATATATGCCGGGTTTTTCAGAAAGGCTTTGCCATGCCAACATATATAAGAAAGACAAATATCAACTTGCACTGAAGACACACAGTACAGTAAACAGTTTATTTTTGCAGGACAAAATCTCGAATAAATAACGAAGATAAATCAGACGTTGTATACCAAATAAAGTGCAAGGGTAACAAGCCCGACATATGCCAAAAGGTATATGTCGGCACTACTAAAACTAAACTTAAGACAAGAATTTCGTCCCACAAATCTGACCTAAAAGCCGTAAATAGGAGGCCCATAGAACAAAAGACCGCACTTGCGGCCCACTGTACATTGACTGGACATAAGCCTGACTTTACCGACGTAAAAATTGTAGCGCAAGAGAGAAATTATAGAAGAAGATACACTCTCGAAATGCTTAACATTATTGACGTACTAGGGCGGTTCGGAAAGTTCTTAGCCTATCAATGAAAGAGAATAGTTAGTTTTTCAAAAATATTTTTGTTTTTCAATATCATCTCCTGAAACTTCAATACACTTAGTCCAACGCTTATCTATCAATTCCATCCCTTGATTAAAATAGTTTTCCACAAGGTCTTCAAAATAGTGGTTTACAACTGTAATTGCATCTTCATTTGAGGTAAAACGCTTGCCAGCAAGGAATTTTTTTAGATTTGGGAACAGGTAAAAGTCACTGGGAGCTAAATCAGGAGAATAAGGTGGGTGGTCAAGCAACTCGTACTTTAATTCGTTGATTTTAGCCATTGTTAAAACACTCTTGTGCGCTGGTGCGTTGTCTTGATGAAAAATTATTTTTTTGTGTTGTAAGCCAGGACGTTTTTCTCGAATTTGTACATTTAATTGATCTAAAAGGTTGCAATAGTACTCTGAATTTATTGTTTTACCCTTTTGCAGATAGTCAATCAATAAAATACCTTTGAAGTCCCAAAAAACCGTTGCCATAACCTTACCAGCCGATTGAATTGTTTTTGCCTTCTTTGGGCCACTTCCTCCAGCATCAGTCCATTGTTTGGATTGTTCTTTTGTCTCTGGAGTATAGTAATGGATCCATGTCTCATCAACAGTTATGAAACGACGCTTAAAATCCATTTTATTTCGCTGAAAACGATCCAAACAAGCTTGAGAAATGTTCATTCTTATGCGTTTTTGGTCGACTGTTAACAAGTGCGGCACCCATCTTGCAGAAAGCTTTTTCATCTGTAGTTCTTCATGCAATATTAAATGGACTCGATCATTTGAGATGCCCATGATATTAGCTATTTCACGCACTTTTATTCGTCGATCATTTAATACCATATCATGCACTTTTGCTACAATTTCTGTTGTTGTTGCTGTCTTTGGACGTCCACTACGTGGTTCATCTTCAATGCTTGTACGACCACGTTTAAATTCAGCAACCCAATTTTTTACTGTTGCATATGAAGGAGCACTTTCACCTAACACATTCACCATATCATTATGAATTTCTTGTCCCGATAAACCTTTTATATGTAAATATTTAATGACACCAGGCTTTTCTAATTTTTCCATTGAAAAAAAATCGCGGATGCGTCTTTTGTGAACACCTGTTTCTATATGATCGAAACAAAGTTTCACATGTGTTCATAGCAGAGATGGAAGTTTCCAAAACACTTAACTTTTTTCTGTTTATACCGCGCTTTTGCTTTGCTAGGCTAAGAAGTTTCCGAACCGCCCTCGTACCTAATGAGAGGAGAATTAATTACAAAACGGACACAGATGGGATCGCACACATATGTGACCCGGTCTACGAAAAGGGACCTTCGGTGTAAAAACAAGTTTTCGAGAAAACAGCTGTTAAAGATAAACAAGTCATGTGAAATGAGTGTAGATGAAGAGGTTAGTTTCGTTCTTTGACAAACTTCTTTACGAGTTGGAAACTTCTGCTTTGCGCCATTAGAAAGAGCACACTTTAGTCTATCCGAATCGCCAAAAAAGTGAAAAATGATATTTTCACACCGAAGGTCCCTTTTCGTAGACCGGGTCACATATATAGAAATGTGGTGCATAAGCACAGACGCAAGCTGAAGCGTAACACAAAAATCAGTTGACAGCGATAATAAGTTTGATTTGTTAATGTATAATTATTTTTCAAATATTGTGTTAATGTTTTGTTTAATAAATGTAATCATGTTTGTCTTTTGTCAGTGACAACCCCTGAAGATGATTGACGAAGTCAATCGAAATATTGGGATAAATAAAAATGAAACATCACATAGAACAACGAGTTTAAATAAATGACCTCAAGCCGAAAAATAATTTTATAAAATAACAACACCAAAGGGTCAACTATTCACTTACAACATTTCCAAATTTGGCAATAATAAAGGATGTAGTTTTCAGACGTGTGGTTTTCAAGAAGAAATTAAACGCATACAATTTAATGTTATGGCCAAGAATTTAGCGTCATTATATAGAGAAGTGTTTGCCATTATGTTATAAAAATGATTTCGGGGAAGTGGCAGCTGGATCGAATAAATATCAGCCGAGAGGCGCCATTTTCGATCACTTTTTGCAGTATTTGGGGCCGATTGCAAGCAATAACGCGCCGAATATTCCCTTTCAAGGCGTCAATCGTGTCGGGCTTATCTGCGTAGACAAGCGACTTCACATAACCCTTACAAATAATAGTCCAGAGGTGTAAAATAGCACGATCTTGGAGGGCATGCTACATGCCCACGACGTGAGATGTTGCGTTTAGCTAAAGTTTCCTTGAATAAACTGACTGTTGTGTTGGCTGTATGGCATGTAGCGCCGTCTTGTTGAAACCAAAGTTTGTCCACATTATCCCTCCTCTAATTCAGGCACGAAAAATTCATTAATCATGGCTCTATAGGGTTTTCCATTAACTTAACATCACGCAGAGAAAAAACATGGTTACTACATGGTCACGGCAATAATAATATTTTCTTCGCAATAAAAGTATGTTCGTCGCAATCATATCATTGTTAACTGAATTTTGTTTTGACAATAGTATAATTGCTGCAATATTAATATTGTTGAAATGTAACAATAGTAGTATTGCCAAATTTAAAAATGAAAATATGGTTATAACAACAATATAAATATGGTTGGTGCAACAAAACTATTGTGTTTTGCGTTTTATGTTAATAATAATATGATTACGGCAATCATACTGTATGATTGTAATTTTTCTTCATATAAATATGCTTTGTAGAACAAATGCTATTGGTACGGATCTAATGCAATAATAGTACTTTTTTTTTATCGAAATTAAAATTTTTTAAACTTTGGCTTTGTGTAACTGAATTTGTTTTTAATAAAAACGCTTACGTTTATTTAAACTTATTTTTTCTACTGTGAAATAAATCACTCCTATTATTTTGAATTTAATGTTTTTTTGTCGACAACTTAAACAAATTTTAATAAATTATATTGGAGGTCATAGTATAATTGTGTGTGATCATACTATGGTTGTAGGGATCATAACATGGTTGCTCGTGAATCATACTATGGTTGTGAGGATCATACTATGGTTGTATGTGAAACATACTATGGTTGTATGTGAAACATACTATGGTTGTGAGGGTCATACTAAGGTTGTGAAGATCATAGTATGGTAGAGTGTGAGTCATACTATAGTTGTGGGGATCATAGTATGGTTATGTGTGAATCATACTATTGTTGTGAGGATCATAGTATGGTTGTATTTGAATCATACTATTGTTGTGAGGATCATAATATTGTTGTACCACAACCATATATCTAACAATAGTATTATCCTCTTCGAATATTGTCACCACAACCATGCTTGTTTTCTGCGTGATTATGGGCGGCTTTATTTTTAAAGAATTATAGACCAATGATTCCCCTGATTGCCCATAGAGCTCACCAAACAGTTACTTTTTGAGGATGTAACGACCTCTCAAAAGTTTCTTGTGGATTTTCATTACTTCAAATGCGACAATTTTGGCTATAAACGTACCCGTTCAACCAAAAGTGATCTTCATCGCTGAACAACATTTTCTTGTTAAAAATCAGTATCTGTGGCCATCTCGTTTTGGGCGGCTTAATTTTTCAAGAATTATAGACCAATGATTCCCCTGATTGCCCACAGAGCTCACTAAACAGTTACTTTTTGAGGATTTAACGACCTCTCAAAAGTTTCTTGTGGATTTTCATTACTCCAAACGCGACAATTTTGGCTATAAACGTACCCGTTCAACTAAAAGTGATCTTCATCGCTGAACAACATTTTCTTGTTAAAAATTAGGATCGGTGGCCAACACCAACGTTATTCCGAAGTAAGTCTATTAATTATGAAATAGCAAACCAAACTGAACATAAATCAAGTGACAGCTGTCAAAAAGACCAACTCCGAAAAATGTTTAGCCAGAATGAATACCACACGTCTAAAAGAAACACCCTTTATAATGTCATAGACATTAAACATTTTATTGCGTTTTTGATTAGTTGGTGGACACCTACTACAATATTATGGACTACAATTCATGTTGGAGGGTAAATAAAAACAAAAACCACCCAGCCGGACAAAACCTATCCTCTTTTAAATAGTTGAATCAAAAATATGGGCTTAAACTCTAAACTAACAACATACAAAAATTGGGGATGCATTTGCTTTAACGAAAACGGTTATGGGTCCCGCCAACTGAAATGTCCTCGCATCTGGTAAATACAACATTGGAGTGCTAACAATGAGGGAAAAAAATATGTTAACCATGGGTTCGGCCGAACTTAACAAATTACTGCCCAGCAACAAATTGGCTGACAAATTGTCTACTAGTTCTTGTCCAGTTTATTCAACTGTCTCTCATTTTAACGAATTTTATTTAACGTTTCATTAAATTATATCCTTTTGTTAAATGTTAACCCATAAACAACATTTCTTACTTTATTTAACTTCAAGGATTTGCGGCGGCCTTTTATATCGTTCGTTTTGTATAAGATTTTCTTCATTTTTTCTCTTAATTTATCTACAATTTAATCTTTATACCCTTCTTCCATATTCTATAGCTTCGCAATTGTTTTAAAGGATTTTTGTTGTGCAATGTTTTGTTCATTTCACTGGACATCCTTTCAGACCAATTCCATATCTCCCAGACACCGAATATACCTAAAAACCATTCAAGGCTGTCGAATTGCAAGGCTAAATTAATCTTTGAAACTTCAGGATGAAGGAGAACAAACGAAATTTCAAAGTTTCCAAACAAACAATGGTTTATTCCATATGGAAGATCGAAAATACAAACACAATTGGTATTTATCAAAACTATGATCTAGAATAGAAGAGAGATGAATTCTTTCTAGGAAAAAATCGAGCGCCAAACGGAAAATTTTACAGGAGTGTTTTTTTTTTGGTTTTTTATCAAATTTATCTGAAGAAAGTCGATACGATTGAATTTGCTTTATCTTTGTAAATATTAATATTTACTTTCTAATATTTAAGCTGAAGAGAATTGGCTCTTACGTCTTTTTGCTGGCTCATTTCCAATGGACCACAAACAAATATAAGGACATAAATCTGCCAAACGATTAAATTAATACCCGTAATAGAAAATTAAATGCCGCCCATGGCAACCATGAAATCCCAATAAATACCAAGAAATCAAACAAACAGCACAAATAGTGAGTTTGTTTCCGTTTCCGGGTACAAAAATACGCTTTGTTTTAATTAAACACCAACAAAGCAAAGTACAAATAAAGGCAGCTTTAACAACAGCAAAAACAGGAAATCCTGCATGTAAAAGCCACCACTGGCTGACTGGGTCAAGTGATAGAAAAGCATAGCGGAAATCCAGACTAGGATAACAAACACCAACAACAACAAGGACCTTAGAGGCACACACATCTTCCGCTTCAGCGAAGCACTAGAAGTGAGTGGAGCAATTGGAAAAAACAAATTAAATTTTAAATTTGTTACACCACAGCGAAGAGGGGGAAGTAGAGAAGGCAAACAAATTGAATATCCTGCAGAGGAAGTAGAGAAGAAAAACACAGTGAATATCCTTTAGCTGGGGGATGCAGGGCAGGGGCAAATAAATAGCAAATAAATGTTTTTCAGATATGAATGATGTGGCGGATTGGTCTCCCCGCCCTTGGCATTACATTTTTTTTCGTTTGGTTGTTGTTTTATTTTTTTTTTAAATTTTAAAATTTTTTTTTTGGTTAATTTGTTTCGTCCGGCATAACTCGGGAACCACTAGCCCGATTTAATTGAATTAAATTTTAAAAAATTTAAAATTACAATTCCCTTAATCTGTTCATATATTGTTTTCCTATACAAGCAACAGTTTCCAAGTTAAAAATGAATATATAAAGGAAAAAACTTATTTTTTGCCAAAAGATTTAAATTTTTTTTTTTAAAAAATCCATAAAAAATCCAAAATGAAAAAAAATGTCAAATCTTATTACTTTTACGTAAAGTCACATAACCTATGAGCAAAATGAGACAAAGATCATGAAAATCGATTAAGGGAATTGTAATTTTAATTTTTTTAAAATTTAATTCAATTAAATCGGGCTAGTGGTTCCCGAGTTATGCCGGACGAAACAAATTAACCAAAAAAAAATTTTAAAATTTAAAAAATAAAACAAAAACCAAACGAAAAAAAAAAAATTTTATTGCGTTTTTCGAGCTCATGTCAAGGTTATATACACAGAAAAAATTATCGCATCCCGAGTACATTTTGACTGTTGACTAGTGTTATTTATGGTTCCGAGTTGAAGGAATTTAAAAAAAATGACTTGTAGTTTCTCTGACTCTGTTGGAGTTTCTGTTACGACCTCTTTGAGTTGAACTTGCGAAATGTCAAGGGGAAATTTGAGTTTTGTTTTCGGTTTCGGTTTTAGTTCATGGCATTTAGGAATGAAGGATTTGCATCCTTGTCTTTAGCGGCAATAAGGGCGAGAGGATTTAATTTTGAAGTAACTTCTTTTATTAAAAGGGTTAAAACGTAAAACGAGATAAAAACGTTGACTGATATGGTCCAATGTCAGCAGGGAACGTTATAAAGGGAGTTTTTTTGGGCATTTGGTTTTCAATCTGGCCACACTTTTTTCGAAGTTGGCCTTTTTGACAGCTGTCACTTCAATTGTGCTCAGTTTGGTTTGCCATTTCATAATGAATAGACTTACTTCAAAACAACGTTTGCAAAACGTGGAAATTTATGACCAAAATAAGGGTTCGGTTTGAGCGACGCATTGCGCGCGGCGTTGCTCGAACCCAACTCTTAAAAAATGTGGCCAAATTGAAAACCACATGTCTAAAAAAACACCCTTTATAACTGAACCTGCTGACTTTGGACCATATCCAATATTCGGTGGACATATCGCCCAGCAGAGTTGGTAAATTCAAGCAACCATGGATCAGTTTCGCACCACGTTTACTCTAGTGGATAAAGCGTATCCTCAGAGACGCCGTACAGTGCGCAGCGAAGGCGCTATTGCTGCTGTGGAGCAGAGTATCGAAGAAGACCCGAATGAGTCTATCCGTAATTGGAGCTGTGCCCATCCACTTTGAGGAAGATTTTGCGGAAGGATCTTGTGTAAGAATTGAAGTCCAACGACCGTCAAGCGCATCGCACGTTCGATGAATGGGCCCAAAACGAGATGGCCACCCCTAATTTTTACAAGAAAATGCTGTTCAGCGATGAAGCTCACTTTTGTTGAATGGGTAAGTTAATAACCAAAATTGTCACATTTGGAGTAATGAAAATCAAAAAGTCACTGTTTGGTGAGCTCTATGGGCAGGCAGAGGCAATCATTGGTCCACAATTCTTTAAAAATGAAGCCGGTCATAACAAAGTCAATGGGGAACGCTATAGAGGCATGATTAATGACTTATTCGTGCCAGCAGTGGAGGATGTTGATGTGGAGACCTTCAATTTCAACAAGATGGCGCTGCAAGCCAGGCAGCCAACGAAACAATCAATCATCCTTATTCTATTTGGCGTCGGCAATATCAACGGCAATTTCAAGGCAACAGCAACTCAAATCGAAGACAACATCAATTCTATGCTAATTTGGTATTCTGTAAGAGTATTACGACGCCGTTGCCTGTTTATCGAAAATGTCAATAACATACAGCACACATATCTAATGTTAGAGTCAGCTGATTCATTTTATTTCTTGTTTTTGATGAAATATATGTAAGTTATGTGGTATTTTGGGAAAAAGTTTGTTTGTAAAAAAAAGTTTAAATAAAAATGTTTTTTCTATCCGATTCGGACTCATCGAGTGACGAAGAAAACAAAAAAAAATTAATATTGGAAAGAAGACTGCTTAGACAGAAATCTTCCATTTTTAATTTGCCCGATGAGAAGTAAGAGACATATTTGAAGTCATAATTCCCTAAGTAATCAATTTTTTCCATCCAGCACCAGATCTAATTGGGGGTCCATGAGAATTTACCACAGTGGCAATACTCTCCCACTGTTCATTGAAATTATTAGGAACAGTGCCCTTGTGAAATCCTCTGGCTAGTGATGGATTCTTTTCAAGCTCTTCCACTAGCTTCTCGAACTGGAGCTTATTTGTTATTTTAATTTTTTCCATTTATTTTTCTAATGAAATCAAAATTAACGTAAACAATACATTGAAGGCAACACTAAAATGGCCGACGCCAAAATCAAAGCCAATTGAAAACAACGGCGTCGCCAATTTTTCTTACAGAATACCAAACTTAATTTAACAGTCATCGAAATACGGCAATATTACCAACGGGAATACGAAATTGAAACAAAATACAAAAAACGACGTCGTCTTCTGTTGACTACGCCAAATAGAATAAGGGCGAATATATTAAAGGCAACTTTCAGTAAGAGCATATCTCACGTTTGGGCCTGTGGCCTGGCCTCCAAGTTCGTGCGATTTAACACCGCTGGACTATTTTTTGTGGGGCTTGTCTACGCAGATAAGCCCGACACGATTGACGCCTTGGAAGAGAATATTCGGCGTGTTATTGTTGACATACGTCCCCCAAATGCTGTAAAAAGTAGTCGAAAATTGGGCCTCTCGGGTGGCATTTTATGTGAGCCAACCGTGGCGTCCACTTGCGCGAAATCATGTTTAAAGCATAATCTTTATAAAAAAACCCTTATCCCTTATCTTTATAAAAAAAGCTAAATTCTTGGCCATAATGAAATTATATGCTTTTTATTTCTTCTTGAAAACCACACGTAGGAAAAAAACACCCTTTATACTTATTGTTTGTTCGATCCCGTCTCAGACCAGTAGTATTCGAAGCAGGCATTCCGGAAAGTGCTGCTACCACGACAAAACAATCCCACGACAGCCTGTTCTATGGACAGGATTCAACCGAAGCAGCAATTCTTCGGCCAAGGTCTGTCAACCCGGCACAATGTTGCCTCTACAACAACAACAAACACGACGAAAAAGCGGGTAAACAAGAAAAATACCTGGCAGAGCTGCGGTTGTCACTTAATGTGAAAGTCAATAACGTCAACATCCCGACTTCCTTCTGCACACCAAAGTCCTTAAGGTCACATTGGACAGCCCTTTTCAAACCTCTGAACATGCTTTAGCTATCAGCGATAAGCTTAAAAGTAGCAACAAGTTGCTGAAGTCACTAGCTGACAGTACTTGAAGAGCCGAAAATAAACCTTGCTGACCTCTTACAAATCGATAGGTCGGTCAGTAGCGCACTAAGCAGCGCCGGTGTGGACGGCTAACGTGAGTACGATGCAATACAAGAAAATTCAGACTTGCCCGAATACCGCCCGGAGAACCTTAACAGGGTAGAGTTGCTCTATATATTTCGGGTCCTGACAATACTAGTGTTCCCAGATGCAAACTGGAACTTCCATTGGAAACTTTGACATTTGCTAGCTTACCTTCACTCAGAACGTTTTGTCATTTGAGGGCGAATTGTGTTGAAAAATTCATCTCAGTCAAAAAATTAATTTATCCGGTGAACATTTTCGTGGTGAAGATTTTTTACGATTTTCGGCGTGGGTTATCGAGACAAGAGTGTCAAAATCACTGTTAATCGCTGATACCAAGAGTTCAGTCTCGCCCGACCGATCGCTCCAGGATGAATTTCGTGAAGGACGTCCACCTTCGGTCACTTTGCCAGAAACCATCGATGCTGTGCGTGCACCGATTAAGCAAGACCGACATGTGACATACCTAGAGATTGAGGCATCCTTGGACTAATGCCCAAGGATGACAAGCATCAATAAGATATTGCATGTTCATTAGGCCGTGAAAAACATTTGTTCTCGTTGGATCACACATAATTTGACGAATGCTTAAAAAAAGGCATTCTAAATTCTTGGCCGTGTTGACAAAGTATAACTGCGGTAGCCCAAAGACAGAGTATAACATTATCACAGGTGACGAATCATGGATCTATGCATATGAACCCGAAACAAAACAACAATCGGCCGTATGGGTTTTTCAAGGCGAGCTCTTACACATCAGCTGAACGATGAGCTATTTTACCACTCAAGATGTCGAATTGTTGGGTCATCCACCGTACAGCGCTGATTGGGCACCCAATGACATCTTTTTATTCCCTAGCATCAAGCAAAAAATGCGAGGTCAACGTTTTTCATCGCACGAAGCAGCTGTTGTAGCGTTCAAAAATCATGTTTTGGAGGTGTCCCAATCGAAGTGGAAAACGTGCTTCGAAAATTGGTTTGTGCGCATGCAAAAGTGCATTGATCTTAAAGGAGAAAATTTTGAAAAACTAGAAAACCATATCCAATGATAAATTATTGTGTTTTTATTGCGGGACCCGAAATATAAATAGCAACCCTCGTTTCTCCTTATGTGTTCAAAGGAACATCTACACGAGGAGACGAAGAACATCGCCAGGGTGTCTTCTTATGTTTTCTGAGGACCATCTGCATGAGGAGATGAAGGTCCTTACCATACGCAGACACAATTTCGAGTTGTCTTAGCAGTATCCCAACCACTATCTCATGGACGGGATGCCTCCGCCCAGGCAGATCAGGTACGATCTTCATGATCTAGAGAGAGGTCCGGCGGTACAAGAGAGAGCCGTTAAACAATCAGAACTACCAGCCAGGTCTAAACGACATTCACTTTGATTAAGTAGCGGCAACATCTAGCTAGCTGTATCCAGCTATAGCGTGAATGTTGTGCTAGGATAACATGTCCCAAAGATTTCACCAGAGGTGAAGAGGTGGTTCTGGCTCAGCAGAGACCTGGATGGTGCATCCGCCTCAATTCGCATTGGGCGGAAATTGATGCTAATGTTTCGGTCGTTTATTCCGCCTGTCATCAGAGGCCACATGACGTACTGCACCTTTTCAATTGTCCCATCAAGCACACTCAGCTGACCTCAAGGTCTTTTTGGACGCATTCCTTTCAAATGGCGCGTTTCCTTCACCTGGATATCGAAGCAGATCCCCTATAGACGAACATGAACCTACAAAATTAAATATATTACTGTTACAACAACAACATAAATCTACCAGTGCTCACTGTACTAAACCGTAGCAAGATTTAATCAAACGAGAATTGTGCAGCAGAAGAATCCCTTATTGAGAGGGACTTTTACATAGGGTCAATAGTAAAACATAAACACATAAAAATCTTTTTATTTTAAATTTAAGCAAAATCAGATGTAAAATGTGACAGGACCTAAAATCGAAAGGACATTATGTACAGTATGGCGGCTATAAGAAACCATGGACGGAATAATCCAATTTTACAAGAAGTCACTTTTGTTAGCTCAGAACGTTACATGCGAAATTTAAGCCATATGGGCTTTAATAAATGATCTAGAAATCTAGAAGAACTTTTGCATGAAGGCTGTATAAGAACATGAACTGATTTGTTTCATTTTTGTCAGGCTTGCTGAGAGACACATCACATAAGGCACAATATTTAACTTAAGCTATATAACATAAAATGTCGCTGTTAGAGAGTCAGAAACCCAAAGCTGGGAGAGACCTTTGCCGAATTTAGCCCTGATTGGCTGCTAGACGCACGACACTTGCCAAGCGAAATTTGAGCACAATCGGAAATAATTTGTGACTTCCAGAGCGGCAGACCTTGGCTATTTTTGGAGCAATCTTCTTGTCTACAGGGCCCAGTAGGTGTTGGAGATTGTCATCCTCACCACCCACAGGGAAGGGGTGGGGCAACCTGATTTATTGTAGGTGCTTCCAAGAACTCCCCTGCAAGATTAAAATTCACCTTGAATAATCCTTTTCCTAACTGGTGTAACTTGTAGTAACTGTTCTTAGTGTAGACATTGATGTTGCCAGTCAGAGTGTGCTAATCGCCTCAAATCGAACTGGGCCTAAATTAAGAGCAGCGTGACAAACACTTGCCATCATGCAACACACAACACACTACAGCTATTCAGATGTACTGCCTAGTCAGCTGGTTTCCAGAAGCCGCTACAACAAAAACCTCCATTATACGCTGTACTTAAGAAAAGCAAGATCGAAAAATAAATTGGCTTCTAGAGTGGCAGAACCTTGGAAAGGTCATTTATAAGGGAGCTATTGGAATGGTAACGCTCTGTTCGAAATTGGCTTAGAATCGGAAAAAGACGCGGCTTCCAAGTGTGCAGGTTCTGAAGTCAGAAAAGATCTTTGTCGTATATCACAAGTAAAAACGTGGTAAATTCGGCCAGTCCGATCCTTATTTATCCTCCGCGCAAAAAATGATCCATTTTCTGGGCCCTCTCGGTTTATGCTATTACTCTACATTTGGGCTCGTAGAAAAATGTGCTTTAAGTGCTCATATATCCATATTGACTATTGATCACCCGTTTTGACCACGTGGGACATTTTCTGGGCCACATGTGCCAAAATGGCCAGCAACTATGCTCTTTTGTGCTACATTAGGTACGTCCCCCAAACAGTACACATTTGGACCATTGTCCATTAACAAACAATTAAGATTTGTTAAGCAAATTCTCAAAAAAGTGTTCTAATTTCTACCGCGGTACCTTTCGGTTCTAAAAGGGTCGGGCATGGCTAGATCGTCTTTGACTTTTAGCATGATCTATAATATATATAATTTAAAGGGCCTTCGATCAAAATTGTGTGGTGTTGCAAACGGAATGACTAATTAAGTATACTAGCCACTCTTCGGTGAGGGAAAAATATGGGCCAATTACTATAGCGACTAGTAGTTTTGCCCAAATCGCTTCTTAAGTGACTTGTTCTTCGATTAAATGTCCCTCAATGTAATCAGATAGTGATTATAATAAATCAGTTAATTAGAAGACCTGTCAAAAAAACAGGACGTCCATTTAGATTAAACCATTACTTACATTTACTTCCTTTAAGCCAAGCTATCAGGCTGCGGGACTACTTTATCCTTTCAGATAGGTAGTGGACTTTAATCAGCGGCCTCTGTCGTTGCCAAGGCCATACGCATGAACCAATGGAAATGTTGCGATACGAAAATTGAGGCTAGAAGAAAAAAATCGGTTTAAAAGGGTACAAAATATATAAAAGCAAGTGTATCTGTATTTATAGCTACGAATTGGCCACTTGTGGGAAGCTTTTAAATTCCAACGCAGACAAGGGGTTAATCCATTCACTCAGAGGCACTCATACTAGTTGGATGACTTTTAGTGCACATTGTTGACAGTTTCTTTGTTTTTTTTTTTAAATTTCAATTTAATCATCTCTCGCTGATAATGGTAGTCTTGGGAGGTTGGCATCACGACCATCGAGACATATTTTGTGACATAAACCAATGTTGACGTTAATCAATACTTCACAGTGTGTCTGTCTTCGTTTGCATCCTCCTTTCCTGGTATGTACGAGTAGTGCAAACACAATTTCCGTCTGATTGTTGCCTTCCAATGGTTGATACGGCAGTTAATTATGGCAACTTCTTGCCACGACTAGCAGTTTTGTCCAAATGAGTCGATGTCGCTTAGTGCACTCAGATAGTGATTCTAATAAATCAGTAAAATCTGGAAGTGTTGCAATACGAAATTTAATGCTAGAAAAAGAAATCGGTTTAAAAAGGGTACAAAATAAAAAAAGTTAAGGGTATCTCTATTTATAGTTACGAATTGTCCACTTGTTGGAGGCCTTAAATGCCAACGCAGACAAGGGGTTAATCCATTCACTCAGATCATTCATACGAGTTGGATGACTGCACTTTGTTGACAGTTTCTTTGTCTTTCCGGCTACCAAGACCATGCATATTAAAAATTTCAATTCAATCATCTCTCGCTGATAATGGTAGTCTTGGGACGATTGGCATCATGACCGTCGAGACATATTTTGTGACATAAAACAATGTTGACGTTAATCAATACTTCACAGTGTGTCTGTCTTCGTTTGCATCCTCCTTTGCTGGTATGTACGAGTAGTGCAAACACAATTTCCAATGGTTAATACGGCAGTTAATTATGACAACTTCTTGCCACGACTAGCAGTTTTGTCCAAATGAGTCGATGTCGCTCAGTGCACTCAGATAGTGATTCTAATAAATCAGTAAAATCTGTGGACAAGAATCTATTCGCATGAATTCATGGAAGTTTTGCAATACGAAATTAATGCTAGAAAAAAAGAAATCGGTTTAAAAAGGGTACAAAATAAAAAAGGTTAAGGGTATCTCTATTTATAGTTACGAATTGTCCACTTGTTGGAGACCTTAAATGCCAACGCAGACAAGGGGTTAATAATCCATTCACTCCGAGGCACTAATACGAGTTGGATGACTGCACTTTGTTGACAGTTTCTTTGTCTTTCCGGCTACCAAGACCATGCATTTAAAAAATTTCAATTCAATCATCTCTCGCTGATAATGGTAGTCTTGGGACGATTGGCATCATGACCATCGAGACATATTTTGTGACATAAACCAATGTTGACGTTAATCAATACTTCACATTGTGTCTGTCTTCGTTTGCATCCTACTTTCCTGGCCTCCAATTTTCACTGTCATATGTAGTGCAAACACAATTTCCGTCTGATTGTTGCCTTCCAGTGGTAAATACGGCAATTGATTATGGCAACTTCTTGCCACGGCCAGCTTTTTCCCAAGATTCCTGAAATTCATATGAAAATAGACCAAAGATGAATGTAATAAAACGGAATATCAACAGTAACAAGGAGGCATAAATGGTGTTTACGACAAAGCGAATTTCATAGAGCCACTAGTGATAAGTACTGTCGAAAAAATGTAATTAAGTCATCTTAAGGAGAAATTCATCTCAATGGCATTTATAGGCAGCATCTTTAAATACTGAGTGCAGATAATGGGCAGAGCAAGAATTCAATTCAATAGTAAAAAATTCAAAATAGTTTTAAATTTTGTATAAAAAAAAATACAAATACAAGAGCATACTTTATAGGGAAATGTATTCAAAGCTCAAAAGATCTGTGTGCAGATGATGGGTAGAGCAAGAATTCATTTCAATAATTAAGAATTCAAAATATTTTTCAATTTGTAAAAACAATAACAAATGCAAGAGCATAATTTATAAAGAAATGTATTCAAAGCCCACAAGATCTCGCCAAAGAGTATAACGCCATCTATATGTTAAGTATTGTGTGGTCCAATATGTATTTACATATAGATGGCGCCATTTAAATACGTCCAAAAGGATCTTCACGAGAAAAACTGACTAAACAGTAATGATTGTTTTCCGATTGTTATATTATAGAGGAACGTTACCAATGCCATCTAGCTGTGAACGTTAGGGTGGGTCGATTTAGCAAACGATAGTGTGCGATCGATTTTTGGAAATGAGGAAAAAAGTTCTACTACGACATATTAAAAAAATCATTATCGTTGCGACCAAAATTCAATTTTCTGATTTTTTCTCAACTTTTATTTTTTAAGTTTTTTTGGTAGGTAATATAAAAATATTTTTATTTTCAATTACCTTTCCAAGGTGACAACAATTCATACAAATTTACATTTCCACAATACATGCAATACAACATTTTTCCATAACTCATGGCAAAAATTATCGAAAAAACGATGTCACAAATCGACAAAGTTTTGTCCTTACAAATCGGCGCACCCTAGTGAACATATTTTGTAAGATTTGCCATTATCAAATGAATCGTTTTATACCAGCAGATCGTGTGGAAATATTTATATTTAATATTTAACAAAAAAATAATCCTGATAAAAATATTTGAAACGTTCTATGCTGTCACATGAAAATTCAAATAAAGATGGCGCCACGCAAAAGCGCTAAGAAAATCCACAGCTCATAGGCCAAGGCAATCATTACAAAATCATTAAATGTGTTAAAGGTGACCAGATAGTTATGACTGATTTTTCAATTTTCGAATTGTTTTATTATAGAAACTATCAAACCCACCAACGCCATCTAGCTGTGAAAACGTTAATTAATGTTTGCCATCTTTGGATTTATGCTTTCACGATCACAGAGCCTGTGGAAATATGTAACAAAATAATAAGTTCCCAAAAAGTTTTCCACAACATGAAAATATATGTAAAGTTCTTAGCGGTCATATCAACTTCATATAAAGATGGCGCCACTCAATTGCTCTCTGGAAGAACTGAAGCACAAAGACCAAGGTAATCATTGCCAAATCAAATGTACTTATATTAAAGGTGACCATATACTTATAGTTATGACTGATTTTTAAGAATTTTCAAATTGTTTTATTATATAAGTAAAAGCAATCAGTTACCAACGCCATCTAGCTGTGAAATTTGTTAGTATGTTTTGCCATGTTTGGATGGCAGAGAGTGTGGAAGTAATGACAAAAAATATCGTAGTTCCAGATTAGTTGTTCAAGAGCTCTATATGTAAAGTATGTTATAATGCTATCAAATAAAACTTCATATATAGATGGCGCCACTCAAATACGCTCATGAAGGTGTACGTGGGTGTAATGGGTAAACAGATGGTGTATTAAAGAAGAAGTAAAAGTTACCAATATCGGGTACTGACAATACTTGTGTTGCCAGATGCAAACTTTTGGAATTGGAAATTTGACATTTTCAACAGAACTTCACTCAGAACGATTTTTAATGTGAACGCGAACTGATGTGCCTACAGGTCAAATGGAATCAACCCTTTGCCTTTCGTGTGATGTTTTTTTTTACGATTTTCGATGTGGATTAACGAAAAAGCTGTCTTAATCAACTTATTTTATTGAAATTCTGTCTCAGATGTGTGTGTCCCCTTAGTATGAATACAATTCTTTCCGAAATTCCTCTAAATATTTAAATGGCTAATTTGGGCATTTTAAAGAATCTTGTTTTCTTACACATTAGCTGAGCTTTGAGATGACGAAAGACATATTGCCTATATTCGTAAATAGCTGATTTTTCTAGGCAATCTTTTGGTCTGTCTGTGTTAATTTGTAGTCCGCCTTTCCTTTCTGTCCACTTAGATATTTATTATTTAAATTTAGTAGGGTTCGAGCTATACGAGAGGTATTTCATAACTAGGGCAATTTCAATTCTAAACTATGGAAATACCTTGGAAAAAATGTTTGCTTAACATTAATTTATCTCAATAACAACAAATAATTCATTCCGCCCATGCTTCCACTACTCATACGTGCAGCAGTCCTTATTACTTTTGACCTTTTGCTAAAATGTGTATCTCTTTCTATTCAGCTTGACTTGAATTCATTTTTTGCCGGCAGTAGTACTTGACATTTCCAAACCCTTTGCGCGCATGAAGGCATTAACGAGTTTTAAGCACACCTCGACGCAAGGAAGCAAATGTCAGAAGTATCTCAGGGTCATGAGTCATGACACCGCGAACACGTCTTTACAATAATCGTAATGTGGTGGTGTAGGAAAACCGAGATATGTTTGCTGAAGTACAAGAAAATTATGTTTTCTTTTTAAAATGTGGGGGCGGTATTGTGTTACATGCATACGTGTGTCATTAAAAGTGCCCTGCATTTAAGTATTGAATAATCATTAAGTTGTTCAACGAGACTGAATCGTATATATTCTTCAGCATGGAGATACTTGAATGTGTAAAGTGTTGCAGGGTTTATAAAGTGTCATGGTGAAATGAGGTGCCACAAGGGTGTCATAGATTTGCACAGAAAAACAGATCGTTCAAACAATAAAGTTGGGATCCGAAAGAACTTTCACGCAATATCGCATCCAAAGATTTTTACACAGACTTCTGCGCTAGCAGGAATCAAGCAAAGTGTTTTACAATCACCCTTATTCTGATTGTCGTCGTCAAGACAAAACAACGACATCTTGCGACGACTGTTGATACATGGTATTCGCGTAGTCGTTTTTCGATAACTATTGACACAACTCGGTATTCTCTAAATGATATTGACGTTGTTATTGAATTGATACGACTCTGTTTTTGTCGTCGCAGTTTTTGGTAACGACTAAGAAGTTTGCTGTTAAAATAAAAAAAAAAACAAACGCAAAAGTAAAAGTGCAAATATGAAAATTACAAATAATGAACAGTTCCAAAAACTTGTTGAAGAGTTGGAGAAAAATCCATCCTTAGCAAAAGGTTTCAAAAGAGGAACAGTGCCTACAAATTTTAACCAGCAATGGGAGAACATTGCAAGTGTTTTGAATGCTTCCGGACCACCGAGTAGAGATGGTGATGGCTGGCAGAAGGTTACTAACTTATATCCCTGGTTTTTTGTAGATTAATAAAATTAAATATTTTCGTTAAGGTTTGGAGAGACTTAAAGTTCAAAGTCAAAAGGAAAATGGTTGAAAACAAATCGCAGATGAGAGCAACAGGTGGCGGTGTAAATAAATATATTACACTGAGCCCGTTAGAAGAAGCTGTTGCAAACCTGCTGCAGTTTCAAAAACAGATAAATCCTGAAGGATCAGCTCATGGTGTTGCAGCAAGTTATGAGGAACTTGTCACTGAAGTGCTCGGTGTTGACCCAGTTATAGAGATGGAAACAACTGTTCACTCTGAAGAAATTTTACTGGAACAGGAGGAGCCTTCAACATCAAGGAACGGGAGCAGTTCAAGAGCCACTCCATCCGGGTCAAAGTCCACAAATATACTACCCTTAAGAGCTGCAACTCCAGTCAATCGAAAAAAACCAACTGACCGTCAAAACCTTTAATCCAAAGTGGGCAAATAACCTTTTCCAACGCACTTAGAGTTTCCGACAGTATTCTGCAAACAACCGAGGTTAAAATCGTTACCAACACTTAGCTGATAGGATCCTTGTCCCAAAAATAATAAGGTGGCAGCTAACTTTATTCTGTTGGATACACAATTTGACCTGGCTCCAATTTCCATCTCAGGAGCAATTTCCTCCAACACATAATTAAACGCATTTTTGTTTAAACGAAAGTATTTCTGAAATCTTGAATGAAAGAAAACTTTGTGATTGCCAATGGAAATTAATTAAACCGTAAACTTACTTGTTGTCTGGTAGTTTCATGACATCAGACCTATATCGCAGTGTCTTTCTCTGTAAAATAAGTTTCTTTTTATTTTCTTCATCACTTGATTCAGAAACAAAAAACATTTTTCAACAATTGGATGAATAGATACAAAATCTGATGCAAAAATGTTAGGTATGTGATTTTTTTTATTGAAGTTATCGATAAACAGTCAACGTCAAGACAATAATGATACGGAATACCAAAAATGCGTTGATGTGATATTATATTGAAACGAAGTGATATTGATATTAAATTGACGACGACGTTGAAGACGACAATCAGAATAAGGGTGAATAGCTGCTACTATTCGCTGCTATAAACGATTGATAGTTAAAGAAAATAAAGCACTTCGCTATGGTCACATGATGCATAATCTAAAACGCCAAGGAAGAAATAGGCGCTAGCCCAAATCAAACCACACAAACTAAAGCGATATTTTCAAAACGCTCCGGCCACTAGTGATTTGCCACATGTTCGTCTACCGATGCATACAACTGTTTGAGGAGACTGGAGATGTAAAAGACCGCCACTGGTCGGGCCGCCCACGCTCTGTTAGAACACCGCATGTCATCAAAGCCGTTAAATCAAGAATTCATAGAAATCCGCTCCGAAAAAGGAAATTCTTCGCCCGTGAGAAGAATATCAAGCAAAAGTCCATGAGCCGAATCATTATAAAAGACCTGGGACTTGGGGCTTTCAAACGGTGTACCGAACATTTATTGACGGCAGCTTTAAAATAGGGTTGAAAAAAGCAAACGTCTTTTGGTGAAGCACGCTGATAACTTGCACAGAAAATTTTTTTTTCACCGATGAAAAAATGTTTACCGCTCAGGAAAAATGTACAGGCAAAATGATAGAGTGTATGCGCGGTCATCTAAGGAAACATCTAAACTGATCCCAAGGGTGGAAAAGGGTTATCACCCAGCTTCAGTAATGGTTTGGTGGGGTGTCTCTTACGATGGGGTCACTGACCTGCATTTCTGCGAACAAGGAGTCAAAACACCGGCCAAAGTTTACCAAGAAACCCTTTTGGAAGTTGTTGTGAAGCCTCTTAACATTTCCCTGTTCCAAAACCAGCTATGGACGTTCCAGCATGATTCTGCGCCGGACCATAAGGCTAAAACGTCCCAGGCCTGGCTTCGAAACAATTTGCTAACGTTCATTTCCTCTGAAGAATGGCCCTCAGGCAGTTCGGATTTAAACCTATTGGACTACAAATTGTGGACGGTTTTAGAGGACAAGGTTTGTCACAAAAGATACCCCAACATTGGATCTCTTAAGATTGCTTTGGTTCGAGCTGTGGCCAATTTTCCGAGGTTCGTGCAGCTATTGTCGATTGGCCAGTGCGACTTAAGGCGTGTGTAAAGACAAAAGGCGGACATTTCGAATAAATAGATTCTTTTTGGATACAATATACATCAATAAATATATTAAAAAATATTTGGTCCACAAACATTCAGTGCTTTTTATTTTACAGCATAAAACGTGTGTAACAGTATTTATATCCCTACTAAGTAGGCCGGAAGCTAAGGTCTCTTCCTACTTGAGATTCTGCCTCTCAAGAAACCTCAAACTTAGTCCTATCTTGCTCAAATTTAGAAAAATATGTTACGAGGGACCATAGCTCTTCCCAGGTAAAAAAGTGGACCATATCAGACCATTGTTTCCTACTGTTACCAAACAAAGAATTTTTAACTAAGACTGGGGAAATTCGATCATATTGGACTCATGCTATTTTATAACTCATATAGTGGCACCGCTCGATTTAAGGTACTGTCGCTTTGCACACCTCAAACTAAATTCAAAAATCGTAAAAAAAAGCTTAGTGCGTTATGAGCGACCAATAATTAATCCTGGCGTATTAGATCATATTGGTCCATGTTTTCTTATATGTGACATACAGAAGTCCCTCTTAATTTGAGGTTAGAGTGTCGAAGAAAACGGAGTTATCAGAATGCCGGAATTTCGGTTTTACGTGTTGTGAAAAAACCGACTGTCTGGATTTTTTGGTACTTCTAATTGTAAAATCGGTTGAACTATATCTAAATTTTACACGATTTTCTAACAGCCACATTTTATGAAGATCGGACAATAGCGACCGGTTATTTGAAAGCAAGCTTTGGATACAGAGCAGACCGACGGACAGACGAATAAATCTGATAATTCTAATTTGATCAGTACATTAGGAGTTGGGTCTAGCTCGAAAATTTTCGGCAGTTTTATATTCTGTATGTGCAAATTATGAATTTAACAAACAATAACCAAAAAACCGGTTAGACCGGGCGGTTTTTTGGTGTTTTTGAAGACCGACTGTAGGGTTTATACATACAAATCGGAATGTAGGTTTTTCGGTTTCTGTTTTGGACACTATAATTGAGATCCTGTCATTTTACACGCCATTATTGATATGCACACAAACACCTGTCCATTAGGAGTAAGCCTATAACCATCCTCGGAGAAATCTAATCCAATCGGTCCATGCTGTCATGTTTCCACCATACCTCCTGATGGTGCTGGCAATCTTTAAGCCATAAACTTAATCCAATCTTGTTCAAATTTCGCACAAGTGACCTATAACGAACCCTGGAGAAATTGGACATTTCGAAAGAGTAAATTACCTATCAGGCTACTCGTAATTGGTTCAGGTGTTCTTTGTCAAATGGGAAAGGAGAAGTAAGTCAGCAAAGATATAGTGAATACAACGCCGCCGAGCAGACACGTTTCGTCGTTGGTGGGAAACGACTTTTCAATACCATTCTTGCTTGCTGCCGACCTGCCTCTTTACCTTTTTATCTATCTATTAAACTAATTTCTGCCTTGATTTTGATATAGATTAGAGAAATAGTAAGGTGAAGAGCGAAGATAAGTAATATCACTAAAATGCTCCTTTCATAATGACAGGACAGTCAGTCATTATGACTTTATATTTAGTACACACTGAGAAGAAAAATATCCTTTTATAAGGTTGACTTAACCATAAAAAAACAAAGATTTGGAGTCTACGTTATACAAGGTTAATTTAAACAGTTTGTTGTTGACAATAATGATAGTTAATTTTACCATTCTATGGTTGAATTCTTTTACCATGAAAATTGTTAATTTTATAAAAATAATTGTTGTTTTAACAATGCATTGTTGTTTTTTAACAATTGAAATTGTTATTATAAAAATAATTATAGTTGTTTTAACAATGCATTGTTTTTGTTAATATTAAAATTTCATAGTTAATTTATTGAAACAATACATGTTCAATTTAACAATGTAATTGTTAATATTATTGACTATAAAGATTGTTATAGAAATCATTTTTATTGTAAAGTTTACTAATTCTTGGTTACCTCTTTTAACCAGAAATATAGTTACTGTTACAATTTGTAATATTAAATGTTTAAAATTAATATTAAATAAACCTACTAATTATGTTTCTTTTTAGTTTACATTTATTCGGTCTTTTTTTCATTATTATGATCTGTTTGTTGTTTCTCTTTTAGAATCAACTAAAAAAATTAAATGTAATGCTACATGTATTGGCTACGGTTGCCAGGCAGACTGTACAGCTGTTTCTAAACCCGCCAATGTTTTTTCAGCAGTCTTTGGCAACGATTACTTCGGCTACAAATCAAGTGACTTATACGGGAGTCCCATTATGATTAATAAGAATTACCCTTTGCGTATAGTCTTCAAACTGTGCGAAACGCAATCTTCATAGCGCAATATCATTGTGCTATGAAGATTGTACAGCTAGCATTTGCATTTGGTGGTGGGTTTTAAAAGAACGAGATAAATTGTCTTATTATCTTTCTCACAATTACAAACGTTCCGAGCAGAGGAAGTAAGGTAAAAGAGTGGGAGCGGTAAGACAGTTGCAATCGTTGCAACTTCGTGTAAGTTAATTCTAAACTTCGATACTACAGAAGTTTTTGATCGAATGATCTTTAAATTTTTGTTTATGTCGCACAATTTTCTGCTCTCTTTTCAAAAAACCAGCCTTATATAACGTTAACTCAACTATTTTCTATGTAAATTTGACATTATAAAACGTTATTTTTTTTCGTTATCAAAAATTTACCATTACAAATTTGACCAGACACATGGTTAAAAAATCATTGTATTTTCGGCTTAGTGCAGTGCACTTCGAAAAATAAGGAACGGTCCGAAAATGCCGCACCATTTAGTGCCTTTGAGTGGAATATGAATGGTACTTGGATTCTCAACTAGCCCTCGTTAGTACGCTCAGTGCAAAATATTTCACTTTCCTTTCATACACGCTCGATTGTTGATTATTTAAGTTTTTATAAAAAAAAAATGCATGAAAACCCCTCTAACATGCGTCCACAATATTTTCGAATACTCCCCACTGTGCATTATGTGATGTGAATAGCATACAAGAAAGAAGAAAAAACTGGAAAAAGAAAATTTCCAATTATGCAGGTGTTAACAACAGGTCAAGGTTAATTACACAACCCCTGCTGGAAGACGTATTTGACACTCACTCACCCAAGGTTTAAGCCACCCAATCGACTTAACGGCCGATAACTTTTCGATATTTAATGATGGCCACAGAAACTTAATTTCTTCATACGATTTACCTTTCGGCCAGGAATTTATTTCTACTTATAGATGTTGTGTAATTGTTGTTGCTGCCACTGGTCATTGGGTTACCAATGATGGAAAATATATCGACAACCGAGCAAGCACAAAGTTTTCGATTAACAAAATGTGATAGTACATTAGACGGGGTCATGTTGTGGAGAATAAATAAAAAAAAGCATAAAATGGACAAACTCTTCCCCTTTGCTTAATTTGGTTTTAGGGAAGTTTTCTTCGAGATCGTTTCGGCCGGCAGTTGCAAGGAATTGCAGAGGAATTTGCATACTTTGCATCCCCCATAAACCAACAGAGCTAAGCTTATGGTTGAGAATATTCAAAACCTGTCTAAAAATTTTGTTTGCTCGTAAAGTTTGTCAAACTCTTCTTTATGATCGTAAAAATGGCTAGTATAATTTTTTTTAGTTCCTTAAAATTTAAAACGACAAAATAATGAATTTTTAGGCTTTTCAAAAAATCTTGCTGTTCTGATTTATGTTCGGATTTATCATTTTGTACTTAAATTTGGTCATTAGTTTTAATAACTTATTTACATTATACAATACATTTTTTTTTGGACCACCACAATTATTATTTTTAATAGTTATGGACTACATCGGTGTTTTTTTTAAATTTTATTTTATTTTTTTTACATAATTTTTTATGGACGACGCCATAACTGCAGCAACATTAGATACAAATTTAAATCGTGCTGTTCTAAAACGAGTTTACCAATTTGGGACATATGAAAGAGAACACTACTATCTATTTATGTAGTAAAATTTGAATTCATTTTTTTAAAAAAAAATTATGTTTTTAAAACAAACGCATAACAGTAAAAAAAATGTTATTTTATTTTTGTTTTAAATTTTGTTTTTATTTTTATAACTTTATTAATTTAACCTGATGTACTTCGAATTTCGCCAGTATTGTCTATGCTATTTTTCTTTATTTTATTAATGTAGTCAATTTTTAGTTTTTTTTTTTTTTAATTTAAAATTCTTTTTCAACCGTTGAACTGCGCCAGTGTTTTTCCCATAACTGCAACAATTTTTATTTGTTTTAAATTGAAATTAAAACACAAAAAAAATAGACCGACGTTATTGTTTTCCCCATAACTTTAACAATCACAGGGGTTCCAAATAAGTTTATAAACCTTTAAAAAAATTGAAGTTTTTAAAAATAAATATAAAATTGTTTTAAAAAATATAACATTTTTTTTAAAAAAAAATATATAACTTTTTTTCAAAATATATATATACATTTTTTTCAAAATATATATATATATACATTTTTTTCAAAGAAATATATAATTTTTTTTAAAAAAAAATATTGGCATTTTTTAAAAAAAAAACATAATTTTTAAAAAAAAGCATATTTTTTAAAAAAAAACATATATTTTTTAAAAGAAACATAAAAAATTAAAAAAATACAAAAGAAATATAAATTTTTTTTAAAAAAAAATACATTTTTTTAAAAAAAAAAATATACATTTTTTTGAAATGAAATATACATTTTTTTTAAAAACAAACGTATTTTAAATATAAAATTGTTTTAAGCAAAATATGTATATCATTTTTTTGAAAAGATTTATAAATTTTTTAAAAAACAAATATATAACTTTTTCAAAAAAAATATATAAATTTTTTAAAAAAAAAATACATAGCATTTTTTCAAAAAAAAAATATAAAATTTTTTTAAAAAAAATACATAGCATTTTTTTAAAAAAAAATGTAACATTTTTTAAAAAGAAATATAAATTTTTTTATATAAAATATTTTTAAAAAAATACATAGCATTTTTTTTTTAAAAAATATAATATTTTTTTAAAAAATAAATGTTTTTAAAAAAAAAAAAAAATTTTTTTAAAAAGATATATACATTTTTTTGAAATGAAATATACATTTTTTTAAAAATGAAACAATATATATATATAAATAAAATATTGTTTAAAAAATGTATATAAAATTTAAAACAAAAAATAACCTTTTTTTAAAAAAAAGGTATCTTTTTTATAAAAAAAATATATAAAATTTTTTTTTAAAAAATAAGATATATTTTTTAAAAAAAAATAAGATATATTTTTTAAAAAAAAATATATATGGGTGAATAATCTGAAATGACTCCTTTTCTTTGCGAAAAAGGGGACAGTCCACCGACCACTCCGACGAAAATAATTCGCAAACTAAAATAGAAGTAGAGTTTCTTCGAGAACCTTCGAAGAGAACAATACTTCAGCGCGAGAGAAACACTACAAATTGAACGTAACGGCCGTTACTTTTTTTTTAAGCAGAAAACCACACCAGGCACGGGACTGAGAGAAAATGTTCCGGACAAAAGTCAATGATTTTTATAATTTCTTAAAATTAATTTAATTAAATCAAAAAAAGAGTATATGTGACTTGAAGTGATAGTGCATAAATTCAATTGAATGCAGTTACAGATTTTTAATATTTACATACATAATAAGTACGGTTTATTTTGCTGCGTCGGTTTTGGACACGCCACGGGACTGAGACTACATGTACTGTTTTCTTTTTTTCGATATTAACAAATTAAAAATTTTAAAAACTAATACGTGGGTTATTTTAACAAATATAATAAGCTGCTTAGAACATATTTATAAAAAAAATTAGTTAATACAACACAATTTTAAACAGCCGGACACAGAAAGGAGTCATTTAAGATTATTCATCCATATATAAAATTTTTTTAAAAAGAATCATTTTTAAATATAAAATTGTTTTAAGAAAAATATAACAATTTTTTAACAAAAAATGTAACAATTTTTTTAACAAAAAATATATAATTTTTTTTAAAAAGAAGCATATTTTTTTTTTAAAAGAAAAAATTTTTTTAAAGAAAATATACAATTTTTTTTATAAAAAAAAAATATTATTTGACTACAATTTATAGATCGTCGTGTTCTCTTTCAAATGACTAAAAACTTTGTTAAACTTTAAAGTTTTTTTTCGATCGACTAATTCTTAGAATAGTTCTTTTTTGCATTGTTGGCTTTTTCTAATTTTTTTTACTCCGCGTAATTATTTTAAAATCACATATTGAGCAGGTCTAGACCCGATTGAGGTTGCGAAGCCAGCCTTGGTTAGTGTGTAGCTTTTAGTGGGTCTAAATAACACCTCTGCCCCGAAAAAGACGTATTAAATCAATACCAAACGATTTTGGAAGTTCAAATGAATATTACCCGACGCTATTTTCGCTACCCCATCTAGTGTGCGAACATCCGAAAATACCTTGACCGTAGGTTAAAATGCATGTGCAAACATAAATTCCCTTTTTTGGAACACTATCTTTAACAATACAGACGTAAACTCAATAAAGTAAATTCAGATTAAGGATTTCTAAAAAGATTACAGCAGTAAAAATATCGCCACAATCGAAAAAAAATTGTTCGCATTTCATGATTAAGAAAGGGAACAACGGGAGCGGAGCAAGTACACAATGTATTACCAGGTGCTACATTCGACTTTAAATTTACCTTTAAACAGCTTATGGCCATAAGCCATCAATACAATTTTAGGATCCTAGGTTGATTCGTTTCACCGCTATGGCTAGAATTTTTAGACGATGACGCATATTTATACTTCATAGGGTCTAAGGTTAATATTTCGAGTGTTGCAAACGGAATGGAAAATTTAATATACCCTCCACAGAAGGTATATTAAATACCCAAAATATATAGGGTGATCCATCTAGAGTTATTTTTTCAGAACAAAAAAAATATAAAAATTCGAATCAAGTGTGGAATTTATTTTTTGAAAATACGAGGGCGACCGCAAAAGTAACTGGCCTAACATAAAAAGAACCGTTTTTTTGGAATTATTATTAATTATTTTTCAACATAATCTCCTTCCACCTCAATACACTTCATCAAACGTTTTTCAAGTTTTTTAATTCCATCCGAAAAATACGATTTTTCAAGACCTTCAAAATATGCCTCAGTTTCAGCAATAACATCGCTATTGGACGAACATTTTTTGCCACCGAGAAATTTTTTTAAATTTGGAAACAAGAAATAATCAGTAGGAGCTAAATCTGAACTCTATGGTGGATGCGGAGCAATTTCAAATCGTAATTCGGCCAGTTTTTGTTGAGTTAAAAATGCAGTGTGTGAAGGAGCATTATCTTGACGAAAAAGAACTGTTTTTTTTCTAAATGCGGTCGTTTTATCTTGATTTCTTCACTCAACCGATTCAATAATGCACAATAATATTCACTATTTATAGTTTTTCCTTTCTCAAGATAATCAATAAATATTATACCCCTTGCATCCCAAAATACTGTGGCCATTACTTTTCCTGCTGACTTAACAGTTTTCGCCTTCTTGGGACCACTTTTACCAGCTTCTATCCATTGTTTTGACTGTTCTTTGCATTCTGGGATCCATGTTTCATCAACAGTTATGAATCGGCGCAAGAACTCTTTTGGATTACGCTGATAAATCGCTAAAAACTCCTCGGAATTGGTCCAACGGACGATTTTTGGGGCAAAGTCAACAAACGCGGCACCCATCTTGCGGATAGCTTCTTCATGTGGAGTTCATCATGTAAAATACTCCAAACTTGTTTTTCGTGTATTTTAACAATATCAGCAAGTTCTCTGAGCTTTATTCGTCTATCTTTAGTCACTTCATTAAATATTTTTCTAATGTTTTCAATAGTAGTAGCAGTTTTCGGTCTTCCAGAGCGTTGTTCATCTTTTTAAATTGTTGAACCCAGGATTTCACGGTGGAGTATGATGGTGCATTATCACCATGAACAGAATCCAATTCATCTTTGATTAATTGTGGCGTATAACCTTTTATATAAAAGTGTTTAATTACCGCACAAAACTCTTTATTTTCCATTTTTCAAAAATTATAAAACTTGTTTACTTTAATCACCTGTAACAAAGGAAATAATCATTAAATATTTCGGAAATTCTGACAGATGGCTTATAAAAGATTGTTTTTAAAAAACAAAAAAAAAAGTTGCTAGTAAAAATGTGCCAGGCCAGTTAGTTTTGCGGTCGCCCTCGTAATTACCTTCAAATGTTGGCAACTGTATTATGGAAATGAGCGTTCGGTGACAAACGGGAAGATCCGCTGTTTTCGACCAAAATTTTGTTCAGTGATGAGGCCAATTTCTGACTCAACGGCAAAGTCAATAAACAAAATTGCCGCATTTGGGCTGAAGAGCAACAAGAAGAGGTTCAAGAGGTGCCATTATATCACGGTTTGGTATGGTTTATAAGCTGGTGGAATCATCGGTGCATATTTTTTTCAAAAATGATGATGGCCGGAACGTAACAGTGAATGGTGCTCGCTATCGCGCCATGATATCGATCTTTATGCTACCTACAATTGAAGCCCATAATCTTGACGACACTTGGTTTCAACTGGACGGTGCCACTTGCCAAACAGCTGCTCAAACAATGGATCTATTGAGAAGTCATTTCGAAAAGCAGCTAATTTCATGTTTTGGACAGGTGAGTTGGCCGCCTAGATTGAGCGATATCACACCTTTAGACATTTTTCTTTGGGTTACGTAAAGTCCAAAGTCTATGCTGGCAAAAAAGCTACGATTCAGGTTTTGGAAGCCAACCTTACGCGTGTCATTAAAGCCATACTGGTCGAAATGCTCGAACGAATCATCCAAAATCGGACCCCCAGAATGGAAACCCTGAGGCGTAGTTGCGGCCAACATTTGAAGGAAATAATATTCAAAAAGTAAATGCCATAAAAGTCCTATCAAATTATCAATAAAGATTCCACTTGATTTAAATTTTTAGATTTTTGTTGTTCTGAAAAAATACCTCTTAATGGATCACCCTATATTATAACACAGAACTATATGTGACAGCGCATAGAGGAAGGGACCTAAGGGTAAAAAAATAATTTTCACTTTTTTTTGATGTGGACATCTGAATGAGACCAAAATCCCATGCCCCAAAAGTGATTTTTTTATTATATGTGACAGCGCATAGAGAAGGGGACCTAAGGGTACAAAATCAATTTTCACATTTTTTTTGATGTGGACAACATCTGAGCATCGAATGAGACCGATCCCATCCCTTCTGTTCCCTCCCAGAGATATACGCGTTTTATAAAAGTGATGGTACACCAAAGATACACGCATTTAAATCTTTAAAATGGCTCTCCTGAACAATACTGGTTTTTATCCTTTGGTCCCTTTCTATTTTGCGCGTCACATATGGACAATTTACTCGTAAATAGGGTCGATATTGGCCTAAGTCTGCACAATGTGACAGACATGCGCTTAATGGAATCAGTTAGTGGATATCAAACATGGTGTTACCCTGTACCACAGGGGTGGGTATTCAAAATTATTAAAAAAACGGTCACAAAGTTAAAGAATACTTACATTACTGGGCTACAAATGATAAGGCAGGATTAACTTATTCTCCTTCCAGCAGTCAAAGTTGCTGTTCTGGTTATCATCATGGTTTGATTGTCAACACCAGTTGATTTGGGGCTGCTGATCGATCACAAATTTGGCCTCCGGTTTGAAAGGCTCGCTCGATAATTTACTATCAAACCTTCTGCCGCAGATTTTTCTTCAAATTTTGTTGCCCAGTGTAATTGATAGCATTTTGAAATTTACCATGGGCCATTTCACTTTGCCAAATAAGTTTATACTTCAAAATATTGCATAAAGTTAGCCTGACTTCAAAACGTGTATTCCTTCCCCTGGTGAAAAAAGAAATAAATTAGCTTAATTTAACAGAAGTTTTAACAAAACAACTAATTATGCTTACTCGTCCACTAGTAGACACCCATAATGGCGCCCAACTTTCTGTCCATGACGACATAAGCCATAGAGACACTCATTTTGTCGTTCAGGGTTTCTTGGGTACTCTTCATATGCTGTCCACGATTTGCAAGAAATGTATGTAACCAATACTTCTCGTTTGCTCCAATTCTTATCATTTTTTGAATTTACGTATCTAGCTGAATTGCTGAATTTATCATCTAGCAGTGTTTCCATGGTCATTCCTTGAGTTCATCTGAAAAATAAACCAAAACAAATGAAATTTATGTTGACAATATTTATGTACACAAAAATTCCAGAAATTCATTGAACTTTAACCAAACGTTTGGAATAAAACCTTTTTAATGATAAAACGAATATTTTTCTTTATAAAAAAACAAAGAAATTCAGCTGTAAATATTGAATTCTGTGGGTGCTTTTTAAAACACAGCAGTCAGAAAATGAAATACTAAATATTCCACAGAAATAAATCCTATACGGGGAAAACTTCACCATGCAGAATCATTATAGAGAAAATAATGCCAACAAGGGATTACCGACTAACTGTCCAAAAACACAGGATATCCGGCAAAGGTTAAAGCAATCGCAAAGGGTGTTACATGATAATTGCTTCATAACTGATTCTGGCATTGCTTTATATAGATCTAATGTCTGATACTCTGAATGGAACAGGTCAACCTAGCATAACAGCTTCCTCATTTTTTTCATTCAAGACTTTTCAAGAGTAAGAAAGCTGTGAGAGATAAATTAAATTCCATTCAGAGATAAATTAAATTTCATACATTTCACGGGGACGGGAACGAGTTTTTACAGCCGGCTCCGAACTGTAAATTATCTCTTACGCATACGGTAGTCGTACGATGTGCAATAAACTCGCTGAAACATTTTAGATATTCCTTTGAACTGGGCTACTTGTGATTTTTAAAAAATTTGTTTGAAGGATATTTGAGTTTTGAAGACTTGAAGCAAGGTACTCGTATCACAAGTCGTATCCCACCCAGTTAGACTTTAAAACGTAAGCCTAGAATTCAACCGCTCCACTCTAATCTTTTTCCACCTTGCACTGCACGTGTTGCGCACTATCATTCATTAAGCATGTCTTTCATAAATAAAAAATAAAAAAAACAATTGGAATAAATGACGAAAACTTATTGGAGTCCTTCTGCTTCGGCACTTCTTAAATGTCCCCGTCAGTAAATCGGGGGTATTAGGATGCAAATGAATGGTATATATTTCATTGTGGACGATGAAGACGGAGACAGAGTAAATAAGCAGCAAGCTCAGGACGCGCTACAAAATAAAGATGCGATTAATAAGGATAAAGGTAAGATGAAAGAAATACTTCATCTTAAACACATTTACCGGCGAACGAATTAAATACTTAATGTAGTCCAGAGACTTTAGTCCAGAGACGTCTTAACCCGAATGAGAGAAAGAGATGGAAATAGAGAGTGATTAAAAGAGAGAGAAAGATTGAAAGAGAGAGAGAGATAAAGAGAGTGATTGAAAGAGAGAGCGAGAGAGATTGAAAGAGAGAGCGAGAGAGATTGAAAGAGAGAGCGAGAGAGAGAGAGAGAGATTGAAAGAGAGAGAGAGAGAGATTAAAAGAGAGAGAGAGATTAAAAGAGAGAGAGAGATTAAAAGAGAGAGAGAGATTAAAAGAGAGAGAGAGATTAAAAGAGAGAGAGAGAGAGAGAGAGAGAGCGATTAAAAGAGAGAGAGATTAAAAGAGAGAGAGAGAGAGATTGAAAGAGAGAGATAGGTTGAAAGAGAGAGAGGTTGAAAGAGAGAGAGCGAGAGAGGGAGATTGAGAGAGAGAGATTGAAAGAGAGATTGAAAGAGAGAGATTGAAAGAGAGAAATAGTGATTGAAAGAGAGAGAAATAGTGATTGAAAGAGAGAGACATAGTGATTGAAAGAGAGAGAAATAGTGATTGAAAGAGAGAGAAATAGTAATTGAAAGAGAGAAATAGTGATTGAAAGAGAGAGAAATAGTGATTGAAAGAAAGAGATTGAAAGAGAGAGAGAGAGATTGAAAGAGAGAGAGAGATTGAAAGAGAGAGAGAGAGAGAGATTGAAAGAGAGAGAGAGAGAGTTTGAACAAGCGAGAGCGATTGAACGAAAGAGAGAGATATAGAGAGAAAGATATAGATATAGAGATATAGAAATAGATTGAAGATTGAAAGAGATGCAAATTGAGACAGAAATGAAAATAGAGAGAGCGAGAGGGAAATAGAGAGAGATGGAAATATATAGAGAAATATGGAAATAGAGATAGAGAGAGATTGAAATAGAGATAGAGAGAGTGAAGGAAATAGAGATAGAGAGAGATGGAAATAGAGAAAGATGGAAATAGAGATAGAGAGAGATGGAAATAGAGATAGAGAGATGGAAATAGAGATAGAGAGAGATGGAAATCGAGATAGAGAGAGATGGAAATAGAGATAGATGGAAATAGAGATAGAGTGATGGAAATAGAGAGATGTAAAAAGAGAGAGATGGAGTTTGAGAGAGAGAGAGAGAATAAGATAGAGATGGAGAAAATATATAGAGAAAGAGAGATGGAGATAGAGAAACAAAGAGAGGATCATAGAGAGCTATGTTTGAGCCAAAAAGAGATGGAGATAGAGATAGAAAAAGAGAGAACTGGAGATAGAGAAAGAGATGGAGATAGAGAAAGAGATGGAGATAGAGATAGAGAAAGAGATGGAGATAGAGATGGAGATAGAGAAAGAGATGGAGATAGAGAAAGAGATGCGGATAGAGAAAGAGATGGAGATAGACATGGAGATAGAGAAAGAGATGGAGATAGAGAAAGAGATGGAGATAGAGAAAAAAATTGAAACAGAGAGGGAGATAAAGAGGCGGATAGAAAGAGGAGACAGCGAGTTTTTGGAGACGGCTGGCAATATTGACGATTTATCGATACTTTAGACGATTTTATAATTAAAATTAGACCCAATAAGGGTCGACGACATTTTTAAGAAAAAAAAAATGATTTTTAAAAATCCAAAAAATCTAAGCAGAAATTTTTGTTACCTTGGTTAAGTGTTTGGAAAAATTTATTTAATACTGTAATTATACTAGACATTTCCAATCAGATTCGCAAAAGGAATAACGAAAGTGCGTACAATCTCTTTTACTCGCTTAAAAAACGTCAGTAATTTCTCATCCCAACGACTGTCGCTACTGATGAGAGAAGTAATCGGATAGGCCTGTGCAAAGCCCAAGGTTATATTTACGTTGAAAATTAAATTGCGATTATCGCTGTAAGTTTGCAATTACAAAAATTACTTTTTCGACAATTTTTTTCTTTAAATAAGACGATTACCTGCGTTTTTTGGTTGGCATCCCTGTTGAGACGTTTTACTCGAGATAGAAGGGAAGCAGATTCAAAGCAACTTTAAAGATTCCAGTTAATAGAGCAAGCCTCAAAATAGAGAAAAAAAACTTCCCTTTTTTAAGAATGGGCCCCAGTTCTAATAAAAAAAAATTACTACTAACTTACTTAGCCATTAACGGATTTGTTTCAATTGCAAATGCGTGAACCAAAGAAAGTGTATAATTGTGCCAAATTTTATTGATATCAGACAAGAAGAACCTGTAGTTTAATAACGAGATGGACATGGTCGGGCGAACGAGAGATAGACGAACGTGTGGGCAGATGTATAACTAGACGGATGGGTGGAAAGTTACAGTCTGACAGATGGATGAGATGGACAGATGTAGTCTGATGGAGAAATACAGTCTGGTGGATAATTACAGTCTGTTGGACAGATACAGCCTAATGGACAGATACAGTCTGATGAACAGATACAGTCTAATGGACAGTTATTCTGATGGACAGTTACAATCTGATGGACAGATACAGTCTGATGGACAGAGACATTCTGATGGACAGATACAGTCTAGTGGACAGTTATAGTCTGATGGACAGATACAGTCTAGTGGACAGTTATAGTCTGATTGACAGATACAGTTTGATGAACGGATATAGCCCGATGGACAGATATAGTCTGACGGACAAAAACAATATAATGGAGGGATACAGTCAGGCAGACAGAAACAGTCTAATGGACAGATATAGTTTGGTGGACAGATACAGTTTGATGGACATACAGTCTAATCGACAGATACAGTCTGATGGACAGATAGTCTGATTACAAGATTTTTTTAATTTCTGGATCGGTATGTCCCAAAATCTGTAGGCCTTTCTTAATCTAGTGCCATTGATAAACTGGAGAGGAAAATGGCAATGTCGTCCGAAGGCGCCTTACACAATCTTTACAATGGTTTCATAGATCCAAAAAAGATTTTAAGAAGCCTACACAATTCATACTCTAATTTGGTGACATTGTACCAACCGCAAGTTTTAAAAGAAGTTCACTACTCAAGTCTCCGGAAGGACTTGCCATTTAAACTAAACGGATTTAAGGGTTAAGAACTACACTTGTGGGAACTAGTAAGTTTTATCTTTGTAGAGTACCAGAGTATTTTAGTACATGAACCAAATCGGAGAAGTTTTTAGTTTCTATATATTCTTCGGTATCAGGGTGCGATAATGTCTCTTCAAATTGGTTACAACATCTAAATTTGGATGGTCCAAGACATTTTTTTAGGGTTTTTAACCGAGTACAATAGAGGGCGGTCGGGAATATCAGGGTAGCCGGCGTTGTTGTTCTTTACAAGAATCGGCGAAATGTTATTGGTGTATTACTTTTTAATGGAAGCTTTAATGTGATGTGGTCTTTTGATTTAAATGACCTTAGTCCGGAGGTAATAGTGCTTTATTGAGGGCAGCTACTACTCGGATGACAACTTTGGAGATCTTTTTCAAATGTCGTGCATATTGAAGCCAGAAAAAAGATATAAACTAGATTTGGACTAGACATATGTTCATATGCAATACTTATAACCCTTTCGCCCTAGTATGGAATAAAAAAGCACTCATATTGTGTGAGAAATTGACTCAGTATGTATTTACCATATGGCGACCCGCTAATTAGGTGACGCGCCACTATTTTCGCCAGCACTTCCAGCGTTCGCCTCTGTATACAAACAATTAAATGACTCTCCTTACAAGTTAATCGTTGGCATAAGTTTCACTTGCATGACCTTTGACATTTCTGCGAGACAAGTGTTCAAGGGGTTTGGCGTTTTATGTAATCCTTGTTGATGGTTGCTTTCATTGCCATCATAAACTATACGACACAATAATTCAGTGAACTTTTTTTTTCCTTTATATATGTTCTATCCCTACTTCCCATTGAATTCAATACCTAGGACGTCCACCGAATTAGATGAGAGGTGGAGTGTTTAGTGCAAGAACTTTAGGTTTAAATAAATCCTTAGCGATGTTGTTCCCTTCGTCATCGTCATGGATGTCCTGAGTGGTTATGTCCTTTCCAGCCACTGCACGTTCAACACTTTAGACGTGCTTCCAGCGTAGTGGCACCCGCTTGTTCTAATGGCTTCGAAATGAGTTCCAGGAAAGTGTATTTAGACCGGATATTTTCAAATGCAGTGCAAATAGTATTTGTCGTCCTTTTTCACTTCCATGAAAATGCAACAATCATAATGTGAAAGTATTTCAAAAAAATGATAATATTGTAAATGCTGGCAATAAAAGCAACGAATATCATGTAACAAAACTTAGTTCAGTTGAAATAATAAATCTCTTACTGTGCGATATGAAAAATGTGTTCTCATTAAAACCACCTCCACCGGAATTTAGGCACTGTTGCAATTAAAGGGAAATTGACAGTCGAAATCCGATTGAAACGAAATCCAATGGAATTCACTCTTCCGCGAATGATGTATAAAAATCAAGCAAAAACATTTTAAAGTTTGGCCAGACCAATATTCTCTCTATTACGCTATTAAAGCGTAACAATAAATGGTCCTTTTTTAGACCCTTTTTCAAAATCACTCCATATTTAGATTGATCTGTTGGATTTCACTCTTCCGCGAATGCTGTATGAAAATCAAGTAAAATCATCTTAAAGTTCGGCCACACCGAACCTTATATTCCCTTTTAAAGCGCACCCTATTCAGTATAAAACCGTAAAAAAAAATTACTCTATATTTGGGTAATCTTTTTCCATACGCTATTAAAGCCCAACGAAACAGGTCCTTTTTTGGCCCTTCGGCCCCGTTGTCCGTCTCTAATCTCAGTTAAAATTTCAAAATCACTCCATATTTGGATTGATCTAATGGGTTTTACTCTTCCGCGTATGCTGTATAAAAATCAAGTAAAATCATCTTAAAGTTCGGCCAGGCAGAACTTCATATACCCTTTTAAAGCGTGACAAAAAGGGTTTTTTTTTGGGCCCAGTAGTCCATCTCTAATCTCAGTCAGAACTTAAAAAAATCACGCTATATTTGGGTAATTTTTTCCGTACGCTATTAAACGCAACGAAACAGGTCCTTTTTTGGGCCCTTTCGGCCCGTCTCTAATCTCAGTTAAAATTTCACTCTATATTTGGATTGATCTGCTAGATTTTACTCTTCCGCGAATGCTGTCTTTAAATCAAGTAAAAACATCTTAAAGTTCGGATAGGCCGAACCTCATATACCCTTAACCTCTCATATACCCTAAACCTCTCATATACCCTAAACCTTTCGCTACTATATTGAAACCAAAAAAGGTTATTTTTTGGGCCCAGTAGTCCATCTCTTACCTCAGTCAGAACTTAAAAAATTAAAAAAAATTCCATACGCTATTAAACGCAACAAAACAGGTCCTTTTTGTCCGTCTCTAACCTCAGCCAAAATTTCAAAATCACTCCATATTTGGATAGATCTGATGGATTTCACTTCATTTTCTTGGGCCCAGTAGTCCGTCTCTAATCTCAGTTAAAATGCATGAATTTTACTTCCTTGTTTTGGGCCCAGTAGTACATGTCTTGATCTCAGTCAAAACTTTCTCTTAATTTAGTTGTAAAACATGCTATAATTCGACTCCATATTGACTATTAATATCCAATTTTGACCACGCGGTACAGTTTTTACTGCGTCTAGCAGTACCCCTTTTAAATAATGTCCACCCACCAAAAACTTTTGATTTGTAAAGCAACTGCCAAGGAGATGTATTCGCAAAAAGGTCCGTTTTTTGGGCCCATACTCTTCAGCTTAAACTTTAAAAATTACTCTATAGTTGTTAGTAAAATTTGTTTTAATTTGAGTCCATAATAATGTGTACGGTTTTTGGGCCAAAAAGTCCATAAGTGCGTACCAAATAACAGTATCCCTTTAACCATTGCACATAGACAAAAATTTGGATTTGTGAAGCAAATACCAAGGTGTTTGAGCAGAAAGGTTCGTTTTTTGGGTCCATCCGGCCCATTTGTCCAATCTAATACATTACTGAAAAATGGGCTTTAATTTGAACACACATATGTCCTAGTAGTCGTAGTTTTGACAATCCGGTACGTTTCTTGGGCCACATGAACCAAAAATCCAGCAATTATGCCCTTTTTGCCGTATTTTGTGCATCCCAACTAATAGTACGACCTTTTAACGAATGTCCATCAACCAAAACTTTGAATTTGTGAAGCAAACACCAAGAAAGTTTAAGAAGGTACTATTTTCGGAGGTACCATCAGTCTTTTTTAGGGAAGTGTTTTCCTTCCTGTACCGATTTCGCCCATTTACTATATCAAGCAGCCTAGATTATTGTAATGCTCCCTGGGCTGATTTCGCCCATTAACAATCCCAAACAGCCTAGACTATGTGTACGGGCTGCTATATATATATTTCTGGCCTAATAATACAAATGCAACTATTTATCATCAAAAATGTTTTTCAAAGTATTCTCCAGCATGATTTATACACTTTTGCGTGCGCTCAAACCAATTGTCGAAGCACTTTTTCCACTCCGATTGAGACACCTCCAAAACATGGCTTTTGAACGCTTCAACAGCATCTTCAGGCGACGAAAATCGTTGACCACGCATTTTTTTCTTGATGTGTGGGAATAAAAAGAAGTCACTGTGTGCCAAGTCAAGGCTGTACGGCGGATGACCCATCAATTCGAGGTTTTGCCCGGTCAAAAAGGCGCTGGTTTGAGCCAATGTGTGAGGGCTCGCATTGTCATGGTGCACAATGATTCGTCTTCTCTTGTTCGTTTTTCGAATTTCTCCGAAGACTTCAGGCAAACAAATTGTGGTGTACCGCTCTGAATTGATCTTCCTACGTTCCTCAAGCGGAACAGTCGCCACATGACCAGTTTGCCGAAGAAACAGCCGACCATTTGCTTCGAAGTGCTTCTTCCACGAACAACTTTCGTTACATTTGGCTCGTCTTCGAAGACCCAAACGGTCGATTGCTGTTTTGTTTCGGGCTCATACGCATAGATGCATGATTCGTCACCTGTGACGATCTTATAAACGTCTTTTGAAGCACCGCGATCGTAGTTTTTCAAAATTTCTTTGCACCAATCAACACGAGCCATTTTTTTTGAGCGATTGTCAAATTGTGCGGGACATTTTTTACGGGCAGGAGTTCATGCAATATCGAATGTATGCTGGTGTAAGAAATACCCAAGAATGTCTCTATCTCACGGTATGTCACATGACGATCTTGCATTATCAGTTCACGCACGGCATCAATGTTCTCTGGCACAACGGCCGTTTTTGGACGACCTTTACGACCTTCGTCTTTGAGCGAGCCTCGGCTACGATTAAATTCATTAAACCAGTTTTTCACAGTGCTATAGGATAGTGCTTCATCGCCATACAAAGATTTAAGTTCATCGATGCACTCTTGAATTGATAGTCCACGTCGAAAGTTGTGAAAATGATCGCACGAAAATGCTCAAGAGTTAATTCCATTTTCTTTTGCCAAAATTGATTTTTTCAAGTCACTGTAAACAACACAAATGATGGTCGTACGTCAAAACGTGCTGAGTACGTTTATGCTAAAAAAAAAAGGGGCAAACTTTCCAATGGAAATGTCGATGGCGCCAGGCCAACACTTAGTAATGCTTGAAGCTAGAAACATAAACTTCCATTAAAGGTACCTTTAGTCTCTTAAAGGAACACTTTTTCCCTCCCTGGGCCGATTTCGAGCATTTACAAGCCCAATTTGCATTAAAACTATAAAAGTGTCTAGATACTTAGTAATTCTTGAAGGTACAAACATTAAATTACATAAAAGGTACCTTTAGTCTCTTAAGGAAAAACTTAACCCTCTCCGGGCCGATTTCGCCCATTTACAAGTCCAAACAGTATCAAAGCTTTAAAGTGCCTAGATTATTTGTAATGCTTAAAGATACAAGCCTAAAATTCTTTTAAATGTTGCGATACAGTTTATATGGCATAAGAAACAACACAACTGGGACCACCCTTAAACACAACAGATTATGTCGGATTTATCGTGGGTTTTCGCCTTTATGGCCTGAACCACGGTGTGCCATCACACTGGGACCGTTACATTGCCACGGCCAACGCCCCATTGGGTTAATCCCACCGGTACCAATATTGAAGCATGACAGATATGGGCCATAATTTCCCTCTTAGTTACGGGTGGAGGACTATCTAAACCTCTGCTGTGGTATGGGTCACAGCACCCGGTCGCAATGCAACTCCACACCGAGCCGAAGCTCTCCCTGCGATTTGGGTTTAAACCACAGCCACCACGATACTCCCCCAAAGGGCCGCACCTTCTAGTCAGGCCAGAACAACAGTTCTGGGGGCTCCTGACTACCCGTGGTACCAGATTTAAATCTCCGGTCAGACCTCGTAACCAAAAGGCTACTCCCAGTTTTTGTTCCATACAACATGGGACTGGTCACCCACGGCCACCGACATCCTAAAACTAATAATCAACCTCTACTCTAAAACTGCCAAACTCGCCCTAGCACGCCGCATCGAGAAAACCCTATTTGCGAACTCATTCGCCCTAGCCAAAACCCCTTGTGAAGCAACCATCCCTCTAAAATCCCACTGTCAGTCATTCCAATTCCTAACCGACCTAGATCCCTAACACTTTCATAAAGAGAACATTCACAGAGAACATGCAAGCAATCCTCAAGAGCCACACCACAATCACAGGACTCCCTATAGCTCAGTACAGTAACACTTTATAAGGATAATAAGCCAGTCATAACAGGCCGACTACAAACAAATGTCCTCTAGTATAAAATATTGTTATGGAACCGCCAGTATCCCCCCACCAGAACCCTATGCCTTTAAGTATGCTTAACTACAGAATAGCCCCAGACAGACAGACAGACACATGTTCAATCATGTTGTCCCATAAATATTCAATACATCATTAATCTCTGTCATTTATAATTACCTTTGCGCCACAAAAACAAACGCTCAAGTCATTGTCCGAGCAAACGGCAAATCCTTTTCGAGTATCCTTGCCTGGTACGTATCCTCACTCCGTCTCCGCGTCGTCCTTTTAACGCTTGCGACCAAACAAAAGTGAATCCTGACATAATTAAATTGGCATTTGAGGACAAAACGTTAATTAGCACTTGATGGAATCAATTATACGCCTTTGAATACAACACAAAGTCTGACAAAAGACGACCGCCCCCGCGCCTCCCATGTAATGCCGCGCACGACGGCATGTTTCAGCCGAAACGTATTATCTGCACATTCAGGGAAGTCCACATTCTTTGTTCAGCAATTCAAAGGACATTTGTGAGATTAACCCGCAAGAAGGGACAGCAATTAATCGTGCACAGTGGAACGAAACGAAAAGGTAGTGGGGGACTTTTTTTAATTTAACGAAAAAATTTAATTATTAATATGGAGGACTGCAGTCAAAAGGAAGACAAAACTCAAAAACCTTAGCAAGATCCTGAGACTGGCAAGAGTAGGCCTAACTAGGGGCAATAAGATTGACAGCACAGGCGGTACTGGAAGCCATTCTAGACATTCAGTCCATTGACATCTACATGAAGAGATGTGCAGCAAGGATCACCCTACGTCTGGTATGTTGAAACACAGCACGCACGGACATGACGCGACACTGAGATTTACAGGTAGGATGGACAGGCTTTATGAAGCCGGTATCAGATAAAACAGACTAGTCAGACTATCTGACACCGAGGTCGATCCAAAAGAGATCGAGGCATCGAACGCTGTAATATCAGAAAATTAAATCTCACTCTCTTTGTATGGTTCGAAAATTTAAGCAGGTACGGAATCAGGGATTCACCCGAAATCTCTCAACCTTAAAATATGTCGAAGACTACCGGACAAATACATAATGTCGTTCAGGCAGAGATTTTTGCAATCACTATAGCTGACAGAACTCTGGAACTAAGAATAACTCCATCAAATATCCGATTATATATATTTGGACAGCATAGCATTCAAAGAGACGCTGGACTGTATGACAGTAAAATCAATCTGTGTGAAGAGATGCATTGAATTACTCATACCGATCCAGAGACACAATATTACGCAGGCATGGGTACCAGGTTACAGTGATGAATGTGCCGGAATGGGTTCAGGAACAGCGGACGAACCAACAACCCCACATACACATACCGCTCGTCGAACTAATGAAATCGATAAAGAGGCGGTATTCGAAGCAGGGTCAGGGTGGAACTCAATAAACTATTGCAGAATAACCCGGTCCCTCTGACCAAAAATAGACCGTAGAAGTACAAGGAAATTACTAACACTTGGAAAACAATGGCAGTCAACTCTCATAAGAGTCCACACGGGGCCATGCTAAATTGGGACTATGTCAGGGCGTATAGACATCCCGTGCAGACTTTTTTTGAAGTTGCCAGGGCGCAGACAATGAGGAGTCAGTGGGGCAATTGGCTATGTACATTAGGGCGTACCTCAAAAAAAAAGTTCGGCGTACACCTTCGAATATGAAGTATTATTGAAAGGTAGTTTCAAAAAAAAAATTTTATGCCGAACGTAGGGGTCGCGCTTTTACATTTTTCTATATAACTTCTGCATTTATAAACGGATTTTAAAGTGTGATACATCGATGTTTTTGTCGACGAGGCCGATTTTTTTGTCTTTGAAGTCATTGAGCTCAAGCACCCCCTTCTGGTACTTACCCATCATATCTCAGTTGCTACTACCCTAATGTACCACTCTAATATCAGAAAATTAAAGCTCGCGCGGGGTGCTTGAGCTCAATGACTTTAAAGACAAAAAAATCGGCCTCGTCGAGACAAAAACATCGATGTATCACACTTTAAAATCCGTTTATAAATGCAGAAGTTATATAGAAAAATGTAAAAGCGCGACCTCTACGTTGGGCATAAAAAAAATAAAAAAAATTTTTTGAAACTATCTTTCAATAATACTTCATATTCGAAGGTGTACGGCGAACTTTTTTTTTTTACTTGTAACCTGGTACGCTCTAATGTACATGCGCGGGTCTTCAAGAATGAAGACTTACTTTTCTAGGCAGTAGATACTCTTATGACCTAGCAGAAACAGCGGTAAATAGCTCTTAAATTACTCTAAACATTTGTAAAACGGTCGGACTGGTTCCGAACTATTCGATCCAGTTTATAAACCCTAATGGATAGCAAAATAAAACTGGATAACTGCCGCCCATCTCTCTTATAAGTATACAACCTCTTTCCTTCATATAGCTCTTCACTCTGCCGCTTTCCCTCTCTTGTTCTCTCCTTTTCATCAGTGTTGCACAATGGGCCTTTAAGGTCTCCGAAAGGACTCTCCTTTTCTTCCTGGCGAGATACCCTTTCAACCAAACCAAACCTTAGTTCGACCAGGCCGATTGTTATAAACTCTCCCCCTCTCTCTCTCGTTTTCCCCTTTTCATCGGGGTTCCACAATGGGCCTTTAAGGCCTCCTAGTGAACTCGCAATTTCTTTCTGGCGAGCTACCTTTTCAACCTATCCTAACCTAAGTTTTTTTTGATCCATAAGTCACGTTTTTTGGGCCTCAAAATAAATCCTAACTTTAATTCGTCCAAAAGATTCTGGAGAAAAGTTGAGCAGGTACTTAAAAATGTTTACTTTTGATATCCTCCATCATAGAGTGCGAATGCACTTTGTCATCTCGTTAGCAACTGGCCGGTGACCTCACCAAAAAGTATTTATATTCTGGATCGCCATAAAATTCTAAGAATTAACAAACAAAGTATAAGTTTTTTTAGATTCAACACAATTTGTATCACTTTTTCGCCTGCTACAAAACACTGTGCCACAATGTATCAATTGATCATAATCATCGGTAATTAATAAATGGTGTCTATGTCCTGAACTCTAATGATGTTACATTATTGATTGCATGCTATTGTTATTGATTGATTAGAAAGAAAGGATGGAGGTGAAGTTCAAGGATTACAAATTTAAGAATAATCAACACAAGATCTCATCACAAACGAGCACGTGTGTAAGTTAAGTTACACACAGCAGAAAATTACGATTTGATGGGACACGTGGAATTGTGAGTTTGGCGGAAAAGGCCAAAAACCAATTAGCCACTAATTGAAGCAATAAAAACTGAATCAATTTCAATGTTAGAACAGAGATTTCAGCCTCGAATACCCTATAGGCCGCTGAGTTAACAAAAAGTCTTTTCTCTAGTATTTTTCGAAAAGGATACTTAACTTTTCCTACCAAGGAACTCTTGGTAAACCGGGACCTACTGTTTAACGCCGGCTCCGAACAGTTGATGCATTTCATAGAGAAGTTTCAAGAATGATAAAAAAAAGCCATGTTCCACTCTTCACTCTACACACAAGGGCTACCGAATTCGCCAGATACAAATCCTATTAACTATTCCATCTGGGCTTTTGTGATAAGCTAAAGAAAGCCATTGTACGGGAATGGGCCAAAATAAAATTCATTTTTTAACGCTTAAAAGGTATAGTCAAAAAAATTGGTGGCCTAAAGTAAAGGGATTTTGAAATTTTGATAAATTAACACACAGGCCGCTGAGCAAAGTGTCTAGTCAGAATGCCCATTAGGAATGCTCGGTTGTAATTTGTTGAGTTAGTGAGCATCCTTGTCATTCATTTGTCGGGAACCTCCCATAGAGTTTTGATTGGTTATCCCACCGTGAGTGTTTTGAAATTATTTTGTTGTGTATATTCTAATATAGGGTGATCCATCTAGAGGTATTATTTCATTAGGGGTTTTTCACAGATTACGCGTGAGTTGTGTAAAACTTTATTTTTTTTCCATTTTTTTTTTGCCATTTTATCATGGTAAGACTTACACCGCGAAAAACACCGTTTTCGAGCATTTCGCCATACCCTCAGAAGGGACACCCTGAGTCGTAGTTGCTTCCAACATTTGAAGGAAGTTACATTAAAAAATAAATGGCATAAAATGTCCTTTCAAATTAACAATAAAGATTACACACTTCAATTGAATTTTTGCATTTTTTTTTTGTCTTGAAAAAATACCTCTATTTTGATCACCCCATATGTGCTGCTGTAAGCTGGCTTCGAGCGTTTATTTTGGCCTGTCCAGGTCGATGGCCTTTATAGAGCAGCCTTTACAAAGCTTTACAGGGATGCAGCTGTGATTTATTTTTGTAAATAGGGAAATCCAATAAGTCCAATATATAACTTTCGAATTAAGACAATGGGGTCTAAACAATGATGTAGGGGTACCAAATAGTCGGCTTCTTTCAGGGGAATACGCCTCTTAACCTCACCCTACTGAGTTAGAGGGTACAATCAGTTGGTACGGACAAAAAGTGTAACGCGAAAAAAAAAACATTTTAGGCCCTACATATGTTATGACCAAAAATGTTTCATGAGTTTTTAAGTCATTTAAACCATGTCCCTCTGAGCGGCTGGTTCGCACGATATGTCTCCTGAGGCGCTACCAATCTTTTAAAAATTTAGCATTGATATATTTCTTAAATACAACTATGTACATTTCATATTTTCTTTATCTAAATCTATTACATATTTTGTTGTATTCTTTATGCTCTAAATTCTTGCCATGAATTGTAACTAAGAATTGAATATGAAGAATAAATGGATTCAGTCTTTTTTTAGTGAGCACAAACGCAACATATTGGCGACGAGGTGAAAAAGAAATTCTTGCGAGTTAAATCCACGATGCCTGAGACAGACTTAAATACCTTCTCTAATGCAGAGACATTTAAGGAGATACTTATACAGCAACAACAATGGGCCAGCAAAATATTTGCCGAGCAAAAACAATTTATGCAGTCCATTTTGGAGAAGACTCAAGCCTCCGACCCCCAACGAAGCGTGCTGCCGCCTTTTCACGTATTCAACAAAGAGTCTCAATCATGGGACTCATATTTGGAACAGCTGAATCAGCATTTCCATGCGTATTCTCTAACAGACGAGGACAAACAAAGGTCGTTGTTCCTATCGTGGAGCGGAGCAGAGACATTCGAGTTATTGAAAAAACTTTTCGGCGGGGAGAAGCTGGAGGAAAAAACGTATAAAGAGCTGACAATTAAATTAACGGAACACTTCCAGTCAAAAATACATGTAGTAGCGGCGCGCTACGAACTCCACAAGTGTGTTATGAAACCCAATCAGAAATACAGGGAGTGGGTAGCAGACCTTCGCGGTATTGCTCGAAATTGCAAATTTATTTGTGGAGCAAATGAAAATTTACATGATTACACCGACGAAATGATTCGGGACATGATCATACTTCAAACTCCACATGACAGCGTACGCACCTCTGCTTTGCAGAAAATGCAGCCATCATTGGCTGAAGTCTTGCTCATAGCTGAATCTCACGAAGCGACAACGAAGAGTGTACATATGATTAAAGAGAAATGTGAGAGTAATGTCGCTGACAACATGACAGTTGTCAACGCAGTTCAAAATAATACCAACAAGTCCTCTGCAAATTTCAATAGAAAAGAAATAAAATCTTGTTCTGGCTGTGGATTGTCACATAAAAGAGAGCGATGCAGATTCCGCAATGTTGTTTGCCATAAGTGCGGTAAACAAGGCCATATAGCTGCAGTGTGTATGCAAGAATCCGATAAAAATAGAGATAATGTGAAGGGCAAGAAAAACAAAAGAAATGTCAAACATCATTTCAACAACAACATAAATTCTAACGATTTTGTTTTGAGCCTGACAGAAGCTGTACAAAATGTAAACAACAGAATGTTTGTAAATGTGAACATCGCAAACAAAACGTTTAAATTTCAACTAGACTCTGGTGCTAGTGTGTCGATAATTACCATGGATACTTACGAGAAACTAAATTACCCAAAGCTTCAGAAGTGTACAAAAGAAATTTTTGGTTACGGAAAGAAAAAAAATTGGTACTCTTGGTGAGTTACAGACAGTGATGAAATGTGGTAAGAGAGAATGTGAAGCCAGTCTCGTTGTATCACATATTCGCAATGGCAATAATTTGCTTGGTTCAGATTTGTTCGAGAAATTTGGTTTCGCCATATACCAGGTGGCAAACGTTGAAGCCGGCATCGAGCAAGAGATGAATGAACTGAGTGCGCGTATTTGTGAGAAATTTCAACCAGTATTTGAGCCGTCGATTGGTACAATTTCAGCGTTTAAAGCTCGAATATATTTAAAAGCTGATGCAGAGCCAAAATTTTTCAAAAGCAGATCTGTTCCATTTGCACAGCTGCCTAAGTTCAAGCGAGAAGCTGATAGGCTTGTTCAGCAAGGTATATGGAAGCCGGTGCAGTTTAGTGAATGGGCGTCTCCCATAGTTCTGATCACTAAAACAGATGGTTCACTTCGAATTTGTGGTGATTTTAAAGTGGGTGTAAATAAGCAAATCGATATAGAACAATTCCCATTACCTAAACGTGAGCAATTGTTTTATAAGATTGGTCAAGGCAAAATTTTTTCAAAAATCGATTTGAAAGACGCTTATTTACAAATGGAGTTGGATGAACGGTCCAAAAGCGTACTGGTTGTAAATACACCACTGGGATTATTCCAATACCAACGCATGCCATATGGTGTGGCTAGTGCACCAGCAATATTTCAAAAATATTTGGAGCAGCTACTTCAAGGTATCGAAGGTTGCGGCAACTATTTAGATGACATCATAATTTCATCGTCTACTTTGGATGAACACGTTCACCGCCTCGAAAACGTGTTAAACATTCTATCCTCGAACGGCATAAAATGCAAGCAATCTAAATGTGTTTTTTTCAAAGAGATCATTGAGTACCTGGGTCGAAAGGTGAGTGCAAGTGGCATACAACCAGATGAAGCCGGAGTAAAAGCTGTCAGTGACTTACGTGAGCCTCGCAACCTGAAAGAGGTTGAAGCCTTTATGGGTAAGGTAAATTATTACCACAGTTTTATTCCCAATTTTTCTCAATTAGGAGCACCCATCAACCAACTACGTCGTAAGGGAGAGTCGTTTCGTTGGGGAAAACGACAGCAGAGCGCATTCCAAGCCCTAAAAACTCACATAGTGGAAGCGACAAAGCTGGCGCATTTCGAAGATCACCTTGAACTTATTTTAGCGACAGATGCCTCCTCACACGGCATAGGCGCAGTAATTTCGCACAAATACCCCGACGGCAGTGAACACCCCATAGCCTTTGCATCGAAAACTCTGGATCGTCATCAAGAAAAATATAGCCAAATAGAAAAAGAAGGGTTGGCCATCGTATTTGGTGTGCGGAAGTTTCACGATTACTTGTATGGACGAAAATTTACACTGATTACTGACCACAAGCCGCTAGTCAGTATCTTTAGCCCCGATAAGCAGCTACCGACAATGACAGCTAATAGAATTCAACGTTGGGCGATTATATTGATGGCATACCAGTTCGACATAAGGTATCGTCGTACATCAGACCATGCCAACGCTGACGCATTGTCCCGCCTGCCGATTGGACCAGACCCTGATTTCGACAACAGTGAAATTTGCAACAATGTCAATGAAGACTTCGAGACACCGATAAATGGAAATGAAATAAGAAAGTGCAGTGCCCACGACGCAATTATCCGAAAGGTAAAGAAATACATCTCAGATGGATGGCCAGAAAATGGTAAGCACATTGACAAAGAACTTTTACCATACTACAATAAAAAACTGTGCCTTACCATTCACAATGATTTGGTATTCTTACAATCATCTGGGGTGTCTCGAGTGATGGTGCCGTACGCTCTTCGAAGCAAGGTACTGCAGTTGTTGCATGATGGCCATTGGGGCATAGTAAAGATGAAACAGCTTGCGAGGCAACACTGCTGGTGGCCTGCAATTGATGAACATGTGGAAAAGCTTGCAGCATCTTGTGAAATATGTAAGGTTCACAGTGCAAGCTCCGCTAGGGAATTTAGTAGCTGGCCAGAACCAGAGAAACCTTGGCAACGAGTGCATATAGATTTCGCCGGACCCATTTTTGATAGCATGTGGCTTATATGCGTGGATGCATATTCACAATATCCATTCGTAAGTCAAATGAGTTCTACAACTACAACTGAAACTATAGCGTCGTTGGCCACAATTTTCGCCATTGAGGGTTTACCAGAAACGTTGGTAAGCGACAATGGGCGACAACTAACATCAGATGAATTTAAACGATTTTGTAGCAGCAATGGCATACAACACTTGACGTCCGCACCATTCCATCCACCATCTAATGGCTTGGCAGAGAGGTTTGTACGCACCTTTAAGACATCTGTACGTAAAAATGTCGAAGAAGGGCTACCGATCAGAACAGCTGTTTTAAAGTTTTTATCAACATATCGCTCCATGCCTAATTCTGATGGTAAATCACCTGCTGAGTTATTGCATGGACGTAATATACGCACTCTTTTTACTCAATTGTCATCCTTTTCTAAAGAGGAAGAGAAATGTAAACAGGTACCAAAATTTAAACCAAACCAAAGAGTATACCTTAGAAACTATGCTAGAGGCCCGAAATGGATAAAAGGTGTCATTGATCGCATTTTTGGAAAGATGGTATACATAGTAAAAACGCATTTCGGCTTTTGCAAGCGTCATCAAAATCAGCTAAAAGCTAGAGACGACAACGAGCATTTTTACTATAACGTTGAGCAGCCATCTGAGAATGCAGCCGATGTCGAATGTCCAGCCCAGGATGCGGTTATCGAAAAAAACCAACAAGCGTTCAGCCCAGTCCTCCCTGAACCGAATGCTTTAGTTCAGCCGAAGACTTCACCATCCAGTGCTGTACGTCGAAGCCAGCGTACCCGTAATCCTGTTAGACGATTCGAAGCATCCGATTTCCGAAATGTAAGGAGGGATGAATGATATATTTCTTAAATACAACTATGTACATTTCATATTTTCTTTATCTAAATCTATTACATATTTTGTTGTATTCTTTATGCTCTAAATTCTTGCCATGAATTGTAACTAAGAATTGAATATGAAGAATAAATGGATTCAGTCTTTTTTTAGTGAGCACAAACGCAACAAGCATGTTAAAATGTCGTTCCAAAAAAGCATATAGGATTAAAAATGGATCGTATTGTCACACTACTTCTAAAGGGTGGTTAAATTTTAAGGGCCGATGTTGAATGTGAACCACACCTAAACGCCAAGTTTTTTCCGCATTTCATTTGATATTTCTCAATTTCAGACTAACTCAATTTGAACCATGGAATGATATACAGCGAGCAACGCGTTAAAGTTATTCAGGCTTATAATGATGACTTTGCAGAGGAAGTCAACTTCACCGAAGAGGCACACTCTCACCACAGTGGATTCGTCAATAAGCAGAATTGCCGCATTTGGGCGAATGATAATCCAAGAGTGATTGTCGAAAAAACCCTGCACCTACAAAGAGTGACTGTTTGGTGCGGTTTGTGGGCTGGCGGCATCATCGGGCCGTATTTTTTTTTCCAAAATGAGGCCGGTCAGGCAGTTACTGTGAATGGTGTTCGCTATCGTGAGATGATAACGAACTTTTTATGGCCCGAATTGGAAGATATGTGGTTTCAACAGGACGGTGCCACTTGTCACACATCTAACGAAACCATGGCTCTTATGCGCGACAAATCAACATTGGCCCTTAACATTTAACCACCCTTTAGTGCCTCCCAGACGAATGTACCATCACGCCCACTTTTCATGCGAGTTAATGGTGGTCACAATTAATTAGATTACTTGCACGCCCCTTCTGGTTACATCCACACAAATGACAGTGCCGCTTAGAACCCACATAAATTGCCAACTTGTGCAGGAAATTCGCTTAAACTGTGAACACGCCTTTGAATAGGCATATAAATAAGCCCCATTCTGATACCTACAGTGCAAATGCACCATTAAGTGGACGCCATGCCTCTTCTAGTACCGTCCATACAATCTACCCTATACGAGCTTTGAATAAAGTCGGTACGTTTTAATCAATAAACGACGAAAAGTTTAAAATCCATATAAGGCTGAGGGTATATTTCGGATCAACCGACTGAAGCTTTTTTACTTGTTCTTATTTGTTTGAATCTACTGAGAATCTGTTTGAATTATGTGAGAAGTTTTACACTAACGTTACACTCGTTCAACATTCTAGACCCAAATTCATTGCTGAAACCAAATTTTAGCCAAGGATCCTTGTGGTGGCCAAGGGAGAGAACGCTTAGCTCCCATGGCCACCTCAAGGATCCTTGGCTAAAATCTAAAATTGATAAATACCCAATATAAAAGGGTCTGAACGTTGCACATCAACTTTTCTCTCCATTAAAATTTTAGCCCCAAACTCAATGTCGAAACCAAATTCTAAGCGTCCTTTCCTATGGTCACCACTAGGATCCTTGGGACTAAAATCAAATATTGATTAATACTCAATAGAAAAAGGGTTCGAATGCTATTCTCCCTACGAAATCAATACTTTGCTGAAAGTATTGATTTTTTACATAAACTTAACTCCGGCAAAACAAAACAAATTCCACCCCATCAAATGCTCATAGTTCTGTACCACAGTGGGTCAACCGAAATTTGACCAAAACCGAAACAAAGTTGTTGCTTTTATTATAATGAACCATTGTCTTTAGTGTCTACTCTTGATGTAAATGCCTTTTTAGGATAAATAAATCTTAACCTAACAGTTCAAAAGAAAACAAGGACAATAAATATACGCACAGTCTACAGGCTCTGTAAAGTGAAGCCAAGGATCACAAACGAGTCGACTACAGCTCTTCCTGTGCGACGGCAGCCATTGACTCTGTGTCATGTCCACATTTAATACAACTACTAATGGCGTACTTAACGTTTTATATCGACGAATGGGCAATGTATACACGATTTTGTGTCGATGCGACAAAAAGGACATTTCATGTGATTTAGACAAGTGTTTAATTAAATCAACAGCAGCCAGACGGACTAGGATAATAGCAGAGCAAGAGAATGCCAATGAGTTTGTGATGAGGAAGTTAAATAGAATTGAATGTGGACATGTTTTCGATTTTAATTTAATTCGGGTACGAGCAGCTGCAATGAGGATCATTAATCTTGATTCGGCCCAGAGAGGGTGGAAGAAATTACGCTGAGCCGTTTATACACACAGAATAGTGAAATTGGCTTCTGCCGAGAAGACACATCACTTTGTATTTCAATCCCACGACAGCCGGTTCTATGGTCTGGATTGACCCGAAGCAGCAATACTGCCGCTACAACAACAACATTGTATTACTAAAGAAAAAGGACGGTCATAGAACTGCCTCCAGATGTCTCCTTAAAGTGTACAACACAATTTAAGTAAGCCCGTACTGACTATGTGTGAAGCTTGAAGCCCAGTTTTTTTTAATATATATACAATGGATTCTAAATAAAGCAGAATCTTTTGGACATCTTGTGCTATTGTAGTCCTATTCAAATTTATTTTCCTATCGTTGTTATTTGATCACCCTTTAGAATTAGAGCGTGCTTCAAAGATTGTTATAGGGTTATATGGACTTAGAGAAGGGAATCGGTGTAAACTAGAATTAGTTTATGTCAGAAACGGTCTAAAAGATTTCCACTTTTCATTGTTCGGATTGTGTCAGAATAGAATTTTTCAGAATTCTTTTTTAAATTTTAAAGCTGTTAAATTTTCACTTACCAAAGTAGGTTTTACAAATTCTTAATATTGGCCCCATAACAAAATATTCTCAAGTCTCGGCCTCATTTAGAAATGTTCTTGAAGCTGGATCCTCATAAACATTGTGCGTGCGAGGATTTGCATAATATCCACTTCCAGTTTCTCTATCCAATAATGTTGCAGTGGGCCTTTATGCCTGCACTTTCGGTGATAGATTTTGTTTAAAGACTTTCTTACAGCAGTGCTGGGATACGATGAGGCATTGGCGGGGCTCTCGCAGTAGAATAAACGTGTCGTATAAAGTATTTTACTTCATTCGTCGAGAGCCGGCTGAGTTTTTTATCTCTTTGCTTAGCCCAAAGTAGCATCATTCTTCATTTAATTCTTGGAGCGGTTCTAGTATACTCCAAACCAAAGTGGCATAGACAGGGCTCTCGCTGTGTAGAATAAACGTATCGTATAAAGTATTTTGTTTCATTCGTCGAGACCCAGCTGTATTTTTATCTATTTGCTTGGCCCAAAGTAGCATCCAATTCTCAGCATTATTTTTTATTTAATTTTGGTAATCACATTTTATTATCCTATTTATGGAAGAACCTTATAGAGCTAATTTCGTCCACAACCACGTTGACTTAGTAGTTTTTCTGCTGTACGAGTAGTTGTTGGCTTAGTACAAATTGGCACCCATTTGTCAAATCGTTTGTTTGTTTTGGTGCCGATATTTTTCTTCGAATTTATAACCGATTTTTAATGAATGAATCGTGTTCTTCATTTAATTTTGGTGCTCACATTTTGTTTTCCTATTTATGGAAGGACTTTATAGTAGGCAAGTTCGTTTACCACTACGTTAATTAAGTAGGTTCTCTTCTGTAGTAGTTTGCTTAGCCCAGAGTAGCACCCATTTGTCATATCTTCTTTTAATTCTGGTGCCGACACTTTTCTTCGGATTTATATCCGATTTTCAGATTATATCCGTTTTCATCATTCAATTTTGGTGCTCACATTTTGTTTTCCTATTTTTGGGCCGACCTGTAGTAGGCAAGTGAGTCCACAAGCACGTTGATCAAGAAGGTTATCTTCTGTAGTTGTTTGCTCAGCCCAAGTAGCATCCATTTGTGAAATCTTCTTTTGACTTTTGCGCCAAAATTTTTCCTTTGATTTATAACCGATTTTTGATGAATAAACCTGTAGTAGTTGTAGTTGATCCACAACCACGATGATCAAAAATGTTTTCTTCTGTAGTTGTTTGCTTAGTCCAATGTAGCACCCATTTGCCAAACCTTCTTTTAGTATTTGGTTCCGACATTTTCTTCGGATTTATAAACGACTCTTGATGGATAAATCGTTCAAAATAGCATCCGTTTCTCAGCATCATTCTTCAGGTGATTTTGGTGCTCACATTTTGTTTTCATATTTATGGACGAACCTGTAGTGGGCAAAATCGTTGACCAAGAAGGTTCTCTTCTGCTGTTATTTGCTTAGCCCAAAGTAGCATCCATTTGACAAATCTTTTTTTTTAATTTTGGTGCCAACATTTTTCTACGGATTTATAACCGATTTTTAATGGAAAATCCTGTGGTAGCCAAATGCACCCACAACCGTATTAATTTGTAGTTGTTTCGTTGACCAAGAAGGTTCTCTTCTGCTGTTATTTGCTTAGCCCAAAGTAGCACCCATTTGACAAATCTTTTTTTTTAATTTTGGTGCCAACATTTTTCTACGGATTTATAACCGATTTTTGGTGGAAAATCCTGTGGTAGCCAAGTGCACCCACAATCGTATTGATCTGTAGTTGTTTGCTTAGCCCAAAGTAGCACCCATTTGTCAAGTCTTCTTTTATTTTGGTGAGGACTATAACCGATTTTTGACGTTTTTTCTAATTTACGGCAGACGAATTGGCTACCACCATGAAGCCTTTAGCTCCGTCATCTTTCTGCCACCGAAACGCCTATACGTGTTGTGTTATCATCATTCATCATAGCTGATTTCTTCTCGAGTTTTTTCATTTTTGCTAAAAAAAAAAAGAAAATATTTTTTTATTTTTCATTTTTGCTAAAAAAAAAAAAGAAAAATTTTTATTTAATTTATTAAAAATATTTTTTATTCTTAAGGATTAATTCCGTTTGCAAAACCTCGAAATATTGATTGCAGACCCCTTAAAGTCTATTATCGTAAAATTAGAAGACAATTTTGACATGTCTGTCCATCGGTGTGCCTGTTGAAAACACAAAGCAGGCAAACGGCTCTAGCTAGAATCCCGAAATTTTGCACGGGATTGTAAATGGGCAACATCGGCCGAGGGAAAAAAGTTTCGCTCATGATGGGACTTAAGGTTCCTCGGAAAAAACACTGTTTTAGGGACTGCTAGTTCGGGCTGACTTTATAAGCTAAAAAGGAGCATGGTTGCTGGACCTCTTGGTCCTATGACCCTCACAAACGACCTCTAATAATTATGGACGTATGCTCGTATTCAAAGTTTATTAAATATCCAGGGCTGTCATAGAAACCATGTCGGTTTTGCTAATTGTAGTTTTTGCAACCCAATGTTGGTTTCATCTGGTGTCATGAAACCAAGTTGGTTTTGTCCATTTCGAATGTAAATAAAACCAATGTTGAAATCAGCTGTTGCTGATAAAACCGATAACATTGGTTTTTAATGACACCAAAGCATTTTTTCTTATCGTTTTCAAAACTAATAGTGACAACATTAGTTTCTATAACAGCCCTGATGATTTCCATTCGATTTATACACGTAATTCAAAATTTTGCGTAAAAATTCGTATTCGTAGGATCCCAAAAACAGCCCGTATGGCCAAAGCGATGGTACCCAAATTAAAGCAAATATTCTTACAAACCAAAATATGGATTTAATTAAAAAATTGGATGAGATTAGGGTAGGAGTAATGGACCCAAGGGCCGAAAGGAGGTCCTTATATCAAGACGAGCGATCTAAAGTAAATATGGACATATGGGTACCTTAATTTAAGCAAATTTCACTACGAAATCAAATATGGATTTATTTCAAAGTGGGCCGGATTAATGAACCAAAGCAGAAATTATTATGTCAATTGGCATCTGTTATTTGAGCCCTTAGGATTATTTTCTGTGAAAGGACATTAAGGATTACTGTTGCGCAAAGCATTCAGAGACAAGTGAAGCGTTGAAACAAGAAATCGATGTTCCCATTGAAGATATTCGACCCGAAACAATCGAAAATGTACTGAAAAATTGGGTTGATCAGATGACGAACTGCCGATCCTCATTTTGGTAGTCATATTGTGTATCATTATTAAATGACAAAGTTTAACCTTTCCAATAAAAACAGACATTTTAAAAAAAATTATTAGTATTTATTTTTACAGCCAATTCAAATTTTAAATCCCTCTTGTTCTCTTTCCATCCTCTTGTTCTCTCTCAAATCATTCTTTTATCCAAGGACATTGGGTCTCACAGTGGGCCAATAGGCCTACGATTTTTTGTGTGTGGGTTTGCGTTTTATTTTTTTTGAATTTCATTTAAATAGAATTAATTTTACTTCTGTTATTTCTCCAATGTGACTTTTGCTCTGAATATTCTTGACGTAATTAACATATTTTTAAATGTTTCTATATGATACCCTTTACCTAGTTGGCGTAGGGTATCATATAGTGGTCCCTGGCCAAACTGTGGACCTTTTTAGTACGAGTAATTTTTAAATAATTTAAACATATTTTCAAATTATTTTTTAACAATTAAAATTAAAGCGGTTTTTAGAAAGAAAAAAATTGTTTTTATAAATATAAACAATATTGTATTATATTACTACTATATATTTCTGGCCTAATAATAAAAATGCGAATATTTATCATCAAAAATGGTTTTATTGTTTTTCAAAGTATTCTTCAGCATGATTTATACACTTTTGCATGCGCTCAAACCAATTGTCGAAGCACTTTTTTCACTCCGATTGAGACACCTCCAAAACATGGTTCTGGCTATGAAAATCGTTGACCACGCATTTTTTTCTTGATGTGCGGGAATAAAAAGAAGTCATTGGGTGCCAAGTCAGGGCTGTACGGCGGATGACCCATCAATTCGACGTTTTGGCCGATCAAAAAGGCGCTAGTTTGAGTCAATGTGTGGGAGCTTGCATTGTCATGGTGCACAATGATTCGTCTTCTCTTGTTCGTTTTTCGAATTTCTCCGAAGACTTCAGGCAAACAAATTGTGGTGTACCACTCAGAATTGACCGTCCTACGTTGCTCAAGCGGAACAGTCGCCACATGACCAGTTTTGCCGAAGAAACAGGCGACCATTTGCTTCGAAGTGCTTTTTCCACGAACAAATTTCGTTGGATTTGGCTCGTCTTCGAAGACTCACACGATCGATTGCTGTTAGATCATAGATCCATGATTCGTCACCTGTGACGATCTTATAAAGGTCTTTCGAAGCACCGCGATCGTATTTTTTCAAAATTTCTTTGCACCAATCGACACGAGCCTTTTTTTGAGCGATTGTCAAATTGTGCGGGATCCAACGAGAACAAACCTTTTTTACGGCCAGGTGTTTATGCAATATCGATTGTATGCTGGTGGAAGAAATACCTAACGATGCCTCTATCTTACGGTATGTCACATGACGATATTGCATTATCAGTTCACGCACGACATCAATGCTATCTGGCACAACGGCCGTTTTTTGACGACCATCACGACCTTTGTCTTTGAGCGAGCGTCGGCCACGATTGAATTCATCACATCGATGCACTCTTGTCGTGATAATCCACGTCGAAACTTGTGAAAAATGATCGCACGAAAATGTTCACGAGCTTATTCCATTTTTTTGCAAAATTGATTTTTTCAAGTCACTGTAAGAAACACAAATGATGGTCGTACGTCAAAAAGTTCTGAGTACGTTTATGCTTAACAATTCTTTCCAATGGAAATGTCAGATGGCGCCAGACAACACTTAGTGTTGCAACCCTCGTATAACTATTTAAACTAAATTATAGAAGGCAGTGCGTTTGATTTCTATTGTGTTTACTTTGTTCGGTAAAATAATCTGCAGCCGGCAGTTTCATTTAATTCAAATCTACCTGCACTTAAGTGTATAGCTTTGGATTGTTGGAAAAAATCGTTATTTGGAGTCTGAGGATGGTGAAGTAGCGTTCACCGAAACTGCAGCCATTCCTGCTTTAAACTAAAAGTCTTTTCGACTAGCTTTTGAATAAGTTTTTGGTTTCTCCTTTTAAAGAAAATGTTCTAAAGAAACGTGGTCTCAATTCTGACTAGTATGAACTAAGCATAGTAATTACAAAATTATTTAAATTTTTGTTATTCACATCACTGTTTGAAATAGCCTTTCATGTTAAAAATAATCTAAAACGTAATTAAGCGAAAGAAGAAAAGCAATGGCATGCATAATATTTCAGTTATTATGACAAAACAATTCTTGATATCAAATATTGAAATTAATGACCTAAAAAAATTACGTCAACTTCGTGGAAGTAAAAATGACATATCAAACATTAAGTCATTCTATTATTACACGCTGCTATTTGATATCGAATACAACTTAAAAATGGAATGCCTTTGCATTTGAAATATCCATTTAATTTCCAAGAAATAGAAATATTTACTCCCCTTCCAAGAAAATAAATACCATAATTATACTACTCTTCCCCTCAAAGTTCTTATTTAAAAATAATTTCACAAAGTTGACCAAAGCAAATATTTAAAATTAAATTCAATTGTACACAATGCCGTCGAAGGCGGAGTAACAAAATATGCACAATATATAATAATTTGACATATTTCTTTTTTGTTGGTCACCCAACCCGATCTGGTGGCTCACAGCAAATGTTTCCTGGCTAAAAACCCGAACGGTGGTCTGTGTTTGGCCAAAGGTCACGTTCAGACAGACATTAGAGAGACGAGGATACCGTCAAAATGTAACAAAATATAAAAAAAAAATTGTTGATAAATAGAATAAGGTCGCAATAAAAAGAAGGAAATATAAACAAACCACAACAAAAACACGCTGAAGACATTTTTGTATTTATTTGTGGCAGTCCATGTTGAATCATAGAAAGGGGATTGTTTTTGCGTGTACAATGTAAAAAAACCGTCTTCATTTTTTTTAAGGATAATAAGATTTCTGTCGCAATACTTTTGCCCTTTTGTAGTTTGCCCCGAAGAGTAACCGAATATGCCCGCCTTCAGAATCAGAAAGACATCCGTAGCTGACAAGACATCCTTGTCTTGCCCGGTTTTGTTTAGAACTTACAGACTCTAAGATTGTGTTGTCCTTCGCTGTCCTCCAATGTCATGATTTTTATGAACCGGCAGCACATTATTACGTATCTGTTATGTTATTATTTATGGAATACGGATTTAATGTCTCAAGGACAATACGAAAATAAATCTAAAGCCCTGAATAGGTTGCCGGGATCATGAATCATTTCACATTGCGATGGAAAAGTTCCTCAAAAGAACGCGACCCCTTCTTCAAGATAAAGTCAGGACGACGCTTAAACCAGAGGATTTGTGGTAAGAAAACTAAGTACATTAGGGTAGTTAAAGTAGAGCAGAAAAATACACAGGGAATAGGTTAAAAAAAACGAAAACTATTGCATCAAATATGATTTAAGATATTTGAATACAGGGGGCTAATCACAGCATTCGACGACGAATGCAAATTCGAATAGAAAATTATTTCGATACGTTTAAATGTTTGGATCATGGCATTCGATCGTAATGTTTTATCGCATACTACTTTTTTTTGCAATGCTGCAAAACAAAGACTTTCAACTCAATAGATGTGTCGTTGGCTGATTCGAGCACGACGTGGGACTGTTAAAAAATTAAATAGATAATAAGAAACATTTTACGCATTATTGCAATGCAAAAATGTAACGATTAATTATTTTATTGTAGTTAATTTATTATTTTATAACAATTCATGGTGTTTTTACGTAATTTTTGTCGAAACCACTACTGTGATAACACAAATTGAGTTTCCTAAAAGGCCGATGAAACATCTTTCTTTGTTGATTCTCTTTGCGGCAAGCATACGAGTATGATGACAAGCAGAGAAAAGCAGAAAAACAAAACAACAAGCGTGAATATTTTAATAAATGCAAGTGAATATTTTAATAAATCTGATAAAAATATAGAAATTAGTTATAAATGGATCCAATGCTATTTTTTTACTCATCATCGTCCGATTCGGAGGAGGATTGCAATGTAAACGTAATTAGAAGAAATATTCGAGATAAAAGCAATCGTTTTTTCATTATCTTTGTCCCTAAAAATAATAAAAAAAGACGAATATTTTTACGTTATTTCACAAAATATAGAAAAATACCTACATTTCTTTTGTTTTACTCTGTTGTTTTGTTTGGCGTCATTTAAAATGGTAGTGTTTGGTTTTTTTCGATGACGGTTGTGCATTCGAATTCAACTTCGGGTAGTTTCAATTCGATAACGATTGCCGTGATCCAAATTAATTGCGTTTCGAAGTAAATTTGGTCGTTAACGAATGCGGTGATTAGCCCCCTGGGTGACCCAAATAAGACTGAAGGGTTCACCAATAAGGTTAGGTAGAAGTTCCTTTGTGGCTGTTGCTGTATGCGAAGTGGCTTCATCCTTCTGGAACCATATATTCTTGCTGGAACCATATGTTCTTGCTGGAACCATATGGTAGGACATTCTCAACTTGTGGGCGCAAAAAAATTTCAACCGTAGCTTTATACACAGCCCCTTTAATTATAAAATAATTATTTCCTCATTTACAAAAAAATGGACCGATAACTTTATAAACCATAATCGCGCATTAAACAGTTAATCTGGAGGTGTAGCGGCGGCTTATAGTTCCGGGGTGACAGCCCTTGGCCGAAGAATTCCTCTTTCGGATCGATCCGGTGCATAGAACTGGCTGTCGTGAAATGTAAATGAAGCTGATGTAATGAGGGTTGCTATATGTGACGCGCAAAATAGAAAGGGACCTAAGGTTAAAAACCAGTTTTGTTCAGGAGAGCCATTTTAAAGATTAGGTCCCTTTCTATTTGCGCTTAGAATCGTCGATGTTACTTTCATAAAACGCGCATATCTCTGGGAGGGAACACTTTTGGGGCATGAGATCTCATTTGATGCTCAGATGTTGTTCACATAAAAAAAAGTGAAAAGTTGATGAAACGTTTTGTTCAGGAGTGTCATTTTAGAGATTAGGTCCTTTTCTATTTGCGCTTAGAATCATTTACTTCACTTTCATACAACGCGCATATCTCTGGGAGGGAACACTTTTGGGGCATGGGATCGGTCTCATTCGATGCTCAGATGTTGTCCACATCAAAAAAAAAAAACAAATGAAATTTGATTTTTTTTTTACCCTTAGGTCCCTTTCTCTATGCGCTGTCACATATATATTTCTGGGCTAGCGCGTTGTGACATTTCCATTGGAGAGTTTGACATTTTTTAGCTTAAACGTACTCAGAACGTTCTGACGTACGACCATCATTTGTGCTGTTTACAGTGACTTGAAAAAATCAAATGGCAAAAAAATGGAATTAACTCGTGAACATTTTCGTGCGAACATTTTTCACAATTTTCGAAATGGATTATCACGACAAGAGTGCATCGATGAACTTAAATCTTTGTATGGCGATGAAGCACCATCCTATAGTACTGTGAAAAACTGGTTTAAGGAATTCAATCGTGGCCGACACTTGCTCAAAGGCGAAGGTCGTCCAAAACGGCCGTTGTGCCAGAGAACATTGATGCCATGCGTGAACTGATAATGCAAGATCGTCATGTGACATACCGTGAGATAGAGGCATCCTTGGGCATTTCTTCCACCAGCATACATTCGATCTTGCATGAACACCTGGCCGTAAAAAAGATGTGTTCTCGTTGGATCCCGCGCAATTTGACAATCGCTCAAAAAAGGCTCTAATTTTTTTTCGTGCAACGAAATTTTAAGAAATACGATCGCGGTGCTCAAAAGACGTTTATAAGATCGTCACAGGTGATCTATGCGTATGAGCCCGAAACAAAACATCAATCGACCGTGCGGGTCTTCGAAGACGAGTCAAATCCAACGAAAGTTGTTCGTGGAAGAAGCATTTCGAAGCAAATGGTCGCCTGCTTCTTCGGCAAAACTGGTCACGTGGCGACTGTTTCGCTTTTGTGGGAGAAAATCTCGTCACAATCACCACAAAAAAGTCAACAAACTTGACGAGGAGTATAGGGATTACAATATCTTTATATCCTGTCAGATATTCAAAAGGTTAAACCAGGATAAATCTCGGACAGGTTTGCTTAATTTTTAGAATAACAAAAAAAATCTTGATATGTCGAAAATGCATGCACTTAATCTCTGTCCATAATAAGGAATGCCATTTTTGTACTCGTAAGTCACATTTCGTTATTTTTTAATCATTCTCAACGGTTAAGATGTTTTTTTTTTATTTTCGAGGTATTTTCTTCTTATTTTTAGAAATCCAAATTTTATATTTTTTAAGAAATTCTCGATACTTCGGCCAAGCATTAAGTCTTCACAGTTTCTATTATTGGAGTAAAAATCAATTTTTTCGAGCGTAACACTTTAAATTAATATAATAAAGGGTGATCCATCTAAAGGTGTTTTTTCAAAAAAAAAAAAAAAAAAAAAAAATATAAAAATTCAAATCAAGTGTGGAATCTTTATTGACTAGATCAAGTGATATCACACTTTTAGACAATTTTCTTTGTAAGTCCAAAGTCTAAGCTGACAAACAGCTACGAGACAGGTTTTGGAAGCTAACGTTACGCGTGTCATTAAAGCCATACCGGTCGAAATGCTCGAACGAGTCATTTAAAATTGGACCCTCAGAATGGAAACCCTGAGGCGTAGTTGCGGCCTACATTTGACGGAAATAACTTTCAAAAAATAAATGCCATAAAATGTCCTTTCAAATTACCAATAAAAATTCCATACTTGACTTGAATTTTTATATTTTTTTGTTCTGAAAAAATACCTCTAGATGGAACACCCTATTAAGAGATGACACAATTTCAAAGGGAAAGTCATTTGATCAGAATGATTTTATTGCAATAAAGCTTGAACATATCGTAGGACATGTGCCTCCGCAGCACCAATTGTTGGGCTCTACAGCAGCAATTACTTTTACGGATGTATTCTAATATTAAGAGTACACGTGATGTGAATGGTGAATCAAAGTTGCCAGATCTGCCCAATGTTTCTAAAATCTTTTGGCAATTAGTTTTAATGTTTTTTCTAATAAATCTAATACGAAAGTAGTAGATCCTGGAATAGTCATGGACGAAATTTGATTTTGATATTGGCCAGAACACGCTATGTTCTACAAAACCAAGTCAGATTAATTGTATCTTATCAGTTTATTTTTTGCTACATCCTACCGTTTCAAATGCGACATATTTCTCTGTTGAAATTGCCATTTTATAGAATTGGTCCAAATGTTTTGCGGTTTCCCACCTGAATTAAATGTTTTATTTTTTGAATATTTTTTTTAATATTTCAGTTAAACTATTATAATTTGGGTAAACTTACAGCTTTTTATTGTTAGGAGCACCTCCAGTCGAACTTAATCGACCATAGTGATGTCCCCAGATAGGTCTAAGGGAGTAGATTACGACCCAGTTTACAATATATACGAGACCGATGTCCCTTGAGTGGCACTTCCAGTAGAACTTAATCGAAAATCGAGGTGTCGCTAGATACATCTAATTATATCCAAGACCAATTTCAGAATGGACATATATGACATAAGAGCAAGCCTTATATGTCAGCCCATTAAATGGAACGCCGTTCTTGGAAAAGTAAAAACATTGTTAAGTTCGGCCCTTCCGAATCATATATCCGACCAGCCAATCTAAGCGAAATCTTCTATACGAGGGCTTCTATTGTTGGATCCCGCACAATTTGACAATCGCTTTAAAAAAGGCTCGTGTTGATTGGTGAAAAAAAAAATTTGAAAAAATACGATAGCGGTGCTTCAAAAGACGTTTATAAGATCGTCACAGGTGACGAATCATGGCTCCATGCGCATGAGCCCGAAACAAAACAGCAATCGACCGTGTGGGTCTTCGAAGACGAGCCAAATCCAACATAAGTTGTTCGTGGAAGAAGCACTTCGAAGCAAATGGTCGCCTGTTTCTTCGGCAAAACTGGTCATGTGGCGACTGTTCCGTAGGAGGTCAATTCTGAGTGGTACACCACAATTCGTTTGTCTGAAATCTTCGGAGAAATTCGAAAAACGAACAAGAGAAGACGAATCATTGTGCATCATGACAATGCAAGCTCTCACACATCGGCTCAAACCAGCGCCTTTTTGACCGGACAAAAAGTCGAATTGATGGGTCATCCGCCGTACAGCCCTGACTTGGCACCCAATGACTTCCTTTTATTCCCGCACACATGCGTGGTCAACGATTTTCGTCGCCAGAAGATGCTGTTGAAGCGTTCAAAAACCATGTTTTGGAGGTGCCTCAATCGGAGTGGAAAAAGTGCTTCGACAATTGGTTTAAGCGCATGCAAAAGTGTATAAATCATGCTGGAGAATACTTTGAAAAACCATAAAACCATTTTTGAAGATAAATATTCGCATTTTCATTATTAGGCCAGAAATATATATATAGCAACCCTCGTATCAATTTGTATTTTCTCAATTTCAATTTCTTTACTCTAAATTTCAATTTGAATCTGTATTTTCTCAATTTTAATTGGTTTTTTTCTAAATTTGGGTTTTTCAATATTTATTTTCTGACTTTCAATACGTATTTTATCAATTTAAAATTGTATTTTCTCAATTTTAATTTATATTTCCACAATTTCAATTTATGTTTTCCAATTTCTATTTGTATTGCCTTAATTTCAATTTCAATTCGTATTTTTACAATTTCAATTTATATTTCCTCAATTTCAATCTGAGTTCCTCTATTTTTGTATTTTCTTAACATTAATTTACGTTTTCAATTTCCATTTACGTTTCTTAATTTCTATTTGTTTTTTCCTTATTTCAATTCGTATTTTCACAATTTCAATTTGCGTTCCTCAATTTCTATTGACGTTTCTCAATATCAATTTGTATTTTTTGAATTTCAATTAACGTTTTTAAATTTAAATTTGCGTTTATCAATTCTAATTTATATTTTCTCAATTTCAATTTGTATTAGTTTCTCAATTCCATTATGTATTTTCACAAATTTCATTTGGAATTGGTGTATTATCATGGATACTATGAGCAAAAATGGTGAATTTTTATATGGTTACCACAACAATATTTTCAATTAAACAACATTTGCGTGCATTTTCTTTTAAGGTTACATTGAAATTTCCGGGTCCAAATGCATTCTGGTTTTTGTTTGTCGGTATTTAAAAGCTACTATTTTTGACTTCTGCAATAAACTGCAATAAAGCACCGAAATTCTCGGTTAGTTGGTTCACATCACAGTTCTTACCTGCTTTACCTAAAATAACTGTGGTTCGCAGAATTTTAATGTGGATCGACAAAAAAGTTTCGTGCCTTTCGTTTAAGGAGTATCGGGCATTTCTGCTCTTGCACACATCATTCTATTTATCTTTTTATGCAACGTAAAATGCGCTTTCCTACTACGTCGTGTTTGTCGCTATAGCCTCTAGCGTTGCGTTATGGGCAGCGTTATCTGTATCTAATGTTTTCTTAAACTTGCCGCAATACCGTGGGTTCTGAAAGACCTGTGTTTGGTAGCTTACTGTTTCAATGGTTACTGCCTATGTTGAGTTGGAAACTTTAGATTTAGTGGAACGCAATGCAAGATGTAGGGTTACTACGATACGACTCAACTTTTTGTAGTTTTTTTTCCTTTCGCTCATGTTCTACAATTGTGGAATGCTGCATTATAGTATTCTCAGAAGTAACCAGAGTTGTGGGATTCGACGTTACTTTCCCGTTCTACGAACCCCTTAAATTTTTCTTAAGCGTAGATTAAAAAATAAATTAACCCCTAGATGGTCCGGCTAAAACGTATTCTGATTGCTTTTATATTTTCCATTCCTGGAATATGGCATTGTTCTGGCGTTACTTTTGTATACTCAGAAGTAGACCGCATTGTTGTCTTCCATAGCATAACATAACATAGCATCTTACCCTGTAGGGTGAGGGTATAAAAAGAGTACCAACTTTACTAGATGGTCCTTCAATATAAAGGCGATAGGGAATCCAATCAATATTTCGAAGCGTTGCAAACGGAAAGACAAGTTTAGTACAACACCATTTTTCGGTAAAGGGTTAAAAAATGAATGACGGTTTATATAATGTTGTGAGTCAGTCGGAAATAAGAATATTTTCGAAAAGGTGGCTCTCATTGTGTATGCGATCCGATTTTGAATATGCCAGATTGCCAGGCATAATTGTGATACTTTGTGTATCACATCACAATACGAGGGCGGTTCGGAATGTTCTTAGCCTATCAATGAAAGAGAATAGTTAGTTTTTCAAAAATATTTGTATTTTTCAATATAATCTCCTGAAACTTCAATACAGTTAGTCCAGCGCGTATCTAGCAATTCTATCCCTCAAGGTCTTCAAAAAAGTGGTTTACAACTGTAATTGCATCTTCATTTGAGGTAAAACGCTTGCCAGCAAGGATTTTTTTAGATTTGGGAACAGGTAAAAGTCACTGGGAGCTAAATCAGGAGAATAAGGTGGGTGGTCAAGCAACTCGTACTTTAATTCGTTGATTTTAGCCATTGTTAAAACACTCTTGTGCGCTGGTGCGTTGTCTTGATGAAAAATTATTTTTTTGTGTTGTAAGCCAGGACGTTTTTCTCGAATTTGTACATTTAATTGATCTAAAAGGTTGCAATAGTACTCTGAATTTATTGATTTACCCTTTTGCAGATAGTCAATCAATAAAATACCTTTGAAGTCCCAAAAAACCGTTGCCATAACCTTACAAGCCGATTGAATTGTTTTTGCCTTCTTTGGGGCACTTCCTCCAGCTTCAGTCCATTGTTTGGATTGTTCTTTTGTCTCTGGAGTATAGTGGTGGATCCATGTCTCATCAACAGTTATGAAACGACGCTTAAAATCCATTTTATTTCGCTGAAAACGATCCAAACAAGCTTGAGAAATGTTCATTCTTATACGTTTTTGGTCGACTGTTAACAAGTCCGGCACCCATCTTGCAGAAAGCTTTTTCATCTGTAGTTCTTGATGCAAAATTAAATGGACTCGATCATTTGAGATGCCCATGATATTAGCTATTTTACGCACTTTTATTCGTCGATCATTTAATACCATATCACGCACTTTGGCTACAATTTCTGTTGTTGTTGCTGTTTTTGGACGTCCACTACGTGGTTCATCTTCAATGCTTGTACGGCCACGTTTAAATTCAGCAACCCAATTTTTTACTGTTGCATATGAAGGAGCACTTTCACCTAACACATTCACCATATCATTATGAATTTCTTGTCCCGATAAACCTTTTTTATGTTAATATTTAATGACACCACGCATTTCTAATTTTTCCATTGTAAAAAAATCGCGGATGCGTCTTTTGTGAACACCTGTTTCTATATGAAGGAGTTGCCAGATCGAAAATTTAACATGTGTTCATAGCAGAGATGGAAGTTTCCAAAACACTTAACTTTTTTCTGTTTATACCGCGCTTTTTGTGCTAGGCTAAAAAGTTTCCGAACCGCCCTCGTAGGCGTTAAAAATTAATACACCACCCAAAAAAGTTTCGAATGTGGCGTGGCCGAGAGGATATAATTATTAATCCTGAGAGATCATTTTTATTATTTTGCACGATTTTTATGGCTTGGCTTACGATTTTCATATAACACAACTTTAAAAACTACCCTGAACTCCCTACCACTACCCTCGATAAATTCTCAAAAATATTCACACTAAACGAGTATTGTGTGCCAAATGTACAAAAATATTAACCAAGTCTATTTAATTCATTTATTCAAGAACACAACGACGACGGCTGAGCACAAGAATAAAAGAAAACTCCACTAACAGCACAAGACAAAACAAGTGAAATATTATGCAAATAAATACAACAAGAGCTGCGCTTATTTATAAGCGACTTTTCTTTTCATTTCATTTGTGCGATTCGGAATAAGAACCGAGAAGTCTCATTTCAAAGCATTGGGTAACATTTCCAACATCCCAAACCAACATCACCCACCAACCTTCACACTCCCACCAACACCCAAGTGAACAACTGAAACACTTTAAATCTACTCGATTTGCATAAACGAACAAAATTTGCTGAGCACTCGGTTTCCTTGTCATCCTTTGAAAATTAATTTCATAAATTCTGCAAGTACAACATAAGTTTTGATGAATTATTAGCCCCCTTTAGTGGTTGTAATGAACATAAAGTAAAACCACATTTAAAATGTCTGCTGTTAATATAAAAAAAAATTACGAAATTAAATTAAGCTACTGTGACGAAAGTTTAAAGATCTAATTTTAGCTCACCAAGGCAATTTTGGGAAAAGGAATTAATGGCATCTTATAAACCATTCACTTTGGATTCGCTATTGAAGTAGGAAAGATAAAAATTGTTATATTTTTGCATCCTTTGAATCCTTTAGGGGCCTGATGGTCCCATGATAACGACCCTAAGCTCAATTAAATCGTAAAACTTTATTCATATTTGGATTCGTAGTGAAATTTGATTTAATTTGAAAAGAAATATGTCTAACATTCAAATTGACAATTTTTAAGGGAACCTTTTCGGGATCCTATTGTCCATGGGTCATATCCGTTAAACCCAAGAAAAATAAATTATAGGATTTGTTGTGAAATTTGTTTTTATTGAAGAACCTCTTTGTCCATATTATTGGGTCTCTAGTGTACATGTGACCGAGATCGAGTTTTAAGCGGACCTTTTTCATTAGTTTGAATAAAAAGGAAATTTTCCTATCTTTAAGTTACCCTAATCGAATGCACGTAGCCCGAGAAATTTCAAAAATTCACCTGTTCTTTTGAACACGTTTCGTAATTATACCCTGACCCTACTGGGTAAGAGACAAAAAGTGTGAATTTGGTACAGACAAAAAGTGTAACGCATCGAAAAAAGCATTTTAGACCCTACATCTGTTTTGACCAAATCCGTCAGTTTGTGCGTGCGGATGTTTCGCAGGTTAACTCTCTTGGGTTAAATTACTCAAGAGCTTACGCCTACTACTGATCATTTCAAGCGTCGTCGATGCGCCGATTGGTTGGTTGAACAGACAGAAGTAAATGGTGCTTTACAGAGAAAATTAACATCAGCGACGAAGCATTTCTACTTCAGTGCCGCATTTGCGCAAATGAGAATTCACGAGTGCTTGTTAAAGGCCGGTGCATCCACAAAGAGTGACTGTTTGCTGCAGTTTATGCGCTAGCGGCGTCATCAGGGCGTACTTCTTCGAAAATGAGGTCAGCCAAGCAGTTACCGTGAATGGTGTTCGCTATGGCAAGATAATAACGGATTTCTTGTGGCCAGAAATTAAGGATATGGACCTGGGCGACAGATGGTTCCAACAGGATAGTGCCACTTGCCATACTGCCAACGAAACATTAGCGATGTTAATTGGCCACCACGATCAAGTTGTAGTTGAACTTCTTTCTTTGGAGATATTGAAAAGAAAACGTGAACGCCAATAAGCCAAGTACAATTCAAGAGCTAAAGAAAGAGATAGTTCGGCACGTTGACGACATTTAACCTCCATTTTGTCTCATAATCATTAATTATATGGACCATACCGAAGCCTTGAGTATTTGGCCGATATTTTGTTTTACGCACAATTTTTATAGACTTTTTATCATAATAAAAAATATTACAATAATTCTCAGAAAACGTTGGTTCTATTTACATCGTGCGTTTTTGTTGGAACAGCATCTACTAGAGAAAATATTTACAGAATTTACTCTTCTTATTTGGATATTAGCAAAACGAACAAAACTAATATTGATTGAAATGGGCTTTAAATATTCTGTTGTCTGTTTGGTGAGACTTTCAGAAACCCGACTTGTCGGTTAGCCCGGTTTTTTGCTGACGGGTTTTCTGGTTTTCGGTATTTTTTGGTTGTGGTATGTAAAACCAAAGAAAATTCATAATATTCAAGTACAAAAAACGTAAATATTAACAACATTTAAGCCAGACACACCTTCAAGTGAACCTCTCGATTAAATCACCAGTTGATTCGATTTTACGATATCTGTCTATCAGTTTATCCGTCCAGTCAGGCAGTAAAGCTTGTTTTTAAACTACGGGTCGCAATTGTTGTCCGATCTTTATGAAACTTGGCCAAAGTAATTTTTTTAGCACGACGGCTATGGATATATTTTTTGAAAATCGGTTAAAATTTAGCTATAGCTTCCACACACACGGTTGCTATATATATTTCTGGCCTAGGCAACACTAAGTGTTGCCTGGCGCCATCTAACATTTCCATTGGAGAGTTTGCCCTTTTTTAGCATAAACGTACTCAGAACGTTTTGACGTACGACCATCATTTGTGTTGTTTACAGTGACTTGAAAAAATCAATTTGGCAAAAAAAAATGGAATTAACTCGTGAAAATTTTCGTGTGATAATTTTTCACAACTTTCGACGTGGATTATCACGATAAGAGTGCATCGATGAATTTAAATCTTTGTATGGCGATGAAGCACCATCCTATAGCACTGTGAAAAACTTGTTAAATGAATTCAACCGTGGCCAACGCTCGCTCAAAGACGAAGGTCGTCCAAAAACGGTCGTTGTGCCAGAAATCATTGATGCCGTGCGATAACTGATAATGCAAGATCGTCATGTGATATACCGTGAGATAGAGGCATCCGTTGACATTTCTTCCACTAGCATACATTCGATATTGCATGATCACCTGGCCGAAAAAAAGGTTTGTTCTCGTTGGATCCCGCACAATTTGACAATCGCTCAAAAAAAGGCTCGTGTCGATTGGTGCAAAGAAATTTAAAAAAAAATACGATCGCAATGCTTCAAAAGACGTTTAGAAGATCGTCACAGGTGACGAATCATGGACCTATGCATATGAGCCCGAAACAAAACAGCAATCGAAGACGAGCTAAATCCAACGAAAGTTTTTCGGGTCTGGTCATGTAGCGACTGTTTCGCTTGAGCAACGTACGACGGTCAATTCTGAGTGGTACACCACAATTTGTTTACCTGGGTCTTTGGAGAAATTCGAAAAACGAATAAGGGAAGACGAATCAATGTGCACCATGACAATGCAAGCTCCCAAACATCGGCTCAAACCAGCGCATTTTGGACCGGTCAAAACGTCGTATTGATAGGTCATTCGTCGCACAGCCCTGACATGGCACCCAATGACTTATTTTTATTCCCGCACATCAAGAAAAAAATGCGTGGTCAACGATTTCGTCGTCAGAAGATGCTGTTGAAGCGTTCAAAAACCATGTTTTGGAGGTGTCTAAATCGGAGCGCATGCAAAAGAGTATAAATCATGCTGGAGAATACTTTGAAAAAACCGTTTGTTATGATAAATATTCGCATTTTCATTATTAGGCCAGAAATATATATAGCAGCCCTCGTATAACTAGTTTTGCAGTTTAGCTATTAGTTTTGTAGTTTGGCTATTAGTTTTGCAGTTTATCTATATTTGGTCGAAGGTCCCTGTGTCAGAAAATCTGACCAATTAAATTTGGGACATATGGGTACAAAAACGACAATTTCAAATATGACCTTATTTTTAAAATCTGGGTAAATTTAAAGCTGTTCCAGGGCACGATGACTACTTTTGATGTGGAAAAGTATTTCCATTCTAAGGCAAAAGGTTAAAAGCGGAAAATCGGTTAATGGCGGTTTTTTATTTTTAAAAAATCCTACTGTCGGTGTTTTCAAAACACGGCTTAAAAAAGGAAACGGCGGTTTTCTGAACACGCTAGTCGTCGCTCTGAAATGTACCCTAGTTGAAGCAATCGTGGCTTACAATTACATTAAATAGCAACATTATTGCATTTGGGACGCAATGTATACAGACTGAAGTGTCTAAAATTTGGTTCAACATGTATAGTGTCTAGTTTGCGGAAATTGTATCACTAAAGTGAATTTAATCCAATACTCCCTACTTAGAATTTGAAATGTTTTAAAAGAACACTTACAGCTAAAGTACAGAACTTTCTTTTTGGCGGATGCTGCCAGAACTTTCTTATAAAAGCTGTTTACGTCGTAAACAGCTTTTATACTCCGAATCTAGAGACACATATAAAATACAACTGTTAATCGTGGGCTTTAATAACATAATTTGATTACCTGATTTCCGGAGGCCAAAAAGTTGGAGATAATGGATCAGTTTTAAAACCGAAGCTTATTTAGAAGGATCAGCTGCCAGTTAGCATCCATGGCCATCTCTGAAAAGAAAGTATGAGCTAGAATTTTAACTAGATAGGTTAGAAATTCTTGAGATTGAATATCATTTCGCAATTACCTTAATTTTCCAAAGCTTTTGAGTAAGAACAAAGTCAACGTTAAGTTTTCCAAATACTTAGACGATGCGTCTGCTGCCAGCTTCCCATCCATTTCCAACTCTAAATGATTGGAAAGAAGATTTATTTGTTAGATAATCCTGCAGATAAATTATGTTTCACAATTACCTAGTAAGCTGGTAAAGCAATTCTAAATGTGAGATTTCTCTCTTTCCTGCCTTGGGACAATATTTCAAAGCAGCTTTAAAAAATTAAAAGGAAGCCGGCATTCTTAAAGAATTTTAAATAAACCTTGTATTGCGTGGACTGTCAGCAATCTCGGTTGAGATGATGTGAAGCAAATTCTGTTCCTGCGTAAAGTTTGCAACATGAATGATTTTTTCCCTCATTTTGTGGTGTTTTTTTCATTTTTCAAATGATGTTGCACAACATGCCGGCGGCAAGTGTGGCATAAAGTACATGGCTAGAGTTTCAATTATGTTTCCTTGTTTTTATGTTTGCCACATCATGAACGCTACATCAGCAGAATGAGCCTGAAAGAAGAGTAGGTACATTTGTTAAAGTTTTGCGCGTAAGTTATGCTCTTGGGGTTGAGTTAAATATTAACGAAATTATGACCAAGTTTCCTCAGAGGGAGGCAGTGTGGGGACTATAATTGTGTGGTAACAACAAGGAAACTATAATTGTAAATGTTTTATATGCGGTTGAAAAGGAATGTTGAACTATTGCAAGTTTAAATAATTTTCGGTATGAGGGCAGAGCCAAAAGTAAATGGAAATAGGTATGTTAAAAATTTCAAACTGGCCTGTGGCTGATAAGCCACAACAGCCCATTAAGGAACAAGGGGAACTTCTCTCTAATCAGTAAGCAGCTATGCAAAATATATTTTTTATCCTTACCTACTCTATAACGCCGGCTCCAAACGGCTAAGGCTTTTTGTACTGGATGTTTAGCATAACTTAGAGAATAATCTCTTACTTGCAAAGTCGCCAGCATTTACAAGGTGGCAACCTGTCGCACAGTGGCCCAAAATGAATATTCATTGGCCAAAAGTCTTTTGATCTAAACCACTTCCAATTGAAATTGAGAGATAGCAAAATAAATTGAGGAAATACGAGAAAATTAAAAAAAACATAAAAATTTACCTTGAGAAAAACAAATTGAAATTGAGAAACGTTAATTGAAATTGAGAAAAATAAAATTTAAATAATGGATTTTTGGAAAATACTCGTGTACAGGTATACGAGGGCGGTTCGTTCGGCGGTTGTTCTTAGCCTAGCACAAAAAGCGCGGTATAAGTGTTTTGGAAACTTCCATCTCTGCTATGAACACATGTTAAATTTTGTTTCGATCTGGCAACTCTTTAATATAGAAACAGGTGTTCACAAAAGACGCATCCGCGATTTTTTTACAATTGAAAAATTAGAAATGCGTGGTGTCATTAAATATTTACATAAAAAAGGTTTATCGCGACAAGAAATTCATAATGATATGGTGAATGTGTTAGGTGAAAGTGCTCCTTCATATGCAACAGTAAAAAATTGGGTTGCTGAATTTAAACGTGGTCGTACAAGCATTGAAGATGAACCACGTAGTGGACGTCCAAAAACAGCAACAACAGAAATTGTAGCCAAAGTGCATGAAATGATCGACGAATAAAAGTGCGTGAAATAGCTAATATCATGGGCATCTCAAATGATCGAGTCCATTTAATTTTGCATGAAGAACTACAGATGAAAAAGCTTTCTGCAAGATGGGTGCCGCACTTGTTAACAGTCGACCAAAAACGCATAAGAATGAACATTTCTCAAGCTTGTTTGGATCGTTTTCAGCGAAATAAAATGGATTTTAAGCGTCGTCGTTTCATAACTGTTGATGAGACATGGATCCACCACTAAACTCCAGAGACAAAAGAACAATCCAAACAATGGACTGAAGCTGGAGGACTGAAGTGCCCCAAAGAAGGCAAAAACAATTCAATCGGCTGGTAAGGTTATGGCAACGGTTTTTTGGGACTTCAAAGGTATTTTATTGATTGACTATCTGCAAAAGCGTAAAACAATAAATTCAGAGTACTATTGCAACCTTTTAGATCAATTAAAGGAACAAATTCGAGAAAAACGTCCTGGCTTACAACACAAAAAAATAATTTTTCATCAAGACAACGCACCAGCGCACAAGAGTGTTTTAACAATGGCTAAAATCAACGAATTAAAGTACGAGTTGCTTGACCACCCACCTTATTCTCCTGATTTAGCTCCCAGTGACTTTTACCTGCTCCCAAATCTAAAAAAATTCCTTGCTGGCAAGCGTTTTACCTCAAACGAAGATGCAATTACAGTTGTAAACCATTATTTTGAAGACCTTGAGGAAAACTATTTTAATCAAGGGATAGAATTGCTAGATAAGCGTTGGACCAAGTGTATTGAAGTTTCAGGAGATTATATTGAAAAATAAAAATATTTTTGAAAAACTAACTATTCTCTTTCATTGATAGGCTAAGAACTTTCCGAACCGCCCTCGACAAGATAAGAAATCACTTAGATGAAAGTCAAACGTTTTTACGATAAATGGGGAATTAGAATCAATAGATCGAAATGTGAGGCAATCTGTATCAGGAATGCTTTAGAAAAGTGTAAAGGTTTGTTGTTCCAGAAAGTAAGACATAGTCACTTACACTTGATGGGATGGAAATTCCATTAAGGAACATCTTAAAATACTTAGGTATTCTAAAGTTTAATTAGCACGCTAGACTAGCAATGGAGAAGTTACAGTAAATATTGGGTTTGTTTTCAAAGCTACATTGTAATAAAAATCTCTCGGCGAACACAACGATTTTGTTGTATAAGAAAAGCATGTAAGGCTTTACAATATGGATTAGCGTGTCTCCTGTGGTACTCGTAACAATTGAAATGGAAATTTTGAAACGGAAGATATTGATATTAATTTTACACAGAGTATAAGGTGTGGTCCATTTCGAGGTTCCCTATATTTTTAAAGAAAAAAACACAGAAAACTCAAATTGAATGGGGAATGTTTATCATCATTCGAAAGAACATTCTTTGGCATTTATTTTTTGAAGATTATGTCTATCAAATGTTGGCCGCGACATCGTCTCAGATGGTGGTTGAGTCCAATTTTCGATGACTCGTTCGAGCATTTCGACTGGTAACTGGCGAATGACGCGCGTGGTGTTTTGCTCCAAGGCCTGAATCGATGCGGGTTTACCCGCATAAACTTTAGACTTTACATATCCCTATAGGAAAAAGTCTAACGATGTGATTTCACACGATCTTGGTGTCCAATCGACCGGCCCAAAACGTGAAATTATCTGCTCAGCGAAGTTTTCGCTCAACAAATCCATCGATTGGTGCGATGTGTGGGAAGTGGCGCCTTCTTGTTGAAACCAAATGTCGCCGAGAGCACGAGCTTCAATTTCAGGCGTCAAATAGTCGGTTATCATGGCACGACAACGGTCGCCATTGACGGTTACGTTCTCGCCGGCATCATTTTTAAAGAAACATGGACCGATGATTCCACCGGGCCACAAACCACACCAAACCGTTGATTTTCTGGATGAAGTGGCAGCTCTTGAACCTCTTCTGGTTGCTCTTCGTCCCAAATGCGGCAATTTTGCTTGTTTACATACCCATTAACCAGAAATGGGCCTCATCGCTGAACAAAATTTGGCTCGAAAACGTCGGATTTTCTTGGAATTTTTCAAGAGAATATAGAGCGGAGCGATGTCGCTTGGGAACGTCGGATGGCTTCAGTTCTTGCACAAGCTGTATTTTGTACGCTTTCAATTTAAGATCTTTACATACCCATTGAACCAGAAATGGGCCTCATCGCTGAACAAAATTTGGCTCGAAAACGTCGGATCTTCTTGCAACTTTGCAAGAGCCCATAGAGCGAAGCGATGTCGCTTGGGAACGTCGGGCGGCTTCAGTTCTTGCACAAGCTGTATTTTGTACGCTTTCAATTAAAGATCTCGACGTAAAATGCGCCGTGTCGTTCCATATGTCAGTCCGAGTTGCTGCGAACGGCGCCAAATCGACTCTCCACGGTCTTGGTGTACACTCTCAGCTACGGCCGCTACATTTTCTTCACTGCGTGCTGAACGTGGTCTAATCGGTCGAATATTATCCAATAATGACTGCTGGATCTCAAGTAGGCCGATTATGTTGACCATGAGCTGAACGAAGTGCACGAAACACGAATTTTCGTAAGAAAGTTTAACGATTTGTAAACGTTGTTCAGGCGTTAGTCTTTTCATGATGAAACGCCAAACAGTACTAAACAAAAAACATGACACGACTCACACGTGATCTCTAAAAAAAGGCTATTGAAAAAAGTATCTCTACTTGGATCATTATAATATACTCGATTTCCATCAAATTTTGCAGAAAGCGTAACCAGTGAACAACGGATATATCAGTCGAAACTTAACCATATCGGCTCATGTTTTTGAATAGCCCCCACATGAAGGTCCCTCCCGACTTGAGGTCCTGCAGCTCTAAAAGCCACAAGTTACGTCCATTCACGTCCAAATTTAGCAGAGGCCGAAAATTGATTCCATACAACACACCTTTCCAATTTCAGAATCTCCTACTTTAAAAGCGACATTTTACATCCGATTACTACGAAATTTCGCATGGAGCGTTACGAACTACTAGCACCCATGTCCTGTGACATTGGACCTAATCGATCTAAGTTTTCAAATAGCGCCCACAAAAAGGTTTCTGTTGAATAAAGGTTCTTAAGCTCTATAAGCCACAAATTATAACCGTTCGGGCTCAAATTTTATACGTGATGCGTTTTGAGCGACAAATAAATAACTCTAACATGTTGAGTTTGAATTTACCCAAGCTCTATACAGAGTTGCTTAATTATGTGAATAGAAGAGTGGTGTAGGGTAGCTCTGTCTGTCATGCCCGACATTAACTTACAAACTTGTTTTTTTCTCTTATATTACTTAAATTTGGAGTTTCGCGCTGTTGGATGTCCGCAAACCGAACCCCCTCCTCTTGCCCAATAGTTTACTTTAACAAGGTAGTGTATACAAAGTTCGTTACAACATTTCTCTCCTGACAGATTGTCCAATTGTTAAACTTTAACTAGAGTCTTTTAGAGCATGGGAAAAATTCTTTACTAGCCTTTTGAAAAAAAACAGCTAAATGACTAATCGAAACTAAGTTCAGCTTCCAAGGACTACCCACCCTTTCGTTAGCATTGTCAGAGGCAACATATACTCAAGAGCATTCTAGTTGTTTTCAAAAAAAATCCCTCCCTTTAAAGTTGAAATATGAAAAATTCTTCAAGTTGAATTGCAAACTAATTAGAGTCAGCAACAGCACAACACCATCGTCTATTCGTGCACCGCAGCCAGTGCCGCCACAAACTGTCTTCCAACTAAAGCCACTTGATCACATGGCAACCAAAAAGTGGACAAAACTTGTTGTGTGGTATGAGTGCCGAGGCTGAAGGACTTTCATTTCCCAGGGGAACTCAGAGGACGAACGCATAATAGAGATGACAAATTGGAGATGGCTTCGTACGGAAATCCTACAACATGAAGTTGGCAGGTGTTTTGTTTTTTTTCCTCTGTCCTCCTTGAATGAATAGTGACCAGAAAAAGGTGTAGTTATTAGTTGAGTAGAGCCCTGCTTTAATACTCGTAGCTATAACAAGTGCTACGAACTCGCAGAAGCCTGTGCGTTATTGCAAAGGTAAGGGCGGACTAGGCGGAGAAATGTGGTCATTACCAGCCAACATCTAAGGTGACGGTGAGCTTTCCATGAAACCCGAAAAAAATATTAATCACAAAATGGGAGTCACCATTGCCTGACACAGACGATATGTCATATCCGGCTTGTAATTCGAATGTTATGCATGCAATTACTTTACACGTGTCCAGTTCGGCATAAAGACTTCAGTGTAAAAAATTTTGTTGCAAATTTTCGTGGGAAGTTAAGGCTGGGTATGAATAAATGTCGCATTAATCATAACAGTTTGAGAGACCTACTTTATTTGTACAAGGAGTTTATTTACCAATGCAGATGGAATTCATTTCTGAACAGTCCAGATCCAAAACGAAAAATTGTTTATAAATTCTAATAGATTAACCACTTTACACGTTACTTTATACCCTTATCCAACTGGGTTAGGGAGTTATACAGGACGGGTCATTTAAAATTTTAAACTTGAATCGGCTGCAAAAAAAAAGGACTGATAATTGGAGGGCTCACTGCTATACCGAACCAAGTCATGAAAAATAAAAAATGCCGAAACTAGTGCCAATGTCCCCGCATATGGCAACTCTGTTTACTCTGTAAAGCACAATGTCAAAAAGTGTTTCGTTCCAAAGATAACGGTAAAAAACCCAAGTCAACGACTGTCATTTTCGTTTTTTTTTCTTCAAAGCAAAAACGAACCAAGTCAGTGTGTTTCACTTTGAATTAGTACTATTAGTAAGCACCTGTTTATTGTCGTTCAGTTTTCAGCAATATTAAAAGAAATCAGTGTTTTCTATAAATGGATAGTAATAATAGCAGTGCTAGTGATTTTTCCAGTAATGAAGATGAGGAATATTTGCCAACCTCGGAATCATCGGATAGTGATAGTATTATTAATACAACAGGTAACTTAACATTTGCTTATTACATTGTTTTTATTAAATCTTTTGTATTTTTTTTTTAGAAAATGTGGCTGACCGAGCTGAGATTGTGTCATCATCTGCATCTGAAGATCCACAGGATGAATCATCACTACATCTGGGAAGGAAAAGACGAATGAACTCGGCAAAGTGGAAGCACAATGTGCGTAAGCTTCGCTGCAACAGTGGAAAAGAATACACAAATCAGAAGGGTCTTACGACTTCCGCAAAGACGTTTATATGTAATTATGATTGTGGATGCAAAATAAAATGTAACAGCCAGGTGAATGAATCCGACAGAGAATTATTTTTCAAGTCATTTTGGAAACTTGCAGATTATGCAAAACAAAATGTATTTTTAAGAGGTCTTATTCAATCAACACAAACAAAAGTTCAACGCATTCGGGATGGAAGTCGCGGCGCAAGAAGTAGATCTTTTATCTACTCAATGTTGGTTAAAGGACAAAATGTTGCGGTATGTAAAATTTTTTTTTTGAACACTTTACAAATTGGATGGGGAAGAGTTTATCGATGTCTGGTTCGGGAACAGGTATTAGCTGTAATAGATGGCCGTGGTAGACACTCAAAACAAAAAATAGACGATAGTGCCGTTACCGCACATATTAAATCTTTCCCAGCTTATCAGAGTCATTATACTAGAAAGGATAATCCGGAACGAAAATACCTGGACTCGAATTTAAATATTCGGAAAATGTACGACTTGTATGTCGAAAAGTGCAAAGCCGATAATACGCCGGTTGTTAAACCAAAATTTTATTATAAAGTATTCAGCACGAAATTCAATTTACATTTTAAGCCTCCGAATAAGGATACCTGTCGAATTTGTGACGAACTTGACATGAAAATAAAATTCGATGAAGACGAAAATACAAATTTAATTTTGCAAAAGGATCTTCATTTAAAAGCATCACAGCTAGCTCGAGACTCACTGAATACAGAAGTGTCATCTGATGAGCACTATATCTGTACTTTCGACCTTCAAAAAGCATTGCCTTTTCCAAAGCTATCAACATCAGTTGCTTATTACAAGCGGAACATGTATGTTTACAATTTGGGAGTTCATTCAATGAATACAAAAACCGCTTATATGCACATGTGGAATGAGACCGAAGGAGGGAGGGGATCTCAAGAAATCGCAGCTTGCCTAAAGAAACATTTACTACATCATGCATCGGAGTATAAGCATATAATTTTGTACAGTGATGCTTGCGGTGGACAAAATAGATATATTAAACTAAGCCTCTCCTTACTTAATCTACTTGGGTCAACTGAATTAAATGCTGAAATAATAGATCTTAAATTTATGGAGTCTGGCCACTCTTTTTTGCCAAACGATGCTGATTTTGGCGTTATTGAAAACCGAAGCAAGAAACAACAATTTATTAATTCTTATAATGACTGGATTGAGATTGTCAAAAGTGCTAAAATAAAAAGCCCAAAATTCCAAGTTATAGAAATGGAAAGAAATGAATTTCTTTCAACTAATATTTTAGAAACAAACATTACGAACCGAAAAAATACAGTTCATGGTCACCATTTTTCATGGCTCAATATAAAGTGGCTTCGGTTCGATCGCAAGCTACCTTTTTCATTTAAATTTAAGGAAACACTCAATAAAGAAGAAGACCAATTTTATGAAGTTAATTTAGAAAAATCAAAACAAGGAAGGAGACTACAATCTCTTCAAAGTTTACAACAAACTATGCTGTATCCAACTCGTCGTACAGTTATATCAGAAAAAAACGAGACATGATTTATTTACTTAAATTTATTCCGCCCATGTACCACAGTTTCTATAAGAATTTACCAGTCAAGCAAGAATTAACAACAAGACAACATAAAGACCAGTCCCAAAATGATGAAGACGGAAATGACGAATTTTTTTATGTGTAAATATTTGTTGAAACCTTAAATTTTCATAAGTCCTTGTTAACATTAATTTTTTTTTTAATAAATGAATTCATTTTATTTTCCTAAAAATCACAATAGTTGTCTATTATAACAGAAGCACCCGCAGCTGGACCAAACCAAGACATGAATTAAAATAAAAGTCCGAAATTAGTGCGAAATTAATCGCTAAAGTCAACTATATTTAGTCACTTTATTTTATTTTTTTGACTTGGTTCGCTTTAGCTGTGAAACCTTCAAATTTTATTCAGAGTAATAATAAACCAAAGTAGGTTTTTTGTTTTTGAATATTTTTTTTAGTAATATATTTAAATTATTTTTATTTTAAATTAATATCATTAGTTAATTTTGAATATAAACTTTTACATTTTTTTTTGGTAGACTAAAATATCCTTCCAGAAATATCTTCGAATTATGTTTTTATGACTTAGTTCGGTATAGCTGTGAGCCCTTCAATTTTGTCAAATTTCTGGAGTGGAAAGGTTGAACTTTGTCATTTCGTAAAGGATTGCCATCGAATTAATTTCAATAAGGCTATTCATTTTGAAAAATATGGCTATAATAAAAACTTCAATATAGCTCCTATATAAATGACAATTTATGCTCATACTTTAAATATTAAAATATTAGAAAAATTTAAAAGCTCACTCACAGAATCGGGCAGAGATTCTGTGAATGAGCTTCTAAAATTGTCCATTTATTTCTTCATTGAATTAAAGATCGCCGTCTTCAGGACCACCACTCTAACGTACCTAAATGGTATTATCCATTACATGCTCTAATCCATAATATAATTTATTTATTTAATCACACACTCTCTGTCAATGTAATTGCATTTAATAATATTTGCGTTTTTATTTTCATTTCGAAATTGTCGCATTAATTGGAAATAAAGCGACATAAATTATTCATAGTAATGTATGTCTGTCTGTCTGTCTGTCTGTCATTTGAGGTAGACAATTTAATTTTCATTAGTGTGGATATTGAATTGAATTAATATGCATGTGCATTCATTATAGAGCGGTTGATTTGGTAATGCTAATGTTTGAAAGCCACAGCCAACGAGTTCAAGCATACAGAGAGTGCCAAGGAAATAAGTTACAATTTTATATTCCCAAAAAATCAAGGCATTATTTACCTGCCTTTCGTGCTAATACCTACTAATGAAAATGCGAATATTTATCAACAAAAATGGTTTCATTGTTTTTCAAAGTATTCTCCAGCATGATTTATACACTTTTGCAAGCGCTCAAACCAATTGTCGAAGCACTGTTTCCACTTCGATTGAGACACCTCCAAAACATGGTTTTTGAACGCTTCCATAGCATCTTCTGGGGACGAAAATCTTTGGCCAAGCATTTTTTCTAGATGTGCGGGAATAAAAGGAAGTCACTGGGTGCCAAGTCAGCGGATGTACGGCGGATGGCCCATCAAATCGACGTTTTGGCCGGTCAAAAAGGCGCTGGTTTGAGCCGGTATGTGAAAACTCGCATTGTCATGGTGTACAATGCTCTTATTCGTTTTTCGAATTTCTCCAAAGACTTTAGGCAAACAAATTGTGGTGTACCACTCAGAATTGACCGTCCTACGTTGCCCAAGCGGAACAGTCGAAACATGACCAGTTTTGCCGAAGAAACAGGCGACCATTTGCTTCAAAGTGCTTCTTTCACGAACAACTTTATTTGGATATGGCTCGTTTTCGAAGACCCACACGGTCGATTGCTGTTTTGTTTCGGGCTCATACGCACAGATCCATGATTCGTCACCTATGACGATCTTATAGACGTCTTTCGAAGCACCGCAAACGTATTTTTTCAAAATTTCTTTGCATCAATCGACACGAGCTTTTTTTTTTGAGCGATTGTCAAATTGTGCGGGATCTACGCGTAGATCGCCTTCTCGACCGGCCAAAACGTCGAATTGATGGGTCATCCGCCGTACAGCCCTGACTTGGCTCCCAATGAATTCCTTTTATTCCCGCACATCAAGAAAAAAAAATGCGTGGTCTTCGATTTTCGTCGCCAGATAATGTTGTTGAAGCGTTCAAAAACCATGTTTTGAAGGTGTCTCAATAGGAGTGGAATTTTATCACCTATGACGATCTCATAAACGTCTTTTGAAGCAACGCGATCGTGTTTTTAAAAAAATCGACACGAGCCTTTTTCTGAGCAATTGGCAAATTCTACGGGATCCAACGAGAACAAACCTTTTTTACGGCCAGGTGTTCATGCAATATCGAATGTATGCTGGTGTAAGAAATAGCCAAGGATGTCTCTTTCTCACGGTATATCACATGACGATTTTGCATTATCCGTTCACGCACGGCATCAATGTGTTCTGGCACAACGGCCGTTTTTGGACGACCTTCACGACCTTCGTCTTTGAGCGAGCGTCGGCCACGATTGAGTTCATTAAACCAGTTTTTCACAGTACTATAGGATGGTGCTTCATCGCCATGCAAAGATTTTAGTTCATCGATGCACTCTTGTAGTGATAATCCACGTCGAAAGTTGTTAAAAATGATTGCACGACAATGTTCACGAGTTAATTCCATTTTTTTTTTGCCAAATTGTTTTTTTCAAGTCACTGTAAACAACACAAATGATCGGCGTACGTCAAAACGTTCTGAGTATGTCAAACTTTCCAATGGAAATGTCAGATAGCGCCAGACAACACTTAGTGTTGCCTAGACCAAAAATATATATATCAACCCTCGTATCACTAGTTTACAAATTACTTATATGATTTTTTTCCTGGTCCAGAGTTGTAAATATTTTTTCCTATAGATTTTGGCCTCCTAAACACGAAAATGAATTTTAAAAAATTTTCCTCTGATTAGTTTTCACGATTTTTTATTAGATGTCCCAGTTGTTTGGACCATAGCTCCAAACGCTATTACCTACCATTCTACTATTTGTTGCCCAATTTTTATAAACGATAGCTTGTTTTGCTCGAGTCAAAACTTTATGCTCATTTTATTTATATTTTTTTCTATTCAAAATGGTGACTATTGCACAAAAAAATCATTTTTTTAAATTTGAAATGCCTCTAACGTCGAAACTAATAAAATGATTTTAATATCTTGTAAGAAAACATTTTAGATGATATCTCTTTTTCTAAATATTTTTTCCCGGCAGTTTTTGGCCTCGTAAACACATTTTAGATGATATAATTTCCTTTCATCGGTAATAGCGTTTTGGAGTTATGGTCGCTAAAACTGAGACATCTCATCGTAAAAAGTCCTTAAAAAATTCTATCTTGAAAACTAATCAAAGGATATTTTTTTAAAATTCATTTTCGTGTTTACGAGGCCAAAATCTGCAGGAAAAAAAATATTTAGAAAAAGAAATATCATCTAAAAAATATTTAGAACTCTGGACCTAAGTGGCTGTAAACTAGTGCAATTATGATTTAGTTTTAATCCAATCAATTTTCAATTTTCTGTATCAGTTTTGTTTTGCTTGCAGGGATCTTTTTAATTGCAATTTAGGTGTATACTTATTTGTGGCACTCTCTGTTTGGCCGGAAATATAATCAAATGTGGACGCATCTATTAAGCAAATAATCAGAATTAACTGTAATTAATTTTGTAGTGTAATTAAATATTTTTTTTTTTTTTTTGGCAAGAGTTAGTGTGGTTAATTTTTAATAGATTTTTAATGTCTTTTTAAATGTTACCTTGAAATTGTAATATTGTGGACATTTTTTTGTAGAGTTTGTGGTGTGCTTATAGAATAAGGAAAATTAATTTACAAATTAATTTAAAAATTAAAAAATGAAAATTAAAAGTAGTGAAAAAAATCAGTTTAATACAGGATTAATGACGAGGCAACCGAAAATATAAAATCTGCCTATGCTTATTTGTGTAGTTAGATTAGAATTTCATTGGTTTTGAATATTTTCCAATGTTAAAACATCTGACACAAGTAACTTTAGAGGATCTACTTAGTAGGGACATAAATACTGTTACAACATTGAACACACCCATTTCAATAGTAGAACTGAACATACCCCGTTAATGTCATATGGGTTTTGAAAGCTAACCTCAATAACGTTAGCCTGTAACGGGATTTTAAAATTGTTTCAACTTTCATCATGGAGTGGTCAGATAATGAGACCGTATCGCTGTAATAATAGCGCTTTTCAAGTGTGAAATGAAAAAAACGATATTTTCAAAACGCTCCGGCCACTAGGGATTAGCCGCATGTTCGTCTACTGATGCATAAAACTGTTTGAGAAGGCTGGAGATGTAAAAGACCGCCACCGGTCGGGCCGCCCACGCTTTGTTCGAACACCGCATGTCATCACAGCCGTTAAATCAAGAATTCACAGAAATCCGCTCCGAAAACAGAAAATCATGGCCCGTGAGATGAATATCACACAAAAGTCCATGAGTCGAATCATGAAAAAAGACTTGGGACTTGGGGCTTTCAAACGACGTACCGGACATTTATTGAGTGCAGCTTTAAAAAAAATAGGATTGAAAATGGTGAAGCAAGTTGATAACTTGCACAGAAAAATTTTGTTCACCGATGAAAAAATTTTTACCGTTCAGGAAAAATTTAACAAGCAAAATGATAGAGTGTATGCGCGGTCATCTAAGGAAGCATCTGAAGTGTTTCCAAGGGTGGGAAAGGGTCATCATCCAGCTTCCGTCATGGTTTGGTGGGGTGTCTCTTACGATGGGGTCACTGACCTGCATTTCTGCGAACAAGGAGTCAAAACATCGGCCAAAGTTTACCAAGAAACCGTTTTGGAAGCTGTTGTGAAGCCAATTCCCGGTTCCAAAACCAGCCATGGAATTTCCAGCAGAATTCTGCGCCGGCCCATAAGGCTAAAACGTCCCAGGACTGGCTTTGAAACAATTTGCCAGCGTTCATTTTCTCTGAAGAATGGCCCTCAGACAATCCAGATTTGAACCCATTGGATTACAAATTGTGGACGATCAAGGTTTGTCACAAAATATAACCCAACATTGGATCCCATTAGACTGCTTTGGTTCGAGCTGTGGCCAATTTTCCAATGGACGAGGTTCGTGCAGCTATTGACGTTTGGCCAGTGCGACTTAAGGCGTGCGTAAAGGCAAAAGGCGGACATTTCGAATAAGTAGATTCTTTTTGGATACAATAAATATATAAAAAAATATTTGTTCCAAAAAACATTCAGTACCTTTTATTTTACAGCATAAAACGTGTGAAACAGTATTTATGTCCCTAATAAGTAGTATTTCTTTACAGATTCTACATTAGTCGTCCTTTAAAAAATAATACAAATATGCATTTAAAAAGTCCAGTCATATTAATATGACAGGGTAAAATAGTACATACACACGAGGCAACCGTCGAGGCAACTGGTTGCAGCAACATGTTTTATTTTTTTACTAACACAGACAAGCAACGGTTACTTTAACATGGCGGTAAAGGTAAATAAAGCTAGAATCACACGCTACCGTTGCAGCAATGCCGCCATGTCGAAGCAAACGTCATGTAGTTGCGCTGTCACGTATTTTGTGAGAAAAAAATTCGCGGCAACACGTTTCTCATGACTGTTGCTCGTGTGTACCTATCATAATATGTGACAGCGCGTAGAGAAAAGGACCTAAGGGTAAAAAAATCAATTTTCACTTTTTTTTGATGTGGACAACATCTGAGCATCGAATGAGACCGATCCCACGCCCCAAAAGTGTTCCCTCCCAGAGATATGCGCGTTTTATGAAAGTGATGGTACACCAAAGATATACGTATTTAAATCTTTAAAATGGCTCTCCTGAACAAAACTGTTTTTGGCCCTTAGGTCCCTATTTTACGCGTCACATATACAAAAAATAGATGTCAAATTATATTTCCTACGACTTTAATTTATTTTTGCCACAAAGGTGTGAACAAAACAAAAGTTGCTGCCACACGTTGATCTCGACGGTTGCCTCATGTGTACCTAGCATTATATAAATAAAAACAGATTTCAAATTATATTTCCTGAGGCTTATATATCCTTTTACCACATATTTTGTGTAACAAAAAACAAAATTTGCTGCAGCACTTTGCTCTTGACGGTTGCCTTGTGTGTACCTAGTAATAAAAATAGATTTCGAATTATATTTCCCTTGCTTATAACTATATATAACCAAAAAGATAAGTTGCTGCAACACATTGCTCTCGACGAATGCCTCGTGTGTACCTAGCATAAAATAAATAAAACCAAATTTTATATTTTCTATCCTTTTGCCACGTATTTGGGAACTAAAAAACAGAATTGCTGCAACTCGTTGCTCTCGGTATATTAAAAATAGATTTTAAATTAAATTTCCTAAGACTTCGGCACACAAGTATAGAGACTTTCTTGCGCCAAACAATTCTTGAGTCACTTAGTGTGCCGAAAAACGACAGCCACTTCCACCTGCCCAATTATTCCACTTTTTTTATTGGAAACACTTTACAGCGTTGTGTGGGTTAGGTTTTTTAATTGGTTCTTAAGAGATTTGGGTAGTTACCAAGTATCCATTACACAGTTTTCCCACTTCCTCTCCCCCAGAGTCAGTAAATGTTGAAATTCTTAAGTAATAAAGACCGTGTGGGTGGTAAATAAGGGACGTCAGACTTGTCCGCATGTTGCCGTTATTCAATAGAATGTGAACAAAGGAAGGCAGCGGCATCGTTGGGAAAATTCCCCAGTATTCACTTAATAAAATTGTCTAATTGTTTGCCCCAGTAATGGCAGTAATCGATTTTGTAGATGTAGGGCGGATAAATTTACCAGCGGATGCTACCTTCGACGGCTGGAATGAGACGACAGCAGTTTCGTTCGAAATGCCTTACTAAGAGCAGGTGTTTTCCTGGTTATACTTGTGTTCTAAACTTAATTGAAATGTTATCAATGGATTTACAAGAATTTCTTTGGAGTATTAATTGTTATAGTTTTAAACTTATATTGTAACGATTGGAATTTTCTCTAATGTCCTTCCTAAGGAAGGAACTATTCATTGAATAGAATTGGGTTTGAAAAAAGTTCATAAATCAGTGGCATAGAACGAGAGCGATTCCAGGACTCTAACCAACCTTGGCAACACATACAATTGGAAATAACATTTAGAACGAAATGACATTTTTCAGCTTAGGCCGCTTTAGCTTGCTACAGTTCTTTCAGTTCCAGCAAATCTATAAACGAGACTCGGAAATTCTTCTCTTTATCGTTCATTTTCCACACTGAGAAGAAAACTAACCCTACGTATATATGGTTAACTTAATCATAAATAAACATGATTTGGAGTCAACGTTATACAAGGTTAATTTGAACATTTTTTTGTTGACTGGTATTTAACAATAATAATTGTTAATTTAACTATTCTATGGTTGAATTTTTTAGCCATGAAAATTGTTAATTTTAAAATAATTATTGTTGTTTTAACAATACATTGTTTTTAACCATGAAAACTGCTAATATTAACATTTCATAGTTAATTAATTGAAATAATACATGTTCAATTTAACAATGAAATTGTTAATATAGGGTGATCCATCTAGAGGTATTTTTTCAGAACAAAAATATATAAAAATTCGAATCAAGTGTGGAATCTTTATTGGTAATTTAAAAGGACATTTTATGGCATTTATTATTTGAATATAATCTCCTTCGAATGTTGGCCGCAACTACGCCTCAGGGTTTCCATTCTGAGGGTCCAATTTTGGATGACTCGTTGGAGCATTTCGACCGGTATGGCTTTAATGACACGCGTATTGTTGGCTTCCAAAACCTTATTCGTAACTGGTTTGTCAGCATAGACTTTGGACTTTACTTAACTCCAACGAAAAATGCCTAAAGGTGTGATATCACTCGATCTAGGCGGCCAACACACCTCTCCAAAACGTGAAATTAGCTGCTTTTCAAAATTAACTCTCACTAGATCCATTGTTTGAGCAGCTGTATGGCAAGTGGCAACGTGCTGTTGAAACCAAGTGTCGTCAAGATTACGGGCTTCAATTTCAGGTTGCATACAGATCGATTACATGGCGAGATAGCGACGAGCACCATTCACGGTTACGTTCCGGCCATCATCATTTTTGAAAAAAAAAAAAGCTTCTAAACCGCACCAAACCGTGGTTTTCTCTGGGTATAATGGCGCCTCTTGAACCTCTTCTTGTTGCTCTTCAGCCCAAATGCGGCAATTTTGTTTATTGACTTTGTCGTTGAGCCAGAAATGGGCCTCATCACTGAACAATATTTTGGTCGAAAACAGCGGATCTTCCAGTTTCTCACCGAACGCTCATTCCATAATACAGTTGCCAACATTTGAAGGTAATTATTTTCAAAAAATAAATGACATAAAATGTCCTTTCAAATTACCAATAAAGATTCCACACTTGGTATAAATTTTTATATATTTTTTTTTTCTGAAAAAATGCTTATAGATTGATCGCCCTATATAAGGTTAACTTAACCATAAATAAACATGATTTGGAGTCAACGTTATATAAGGTTAATTTGAACATTTTGTTGTTGACTGGTATTTAACGATAATAATTGTTAATTTAACTATTCTATGGTTGAAGTTTTTAACCATGAAAATTGTTAATTTTAAAATAATTATTGTTGCATTGTTTTTAACCATGAAAAATGTTAATATTAAAACTTCATAGTTAATTAATTAAAACACTACATGTTCAATTTAACAACGAAATTGTTAACATTATTAACTATGAATATTGTTATAGAAATAATTTTTATTGTTAAGTTAACTTATTATTGGATACCTCTTTTCACCAGAAATATAGTAACTGTTACAATTTTTAATATTGATTAACCTACGAATTATGTTTTTGTTTTGTTTACATTTATTCGGACTGCTCATTATTATGACTTGAACAGTTTTTATTCTGGTTCGAGACCTTTTGTTGTTTCTTTTTCAGAATCAACTCAAAAATTGGTGAAATGTATTGGCTACGGTTGCCAGGCTGTTTCTAAACCCGCCAAGGTTTTTCTTCAGCAGTTTTTGGCAACGATTACTTCGGCTACAAATCAAATGACTTATACGGGAGTCCTATTATGATTAATGAGAATTACCCTTTGCTTATAGTCTTCTAACTGTGTAAAAAGCAATATCATTGCGCTATGCAGATTGTAAAGCTAGCATTAACATTTGGTGGCGGTTTTTAAAAAGAGCGAGATAAATTGTCTTAACTTCAAACGCTCAGATCAGAGGAAGAAAGGAAAAAGAGTGAGGGGGGTATGACAGTCGCAATCGTTGCAACTTCATGTAACTTAATTCTGAACTTCGTATAACACAAAGCCGATCAAAATCCTTCGATACAACAGAGCCAAATGATATTTTATTTTTATTTATGTAGCACAATTTTCTGCCTCTCTCTAGAAAAAACCAACCTTATACAATGTTAACTCAACTATTTTCTATGTACATTTGACCTTATATAACGTTATTTTGTCTTCGTTACCAAACATTTACCATGAATAATTTCTTCCGACATATGGTTAAAAAAAATCATTGTATTTTCGGCTCAGTGCAGTGCACTTCGAAAAATAAGGACCGGCCCGAAAATGCCGCACTATTTAGTGCCTTCGAGTGGAATGTGAATGGTACTTGGATTCTCAACTAGCCTTCTTTAGTTAGCTCTATCTTAACTCCTTAAAACACAAATATGTACACTCGGCCGCATAAGTTTGCATATGAGAATAAAATGTAAGAGTATATATAAATTTTCGATGTAAAACGAAAAGATACTGAACAGATTTTATTTTATAAAACGGTGATGTATTCGGGAAAACTTTTATGTAATATAAAGCATGTTTAAAACTCAACAAAAATAATAGGAATTTAAATAGTAAAAGAGGAGTCGTTCGTTTCGCGACTATGCAAAGTGTGCGTACATAAATAAAATTAACAAAACAATACATATTTTTTTAAATTAAATGGCATATTAATAAGAAGTAGGGTAGCCCCTTTGTTTCAGAACTTCATTTAGGCGCTTTGGCATCGATGCTACCAGTTTCGCAGTATAATCGGAGCTAATATTGTTCCATTTCTCGACCAGCACTGTTTTAAGCATTTCTTTGGATGTAATAACGTGATTTCGAATCTTCCGTTCCAGCAAATCCCATAATTATTCAGTAGGATTTAAGTCCGGGGATTGCGGTGGAGTTTTTAACTGTTTTTTCACATTATACAAGAGCCAAAGTTGTGCATTGCGGGCAATATGTTTCGGATCGTTGTCTTGTTGAAAGAAAAAATCGTCTTCAATACCCAATTTCTGAACACTTTCATTAAGTTTTTTTTTTAGAATATCTAAATAGACTCTATGATCCATCGTTGTTGGAATAAACTCCAAGTTACCCGCACCTTTGCTGGCCATACAACCCCATACCACCACACCGCCTCCACCATGTTTTACTGTTGGCTTTAATTTTTTTGGATTCAGAGCTGTGCATGGTTTTCTCCAAACAAGTTGACGTCCTTTTATAACAAATATGCAATACTTGCTTTCGTCAGTAAACAATACCTTTTCCCAGAACTCTGGAGGCTTATTTATGTATTCCTTTGCAAAGGCAATTCGTTTTTGTCTATTGACTTATGACACTAGTGGCTTCTTCCGTGCTACGCGACTATGATAATTGGACTTTTTCAAAATTCTGCGGACGGTATCCTTAGAAATTGTCTTATTAAACTGTTCATGCAAGTTTTCAGCTATTTTTGATGCGGTTAGTCTGGGATTTTGCTGAACAGATTGCACCACTACTCGTTTTTCACCCTGACTTAGGACGACCAGAACGGGGTTTTGACACTAAAACTCCAGTGTTTTTAAAATTGTTTATTACTCTCTGTATTGAAGAATGACATCTTTCAACTGTTTCTAAAGGGTGTCCCAAGAAGAACGCAATTTTTAAATCTGGCAACATTCGAAGTGTCATTGTTTGACATTTGAACAATTGTTATTGTTTGTTAGTAGAAGGTACGAGGTTAGTAAAAATGGAGCGCTACACGAATGAACAACGCATTCTCATTGTGAAATTGTTTTACCAAATGGTGAAATGGTTGCGGCTACAGTTCGCAAATTGCGATCAATTTGGGGTCGCAATAATGCTCCAAAAGAGTCAACTGTAAAGAGATTAATGGATAAATTTGCCGAAACTGGGTCTGTTAGTGATGTAAAGACAACAACGCGCCATCGACCAGGTCGATCGACCGAAAATGTCGCAGCTGTACGTGATGTCGCTCAAACTCCATCCACCTCAATTCGAGACCGAGCTCAGCAAATTGGTGTCTCCAAATCCACTTTGCAGCGAATTTTGACGAAAGATTTGCATCTTCATGCATACAAAATTCAATTGACTCAGGAACTGAAGCCAGCTGACCATGGACAGCGAAGGGAGTTCGTTAATTGGGTATTGGAGAGACAACATGAAAATGCTGATTTTGCCGATAAAATCATCTTCAGTGACGAGGCCCATTTTCAGCTTGATGGCTTCGTCAATAGGCAGAATTGTCGCATTTGGGGGTGCGGAAAATCCTCGAGTGATTCACGAGAAGCAAATGCATCCTCAACGTGTCACTGTGTGGTGTGGTTTTTGGGCTGGAGGAATCATTGGACCTTTTTTTATGAAAATGAGGCAGGTCAAGCGCAAACAGTCAATGGTGTTTGGTATCGTGAAATGATAACCAGTTTTTTCTTGCCTAGAATTGAAGAAATGAATGTGGAGGGCATGTGGTTCCAACAAGACGGCGCCACATGTCATACAGCCAGAGAAACAATTCAATTGCTGCATCAGTCATTTAAAAATGCGCTCTTCTTGGGACACCCTTTACAATTTCCCTCAAAGTTTGACCCTCCTTCCACAGATGAACTATAATTTTTCGTTCTGCGACACTTATTTATTTTCTTTTCTCCATTGTTATTAAATTTTAGGAACAGAAACCTACAAAAACACCTTCGAACTGCGAAAATAATGTTTTATATTTCATTCCAAACACTAACTGCATTCAACATGTTGTTACACAATATCAGAGCACAGTTACTTTCCGTGTACGCACACTTTTGCATAAAATCAAACTTGCTATATTTTTGTCTTTGAATTCCTGATTGATTTGAACCATTGCAAATGCAAAAAGAAGAATCATAAGTTTCTAAATTTGTATCAGTCAATAGGTGCCTGTGTTTGCTTTTAATAAATGCCATTTCGGAAAATGCAGACTCACAGCCATATGTTGTTCCAAATATTGAAAATAAGTTGTAAATTTTGTTTTTCAGGACGGGATATTTGTAGCTTTCGATTTGACGCCAAAATTGAATTCCGCGCTCTAGCGGAAGGAATGCATCTTTCTGAAGCTTTTCGAGTTCAACTTGAGCTTTTTCGTCATTGAAATTCAAAGAACACAGAAGAGGATTGCGATATAGCTCAATTAAATCACGAATTTTTTCAAAATCGAGAAAGGAATATTCAATTTTTGTAATTAGATCGTTGAAAAATTCATAAAATTCTGGTAAATTGGACCACATGTCAAATTCTAAGCAGGTTGAGTTCGGCATTCAGTTCTTCCAGAAATGCCCGACACTGCCTATGCACTAGTGCCTTGTGACCACTTCTTATATTTTTGATAACTTTTATTACAACGTCCATTGTCTCCTTCATGTTGACAGACTTAGCAAATAAATTTTGCTGGTGAAGAAGGCAATGAAAAGTGGGAACATTAATACCATTCTTACGTAATTGACCCACAAAGCCAATGTTAGTTCCAACCATAACATTGGCGCCATCAGTGCAAATAGAGGAAAGCTTATCTTTATTTGCAAAAGAAAAAACTTTTTCATTGACTGCGTCATAAATGTCTTTGCCTCTCACATTGCTCCTCATTCCAATTAAAGACAACATACCTTCTGATATTTCAAAATTTATATTTACAGATCTATAACATATCAAAAGCTGACTAGTATCGTTTATGTCTGTACTTTCATCTAAACAAAGAGAAAAGTATTCAGAATCAACAATATTTTGCTTTGTTCGAAGGTACAGAAAAGATGATATATCTTCGGTTCGCCTTGCAACAGTCCTACGAGACAAAGGAACGTTTTTTATAATTTCTGGCATTTCTCTGCCTTTCTCTCCAAAGCATTCCAACATGTCAGCAGTTACTTCCTTTAAGAAGGTCCCATCTTCTAAAGGTCTTCCTTTTTTTGCTAGTGCAAAACTTACTATAAAGGAAGCTTTAAATTTTGCCTTTACAAGTGAGACGTCTTCTTGACAGCTATTACTGTTTTGTTGCGCAATATTTTGCAGTTGATCGGTGTTGTTGTTTAGATGTACATTATTTTGCTTTTCTAAAAAAGCAATCTTAATTTCATATAATTTAAGGAACCTTTCTTCATTTTTAAAATTCTCATATTCTTTATGGAAGGCAAAATAATGTGTTCGGAAACAAGATTTTCTAATATTGTTCAAAACCTTAAAACAAATCATGCATTCGGGTTGACCCAAAGTATTACGAGCAAAAAAAAATCATTTTCATATTGTGTTTTAAACATTTTTATTGAGTTTATTAAAAAGTTAAAAGAATAAAAAATAGATAAGAAATGTAAAAAACGCTATATATTTCCGAAGAAATAACTTGCTTTACTATTTTGTTGCTTGAATAAATTTTTTACCATGTACATTTTTTCGCTTTGTACTTTTCTCATTTCATGACATCCGACGCACGTCTGCTTCGATCGAAATGATCTGCTAGACTAACCACAATTTCGCTTATCTGCTTCGCTCATCAATTTTGTATATGTACACAACATTCGCTCTCTTTGCATTTTCATTTTGCATTCGCCCATAGCTGATCATAACCCATTCATAGCAAGTACAGCTATGAATAAAAAAAAGTTTTGAAAGCCATACCTCATTTTTTAACGAATCTAACGTATCTGAAATATGAACGGTGATTATGAGATTTGTGCTTTTTGTTGATCTTATTTCGTGGTAATGTCAACTCTAGACTGGAGCGACTGGTGTCAACTCTGAGCTTGCCGTTATTAATCCTTCTCAACTGTTTAAATCTCTATGACCTTTGCGCCTTACACATTTTATTTTTCGGTTGGAGATACCACCACAAAATACCGAAAAACCAAATTAAAGAGGTTTACTTTAGGTTCACGGATAACATTATTCATACCTAAATAGGTTTTGGCGACTTCATTGATTTAGAAAACGCATTCGTTTGACCTTTCATGTCAGACCTTTCAATACATTTGCATAAATGTCCTGTTTGTCATTGAATGTGTGATTGATATCACAAATCTCAAGAGATTGAAATCCTTGTAGTCCAAAGGTATTTTATTTGTTTGAACATAAGCGAATGAACACGCTTATGTACTAGTACATGAGCGTTATATACATTTATCAATATTTATTGATTTACATTTATATCGAGCAAACCTACCTACTACCCATGTATCGTACATCGTCATAATCTACTCGTATTTGTGGTGAGAAAATATGAGGGCAATTACGAAATATTTCCATACAAAAAAATACCTACATGTTGTCCAAACCGGTGGCAGTGTAATGAGTAAGGTAAATTCATTGACAGCTTAAACGGGCAAATCCAGGGTGTCAATACTGACTTAATCGTTAGTCGTCTCATAGACACCGTAAGCCACTCTAACGAGACTGAATGCAAAGACTACTAAGCATAGGTAAAAGGAGCTAATGAGCCACGGATTTGATGTGGAAACCAGAATCCCGTACTGGAATCCTTTTTGCTGGCTTTTAAAACTGTTGCTCTCAAATGAAGCATAATTAATTTTCGCTAGAAATTGAACAAGGGTTTGGTTTCATATAAATGGACTCATATATACGATACGTACAACTAATTAGTTTCATTTTATTTTTTTATTTAAACATTTGTGGTCTTCTTGTAAAATTCTTCGAAATATGTGTGATGGGGGAATTTATTTTATTATTTCAACATCAAGAAACGACTACACAATGGTGCACTCGCTGGTTACCCCACTGCGCTACGATGCTTATGTAAAAAGCAATTACGAGCAGATTGTTTTCTTTAATGAATATGTATTCGAAGGAAGTTGTTTTGTATTGATTAGATTACTCGTCTAAAAAATAGATTTTAATTCAAAAAATTTTTGGCGTGTGGCTTCTAATACAATTTTTTTATCGATAACGATTAACTTTGCCTCCGCTCCCTCCATGAAATCCGATATTTACGAAATTTTTTAAGTGAAGTATCTGTAATTTGTCTAAATTTACATAGGTACGGATGCCTAATTTATTTAAAATTTAATTTATGAGTGTCTTCAACATAATTTGTGAAACCTGCAAGATTTTTTGTTTTCAAATACAATTTAATTAAATGGAGATTTTAAATAGACATACGGTAGCTTAGATTATGTACTCATAGATGCTTTCATCCTTTCCTGGCTTCTATAGTAATCATTGGGTGAAACGTTCGGAGAGCCTCCAGGCTTTAATTGAGCTTATATGTAGAAAGGGGTTTACATACATGTTCCATACTCATCTAACCGGAGACTGGTATCACGGGTAGAAAGGAGCCTCCACAACGGTTTTTTGGTCTGACTAGAAAGTGCAGACCTTCTAAAAGTATCAGCAGACGGTCCCATTTTGCCGTAGATCGCGAGATCTGACTGGAGACTCTGCTGTCACGGGTAAAAAGAAGCCTTCACAACTATTTTTTGGTCTGACTAGAAAGTGCGGACCTTCTGAAAGTAGCCTAAAGGCAAGAGTATCGTTTCAGTACAAAGTTTCACCAATCTGTTAAGCCATCTGCCCTGGGGTGTGTTCCTGTGCCACGGCAACTAAATTAGCTAGTCTAATCGAATATTTAAGTCTGCAGCACTAGAAGATGCACCAGACCTGAGCCAACAGAGCTGTTTTACTTACCAGACTAGTAGGTGGGACCCTTTCAAGAGTATCGCCATGAAAAGAGTTTCGCCCTAGTGAAAAATTGGATCGCAACCGGCCACTAGGACCAAGAAGATCAGCATAGGGTTTATATAAACTCGACGCCTTGCTAAGAGGAACATTTTAACCCATATGGCATGCTTTGAATTGGTACCAGCGGGAATGTCCCATGGACGAAGCTATGACAGTCAGAATCATTCGTGTTTGGTCAGTCCATTAAAATATGACTTACAATTGAGGGCGCTTCGTAAATGCAGGGATGCCGATTGCAAAGATCACAGCCTGGTTGTCAGAGGCGTACTAAAATCTGTTCTGCTGATAAGCAAAACAACTTGCCCAGATTTGATCGAAATCTGCACGCAGAAAAAAAGTATGGTTGTGGTGACAATATTCGAAGAGGAAAATACTATTGTTGGGTATATGGTTGTGGTACAACAATATTATGATCCTCACAACAATAGTATGATTCAAATACAACCATACTATGATCCTCACAACAATAGTATAATTCACACATAACCATACTATGATCCCCACAACCATAGTATGATTCACACTAAACCATACTATGATCTCCACAACCATAGTATGATCCTCACAACCATAGTATATTTCATATACAACCATAGTATGATCCTCACAACCATACTATGGTTCACACCCAACCCAAAATCACTATTTAGATTTGAATTATGAAAATTATTCAAAAATACATTAAATTCAAAATAATAGGGAGTGATTTAGTTCACAGAAAAAAAAATAAGTTCAAATAAACGTAAGCGTTTTTTTTCTAAAAATATTTCAGTTAAACAAAGCCAAAGCAGCTTGTTTAAAAAATTTAATTTCAATAAAAAAGTACTATTATTGCATTAGATCCATACCAATAACATTTGTTCTTAAAAGCATATTTAAATGAAGAAAAATTACAATCATACAGTATGATTGCCGTAATCATATTATTGTTAACATGAAACGCAAAACACAATACTTTTGTCGAACCAACCATATTTATATTGTTGCTAAACCATATTTTCAGTTTTAAATTTGGCAATAATACTATTGTTACATTTCAAAAATATTAATATTGCAGCAATTATACTATTGTCAAAAATAAATTCAGTAAACAATGCTTTGGTTGCGACGAACATACTTTTATCGCGGATAACATATTATTATTGCCGTGACCATGTAGTAACCATGTTTTTTCTCTGCGTGTGGTCATCTCTCCAAGTAATCGAGCAATTTCACGTCAAAGAAGCCTCATGAAAACATGTAGGCAATAAAACCTGTCTAGAATTAATCAAAATCTGGCCATCTCTTTCAGTCAACGAGCAATTTTACATCAAAAACGTAAAATCTGAGTCTGTCGAGGATATAGAGCGCTGGAGCTCAAAAAGAAATAGGATACTGTATAGCACAGTACCGATGGCAGAACGACGATTGTAGAAAACTACAGAAACAAAAAATGCTGTCCATAACACAACACTGCAAGGTGTACCAACAAGTTCTGCATGGTAGGAAGTGGTATGAAAGAAGGAGAAGCAACTGTGCCAAGTCAAAGATGTTAAGGAGAATAAAAAGAAAGTCTGAGAATTCTACTTAAATTCCAAATAAGTCTAAGCATTGAAGAACTTATATGGAGGGAACAAAAACCTTGGCTGTTGTTGTAGCGGCACACACACTGTCGAGGTGACAGCCCTTGGCCGATGAATTGCTGCTTTGGGTCAATCCGGTGCATAGAACCGACTGTCGTGGGATTGAACTATTGGTGCCTGACGGTGCTGTTGGAGTAGATGATCCAGTCTTGACGATCTAAGTGATGTTTTAGGTGCAAAAAATTGCTTAGATTTTGTGGAATCTTGACCACAAGTTTTTTTATATAACCGCAAGATAAAGTTGTATATCTGTTGTCAACAAACGCGGCACCCATGTTTCTAAAAGCGTTTCATATGGCACGGTTAATGAAAAATTTAATCGATAATGACAGTTTAAATTTCTGCGGCATCAGCTAGATTTGTTTGAACATCTGTGGGTTTGTCGCTTAAAGGAATAAATTGCAGTTTGGCTAAAAATTGGAGACAACAACAATTATCTATCAAAAAAACCGAGGTCAATCGCAGACGACTTTCAGGCTTTCTGCTTTCAGAGAAATTCCCTGTTTCTTTCTCAATAAGTGTTTAAAAGAAGTAAGTACTTGCTGAACTACCCTCGTTTAATAAGACACGTGATCGGATAATTAGCTCAACAAAAAAGAAAAAGAAAATTGAGGTAAAATATAAAAATAGCTATAACAATTTGTTTTTACTTACGTTTCGTCCACTTGATTTGAAGTCGGTCGCCTCCCATGCCAACGAAGCACAGAAAATGGCCCTCCCCTTCATGCTTTCACATATGAAAAATTAATCGACATTATGACATACTTTGACAGTGTCAAGCCCACACCCGGACACATGATGTTGGACACTTCGAAAAATTACTCTCGTTTATCCTAGAGTGGAGAGATGAGACGCAACGGATGCTCTGTTTTTCCCGCATGCCGCAAATTGCTGTCGATGACAACACAATCACTCGTTAGTGTGACATTCTGTTGGTGTGCATCATCCGGACGCCACTCGGGCCACTACTAGTGGCGCAACTTAATTTTGCACATCCATTATGGCAGGGATTATCGATTAACCTACAGTTCGCTTGGTAGGTTTTTGTGGTGGCCACTTGCCGCTGGCAGCTGTTGACCAGGAATCATGAAATTGAAATACATCTAGAGAGAACGAGAAAAAAAACAGATTTAATTAACCACGGCTTATGGAAATAAATTTATTTATGGATTTTTTTCCTAAAGCTACACTAGCGTTGAGTTTTTGGGAAAAATGTATTCCGAACTCTTTAAGAGAATTTCCGGGCATAATTAAAATGTCCTTTTTATTTGAATGGGATGTATAAGTAATATTTTGTGTATACGCAAGGGCGTATGTTTTCACTTATGAATTTACTTTTTAATGCAAGAAGAGAATAAAAATCAGTTGGAACTACAAAAGTTGTGTTGCGTAAGCAGAATTTACGTTGCCATAGCCGTATGTTTTTAACCGTAATGAATATTTGGCTGAACATACCGTTAAATGATAAAATATGATCAAAGTATAGACAAAGTATATGATCAATAGACCGGTCAACCAATAATATGCAGAAAAATATTTAGTCTTCAAAGCTGGTGGTTGTGGCAACCTTTAACGGGTGATCAATCTAGAGGTATTTTTTCAATAGGGTTTTTTTATAGATTGCGCGCGAGTTGTGTTTTATTTTTGTTCTCTTCAGTATTGTCATTTCATCATGGGAAGACTTACACAGCGAAAACAACGAGTCATCCAAAATTGGACCCTCAGAATGGACACCCAGAGGTGTAGTTGCGGCCAACATTTTTAGGAAATGAAATTCAAAAAATAAATGGCACCAAATGTCCTTTCGAATATAAAATAAAGATTCCACACTTGATTTTAATTTCAGATTTTTTTTGAAAAAAAAACCTTTAGATTGATCACCCTATAGTTTTGCAAAAAATTAAATGCTGCAACCAATTATTGGGGATGAAAACAGATGATTATATATGATCAAAGTATTGTGCTTGCAGCCACTAGATCAGTCATACCAAAAATATTTAGTCAATAGTTTTGCAAAAAAATAATGTTTTAACCAATTATTAGGGATGATAACAGATGATAAAATATGATCAAAGTATTGTGCATGCCACCAATAGATCGGTCATGCCAATCACATGCAGAAAAATATGTAGTCGTCAAGGTTGATGGTTGTGACAAACAATAGTTTTGCTAAAAAAAAATAATTGCTGCAACCAAGTATTGGGTATGATAATAAACAATTTATGATAACAGAATAATGTAATGTTTGATGGTGATACTTTGTCACATCAACCGCCGATACTCTCAGTTCCATTTACTGACAATTGCAGTTCACCAACCAGTATAACTTGTCTTCTACATACAGAAAACAGATTCGTTGCGACAACCGAATGTTTTGTTTTGAACCGAATAATTGAGGTTGCATGTACTATCAAGTTTCTTTTAGAGCAACCAAATGTTAGTGAACAGTAAATGGACAACAATGAACATCCCATAGACTGGTAATCATCCTAAACCAACAGCTATTTCCATCCAGCCACCAACAGTTCGTATATATTTCTGGCCTGGTGATGAAAATGCGAATATTTATCATTAAAAATTGTTTTATTGTTTTTCAAAGTATTCTCCAGCATGAATATACACTTTTGCGCTCAAACCAATTGTCGAAGCACTTTTTCCACTCCGATTGAAACATCTCCAAACATGGTTTTTGAACGCTTCAACAGCATCTTCTGGCGTAGCATTTTTTGAACACGCATTTTTTTTTCTTGATGTGCGGGAATAAAAAGAAGTCATTGGGTGCCAAGTCAGGGCTGTACGGCGGATGACCCATCAATTCGACGTTTGGCCGGTCAAAAAGGCGCTGGTTTTAGCCGATTTGTGAGAGCTCGCATTGTCATGGTGCACAATGATTCGTCTTCTCTTGTTCGTTTTTCGAATTTCTCCGAAGACTTCAGGCAAACAAATTGTGGTGTGCAACTCAGAATTGACCGGAACAGTTGCCACATGAACAGTTTTGCCGAAGAAACAGGCGACCTTTTACTTCGAAGTGCTTCTTATACGAACAACTTTCGTTGGATTTGGCTCGTCTTCGAAGACCCGCACGGTCGATTGCTGTTTTGTTTCGGGCTCATACGCATAGATCCATGATTCTTTACCTGTGACGATCTTATAAACGTCTTTTGAAGCATCGCGATCGTATATTTTCAAAATTTGTTTGCACCCATCGACACGAACCTTTTTTTGAGCGATTATCGAATTGTGCGGAATCGAACGAGAACAAACCTTTTTTACGGCCAGGTATTTATGCAATATCGAATATATGCTGGTGGAAGAAATGCCCAAGGATGCCTCTATCTCACTGTATGTCACATGACGATCTTGCATTATCAGTTCACACACGGCATCAATGTTCTCTGGCACAACGGCCGTTTTTAGACGACCTTCGTCTTTGAGCGGGCGTCGGTCACGATTGAATTCATAAAACCAGTTTTTCACAGTGATATAGGATGGTGCCATCGCCATACAAAGATTTAAGTTCATCGATGCACTCTTGTCGCGATAATCCACGTCGAAAGTTGTGAAAAATGATCGCACGAGTTGATTCCATTTTTTTTGCCAAATTAATTTTTTCAAGTCACTGTAAACAACACAAATGATGGTCGTACACCAAAACGTTCTGAGTACGTTTATGCCAGAGCGTGGGCGGTCCGACCGGTGGCGGTCTTTTACATCTCCAGTCTCCTCAAACGGTTTTATGCATCGGTAAACCAACATGCGGCTAATCCTTAGTGGCCGGAGCGTTTTGAAAATATCGCTTTTTTTCATTTGACACTTGAAAAGCGTTCTCAATATCTGACCACTCCATAATGAAAGTTGAAACAATTTTAAAATCCCGTTACAGACTAACGATAATGAGGTTAGCTTTCAAAACCCATATGCCATTAACGGGGTATGTTCAGTTCTACTATTGAAATGGGTGTGTTCCATGTTGTAACAGTATTTATGTCCCTACTTAGTACACGCAGTTCAACAATTTTATAGACTGCACTTAAGAATACAACATTACCCAACACACAATATAAAACATGTTCAACTTTGAACATAAAGTATGGTAACATTTCCTGTCAAGCTTTGGGATGCCGTAACTCGGGGGAAAAAAGTTAATGTTGTTTTGAATAATGGGATTATCTATCTATGACGAAAACTCTGATCAAGTCTGAGTAATGTCGCTAAATTACAGATAAGCCTACTTCTATATTCCGGATAATATTTTTTTAAGAGTTTATATGGCAGTATCTTTTGGAAACATTAACCGCCTAACCCCAAGAAACTTAAAACTGTCTGACCATATGTTAAACAAAGATTTTCTAGAGACTAGAACCGATAAAATATACGGTTTATATGTTTTTGTGTAAATTAACAATTTTATGTTACATCAGCGAACTAAAAAGGGTTTGGTCACTACAAAGAACTAGTCAATTGTCACCACCAATTATTGGTACCAGAGTAACATGTACATCACAATTGGTTGGTTGCCATAACCGACAGTTGTCGCAAACAATAGTTAAAGTAAATTCGGTTGGTATAACTGGGTTGGTTGCGAATACCGCAATATGGCTGTAGCAACCATCATTTGTTATATCGAAACATGTTACCCACAATACTATGGAACGTTGGTCATTTATTTTATTTATTTATTTATTTTGTTTAACCACGCACTACAGGATGTAACATCTTATATATTCTAGTGCGGGCTTAGTGGATTAACATTTTGAGAAATTTTAATAATATTACAATCAAATTACAACTGCATAGTTCCAAATTCGGTTAGTTAAACGGATTTGTGTAGTTCGGACCGATTTTCTATTGACTTTTTCTCCGTGTTTACAGATCTGATAAAAAATTTATATTTTCATATTGGTCATATTTTGAAGGTTTTTTAAAAAATGGGTGAAAAAAAATTAATGTTCAAGTCGCCCCTCCGTGTCGATTTTGGTTTCCATTCTAATCATAACTTAACAATAAATTTTATTAAAAAATTATTAATTTAAAAAAAAACGAAGAAAATGGTCATTTTATCTTGAAGATGTTCCGATTTTATTTTAGACGATCTATACAAAAACGATATTAGTAGTGATTTAGTAAAACATTCTAAATTTCATAGAAAAGAGAACACAATCCAACTGAAATGATTTAGACATTTTTCTTCATTTTTTCAAAAATAAAAGCACGAAATGGACGCTTCAATCTTAGAGAAATGATTGTATATATACTGAAGGAATATTTAATAGTTTCTAACTTATTTCATATGGTATAGCGTTGCAAAATAAATACTTTCTTGACCCATAAAAAATAACTCGGACCTACTGGGGCCATCCTTTTGCAAACTTGCTATAATCACCTCAGTGTTTCATTTTTAGCTGAAAGTATATTTCAGTACACCCTAATACGCGGGTAAGCAAACAATTACTTCAAATGTTTGTGCACCGTCCGCATATGATACGTTTTGATTTGTGGACTCGGTTACTGACTGTAAACTCGGCACGTGAACGATTTTACAACCTCCAAACTAGCAGCAACAAGAAAAATATAGTGCAATTTGCATTTATTTATTATCCTTTTATTTTCTCTGGCAATTTGAAAATTTGAAAAATATTTATTTATTTTCTTTTGTTTCCACCGGTGATTCCTACATTTTGCTTTGGTATTATTATTTTTCTGTGGTAGTTCATAAATCTGTCGATATTTGTTTTGATTGTGTTTTCATAGCAGGCGTGTGTGGTTGGGCAAAATGTGCATTCAGTCTGCTTCATGCAGATGCCAGCGTCTGTAAGCTGCAGTATCAGTTTCACTATTTCCGTTTCCTTTGTTGCCACTGTGTGCAGAGGTTGGTTGGGCAAATTGCATCAACAAATCAAAAGTCAGACGGGCTGTAGGATGGACGGAAATTTTTTTAAAAAGGGCATGCAAATACACACAGAAAGCAGATTTGTTGCCACAACCGAATTTTCGCCAACCGAATGTTGATGGTTTTGCGTACTATTCATGTTGTCGTATTTCATTGCTACAACCGAATGTTAATTGGTCCGATTTTTTTTTTCTAATCGAATGTTGGTGGTTGCGCTTACAATCCATGTACTTCATTGCTACCGAATGTTGATTTCAGTATTGGGAACTGACAGTATCAGTTATAGAGACAAAGTATCGGTAACCCAAACTAATTGGGATGATTATTGGAGCCGAATCGGTTGTTTTTATAGATTATTGGCTATAAGCACTCATTGAATTCGGTTGTCGTTAACACGCGCATTGGTTAACTGGATCAACTGATGGTTCAATTTTACATATTCAGTTGTCTGACCGAAATACGGGGCCAGCTAAATATAATTCTGGCCTAGGCAACACTAAGTGTTATTTACAGTGACTTGAAAAAATCAATTTGGCAAAAAAAATTGGAATTAACTCCTGAATATTTTCGTGCGATCATTTTTCACAACTTTCGACGTGGTTTATCACAAGAGTGCATCGATGAACTTAAATCTTTTTATGGCGATGAAGCACCATCCTATAGCACTGATAGCACTGGTTAAATGAATTCAATCGTGGCCGACGCTCGCTCAAAGACGAAGGTCGTCCAAAAACGGCCGTTGTGCCAGAGCACATTGATGCCGTGCGTAAACTGATAATGCAAGATCGTCTTGTGACATACCGTGAGATAGAGGAATCCTTGGGCATTTCTTCCACCAGCATACATTCGATATTGCATGAACACCTGGCCGTAAAAAAGGTTTGTTCTCGTTGTATCCCGCACAATTTGACAATCGCTCAAAAAAGTCTCGTGTCGATTGGTGCAAAGAAAATTTTGAAAAAATACGATCGCCGTGCTTCAAATGACGTTTATAAGATTGCTACAGGTGACGAATCATGGATCTATGCGTATGAGTCCGAAACAAAACAGCAATCGACCATGTGGGTCTTCGAAGACGAGCCAAATCCAATGAAAGTTGTTCGTGGAAGAAGCACTTCGAAGCAAATGGTCGCCTGTTTCTTCGGCAAAACTGGTCATGTGGCGACTGTTGCGCTTGAGCAACGTAGGACGGCCAATTCTGAGTGGTACACCACAATTTGTTTGCCTGAAGCCTTCGGAGAAATTCGAAAAACAAAGAACAAGAGAAGACGAATCAATGTGCTCCATGACAATGCGAGCTCTCACATATCGGCTCAAACCAGCGCCTTTTTGACCGGCCAAAACGTCGAATTGATGGGTCATCCGCCGTACAGCCCTGACTTGGCACCCAATAACTTCTTTTACATCAAAAAAATGCGTGATCAACGATTTTCGTCGCCAGAAGATGCTGTTGAAGCGTTCAAAAACCATGTTTTGGAGGTGTCTCAATCGGAGTGGAAAAAAAGCTTCGACAATTGGTTTTAGCTCATGCAAAAGTGTATAAAGCATGCTGGAGAATACTTAGAAAAACAATAAAACCATTTTTGATAATAAATATTCGCATTTTCGTTATTAGTCCAGAAATATATAAGTATTTAGCAGTTTGGTTACCACAAAGAATATATCTGTAATCACCACCAATTATTGGTACCAAAGTAACATGTACTTCATAATTGGTTAGTAATCATAACCCCATAGTTTTGGCAACCAATTGTTTAACTGAATTCGGGTTGCATAACCGAGTTATTGGTTGTAAGTATCGTAATATTATTGTAGCTACCATCTTATGGTTAGACGAATCATGTAACCATCAATATCATGGAATGTTGGTGATTGCAACAGAAAGTATGTTTATCCAATTGAATATTTGTAGTTCGGACCAATTTCCAACTGATATTTTGTTTGTGGGTGTTTAATGCGCATAAGAAAAATGTGGATGCCCTTACTCCATTTTAGCACCTTGCACTCAATCATAACTTTACGCTTCATGAAGTCGGTTCTCAATGGCAATGGCGGAAATTTAAAATAAATACTTGGGCGAGGGTATATGTAGGTCGGACTGAAACTGAAGCTTTTTAATTTGTAGGAAGGAAAATTTAAATTCCATATATGGGTACTCTCACCTCACCACACACACTGAGAGATTCGCTTGCGAAAGAGGAATTTTGGTTGCAATCACCAAATGTTTATAATCGTAAGGGATATTCGGTTCAAAATACCACAAGATGATAAGTATGATCATCGTATGTACTCACAACTTATTGATCGGCCATACCAATGAAACCTGAAAAAGATATTTAGTTGCCACAATTGCTGGTTGTGTCTGCTAATAGTTTTTTAAAAATTTTGTTGTACCCAAAGATGACCATACCTAAAAACAGGTTTAATGGATTTTTGTTAAAAACAAATTAATTTGAATATTACTGACTTTAAGTCAATCGATTTATTAAATTTTTTTTCCAGTAAAAATCATCCATCATATTGTCCATTTTTTCATGACCCTCCTCCCTCCCTTCTAGTACTTCAAGTACTTCAATCGTGTAAGCAAACATTTGTTTTGCCTCTGACTTAAATTAAAATTTTATTCGTTGAACAAGCGTGTGGAATTTTAGATTCAAATATTCTCATCTTAAGGTTCAGATACTTGGTATCTGATTTTAGAGCTGATGGAATGCTCGAGGGGCATGTAACCTTAATTACTCCGTTGGTAAAAAATTCGGTAGTGGAAACAAAGCTGTTCTCCCTGTGTATTAGTCGGATCAACCAAATGAAACGTTTTTACATTCTTCTTTTATTTAACAAAATATTGACATATTTTTGTTCTGTGTATTTAAAGGAGTTCTCCCAGCACGGACAGATCGTTGTTAAAATGCTCCAGCTGGAAACACATGTTGGTTCAAACATCAGTTGCCAGGGCTCATTATCGTGTTCGAAACAGCGGATGTTACCATCTGTACATTCGACTGTATACCCAATCTACCATATTTATTCTTCACTTTGGAAAATTCTCAAATATTTTTAAATTGTCCAGTTTATGATTGTTCCTGATTAATGGCAGCGCAAATATTGATTTTTCTCCAGTTCGTTATTGTGCTTTTTGTATTTGTGTAGTCGTGCGTGCGAGGGTCGTTCTCTATTTACCCCATTTATCTGATGCATGTGTGTGTGAGTGTGTCTTAAGTCCTCTAACTATGACCACGTATGAATGGACGGACGGGCGTACAGTCACGGACATAAAAATAGGGTCACATAAAGTTATTTGAAAAAATAAGAGAACAAAATGACTTATTCACATTAATTTCAACACAAAAATATCCATTCACAATAATTTCCATTCACAATAATTCTCACTCGCAATAATTATCATTCACAATAATTCTCTCTCGCAATAATTGTCATTCACAATAATCCATTCACAATAGATCCAACCAAAAATTGTTAAAATCGCATTTCAAATGTTTCCTAAGTTGAAACAATTATGTGTAGATTATTAGTCACCCTATTTTTTGTCCGTGACTGTATACCGTATATTCAGTAGCATTGGACAGCAGTTGTCCACAGTTAGTCAGTAAGTCGTGTCGGTCGTTGTGTTGGCTTGATAAGTTTATCTCCATTGTTGCAGAATTTTTTATTATGTATTGTTTTGTTGTTATTTTAGTAGCTTGGAACAACTGTGGAACAGTTCATGGAACAAATAACAAATGCTTTACAATTCTTGCCCTTGGAACAGGAGAAAAACCAACAATGAAATATTGCAAATGGGAACTAAATGGATCATTATTCAATATTGTTATGACATGCCATGTTTAATTCTGAGTATGTCCAATTAAAGCTATATCTAGCATTTGCCCAACTTCTCCTCCTCCCACAACTTTTGCTATACTACTGAATGAATATATGTGGAGTGATCAAACATGAATGACTTTGCGCGATTAGTACTACATACGAGTATATCTGTAAAATGAATAGTCAATAAATAAATACGAAGCAATCAAAAACGGCAGAAAGTTCGGCCAAACTGAATCGGATAAACCCTGGAGCCATGGTTCGGTTATTCAATAGGAATAGCTTCAAAATAAATCCTTATTTCCAAATTTATTATGTAATTACCCATATGCCCACATTAAATATTAGTTTTGGCAAAAAGGAGAGCATTCAAGAGCCCAGGCACTAGTGCCCCATGCCTTATATCAGGTAAATCTTAAAAATAGGACGAGCGCCCTTAAATTGAGGTCGTATTTTATGCGAATCCTTCTTCACAGACAAAATTTAAAAACAAGTTAAAAGCTTAATTTACAAACAGAGTATAATTCGTTGGAAATCGGTTAAAACCACAATGTTCCGGTTGCAAAAAAGGAATTTCAGCTGCAATGACCAAGTGTTTAGAATCGTTATGGATATTCGGTTCGAAATACCACAAGATGGTAAATATGATCGCCGTACTGTACCCAAAACTTACTGATCGGTCATAACTTACTGACGCGGAAATAGTATTTCGTTGGTGGGTCTGGCAACCAATAGTTTTGCAAACATTTTGTTGTTGTAACTAATAAGTGATTATAACTATTACTTCATCATAACCAAAATATAGTTGTTTAATAGTATTTTTTAAAATAAAATAATTCGATTAATACTGACTTTAAGCCAATCGATAAACCAAATTCTTTTCCAGTCATCCATCATCCTTTCCAGTTTTTCCTTTTTTTGACCCTCCCTACGAGAACTTCAAGTGCCTAAATTGTGTAAGCAAACAGTTTTTTGCCTCTGACTAGGATTTTAATTTTTTTGCTTAAACAAGTGTGGCATGTGGATTTCAAGATCCAAAAATTCTCTTCTGAAGGTTCGGATACTTGGTATGTTTCACCGGTACTACAGTTCTAATAACTTAAAAATACGGAGCAGCGACTAACATTCGGTTGTACTGATAGAAAACTCGAGGTGCATGCAACCTCAACCTATCGGTTGACATTAAAATTCGATTGAGGCAATATATCTGTTCTCTGTGTAGGCGTGGCCAACTTAAAGATCCCCTACACCCTTTTGTTTGATTTATCGCCTCTGCTGGAGATTGAGCATGATGGGACTTTATGAAAACATAGAACGTAATGATTCAAATTAACTAAGAATAGAATCGAATGGTTCAGTTTTGGCCAATCGGTCCATGTTTTACTTAAAAACAAAAGTATTTTTGTAATGGGTGATCCAAGTAGAGATACTTTTTTCAATAGTCTTTTTTTTGACAGATCATGTCGTTATTTTGTTTAGTATTGTTTGGCATTTGATCATGGAAAGAAATTTTGTTCAGCGATGAGGCCCATTTCTGGCTCAATGGGTATGTAAACAAGCAACATTACCGCATTTGCGACGAAGCGCAACCAGAAGAGCTGCCACCTTATCCAGAAAAAACAACGGTTTAGTGTGGTTTGTGGGCCGGTGGAATCATCGGTCCATATTTCTTCAAAAATGACGCTGGAGAGAACGTAACCGTCAATGGCGACCGTTATCGTAAGAAAGAACATTTTATGGCATTTATTTTTTGAAAATAATTTCCTTCAAATGTTGGCAACTGTAATATGGAAATGAGCGTTCGGCGAAAAACAAGAAGATCCGCTTTTTCGACTAAAATTGTGTTCAGTGATGAGTTCCATTTTTGGCGCAACGTCAATAAACAAAATTGCCGCATTTGGGCTGAAGAGGAACCAGAAGAGGTTCAAGAGGTGCCATTAAATTCAGAAAAAAACACGATTTGGTGCGGTTTATGCGCTGGTGGAATTATCGCTCCATATATTATCAAAAATGATGATGGTCGAAACGTAACTTTAAATGGTGCTCGCTATTGCCCTATCATGTCGGACTTTTTACTACCTGAAATGGAAGCCCGTATTCTTGACGACATTTTGTTTCAACAGGATGGTGCCACTTGCCATGCAGCTGGTCAAACAATGGATCTAGTGAGAGGTAATTTCGAAGAGCAGCTAATTTCACACTTTAGATCGTGTGATAACACACCTTTAGACTATTTTCTTTGGAGCTACGGAAATTCCAAAGTCTATGCTGACAAACCAGCTATGATTCAGGTCTTGGAAGCCAACATTACGCGCGTCATTCACGCCATACCGGTCGAAATGCTCGAACGAGTCATCCAAAATTGCACCCTCAGAATGGTCACCCTGAGGCGTAGTTGCGGCCAACATTTTAAGGAAATTATATTCAAAAAATAATTGGCATAAAATTTCCTTCGAATGAATGAAAATGATTCCACACTTGATTTGAATTTTAGTATTTTTTTTATTTTGAATAAATCCTTCTCTTGGATCACCCTATATAATACAATTGTTTCATGTTTTGCAAAGTCCCTCGCGATTTGAGGTCCGGTCACTCAAGACAAGGCACTATTTACTACCCATTTTGCTCAAATTTTATAAATTATAGGTGATTTAGAATACTTTAAAGCCGGCCGTATAGTCATTGGCCTATGACAAACAACAATGAAAGCCTTTTTTGTGAACTCTTCAGTCGTTCTTAAGACACCCTGTAGTTAGCCCTGTCCGACTGAAGACTGTTTAACTTGTCAAGATTTGACTGAGATCGGAGCTTGGACTTCTGACAAGTGGGCAAATGTAGTATGGTTACTCAAATTAAAGACAACTTCTTTACGAGTCCAAATGTTCATTTATTGCAAAGATTAGGACCCAGGCTTATGCTTATCCCAGGCTTATGCTTATCCTAAGGACCCAGTAAACGGCCGTTATAGCCCAAGGTTAATCATAATAACAAATGTGGATACTTAGTACCAAAATTGAATCGAATCAAAATATGAATGTGTTATTTCTTTACCCTATGTGTGATTTTGTGTACAACACCATGAAATATTGATCGGAGATCCAATAAAAAATATATGTATGTACAGGGTATTCCAATAGGGCCATAACTTCGTATCTTTATTTCAACGCACCCTTAAACATTTTTAATGATCTTTCAGTGTCAAAACGTTGGTCGAAATCAACAATCAAAATCAATTTTGGTAATGTTCACTTAGGAGCAACGTTTGGAAATCATTAAAAAATACTACCGAAATTCTGAGTTGGTGGTTGCAACTTTAAGCGCTCTTACTCCAATTTTCGGCCTTAATAAAGTGGTTTTGTCAAAAACAAAATATACGTTATTGGACAGCAACAAATACAATGGTGCTTCAAAGAGACACAATTGCATCAGCAAAAAATTGGGCCGTATTTTTTCGACGATGATTGTCATGTTACCGTCAATAGAGAGCACTATCATGCCATGTTAGAAAATTATTATTGGCCAGAATTGAATGAGCGTGACATCGCCTATACGTGGTTTCAACAAGACGGTGCCACTAGCCACACAGCACGCTTTACAATCGATTTACAGAAAGGCAAAGTCGGTAAACGTGTGATCTCGAGAAATGGCCCGGTCGAAAGGCCACCTCGTTCATGCGATTTTACGCGATAAGATTTCTTGTTGTGGGGCCACATTAAGTCATTGGTCTGTGACAACAAGCCAACAACTTTAGACGAGTTCAGAGATAACATGCAACGCGAAATTCCTAAGGTTCCGGTCGAAATGTGAGCAAGAGTGGTGGAAAATTGGGTCCAAAGTATAGATCGCTGTACACGGGCTCGTGGTGGTCTTATGATCGAAATCGAATTTCATTCTTAAAATGTAACATTTGCTCTACACCTGGAATAAATTTAAAATCTGTCTTTAATATTCTGTATTTTATTAATATATAAAATTGTTATTTCCTTAATGGAAAATCCTTTCTTATTGTTCGTCGTAAAATTCTGAGACGATCTAGCCATGTCCGTCCGCCCGTCCGTGTTTCCATTGAAAGCTCGATTGCGTACAAATCTCAGGATTTTGCATGATGACGGATTTTGGTCTTAAGCTGCACGGGATTGTAAAATGTCAAATGGGCCCAGAGGGAAAAAGTTTCCCTTTAAGGGACTTAAAGCACCTCGGTAAAAACTACACTTTTAAGTATTTGCTTAGGAAATCCTGATGGTATGTGGACAAACAATGATCAAAATGGTTACTGTCAGTTGAGACGCACCTTAAAAAAGATCCACTTTGGCTCGTGGGGCTCAAAGAAAGTCCCTCATGGTCAAAAAGGTGCGATTAATAGGCATTATGAAGATATGCGTACTCATATTAAAGCAAATTTTGTTTCAATCTAATTATAGAGTAATTTTGAAGTTATGAGGGAAATAAGGGACGAACGCATGGTACGAAACGGCCCAAAAAACGTTCCAATTTATGCTTTTTTAGCTTATAAGCAGTGGAGGCTGTTAAAAGGTTCTACCTGGCCAAGCGGCGTTTTTACTTGTTAACATTAAGCTGGAATTGGGGCTAAAATACGCGGACCTAGGAGTCATAAACATGATAACCTTTCTCTAACCATCTCAAGAGAAGGATTTTTTAAATTGTGCCTTGACGAATTTAAAGCCGGTTTACTAGTTAAAGAATAAATTCTATTTAACTGAATTTGGTAACATTTGTGGGACATTCAAGTTATTTCAATGAATATCAACCAAACGAAAAAGCCAGTTTCAATTACATTACACAAAAACTAGAGCACGACTAGGCGACTACCACCACCACCACCCAGTGAAACACATCACTCAAACTCACTCAAAGCAGCAAAATGCCAGACTACACAAAGAAATGAAATGGAAATAGAAGAGGTTGTATTTAGGAAAACTGCTTTCGTAATTTCTTTCTTTTCCTTTTTTTCATTGGAAGGATGGATGCGCCTTGTCGACGGTCGACCAGACCCGGCCAGACCAAGCATTCCGGTTTAAGAGTGTCCGTCTCATGTGTGACATTTAAGTGCCAATAATGCTGATTGACTCGACATCGGGGCAAAAGTACACAAATGCCTTCAAGTGTAACGAATATTTTTCCCAAGTCCTTTGTTTCTGTTACATTCTGTTTCCTTTATGCGAATGCCATTCATTCGCTCATATCCTTATTGTAGACACATGTATTTAGTGTCTGTCCTGTCTGTCCGTCCGTCCATCCAGCCATATCCACATTTAATAATCTCGCTTTGTAGGGTTTACCCTGGGGAAATGTATTAATCCAGAGTGAGCGTTTGAGGCACCTCTTTATTGTTTGGTCTAGCTGAAATGAACAGCAGGAAAGAAAATCCTTTAATCAAACAATTGCAATGAAGATTAAGGAGCTGTGTAATTTTGAGGTGCTGAATTTAAGGATCACTGGCAGAAAAACTTTTTTAGAAAGGCTTGAGGGGAATTAGTCGAATAAAAAGGTTGTCAACGGTAGTCTTGGAGGTAATTTAGGGAAATAATTGCACGGGAGTGTTGTCTTTAAAGGAAAAAGTCATATAAGGATGCTTTGCTTTTCTGGTCAAGAGATAACATCGAGAAGGACAACAGAAAACCGGTGATAGGTTCAATATTCCCTAAGTCTAGATTTAGTTGAAGTGGTAATCGGTTATACCAATAGGTAAGAGTGGAAAGGATCCGAAATTGCCTTCAAGTTATCGTCCAATCAGTTTACTGAGTTGTCTCGACAAGGTTTTTGAGAACATTGTTCTCTATAGACTAGCGACATTTGTAGAGGAGAACGACCTTATACATCAATGCCAATATGGATTTAGACCACAGCACTCGACTACGCACCAAATTAAGAGAGTTGTGAATTTAATAAGACGCAATAAGGACCGGCGTCATTCTACAGGAATACTCTTTTTGGATATTGAGAAGACTTTTGACTCTATCTGGCACAATGGACTTTTATACAAGCTTCATAGAATGCAATGTCCAATGTATTTAATTAAGTTAATCAAAAGCTTTCTCACGGACAGGAAATTCATTGTCGAAGTCAATGGAGAACAATCCGCCTCAGAGTATTCCTGCTGAAGTTCCTCAGGGGTCAGTTTTATCACCATTATTATATACTCTATACACTTCAGACTTCAAACTTCCAGCGTTTTACGCTGATGACAGCGCATTTATATGCAGTGGTAAGGTTTCTAATGCAATCGTCAAGCGTATGCAAAAGACACTTTGTTCAGCTAGCAAATATTTTACAAATTGGAAAATAAAGATAAATGAGGATAAGTCTCAGGCAAAAGTTTTTCCATTCAATAAATCTCCAAAAAGAATTCCTTCTCAGAGGCTCAGAGTTCAAGGGAGGGAAATAGAGTTTTCAAAGCAGATTAAATATCTGGGAATTATCCTGGATCAGAAACTGACGTTTAGAGCACACTTAAATTCTGTATGTCAAAATGCCGTAAGGTGTGGACGTGCACTTTTCCCTCTTTTGAACAGTAAATCTAAACTTAATCTCAGGAATAAATTGCTTTTATATAGAATGTGCATCAGACCAATTCTGACGTATGGGTGTCCGATCTGGAGAAATTGTGCTAAAACACACAAGAAACCTTTGCCAGTTATACAGAATAAAAACTCGAAAATTATATACAATTTGCCAAAAAGATTCACCACTGAAGAATTGCATAGAAGGTCTAGACAGAAAACGATTCAGATCTTAATAAATGACATGACTCTGACATTCAACGAATAATGCAGCAGGTCTAATTACGTACATCTGAGAAGTTTGATTGATCAATAATTAACTCATTCTATATACAATTATAGAATGATTTAGCGTTTGGTTCCAAAACTTCTGATTAATAATTTTTGTGATATTAATTATAGGTTTTTTACTATCTTTTTCCTATCCTTATTTGAAATTTATTTATATGTCAACATTTTAAATGTAATTATTTGTTGAAATATCTATAAGACAAAAACTCAAGCCTACCTTGACTTATAGTCCATTGTGTATATGGACCTTTTCAGTCAAACGAACACTACACTGAGAAAAAACTAATCGAAAATCGGTTGGAACTACTAAAATTCTGATGCAATAAAATAATTTCAGTTGCAATCACCAAATGCTTATAATCGTAACAGATATTTGCTTCGACATGCCACAAGATGATAAATATGAACACCGTATTGTTGAAGTAACCAATTCATCGGTCATACCAATGAAACGCATAAAATGTATTTATTTGCCATACCTTGAGGTTGTGGCAACCATTGAAATTCGAGTGAAATTCGGTTAGGTGTAACATAAGATGATTGATATGATAATCATAAAGCACAGATAAGCTACTAATCGGTAGTACCAATAAAATTAAGTTTATATAGTTGGTTGGCAGCACCGCCTGATGTAGCTGCTTATAGTATTGTATGGAGATGGTTAATGTTACCAACAATTGGTAATGGCAACAATGCATTCTATCATCGAACATAACTCAGTGTATTCTAAGACCTGTAAAAGTTCAGATTATCCTTCAGCGAATGGCCTATATACCACCAGGGGGATTTGTTCTATAAAACGGTGATGCGGTATTCTTATGCTTACTACACACGAGGCTACCGTTGCAGCAACACGGCCGTGTTAAAGCAAGTCTGCTTCGTGTGTAGCTGTGTTGGCCACATGAGTTGTGAACAAACAAAACCATAGCTGCAACATATTGCTCTCAATGGTTACCTTTTGCTACATGCTACCGTTGCAGCAACACAGCTATTTTAAAGACAACGTTGCTTTGTGTGTAGCTGTGTTGGACACATGTGTTTTGAACAAATAAAACTAGTACTGCAACATGTTGCTCTCGACGGTTGCCTAGTGTGTATCCATCATTAAGAAGCTGGATATACTATGAGTACAACCTAGTTCAGTGGGATGTTAGAGCCCACATAAGAATGTCGGCAAATCTGTGTTACAATTTGTACACAAGTGTGCTTCAGAGTAGGCAAAAAATTGGCGCTAAGCACAACATGATGTAATTCTCGTTTAAGCGGAAATTCAATGTAGATAATAAGTATTAAGCCTCTTCGGCTTTCCGACAATAGCAATCGTGTCGGAAAGCTGAAGAAGTGTTTATTTCAGAACTTATTTGTTAGTTTAACTAATTTTTTCGGCTTAATAATTTTTACTAATTTTTTTCGGCTTAATAAATATCAACCAAAGTTGACCTGGCGTCTACAATAGATCTGTCAGCCTGACGACTTCAGTGGATCATTTGCCCCGATGGTTTGGTCAATTTTTAAGCCCGACGACTTCAGTCGACCGTTTATTCTGATGACTTCGAAGAATTGTTCACCCAAAATACTTTCTAGTTGCAGGTTTGATGTGCGGAGTAACATGTTTCTTTAAATTAGAGTGCAAGTTTATAAATTTACCCCCATGTCCTACATATCTTCTGTTTTGTTTAATAGCCCCTTACATACTTCCCAACATAAGGACAAATTTAATTTAAATTTTGCACATGAAACCTTGAAATGTTAGCTCGTCTTGTAACTCTTGGAACTAATGTTGATTTACACGAGCCAAATTTCAATTAATCACTGAATTATAGCACACATGTTGTCTGCCAGAGAATTTAAAAATAATCCTTCTTCCGTATGGTAAATATTTGTACCTCAAAACGCAATTTGTCACAAAACATTCACTTCTTTCCATCTAGTCGGTTTATTTTTCATGAATATGACGTTGATGTGTATTAATGATGAACTGCCTACAGCGGAAGGAATTCCGCGTATGTGAAATTTAATGCTCGCCGGTATCAGCAGGAAATGAGGAGTGGTGAGCACTGAAACATTTGCGAAATTTAAGGATTCTTAAGCTTAGATTTCTGTGTATTTAGATTTCCCAAAAGTCTTTTTTGTTTTGAAAGTAATATAAGTCTGATGAAGAAGAATCAAAATGATAGACTTATGGTGTCCTTGTGAAGAGTTCAAATTGAGATAATCGTTTCGTTATAAAAAGTTGCCTACAGTGGTTGAGTTTGGAAAAAAAACACTTTAGGAACTGTCACTTTACTCTTAATCTCGTTGTTATCATTCCAATGTGAATGCTTCTGCCATAAACTGTACCAGCAGAAATAAGTGAATGCAAAGAGACCTACATAACCAAGACCACACAATAACCAAAAGAATTTTATATATCCTTCACCGTGGCGTTGCTTTCCGAATGGCAAAAAATAAAATGTATTCACTAAGTACCAAAGGGTCCATGGTATCCATTACGCCGCAAATACAATAGCCTCGTTTTTTGGTGTAACTAGCTTGGTTGCCTACTAAGTTTAAAATATGGTATTCTGGCTAAATTTAACAAAATTGACAGAAATATGGCAACATTGTTTCGCTTTGTATACATCAAAGAAAATTGAAAAACAAGAGGGTTCAACGGCGACTTTGCCAAAAGCAGATAATAAAAAACTATAAACTTTCATCAAATAATCAATGAAATATATTTCATCAAATTATTGCTTCAAATTTGCTTTGTGTGACTGTGTAAAATATTTTTGAGCTATCAGTTTGAGATGATTTATAGTTTATCTTAACCCATCTCGAGCAAAAAATCGAAACCAAAATCGCCGAGGACACCTCTTGTTGTTGGATTATTTTTAAGTTTATATGTTTAATAAAAAGCATACCTTTTTGTAAATCAGTAGATTCAGGTTTGAATTTTTGTTGAAAAAATTTGTGTGGTAACTCTTAGTCGTTTCTTAAGCGACTTGGGGCAAACTTGCTTGCTAACCGAGTAACCTTCATACAATGATATCCGATAAAGGGGTTAAAAATCTACGGAGACCCAACTACTGCAACATCGGAATATGGCTGTAGTAAGTTGTCATCTGTCAAATACACGTCCGCTGGAATGAAAGCGTTTGGAACCACAAGCCCGAGATTGGTACAACGTAAGTTCTCCAAACCAGGTAACTTAAATTGTCCTACAGTTCACTTGGGATAGTGTTCTGATTCCTTTGCATCAGGTACTTAAAAGGTGGCAACATTTATGACGCCTGCTTCCTCGATACCAGCGACTGTGGGAGAAAAACACTGGAAGACAAACTTGATGACTCTCAAAGCAAGTCCGCCAAAGACGGACCTGGCTGGCTCTATCGATACGGCAGGTACACAAGACGGCCTGGCAAAAACAGGGGCACAGACACGGTCTGATTAGCGTAGGCTGAATTCTTAGCATAAGCAGAGTGGAATAATCGACAAACACGCACTAGGATATAGGAAAGACAGTGATCATGTTACGGTTCACCTCGGGAAGGAACAGAAAATCTCGCTAAACTGGGATTGAAATAAAAGCGAGCCTTCGTCGTCGGTGTCAAGCTGTAGTAGGACGGCTGGAAAATCAGACGGATCGAAAAAAAGGGGCCCAACTGAAACCAGGATATTAAAAAAGCTGTGTTCATAGCACAGTTCAACACTCGGGGTAACATAAAATCTACTTCGACTTGGCTCGGGATAGAACCCAGCCTTTACAAGCCTACATCGTCGGTAATAGGTTGTAAGGAGTTAGAAACTACTTGTAGCTTGTCTGGAGGAGTGGCTTATCTTGCAGCCATTTGACTGTCGGTCTGCCAAAAAGTGCGGTACGGAAACCAGTCTGATCCATCTGATTGGCCTAAGGTGAAATCGTAGCATTAACAGCGAAATTATCAACAAGCAACAGATAATGGAAAGACTGTGTAAAATGGATTCAGTTCATTCTACGCGAAACAAAAAATATCTAAGGCTCCGAATTTAGCATTCAATAACGTTAAGTTTAACCCTTAGTAAGTTGTCTGCTACTTACACCTCGTCTAGTGGTGTAAATGCGACAGGCTTCTCTAGAGCACAGACATTGTAAACTTGATCCAGTTCGGCTTATAGAGAAACAAAAAATCTCCCTTAGAATAAGCTTGAAACTTTACTGAGCCTTCACAAACCCACAGCACACCTTCGCTCCGTCTGTAAAGAGTATTTGCTTGCCCGATGCACCGCCAAGGTCTAAACACTATAACAAGGTCATAAGGCTTTTTATAATAAGCAAAGAGGATGTCTTTGGTAAGGCTCGAAGCGTTTGAGGATAATCTTTCGATTGTCTTTTATAAGTCGACAATCCACAAGGGCCTAAGACGATTATTAAACTGCTGAAGTAGGAAAGTAGGAAGTAGATAGACTATATCTTTGGAGACTGCTGGAATGATGATGAGGTTGGCCTGGATACAGCACACTGTATATGTCTGTAAATACTTCTGTCTTAACCCCCTGCGTGCCAGAATACATCAATTTGATCAACTTGGATCGCAAATGGTTGCAATGAATCCAGGAATTAAAAAAAAAATATCGGTACTTCTTTTACAGCCGATTCCAATTTAAAGTTTTAAATGGCCCACCCGTTACTAGTGATTAAGGATAGTCTCTCGATTGACATTTAAATGACAGCAATTCTTAAGATAAGCGCGGTACTACAGGGTGGAGCGCGTTAATTTGCTTATTTGGGAATGAAATAAAAAATTGTGAACCTTAGAAAAACTTAGTTTATATTGAACAGTAAGGGATTTTTAAATGACATGGTTAAAAATAGAGTATCTGGCAAATGTCGACCTTCGCTATCCACACACTGCTCTGCATACGTTTTCTGACGTTTTCATGAACTCTAACAAACATGTCGACTGGTATTCTGCCAATTTTAGCCTCCATATTGTTAATTAGGTCTTCCAAGTTGTTGGGACGGTTGATATACACCTTTGACTTCAGGTAACCCTAAAGGAAAAATCGCATGGGGCTAAGTCCGGTGAACGTGCCGGCCATTTCACATCACCACTCAAAGAGATAAGCCGTGCATTTGCCTCAAACAATTCATGGCAACCCTCGCTGTGTGTGCAGTGTCACCATCCTGACGTACTTATATCCTCTATGTCCATGTATCCTCTAATTTCATTTCCTCAAGAGCCGGCTGAAAAAAAGTCTGGAAATGCCAATAGCAAGTGATTGCTTCCGAGCAGAGCGTTTCGGAGATTGCAGTACTGCTGCTCTAACTCTCTCCATGTTTTGTGGTATTGCAATCCTTCTATCAGGTCCCCTTCGTACACATGACACATTCCCTGCTGTTCTCAATGAAGTTACCCAATTTACAATTGATTGCCGTCCAGGAGCACGTCCGCGTGGGGGAACAGAGAATCGTAAACGTAAAGCACGCTGCACCGCAATAATCGAGTGCTTATTGGATAAATTCAGTTCAACATATAATGACCTCTCCTCACGTGTCCAATGCATGATGGCAACTGAAAGACAGACGAATACAAATCTCCCGCCAGCCACTAAAAGCCACGCACACTCTCCACTCTTGTCGACCAACAGGGCCGCCACAGCCTGCAGTGCAAAAAAGCAAATTACCGCGCTCCACCCTGTATAGTAGATGTCGTTGGACAAAAGCGACATTGCGTCTCGACCAATGACACGAGTGTGGACTCCTGCGTCCGCCTCTGACAAGGAGTCTGAGCTACGACTCATCAAACCCAGTAACCACAACCTTCAAACTATGAATTGGAAGGTTAGAGATTTAAAGAATCCGTAAGGGATTCGGTATTAAGTTATGCTCGCCATCTACACCGACCGAAATCCTTCCCCTTCTAGGCAAGACTGGAAGAACAATTTCCAGCCAGTCTTAACTCAACGACAATTTATTACGAGTATTTAATTATTTAAATAATTTCATTTACAAATTATTTTCCATCCATTTATCGTTTTTACAATCTTACATTTTTCACTTCATGGAATTTATTTGCCTCGCCTATCCGTCGCCAAGCCACGTCACGCCAGTGGACCATGTGAAAACCTTCACACATGCCAAATATGCAAAAGTTCACCAGTTATTTTCCGAATTATTTCCGAAAAACAACAAACGACAAAACAAACCACACAGAACAGCTAAACCATCGTTGGCCATTGTTCATATGCATGGAAACCGGCCAAAGCTTTCGCCACCATGTCCAGCGAGGACAAAATGTTTACACTTGTAAAACGACAATGGAATTGTTCCATAAACCACCGACAACATTTGTCAAAATAAAAAACAAAGAAAACAACTGTGGAAGCCACCGACAAACGAAGCAACCAACCAACACAGCTCGATATACATCATCGAGAAGGACATGTTGATGATGGCCGGTGACCATTCATGCTGAACAGCCGCTCGGAATGAAAACTGAACGCCGGAATTTATATCTTTTGGCAGTTTATCAAAAAAAAAAAAAATGGGAAGAAAATAAAAGAATCAAACGAAATATAAACGTGAAAGAATGAAATTTGTTTTCGTAGCCATGTCTGCTCCTGAGCACATCCCGATAATAAATGTTATGTTGTTAGTGTCCTTTGTGGGTTCGTTCGATTGCGACACTCCACACCGGGCGGCGATAATGAAATGGATTAAATTGTATTGAATGGAATTGAAAGGCACGAAAGATATATAATTTTATTCGTTGGAGGACATGGCAATCATGGCGAAAATATGTTGAATGCTTATGAAAATTAAGTTTTCGTAAAAGCATTTATTTAACGGCGCCAAAGGATAATAATTATCAGAAACCAATTGCCGACTTCTGCATAATTGTGAAGGAGCATTAAGTGGAACTTCAAAGGCATGAAAAATGCACTTCCTTTGAACCCATTGCCAGCTGCAATACAATGGTATTTTATAAGACAATACGCAAATACACAGAGAGAAAAATTGGTTGAAATCACAGAAATTCCGTTGGATGGGAGGACAATCCGTTACAATCACCAAGTGTTAAAAATATTGACCAACATTCGGTTGGACCTTCCTGGAAGATGATTGATATAATTATATGCTGAAACACATAATCAATTTCGCATATGGCATGCAGTGGAATTTTTTGGTTCTCGCAACTGTTGATTGTGGCAACCAATAATTTTGTAAAGATTTGTACACTGGAAAAAAATACCAGGAAGATGATCGATATAATAATATGTTGAAAAACATAATAAATTATGCCTATGGCATTTAGGGGAATTTTTTAGTTCTTGCAACTTTCGTTTAGGGCAACCAATAATTTTGTAGACACACTTTGGTACACTGAAAAAAAATTCGGTTTAATAAAAAAAATTAAAATATTCATACTAAAAATTAATTAGGAATCCGGTTATAAAAAATTACATATACGAGGGCTGCAATATATATGTCTGTCCTAATAATGAAAATTCGAATATTTATCATCAAAAATGGCTTTATTGTTTTTCAAAGTATTCTCCAGCATGGTTTTTATATACCCTTTTGCATGCGCTCAAATCAATTATAGAAGCACTTTTTCCACTCCGATTAAGACACCTCCAGAACATGGTTTTTGAACGCTTCAACAGCATTTTCTGGCGACGAAAATCGTTGACCACGCGGGAATAAAAAGAAGTCATTGGGCGCCAAGTCAGGGCTGTACGGCGGATGACCCATCAATTCGACGGTTTGGCCGGTCAAAAGGCGCTGGTTTGAGCCGATGTGTGAGAGCTCGCATTGTCATGGTGCACAATGATTCGTCTTCTCTTGTTCGTTTTTCGAATTTCTCCGAAAACTTCAGGCAAACAAATTGAGGTGTACCACACAGAATTGACCGTCCTACGTTGCTCAAGCCGAACAGTCGCCATATGAACAGTTTTGCCAAAGAAACAGGCGACCATTTGCTTCGATGTGCTTCTTTAGTTGGATTTGGCTCGTCTTTGAAGACCCTCATACGCATAGATCCATGAATCGTCTCCTGTGACGATCTTGTAAACGTCTTTTGAAGCACCGCGATTGTATTTTTTTCAAAATATCTTTGCACCAATCGACAAGATACTTTTTTTTAGCGATTGTCGAATTGTGCGGGATCCAACGAGAACAAACCTTTTTTACGGCCAGGCGTTCATGCAATATCGAACGTATGCTGGTGGAAGAAATGCCCAAGCATGCCTCTATCTCAAGGTATGCCACATGACGATCTTGCATTATCAGTTCACGCACGGAATCAATGTTCACAACGGCCGTTTTGAACGACCTTCACGACCTTCGTCTTTGATAAATTCATTAAACCAGTTTTACACAGTGCTATAGGATGGTGCTTCATCGATACGCTCTTGTCGTGATAATCCACGCCGAAAGTTGTGAAAAATGATCGCACGATAATGTTCACGAGTTAATTCCATTTTTTTGCCAAATTGATTTTTTTCAAGTCACTGTAAAAAAAAACAAAGGAATGGTCGTACCCCATCAAAATGTCAAACTTTCCAATGAAAATGTCCAGAATGATGGCCAGAAATATATATAGCAACCCTTATAGATGGCCTTGGTAACGTTCTTAATAATACGAGTATGAAAACATAGACCGATATGGTCCAATTTCACCAGTGATAGTTTCAGGGTGTACACAACGCGCTAGATCGATTTAAAATTAAAGTCATTTTAATGGGGGGGGGGGCTTTGTAAAAAGTCGGACCAATGATAATGGCTATAAGTCGCTCAGTCGGAATTAATTTGTGATTCTTAGAGCGACTGAGCCTGGTCCAATTTTACCACGGTTATTATAAGAAATTTGATCAGGATAAGTAATTTCTGGCTGCTAGAGCGACAGAACCTCAAATCGGAAGGAGGGAGGCTATTTGACAACATCCACCGAGTTGGTCCAGTTCCTCCAGAGGCAATTATTAGTGCCCACAGACATGTTTACCCTTTATCTAATATTTATTTAGTTATTTAAAAAAAAAACAACAACTACACGCTGTTTTTATTAAATTTAAAACAACAACGAACCCTAGACTGATACTCTACAAATGTTTATTTGCATTTTGCATAATGCATTTATTTATTTATAAATCAAACAGAAAAAAGCCATTCAATAGAACACAATAAACATTTATTTTCATTAATCGATAAACGTTTTGTTTATTGGTCTTTTTCTCGTTTGCCGGATGTTTTATTATATTTAAAACAATAGCCAGCCATGTCCAGGGATTAGCATACATTTCAAACGAATAAATCTGAAAACAAAAAAGGCAACAAGTAAAAATGACATTAACTTAGACCGGGATGGGGCGGGACGGATTGTATACACATTTCACTGTAGAGAGAAAGAAGTTTCATTGAAACATTATCATGGACGCAGCTCAGGACAAAGAAAAGGATGTGAGAATTTTTGTTTTTGGAAAGTGGAGAAAGCACGACCAAGACCGAAGGGTTTAAAACTCATTTATTGAAAGGCTCGGACCAACAAGAGAGGTTGTGAAGCCAACTCAAGTAAACACAACTTTTTATTTCGTTTCATTAAAAAAATTTAAATATTCAAACAAAAAATTGATTAGAAATCCTGTGATAAAAAATTTCTCATATTTATTAAAATATTCGTATGAAGTTTATCGAAAATATTTCCGATTTCAGGCAAAAAAAAAACAAATTTAAATAATTACAACAAAAAGTTGTAAGCCGTCTATTGAATATATTTTCGTTATGAGGCGATGATAAAACTCATATTTTTTTTTCAAAAAGCAGACGGAAAGACTTTTATATACAAGCTGACTTTAAGTTACAAGCGGACTGTAAGTCAAAAAGCAGACAAGAAGAATTTTAGTATAAGCAGGGGTGACGGCAGTTTCGGTAAGCGCCACTTCACCATCATAAGACCCCGAGCAACAAATGTGCTGAAGCTATGTTTAGCGGCTATACACATAAGGGCAGGCAGTTTTGTATTAAACGAGAATTACCCGGCAGTAGAATTTTCTACCGTACACAATAAAAATCCTTCGCACTAAATACATACTTAGGACACACCCCACACACACACACACAATATAGTGCATTTGCATTAGTTGTTGTTTCTATATATTAAATATCATTACAAGATCTGATAAATAGTTTAGCTTATTTACAAAATTTTTAATTGAATGGTGGTAAAATGTACATACCAATTTTATGGTTAAAATTTAAGGGTTGCCTTCTTTTCTGTGTAAGTTAAAAGCAAGACCGAAAGCCGAAATCACCGAACACAGTATTTTATGCAACGACATGGCAACACTGATACTAAGCAGCTCTCGATTGAATTTTCTATGGAACTAAGTATTGGCAATGGGTGTATAAATACCTCAGGCAAATTTATATGGAATTAAGAGAGATGCATACAAAATTTTACCGGCAACATTATGCCTATGGAAGACAACAATCCGTTCTACTTCTGAGTATACAAAAGTACAACAATGCCATATTCTAGGAATGAAAAAATATATCAGCAAACCGAATTCGCTTTAGCCGTACCATCAAGGGGTTAATTTATTTTTTAATCTATGCTTAAGAGAAATTTAAGGGGTTAGTAGAACTGGAAAGTAACAACTAATCCACAACTCTGGTTTCTTCTAAAAATACTACTTATATAATGCACCATTCCACAATTGCAGAAAATGAGTGAAAGGAAAAAAACTACAAAAAGTTGAGTCGTTCTACTAAATCTAATGTTTCCAACTCAATATAGGCAGTAACCATTGAAACAGTAGGCTACCAAACACATGTATTTTGAAACACAAGTTTAAGAAAACTCTAGATACAGATACGAGTGCTGCTATATATATTACCGGCCTAATAATGAATATGCGAATATTTATCATCAAAAATGGTTGCTATTTTTAAAGCCTTTTCACTGAGGGGAAGCAATTTTGCATTAAACGAGAACTGCCGGCGGTAGTTTTCCACCGAACACAATTAAAATCCCTAGCACACACGATACGAGTACAGTGCATGAATTTTATGAGTTTTTTTTTGTTGTTTCCATTTATTTATTATCATTGTAATATTTGATAAGACGTTAAGCTTATTCACAAGACCACAATCCCACGACAGCCGGTTCTACGCACCGGATCGACCCGAAGCAGCAATTCTTCGGCCAAGGGCTGTCACCCCGGTACGGTTTGCCGCTACAACAACAACAAGAAATACCACACAAATAACAGAGCGGAAAAGGCTCGTCAATGCTGGTCAATGTGAAGAAGATCAATCGGAGCCAAAAGGGGCATTAGGCCTAAGATGACACAGCGTATAAAGGTCAATCATTTCATACGCGGCAATAGTTAGGTGGACTTCAATAACTAAAAAGTGCAACATTAAAAAACTGGATAAGGTGCAGCGTACCTAATTCGTGTGCATCAGCGGAGCAGTGTGTATTAATTCTACTAGGACAATGTAAGTAATACTAAACATAAGGCCAATACATTTAATATGTCAGACCCGTGGCGACCATCACTGCAAAAAGATTGATGGCAGTTGGTAAATCTTTAATGGAATACTGGACACCAAAATATCCTGGAAACATTAAAGTGCCTCGAAACACAAAATGTCAAAGTATTATCCAGCATGACTTATACACTTTTGCATGCGCTCAAACCAATTGTCGAAGTATTTTTTTCAATCCGATTGAGACACCTCCAGAACATGGTTTTTGAACGCTTCAACAGCATCTTCTGGCGACGAAAATCGTTGACCACGCATTTTTTTCTTGATTTTCAATTCGAAGTTTTGGCCGGTCAAAAAGGCATCGTCTTCTCTTGTTCGTTTTTCGAATTTCTCCGAAGACTTCAGGCAAACAAATTGTGGTGTACCACTCAGAATTGACCGTCCTACGTTGCTTAAGCGGAACAGTCGCCACATGACAAGTTTTGCCGAAGAAACAAGCGACCATTTTCTTCGAAGTGCTTCTTCCACGAACAACGTTCGTTGAATTTGGCTCTTCTCCGAAGACCCACACGGCCGATTGCTGTTTTGTTGCGGGCTCATACGCATAGATCCATGATTCGTCACCTGTGACGATCTTGTAAATGTCTTTTGAAGCACTGCGATCGTATTTTTTCAAAATTTCTTTGCACCAATCGACACGAGCCATTTTTTTTGAGCGATTGTCGAATTGTAAGGAATCCAACGAGAACAAACTATTTTTACGGCCAGGTGTTTATGCAATATCGAATGTATGCTGGTGGAAGAAATGCCCAAGGATGCCTCTATTTCACGGCATGTCACATGACAATCTTGCATTATCAGTTCACGCACGTCATCAATGTTGTCGGGCACAACGGCCGTTTTTGGACGACCTTCGTCTTTGAGCGAGCGTCGGCCACGATTGAATTCATTAAACCAGTTTTTCACAGTGCTATAGGATGGTGCTTCATCGCCGTACAAAGATTTAAGTTCATCGATTCACTCTTGTCGTGATAATCCACGTCGAAAGTTGTGAAAAATGATCGCACGAAAATGTTCACGAGTTAATTCCATTTTTTTGCCAAATTGATTTTATCAAGTCACTGTAAACAACACAAATGATGGTCGTACGTCAAAACGCTCTAAGTACGTTTATGCTAAAAAATGTCAATCTTTCCAATGAACATCTTTCCAATGAACATCTTTCCAATGAACATCTTTCCAATGAACAGACAACACTTAGTACTGCCTAGGCCAGAAATATATATGTGACAGCGCACCTAAGGGTAAAAAAAATCAATTTTCACTTTTTTTGATGTGGACAACATCTGAGCATCGAATGAGACCGATCCCATGCCCCAAAAGTGTTCCCTCCCAGAGATATGCGCGTTTTATAAAAGTGATGGTACACCAAAGATACACGTATTTAAATCTTTAAAATGTCTCTCCTGAACAAAACGGTTTTTACCCTTAGGTCCATTACTATTTTGCGCGTCACATATAGCAACCTATAATCTGAGAGAAAAAATACAAAAAAAAATAATTAAAGAAAAAAATTATTATTAAAGATTTTAACCCCATGGTTACTTTTGGCCCACCCTGGATAACAATATTTAACAAAGGTTGGAACATGAACAATCCATCTAGAGACCCATAGGATCCAATGGCATTTCCCGCAAAATATACTTAGTAGGGACATTAATACTGTTACAACATTGAACACACACATTTCAATAGTAGAACTGAACATACCCCGTGAATATCATATGGGTTTTGAAAGCTATCCTCAATAGCGTTAGTGTGTAACGGGATTTTAAAATTATTTCAACTTTCATCATGGAGTGGCGGTTTTCAAGTGTGAAATGAAAAAAGCGATATTTTCAAAACGCTCCGGCCACTAGGGATTAGCCACATGTTCGTCTACCATGCATAAAGCTGTTTGAGGAGACTGGAGATGTAAAAGACCGCCACCGGTCGGGCCGCCCACGCTCTGTTCGAACACCGCATGCTATCAAAGCCGTTAAATCAAGAGTTCACGGAAATCCGCTCCGAAAATAGAAAATTATGGCCCGTGAGATGAATATCAAGCAAAAGTCCATGAGTCGAATCATTAAAAAGGGGCTTCAAAACGACGTACCGGACATTTATTGACTGCAGCTTTAAAAAAAACAGGATTGAAAAATACAAACGTCTTTTGGTGAAGCACGCTGATAACATGCAGAGAAAAATTCTGTTCACCGATGAAAAAAATTTTACCGTTCAGGAAAAATTTAACAAGCAAAATGATAGAGTGTATGCGCGGTCATCTAAGGAAGCATCTGAACTGATTCCAAGGGTGGAAAAGGGTCATCACCCAGCTTCATTCATAGTTTGGTGGGATGTCTCTTACGATGGGGTCACTGACCTGATTCTGCGCCGGCCCATAAGGCAAAAACATCCCAGGCCTGGCATCGAAACAATTTGCCAGCGTTCATTTCCTCTGAAGAATGGCCCTCAGGCAGTCCAGATTTGAACCCATTGGATTACAAATTCTGGACGGTTTTAGAGGACAAGGTTTGTCATAAAAGATACCCCAATATTGGATCTCTTAAGACTGCTTTGGTGCGAGCTGTGGCTAATTTTCCAATGGACGAGGTTCGTGCAGCTTTTGACGATTGGCCAGTGCGACTTAAGGCGTGTGTAAAGGCAAAAGGCGGACATTTCGAATATATAGATTCTTTTTGGATACTATATGTACATCAATAAATATATTAAAAAATATTTGGTCCAAAAGCATTCAGTACTTTTTATTTTACAGAATAAAACGTGTGCAACAGTATTTATGTCCCTACTAAGTATAAGATAAATGTGGTTGAAGATATAAATAATTAAAAGTATTAAGTTAAATACTCGCACCACTTTCATTCAAACATCAAACCCGTCTTAAAAAGAAGAAAATCTTCCGAACTTGGCGACGTCGCCCAATTCCTCCAGAAATCTTTCTCATGCCACTTTTATGTGTGGCGCGCTAAAATCAGACCGTGGCAAAGAACGGGCTTCACCGTCTCCAGCTTATTCTCCTCCTCACACATCAAGATAATTCTCATTTTAAAGTTCCGCCGAACTGCACAAAATCCCATTGGGACCCCTACCAAGTGTCGAAGTTACTTCCCATCTAAGCACTCGTTCTTGAACTCTCAAGCCACGGTCAGATTGTCTCCGATATAGTGGACTATATTTAAACTTCCTAGGTCAGGGGTATTTATTTGGGGTTTTCCTAGAGTAGAAAGTCGGCGGTTTATTTACTTTTGTCCGAGAGCGTGGAGATTTTTCTTCGAGACCTCCTACTTATTGAACTTCCCCAGCAGGTATTGGAACTTGTTCTTTATAAACAAAACGAATTTCTTCTTCAAAAGTTAGACAAAGAACCACATTTACAAAAATTTTCCAAGTAAACTTTATTTGAGCGTGTTTAGACATTTTTATTTCTACCACGCGATGAAAAATCTTTCCTTTTAAATGGCGTTTTGTTTTTTGCCATGTCTAATATTTGGATATTCGTTAATGTATATTTGTTCAAAGAGATGATTTTATGAATTTATTTTTATTGGGTTTCCTCTATTTATTTTTTTTAAAAATTAAATTGCCATGCTAGTACAGAATCTCTATCGACAGCGTGCAAAACATCCCGGAAAGTTCATCTGCAAGAGAACGGTTTACATTAAAACTCAAGCAATTTTTGTACGGATACATAAATTGTGTTGATTTTCTTTTGTTCATTTTACTATGAAAAGCAAAGAAGCGAAATTTGCACAAATTTATTTTTATTATAAATGTTTTGTTTTCGTACAGAATACTCGTATCTGTAATTTCAAAAGTTCACAGAATGGATGAAAAGCCATTATTTGTTTGCCACTTGTTTGTTGCTTGCAACAAGAACGGCCACTGTTTGGCGCCCAATTTGAGATTTCCCTTAGAGGTTCCATGGGCGTCTGCGGCGAATATTTCTCACCAACGGCGAATCTAACATGTGGTTGTGACATAAACACAAAGCGGAGCGAAAACGGAATTCGAAATGCCAAAATAAATAGAAAAAAAACGCCGGCATATATCAGACAGAAATGCCGCAAAGCGCAGATGTAAACAGAGAATGGCTTTCATTCATAAAGTATTTCGAAAATTTAAGAGAATTTAAGAGAAATGCTCTCTTAGTTTTGGGTTTGTTTTCGAAGGATGACAGTGATTTAAAAGAAATGACCTGACCTTAAGCTAGAAAAATAATTAAAAAAAAAAATGAATTGATGACAAACTGGTCGAATAAACCATGCACGAAATTAACATATGGCAACAACTCTTTATACTTCACTCTGAGGTACTATTCAGTACCGGGTGATTTTAAAGGATATCTTATTTCCTTTAAATACTTTTGGCCAATTTTTTGAGATGCTTTTAAAAACATTGGGTAGATTTGTGAAAAATTTAGTTACTAACTTTTATAACTACGAGGGCGACCGCAAAACTAACTGGCCTGGCACATTTTCTGTTTTACTAGCAACTTTTTTTTTGGTTTTTTAAAAGCAATCTTTTATAAGCCATCTGTCAAAATTTCCGAAATATTTAATGATTATTTTCTTTGTTACAGGTGATTGAAGTAAACAAGTTTTATAATTTTTGAAAAATGGAAAATAAAGAGTTTCGTGCGGTAATTAAACACTTTTATATGAAAGGTTATACGCCACAATTAATCAAAGATGAATGGGATTCTGTTCATGGTGATAATGCACCATCATACTCCACCGTGAAATCCTGGGTTCAACAATTTAAATTGGGTCATTCAAGTACGGAAGATGAACAACGCTCTGGAAGACCGAAAACTGCTACTACTTTTGAAAACATTAGAAAAAATATTTAATGAAGTGACTAAAGATAGACGAATAAAGCTCAGAGAACTTGCTAATATTGTTAAAATACACGAAAAACAAGTTTGGAGTATTTTACATGATGAACTCCACATGAAAAAGCTATCCGCTAGATGGGTGCCGCGATTGTTGACTCTGCCCCAAAAAATCGTCCGTTGGACCAACTCCGAGAGCTTTTAGCGATTTATCAGCGTAATCCAAAAGAGTTCTTGCGCCGATTCATAACTGTTGATGAAACATGGATCCATCACTACATCTTAGAATGCAAAGAACAGTCAAAACAATGGATAGAAGCTGGTAAAAGTGGTCCCAAGAAGGCGAAAACTGTTAAGTCAGCAGGAAAAGTAATGGCCACAGTATTTTGGGATGCAAGGGGTATAATATTTATTGATTATCTTGAGAAAAGGAAAAACTATAAATAGTGAATATTATTGTGCATTATTGGATCGGTTGAGTGAAGAAATCAAGATAAAACGACCGCATTTAGAAAAAAAAAGTTCTTTTTCATCAAGATAATGCTCCTTCACACACTGCATTTTGAACTCAACAAAAACTGGCCGAATTACGATTTGAAATTGCTCCGCATCCACCATATAGTCCAGATTTAGCTCCTTCTGACTATTTCTTGTTTCCAAATTTAAAAAAATTCTCGGTGGCAAAAAATTTTCTTCCAATAGCAAGGTTATTGCTGAAACTGAGGCATATTTTGAAGGTCTTGAAAAATCTTATTTTTCGGATGGAATTAAAAAACTTGAAAAAACGTTTGAAGAAGTGTATTGAGTTGGAAGGAGATTATGTTGAAAAATAAATAATAATAATTCCAAAAAAAGGTTCTTTTATGTTAGGCCAGTTACTTTTGCGGTCGCCCTCGTATTTGGGAGGTCGTTTTGAAATAGTTTTCAAATTTTGAAAAGTTTTTAAGTCTTTCAATAAATCTTGCAATATGAGCAGGTTTTTAAACTGATGTGCCATTTTGCGCTTGCAGTCAAGTCAACCTTCTGTGCATCAACAAGAGTTTCTTATTTTTATTTCAACGAAAAATCAATTAGAAATCCTGCGATAAAAATTTTACATATTAATTAAAATATTCATACATTGATTTTCGTGGTTGCACGCTGCTTTTATCGCGATTTCGGGTCCGTGGCGACCTTCCTCACAAAGCTTCGCAGCAATTGTTGATAGGAAAACTGAACTCTTTAAAAACAGGTTCTGACCAAACGAATGAGAATTACCTTTGTAATCACACATTTTAAGGTTTTTTCAAACAATTGCCCACGAAAATACGATTCACCTTATCTACCTCTACAGAGACTCTATATTCAGAGTCATCTGCAGATCCTCTTTTACAACGTGTGTTGTGGGAAGAGTTTAGTTGGCTTTGTCATCTACAGATGGCTCTCAATGTGGAGTCTCTGTAGAGACTGAATTGTATTTTCGCTGCTAATTGTTTAAAGAAAACTTGAAAGTGAGAATAACAACAGTAGTTCTCATACGTTTGGTGAGAACCTGATCTTAAAGAGTTGTGTTTTCCTTTCCAAAAGGTGCTGCGAAGCTTTGTGGTGAAGGTCGTCACAGACCCGAAATCGCGATAAGAGCAGTGCGCAGCCACGAAAATCAATGGCACTTTGCCGTTTTGTAAAAAACTTGTTTTCTATTAAAATGTAGATGCAAGAGTTCTCGAGCCGCTTAATCCCTGTTCAATGTGTTAAAGCAAAAGACCGAAATTAAACAAACGAGCTAAACATCGTACATTGTTTATCGAAAATATTTCCAATTTCAGGAGATTAACAGATTCACTAATTTACAAAAATGTTATATGCCGTTTATCGAAAATATTTCCGATTTAAGACGACAAACAGGCAATCTCTTATAGGGTAGTGCAACCATAATGCACAAAGTTAATTGTGATTCACACCTTGACGTCAAGTGTTGTTGCCCAACTTAATTTGACTATTTTTTGTTTCAGTATTTGACAAATTCAACCATGGAGAAATACACAATTAAGCAGCGCCTTAAGATTCTTAAAGCCTTTTACGAAAATGGCCTTTCAAATAAAAATGCATTTTGTGCACTTCGTTATGTTTCTGGATTGGCATAATCGACCAAATGTGTCCACAAGCTGGAGAAATGTGAGCAAATTTCAGCAATCCGGGTCTGTAGGAAATCTGAAATCACCTGCGAATTCTCTCCCAGTTCGTTCTGCGGAAAATATTGATGTTGCTCGCGATATTGTGGCAGAAGGGCCGTCAACCTCGACTTGTCGTCGTGCCCAACAATTGAACATCTCACGACCATCACTGAAGCGAATTTTGAATAAAGATAGGAAATTAACACGCAAGCCGTACCTCTTCGGCCAAGCAGTTACCGTGAATGGTGTTCGCTATCGCGAGATGATAACGGACTTCTTGTGGCCAGAAATTGACGATATGGACCTGGACGATCGAACCACATCGAACAGGATGGTGCAACTTGTCACACAGCCAACGAAACAAAGGCTCATTGGCGCCATCTGACATTTCCGTTGGAAAGTTTCGTCATTTTTTAGCATAAACGTACTCAGACGTTTTCACGTACGACCATCATTTGTGTTGTTTACAGTGACTTGAAAAAATTAATTTGGCAAAAAAAATTGAATTAACCCGTGAACATTTTCGTGCGATCATTTTTCACAATTATCACGACAAGAGACCATCGATGAACTTAAAATCATTGTATGGCGATGAAGCACCATCCAATAGCACTGTGAAAAACTGGTTTAATGAATTCAATCGTGGCCGACGCTCGCTCAAAGATGAAGGTCGTCCAAAACCGGCCTTTGTTAAAACACTCTTGTGCGAACATTGACGTCGTGCGTAAACTGATAATGCCAGATCGTCATGTGACATACCGTGATAGGAGCATAATTGGGCATTTCATCCACCAGCATACATTCGATATTGCATGAACACCTGGTCGTAAAAAAGGTTCGTTGGATCCCGCACAATTTGACAATCGCTCAAAAAACAAGCTCGTGTCGATTGGTGCAAAGAAATTTTGAAAAAATACGATCGCGGTACTTCAAAAGACGATCTTATAAACGATCGTCACAGGTGACGAATCATGGATCTATGCGTATGATCGCGAAACAAAACAGCAATCGACCGTGTGGGTCTTCGAAGACGAGCCAAATCCAACGAAAGTTGTTCGTAGAAGAAGTACTTCGAGGCATATGGTCGCCTGTTTCTTCGGCAAATCTGGTCATGTGGCGACTGTTCCACTTGAGCAATGTAGGAGGTCAATTCTGAGTGATATACCACAATTTGTTTGCCTGAAGTCTTCAAAGAAATTCGACGAACAAGAGAAGACGAATCATAGTTTACCATGACAATGCGAGCTCTCACACATCGGCTTAAACCAGCGCCTTTTTGACCTGCCAAAACGACGAATTTATGGGTCATCCGCCGTACAGCCCTGACTTTGCATCCAATGACTTCTTTTTATTCCCGCAATGCGTGGTCAACGATTTTCGTCGCCAGAAGATGCTGTTGAGGCGTTCACAAACCATGTTTTGGAGGTGTCTCAATCGGAGTGGAGAAAGTGCTTCGACAATTGATTTGAGTGCATGCAAAAGTGTATAAGTCATGCTGAAGAATACTTTTAAAAACAATAAAACCATTTTGGATGATACATATTCGCCAGAAATGTATATAGCAGCCCTCGTACATACTCGTATTTATTGGCTTGATTGGCTTTTAACCTTTGTAACTAACTATTAACTCTAAAAATGAGAAAGCTATTAAAGAACGTATAAGCACTTAGTAGGGACATAAATACTGTTACAACATTGAACACACCCATTGCAGTAGTAGAACTGAACATACCCCGTTAATGCCATATGAAAGCTAACCTCAATAGCCTTAGTCTGTAAAGGGATTTCAAAATTGTTTCAACTTTCATCATGGAGTGGTCAGATAATGAGAACCGTATCGCTGTAATAGCGCTTTTCAAGTGTGAAATAAAAAAAAAGATATTTTCAACACGCTCCAGCCACTAGGGATTAGCCGCGTGTTCGTCTACCGATACATAAAACTGTTTGAGGAGACTGGAGATGTAAAAGTCCGCCACCGGTCGGGCTGCCCACGCTCTGTGCGAACACCGCATGTCATCAAAGCCATTAAATCAAGAATTCATAGAAATCCGCTCCGACAAGAGAAAACAAATCATGGCCCTTGAAATGAATATCACGCAAAAGTCCATGAGTCGAATCATTAAAAAAGACTTGGGACTTGGGGCTTTCAAACGACGTACCGGGCATTTATTGACTGCAGCTTTAAATAAAAATAGGATTGAAAAATGCAAACGTCTTTTGGCGAAGCACGCAGATAACTTGCACAGAAAACCCGATGAACAAATTTTTACCGTTCATGAAAAATTTAACAAGCAAAATGATGGAGTGTATGAGCGGTCATTTAAGGAAGCATCTGAACTGATCCCAAGGTTGGAAAGGATCATCACCCAGCTTCAGTCATGGTTTGGTGGGTGTGTTTTACGATGGGGTCACTGACCTGCATTTCTGCGAACAAGGAGTCAAAACATCGGCCAAAGTTTACCAAGAAACCGTTTTGGAAGCTGCTGTGAAGCCAGCAGGATTCTGCGCCGGCCCATAAGGCTAAAACGTCCCAGGCCTGGCTTCGAAACAGTTTGCCAGCGTTCATTTCCTTTGAAGAACGGCCCTCAGGCAGTCCAGATTTGAACCCATTGGATTACAATTTGTGGACGGTTTTAGAGGACAAGGTTTGTCACAAAAGATGGATCTCTTAAGACTGCTTGGTTCGAGCTGCGGCCAATTTTTCAATGGAGAGGTTCGTGCAGCTATTGACGATTTGCCAGTGCAACTTAAGGCGTGTGTAAAGGCAAAAGGCGGACATTTCGAATAAGTAGATTCTTTTTGGATACTATATGTACATCAATAAATATATTAAAAAATATTTGGTCCAAAAACATTCAGTACTTTTTATTTTACAGCATAAAACGTGTGTAACAGTATTTATGTCCCTACTACTGCTCAACCGATGCGACATTTCTGAGTCGACTTTGATACTATCCGATACTTCTTGACTTTGTCCTAATTTTTATCTGGTTGTTGAATTAACTATTGAATATTATACCAGCTGGGCGGCATCGGTTACACTAGACAGCTTCTGAAATACTGCAATTGAAAAAAAAACCATCTGGTCACTCTTAATTAATTGAGATACAATTTGGTATTCCATGGAACCGGAATGTTTATTCGAAATATAGAAAAATGCGGTTTTGTGGCATATCTGTTGTTTAGATCATTAATAGTAAGGGGGTTTAAACTGTTCCTCCTAGAGGGCCTTTAAAGCTCAACATTTCCTAAAACAAATAGAGATAAATCCAACTGGACTGGCTATATCCAAGCGTTACGTAAATCAACGGAGTTAAAAAATCATCCTTAAATGTTAGAAAAATAGATTATCCTTATTTTTTGTAAAACGAAAAGTCGAAATTTGTAAGTCCTCTGTAAACTATTATTAAATTATAAACATTTCCGCTACAATCGGCATGCTTTGAAATAAACCTAAATCCAAAAAAATAATATCTGCTGCACAAATCAAATTTCCGTCTGACACAAAGAAAGTTAGTTGTGGCTGGAAAACGGAAATCCAAAACAAATTCCGCAACACAAAATTCATGTTATTGAATTTTACTCCCAAGGGTTCATAAATAATTACCCTCATCAATAAGAGAAGGATAGATATCCTGCTTTATTGCCAAAGGCATACACACGTATCCGCCAGCATCGAAATACAACGCACCCTAAATATTACTCAAACACCTTTATATGTAGGAATTTTATAATCGTATTATCGGCTACCGATTGATACTCGTATACTTGGCAAAGGCTACTAGCCAAAAATAAATAAAAATAGCACTGAGTGGGGACTGCCATGCGCCACCAGCATGTTTCAATGTCAGCCGTTACAAATTTAAAATTTAATTTCTTTTCTATCGTGTCCTTGTCCTTTCTCGTGTTCCTTTTTAGCCGACAAACGACACTTGAGAAGTTGCTACGCGCTCTTCGTTTGTCATTATCCTAGACGGCTTCATTCCGCGGCTCAGTCATTCATCTTCATTTTCTAGTACTGCTTGACACACTATGCTGTCATTTACATGCTTGATTTCTTTCTTGTTTGCCTTTTCGCTTCTCAATTCTTGGTGGTGGGGCGGGGGGTTTGGTGTTTAAGAAGGAAAAAGTAACGCAATATTATGCCGGAAACGGAAAGAAAAACAATTTGTTTGGGTGTTTGATTTCTCAGCAGTTTTAATAGAATTTTATGATGATGATACGACATAGGGTTGCCGTAGGAATTGTATCATAAACAAAAGTCCTAGTGGATCGCGAAAACTTCGCTAGTGTTTTTATATAAATGACCGAAAGGAAGTTGGGCTATGTTAATAATAGCTGTTTCCATTTGAGATTGCTTAAATTACATTTAAATTTAAGCTACTCGTTTAGCAAGCGAGTTGGTTTCAAGTCGCTTAAGAAACAAGCAAGAGTTACCAGATTTATTTTTCAACAAACAGTGTTACCTGACACACCCTGCTATATGAATGATTTTGTAGTTTTTTTTCCAACGATTACGGAAAACAAGCTCAAAAATCTGCCACCGAAAATGACGAGTCTATATTAAAGAAACTTTGGCACAGTACACTCGTTTCGAAATCTAAATACCATTGCTTTTTTGTGAAGCCCCGAGAAACAGAGTCCGAAGTTATGTCAATGCCTATGTTCAAAGAAACAATGAGTTGTAAGGTATTACGAGAGAAGAGGACCGGCGAATTTCTATTAAAAACCAAATTTGGATATTAAAAAGGAAACCAGGAGTTTCCGTAGTCCAATATAAAGTATAATTGGTTATCAAAGATTGAGATGATAGAAAAGCAATCCCATCACTGCCGGTTCTATGTGCCGGATTGACCCGAAACAACCACTCTTCGGTTTTTGTTTGTCCATGGGAGAAAAATCAATATTTAAAGACCCTATCATCCGGAAGTCAACTTTAGCCAAATCTTACAATTTTATCTATATTTACACACACTTAATTGGTTTTAAAATCAGTTTCAATATTTACTATTAGGCGCTTGTTTTGAACCCCATTAATCCACAGGTGCGAGCTTTACTTCTAGCAAATCCTATAAATACCTCTTATTTAGACTCTTAGCGAAATTTGCTTTAATTTAAGTCAATTTTTACTAAAGGTTGCACGTTTTGGACTTAGGAGCCGTTTTTGGGAACCATATGGGGCGGAAAGGTCCAGCAACAGTACCTATTTAAGCCTTGGGTCGCACATACATAATTATGATATAAAGAGCAAATACTATCATGTGGAGAGAAATTCAGTTTGGCCAAAGCCAAAGCCTATATACTAGGATAGGCCAATTTGTATGGACAAACATTTGTCGCTATCGTGCCACCGATGTTTCGATAGCTTTTGGCATGAGGAATGGATTCTCTCAGTCGTGTTGCTACTCTCACCTGCTCATATCATCATCATCTTCGAAACGTAATATTTAAAAAAAATATTTTTTTAATGTCATACTAAAAAAAACCTTAAAAAAGTTAAGAAAAAGTCAAAAATACTAATAGAAATTTGGCAGCCTCGAAAATGACTTTTTTTAAATGTCGCAGTGGGATTTTTTTCCTCATGTTAAAAGCTGTCGAAAAATCAATAGCATATCATCGATTGCTAAATCGACCCACCCCATTGCATACCCTTTATCATCCGAATTTCGGTCCAATATAACAATTCTACCAAGGGTGCATGGGACCGCCCACTTGTCTTCCATCAACATTATATGTTCTAAATATCATCGACATATCTCCAATAGTTCGTGGAATATTGTCTGTTTAATTTCAGAGTGGTGTGGACGTAGCCAAGGTCTAATTTTACTATAACAAAGTTTATTATAATTCCATAGTCATTGATTGATTTTATTTAAAAGGCCCTCCCACTTTTCGTCCATGATTTTTTTCGATCCATACCAACATCGTATGTCACAAATATCATCGTCATATCTCTATTAGTTCATCAGATATTGTCCATTAAAGTTCAGGGTGGTGGTGGCGGAGTCACGCCCCCTTATCCAATTTTACCATACCATAGTCTAAAATAATTGCCTCATCATTGGTTTTATCCTGGTAAAATTTAATCACGATCGGTTCGTTAGTTCGGTGATAAATGTCATTTTCTTAAGTGGGGACACACCCACTTTTCCTTCAGGATGTGTTTCGATTCATGTCAATAAAATACTTTCCAAATATCAGCCTCATATCTTTAATTTATAGTATAGTGTTTAAACTTTAGCATTGCTGATTTTTTCCAGAGGCTGACCAAGTCTCTGGAAAAAGTGAGGGTAAAATTTTACCTCTTGACCGATTTGGCCCATTTTCAATACCAACCATTTCAGTCAATAGATATTTCTGCAGTATTTCAGCCACCTAACTTAAATAGTGACAGAAGGCATGACTAAAAAATCTTAGAATTTAACGACTACACAGAATTTATGCGTCGTTCCAGATGTTGCGAACGGAAGAACAAGGTAAATATACCCTCAATCCTATGATGGAGGGTATAAAAAGTGTCCTTTCCCACCGTTGTACCTTAAGTCCCTTGAAGGAAACCTTTTGTCCTCTAAGTTGGTATTGAATAGGAATGCCTCATAAAAAGTGTCCTTTCCCCGATGTACCAACTTTATGGGATCTCCGATCAGGTATTTCGAGGTGTTGCAGACGAAATGACAATGTGAATACATCATCAATTCTATGATGGAGGGTAGTCCCAGCCGGTTAGGAACCTCTTTTTCCTCCAAGTCAGTGTTGTTTGTATATGTGAATGTACTTGTCGCCACTTATGCAGATGACACAGCAATTTTGGCAGCAAATCACTCGGCGAGGGTTGCAGCTTCTTCAACTATTCAAAATCAACTTAACGTACTTCAAAATTGGTTAATTAAATCGAACATAAAGGTGAACTCCAGTAAATCTAGCCACATAACATTCACGAATAGAAAAGACAATTGTCCGCCAGTGACGATAAATGGTGAACCAATGCCACACACGGACTGTGTCAAGAATCTCGGTTCGGTATGCACATGGATCGCCGGCTTAACTGGCAGCCGCATATAGAAAACAAAAGAAAGCAACTTGACATAAAGTTTAAAAAACTATTCTGGATACCTGGACCAAAATCTCAGCTAAGTGTTGAAAATAAATTAATAATTTATAAATCGATGTTAAAGCCGCTTTACCCATATGGCATACACCTATGGGGCAACTCCAACGTCAAAATATTGGAAAGATTTCAGTCAAAATCGCTAAGGTTGATTTTAGACTCGCGATGGTACGTAAGAAACGACATAATCCTTAACAATCTGAACATGACATATGTAAAAGATGACATCAAACAATACTCCGAGAAATATCCGAAAAGATTAAGCAACCATACGAATTTACTATTGGATGACAGCAACGAAACGAGGCGTTTAAAAAGACTTTACGTATTGGACCTTCCTTTTAGAATATGAAAGCTAGATTAAATTACATACGAGGGCGACCGCAAAACTAACATTTTCTGTTTTACTAGCAACTATTTTTTTTTGTATTTTAAAAGCAATCTTTTATAAGCCATCTGTCAAAATTTCCGAAATATTTAATGATTATTTTCTTTGTTACAGGTGATTGAAGTAAACAAGTTTTATAATTTTTGAAAAATGGAAAATAAAGAGTTTCGTGCGGTAATTAAACACTGTTCTATGAAAGGTTATACGCCACAATTAAACAAAGATGAATTGTATTCTGTTCATGGTGATAATGCACCATCATACTCCACCGTGAAATCCTGGGTTCAACAATTTAAAATGGGTCGTTCAAGTACGGAAGATGAACAACGCTCTGGAAGACCGAAAACTGCTACTACTATTGAAAACATTAGAAAAATATTTAATGAAGTGACTAAAGATAGACAAATAAAGCTCAGAGAACTTGCTGATATTTTTAAAATACACGAAAAACAAGTTTGGAGTATTTTACATGATGAACTCCACATGAAAAAGCTATCCGCAAGACGGGTGCCGCGTTTGTTGACTTTGCCCCAAAAAATCGTCCGTTGGACCAATTCCGAGGAGCTTTTAGCGATTTATCAGCGTAATCCCATAGAGTTCTTGCGGCGATTCATAACTGTTGATGAAACATGGATCCATCACTACATCCCAGAATGCAAAGAACAGTCAAAACAATGGATAGAAGCTGATAAAAGTGGTCCCAAGAAGGCGAAAACTGTTAAATCAGCAGGAAAAGTAATGGCCACAGTATTTTGGGATGCAAGCGGTATAATATTTATTGATTATCTTGGGAAAGGAAAAACTATAAATAGTGAATATTATTGTGCATTACTGGATCGGTTGAGTGAAGATAAATCAAGATAAAACGACCGCATTTAGAGAAAAAAAGTTCTTTTTCATCAAGATAATGCTCCTTCACACACTGCATTTTTAATTTAACAAAAACTGGCCGAATTACGATTTGAAATTGCTCCGCATCGACCATAAAGTCCAGATTTAGCTCCTTCTAATTATTTCTTGTTTCCTAATTTAAAAAAATTCTCGGTGGCAAAAAATTTTCGTCCAATAGCGAGGTTATTGCTGAAACTGAGGCATATTTTGAAGGTCTTGAAAAATCGTATTTTTCGGATGGAATTAAAAAACTTGAAAAACGTTTGATGAAGTGTATTGAGCTGGAAGGAGATTATGTTAAAAAATAAATAATAATAATTCCAAAAAAAACTGTTCTTTTTATGCTAGGCCAGTTACTTTTGCGGTCGCCCTCGTAGAACTAAATAGAATTGTAAATATAAGTGATTTTACTTATTGAAGTAAAATCTACCTGTTATTCTTAAAAAAAAAACAAGTAAAAAATGTTAAGTTTGGCTGCGCCGAACTTTGGATACCACCCTCCACCAGATTTCCAAATAAAACCAAATTTGGTGCGGAAGTGTGTTCTATATAGAAATCTTTATGTGCAAAATTTAATTTCGATAGGTCAAGCTTGTGGTGAGTTATCGTCATATTATTACTCAAAGCCCATGAGACCGTTTGTGTGGGAGGTACCAGTAGGGCCTTTCCAAATTTAACGCAAAAGTCTATTCTATATATTAATCTTTATGCCGAAAATTTTATCTCGATAGGTCAAGTGTGTGGTGAGTTATTGCCATATTATTTTTCAAGGCCCATGAGACCGTTAGTGTGGGAGGTACCAGTAGGACTTTTCCGATCTCAACCGAATTCAGCGTAGAAGTGTGTTGTATATAGAAATCTTGATGTGTAAAATTTCATTTCGATAGGTCAAGTTTGTGGTGAGTTATAGTCATATTATTTTTCAAGGCCCATAAGGCCGTTTGTATTGGAGGTACAAGAAATGGTGGCCCAATCTAAACCATTTTTACATACATGATTGCGCCTATATAGATATTATTATAATTTCAGTGATTTTGCTCAAGAAACTGGACGGATATATCCAAATAAAAAACTAATTTTTATGAGGTAGTGTCGGTTGAGGGTCTCCAACACCAACTTCCCGTAGAGCTATATAGCCCATTTTCAATAACAACCATGCTAGGTTAACTACACATGTTTGTGCCAAATTTAAGCTCCCTAGATGTTTTCATGCAGACTCTATCTTGTTTTCAACAGACGGACAGCTGGACAGCCGGACAACATGGCTAGATCGTCTTAGAATTTTACGAGGATCAAGAATATATATACTTTGTTGGGTCTCCGATGATTATTTCAACATGTTACAGACAGAATGACAAAAAATATTCCCAGTTCAATATTTTCAAGTATGTATTGCCAACGGAACGACTAGTGAATTGTTAGAGGTTAGAAAATATCCCTCTTCCAAAAAATGTTCAACAACAATAAAATTTGGCAACCCCCAATAAGGACGAAGATGTGGGTGCAATTTTACGTCAATTGTATTGAACTTCAATTTGATTACTATCGCCTAAGTTTGCCCTTATGTCGTCGTTGTAGTTGGCATCGTCGCCCTTGACTGTTCGTCGTTCGTTATTAATGAAATGCATATAAAACTTTTATGCTTTGCAATGAAACCTGCTGTTTAATTGGAATTCTGTATAATATTTGAACACATATAACAAGTCAAAACTGTCAAATTCACGTTATCACGATGGCAATGATTGATAGAAATCATTAAGTGGTACAAGTCCCAAGAGGGGGACCAATTTCCACTGCCGGACAAGTGAACATTAAGCGATTAAAACTGTTGCCAAAATTGTCAACAGTTCAAAGACATTTCAATGGAATCTAATTGTGATAATACAACATTTAACATTTGAGCAGGACATGTTCTCTTTAATAGATAAAAGTTTTTACATACATAAAGTAGCAAAATAAGGAGAATGTACAAATTATTTAAGTGGTGTTAACAACTTGTAACAAGTAATAGAAAAATAAAACCTTCAAACAAGCCCCTAGCTGATTTTCAAGCATTTACACTTCCAACAAAAATTGACAGACTTTAACCGGCAAAGTAAATTTGTAGCACAATTAGACAAAAATATTTTAATGTGAATTAATCCGATAATAGGATCAATGTTGGCATTTTTAAACGACAAAAAGCACCAAGAGCCGCCTTTAAAGTGCCAAAAAAAACTGAAAATCAGAGTAAAAAAAAACCAGAAAAAAATTAATTCCTTTGTGCTGACATTTTTGCTTAAAAATGTTGAAAATGGAATGAATTGATACCTCCACTTTGCGTTTAAATACCTTGTTACAAGTTTTCTTATTTGATCTAGTTCAATAAACGAATTCAAAACCAACAGGTTATGGGCCGCATGACACGTTCAGAGCAGACATAAAAAATATTTCTCAAAAAAAAAAGGAACGAATGTCGAAGGTTCCTTACATGCAGGCGATTGGTTGTTTGCTGTTCGCCGCACAAATATCAAGGCCCGATATTTGCTATGCAGTGAACTTGTTAAGTCGTTTCAGTACCAATCCCGGACGAGCTCATTGGGAATCTGTTAAGCGTGTGATGCGATATCTGAAGGGAACCATTGATAAAGGATTGATATACAAAAGAAACCCAGAAGAAACTATAATTGGATATTGCGATGCCGATTGGGCTGGTAATGTGGACGACCGACATTCTACTACTGGTTATGTCTTTATTTTTCAATCAGCAGCAATATCCTGGACAACAAGAAAGCAAAAAACGGTGGCGCTTTCATCAACGGAAGCGGAATTTATGTCCATAACCGCAGCAATACAGGAGTCAGTCTGGTTAAAGCGACTTGAAGCTGAATTAAATCCAGAATGTGGAAAAAGTATGGTATTGTTCTGTGACAACAAAGGTGCTATTCAAGTGGCCAAGAACAACAATTACTCAACAAGAACGAAACACGTGGACATAAAAGCAAAATTTATTCGACAAAAAATTGATAGTAATGAAATAACATTGAAATATGTACCTACTAAAGAAATGGTGGCAGATGTATTCACAAAAGCTGTCACTCCTCAGAAATTAAGTTACCTACAAGAAAAATTTGGACTTGTATAAATTGATGTGTAAATATTTTTTATGTTAATGTCTCGATTTAAACGATATGTGAAGAATATTTCATTCAGGGAGTGTGTTGAAAATCAGATTTGCTGTCACATCCGATTTTTTTGCCAACCAAATGTTCTTGGTTGCACCCACTATCTATGTATTTCATCGCTAGAACCGAATATTGATTGATTGGGTACAACGCAATTTTCAGTAGTTGGAACTAACAGTAACGTTTAAAGAGACAAAGTATAAGTTAACCTAACTTATTAGGACGGTTAGTGGAACGGAGTTTGTACATGTAATAGTTGATGTACTTTTGGTTAAAAGTTTATTTTAAATTCGGTTTTCATTATAACAAGAATTTGTTTGGTGGGCCGACTGATAGTTAAATTTTATGTATTCGGTTATCAGGCCTAAAAATATATTATTTTAATTTTTTGTTAACAACGTTTGTTCATTTCGGTAATTACCTTAAACACATTGAACAGGGATCAAGCGGCTCGAGACCTATTTCATCACGAAACCGAACTCTTTGAATTCGCCTGTCATTGCAACGAGAATTTGTTTTCTGGACAAGGTTATGGTTAAATTGTTTTGTATTCGGTTATCTGACCGATATAATAAAGTTTTTTTATGTACTATAGCTCGTTTGTTTATTTCGGTCATTTGCTTTAACACATTGGAATAACAATTCATCTGAAAACACGATTTTTAGCCAAAGTTCTTCATCTCCTGCCAAACAATCTTTAGCCCTGTATGCGAACCAAAAACGTACCTAATGGTGTTCCATTATTAAAGACAAAGTTCAAACTTTCCAAAAAAAAAACTGGAAATTTAAAAAAAAAATATATCAATATTTTTTTTCAACCGATTCATAGTTAAAATTGTACATGGCCTACCTTATGATAACCGCCTGTTTTGACCATGTGTGAATTTTCTTTTTGCCATTTAAACCAAAACGTCTGGCAACTACGGCTTATTTTTGAGATTTTAAGTGTGTTTCTACTTTACAGTACCCAATTTGAAAAATGTCCGTTTCTTTTTCACTGTAAGGAATATGAAAATGTCCGCCTCCAAATCATCAGCCACACTGTTTACTGCATGGACCGCAGAGGTGCGGTTGTCACTCAATGTGAAAGTCGATGACGTCAACATCCCGACTACCAACTACCCCAAAATCCTTGGGGTCACATTGGGCAGCCTGTATCGATCCTCTGCACATGCTACAGCTATCCGCAATAAACCGAAAAGTAGGAACAAGCCCCTCAAGTCACTTGCCGGCAGTACTTGGGGGAGCCGACAAAGAAACCTTGTTGGCCTCTTACAAAGCAAGCAAGCTACGCAGCAGCTGTATGGTCGGCGAACGTAAGTACGACGCAGTCACGACGACCCCATGACAGCCGGTTCTATGGACCGGATTGACCCGAAGAGCAATGCTTCGGCCAAGGGCTGTCACCCCGGCACACAGTTGCCGCTACAATAACAACAACACAACGACGCAGTGGAAGAAAATTCAGACTTGCCAGAATGCCGCCCTTAGAACATCAACAGGTTGTCTCCTTATGTCTTCTGAGGACCATCTACATGAGAAGATGAAAGTCCTTACCGTGCGCAGACACAATTTCCTGCTGTCTAAGCAATACCTGCTTAGGAGTCTTCGCAGTAGTCATCCTAACCATTATCTCTTGGACAGGATAACTCCGCCAGGCAGATCAGGTACGATCCTTTTGATCTAGAGGGAGAGGTCCAGCGGTAAAAGAGAGAACCTTAGATCATCGAAACTATCAGGCAGGTCTTAACAACATTCACGCCGATGAAGTCGCAGCAGCAGAGTCCAGCTACCGTGTGAATGTAGTGCCAGGGGAGCATCCCTTGAGATTTCACCTGAGGAGAAGGTATTAACCTCGGTAGACGCGCCTGTTTCTGGCTCAGCTGAGATCTGGATGGAGCAGCCGCCTCAATTCTTACTGGGCACGAATTAATTATAACGTTTCGGACATCTGTCCCGTTGAAATGGCGCGTTTCCTCCACCTGGATATCAAAGCAGATCCCCCATAGGCGAACAAAACTTCAAAATAAATATATTTTCGTAACAACAACATCAACCAATGTCCGTCTACAAAAAAAGGTTTTGTTAAGCAAATACTAAAAAAAGTGTACTTTTTACCAAAGTATCGTACCTTGAGTCCCTGTAAGAGAAACTTTTGTAGGTTGATTTCGCCCATTTATAATCACAAACAGCTTATGACCGTAAGCCATCACCATGCAAAATTCCAGGCTCCTAGGCTGATTCTTTTGCTCGATATCGTGCTTTTAACAAACACACGAACGGACGGAGTTGGCTAGATCGTCTTAGAATTTTACCAAGATCAGTAACATGCATATATAGTTTATGACCGATTAATTAATAACAATTTCCATTAATATTTCATGGTGTTGCAAATGGAATGACAAATTTGGGGTACCATCTACTCTTGGTTGAAGGGGCGTATAACAAGTGAAAATGCGATTTAGTAGGCGAAGCTTTTAACAGACATACGAATGGAAGGACATTGCTAGATCATCCTAGAATTTCAAAACGATTATTAAAATCCATACAGTTTGTATATTTACTAATAGGGTGCCAGGTCAATATTTCAGGGTGTTGCATCATTCGGTGGAGAACATAATATAATTGGCCAATGTAAATTCTGTGTTCACTGACAAATTGAGCGTAGCACATACTCTTCGGTGGAGGGGGCTATAACAAGTCAGAACGCCATTCAGTAGGCCGAGCTTTTCATTTCATTTCTTTATTGACATGTAATTCGATGCCCATTGGGGCCTATTAAAGCTAAATTGCAATATGCATCAAAATGTTAAATAGAACATCATAAACTACTAGAAAAAATTCAGTATAAAATCAAATAAATAATATAAATTAAAATAATCCTAATATTTCCTAATAAAGAGAAAAAAAACTTATGAAAGCATATAAGTGATAATCAAGAAACCGAAGAAAAAAACATAAATAAAAGCATTACTCTGTACTTGAACGAAAATGTTCCATTAAATGCTTACGAAATGTCATGGAAGACAAATTAAACGCTTTTAAACTGCTTGGCAAAATGTTAAATAGTCGGGCTACTCTTACGAGGAATGATCGTTCCATAAGCGGAGTTACCTTTGGAATAATTAGCTGTCTGTTGCGAATTGAGTGACTGAAGACAAATGAATTTGCTAGGAACAAAGGAGCTTGAAGTTTGTATATCTTGTAAAAAAAATATAGCAACCGAAGGTGCACAAATTCCACAAAGGAACAGCCTAAAAAGTCATGCACAAACGGCGATATGTGAGCATACGGTTTAACAGAATATACATAGCGCATAACTCTATGAAGCACTGTCTTTATAATATTCATATTACTTTGAGTAGTTCCTGTATATACCTCTAGGCAGTACAAAATATTTGGCATAATTAAGCCATGAACCAGTTTTGTTTTTACCCAACGAGGTAAAACTTAATTGGTGTTGAATAGTTGACGAAGTGTGAAACTAATACGTGAAGCAATACTGCGAATATGCTGCTCAAAGCAACATTTGTTATCCAGTACTATTCCCAAACACGCAATACTCTGAACGAATTCTATGGACGTACCATTGTATTGCAAATCTAGGTTGATAGAAGATGAGGATGAAAACAGTATTGCCTTTGTTTTAGAAGGATTAATACTTTGTTTTAGAAGGATTAATACTAAGGATTAATACTAAGGATTAATACATACGCTCAATAATTTTGAAACATAATTAGTTTTGGCTTGGAAAACATTCAAATACTGTATTTCTCCGCAAAATAATAGCTGAACATCATTAGCAAAAGAGTATGGTGTACACCAATCGCCTAGACTTTTGCAAAGGTCATTAATAAAAAGCACAAACAAAATTGGACAGAGCCCTGAGGGACCCCACTCCTAACAGACAAAACAGACGATGCGACTCCATTGACACGAACAAACTGCTTTCTACCACATAAATAAGAAAACATTAAACTACAGGCACTTTTCCCAAGTCCATAATCTTTATGCAATTTATTTATCAAAATTCCATAATCTTCCCTCCTATCGAAGGCTTTTTCTAAATCCAAAGACAAAACCATACACATTTTTTGATCGTGAGTATTCTTCCTTATTGAGTCAGTAAGGCCAATTAAAAGAGCAGAGGTACTCCTGTCGTTCCGGAAACCACATTGACAATCATTAAGCAGCGATTTACTCTCAATATGGTCTAACAACTGCCGCTTAAGAATATTTTCCACAACTTTTGACAGGATGGGAAGCAAAGTAATGGGTCTTAAGTTGTCAGTAGAATTCGAGCTTGACTTCTTTTGAATTGGTGTCACTATGGCTACTTTCCAATCATTAGGAAAGCAGGAAGTCATTATTATAGTGTTCACTAAATGAAGAAGGTGATTTGATATAAACGGAAATACTACTTTAAGAAATTTAAGAGATAGCTCATCACAACCAGAGGCGTTAGACTTGATTGACATAAAAGCCTGCATCAAGTCATTAGAGGAGACGTTATAAAAAGAAACCCATTTTCCCCAATAATTTGGTTAAAAAAACTACTATCAGTCGAACTAGTCAGTTGATTATTAATAATCACCCTTATTCTGATTGTCGTCGTCAACGTCGTCGTCAATTTAATATCAATATCACTTCGTTTCAATATAATATCACATCAACGCATTTTTGGTATTCCGTATCATTATTGTCTTGACGTTGACTGTTTATCGATAACTTCAATAAAAAAAAATCACATACCTTACATTTTTGCATCAGATTTTGTATCTATTCATCCAATTGTTGAAAAATGTTTTTTGTTTCTGATTTAAACTCTGATTCGAGTGATGAAGAAAATAAAAAGAAACTTATTTTACAGAGAAAGACACTGCGATATAGGTCTGATGTCATGAAACTACCAGACAACAAGTAAGTTAAAGGTACGCGAATACCAAGTATCAACAGTCGTCGCAAGATGTCGTTGTTTTGTCTTGACGACGACAATCAGAATAAGGGTGAATGTGTTTAATTCCTCTACGTCAACGTGGCCCATCTCTGGTGATGAAACAACTTTTACAGACACACTGATGGATGGACATGGCTAGATCATCTAAGAATTTTAAAACGATCAATACATTATTTATACTCGTATACTTATATATACTAATAGGGTCTTACGTCAGTATTTCAGGGTGTTGCCAAAGGAATGGCAATTTGAGTAGTCACTCCCTCCTTCTTTGGTGGCATAATATAATGGGCGCCATGTAAATTATGTTTTCACTGGCAAATTTTGAGTACCATCCATTCTTCGGTGGAGGGGGTATAACAAGTCAGAACGCTATTAAGTAGGGCGAGCTTTCAACAGACACTGATGGATGGGCATGGCTAGATCATCCTAGAATTTTAAAACGATCAATAAAATATGTATCTATACTAAAAGGGTCTCAGGTCAATATTTCAGGGTGTTGCCAAAGGAATGACAATTTAAGTAGGCACTCCATCCATCGATGTAGAGCATAATATAATGGGTCCATGCAAACTATATTTTCGCTGATAAATTTAGAGTTCTTCCTTTGGTGGAGAGGGTAGAAACAAGTGAGAACGCTATTCAGTAGGGCGAGCTTTCAACAGACAGGCGAAGATCACCTAGAATTTTCAAACGATCAATAAAATATTTATCTATACTAAGAGGATCTCAGGTCAATATATCAGTGTTGCCAAAAGAATGACAATTTGAGTAGGCACTCCTTCCTTCGTTCGAGAACATAACATAATGGGCACCATGTAAATTGAATTTTCCCTCAATGGGACCGTGAGTCCATCGGGCAACAAGCCCTCAATTGAGCCGGTTAATGCTAGAGTGGACTATCCCACATTTGGAATAATCTACATCCCACCAACGTCCTGTTGGAAGGCATAATATAAAGGGCACCAGGTAAATTATATCTTCACTTAATGGGACCGTGAGGCCATCGGGCACCTAGCCCCCAATTGAGCCGGCTAGAGTGGACTATCCGACACTAAGAATACTAGTAATCTACACCCCACTCACATCCTTTGTTAGAGGGCATAATATAATGGACACCAGGTAAATTATATTTTCACCTAATGGCACCGTTAGGCCATCGGGAACCTTGGCCCCCATAGAGCTGGCTAATGCTAGAGTGGACTATCCCACATTTGGAATAATCTAACCCACCCACATCCTTTGTTGGAGGCATAATATAATGGGCACCATGTAAATTATATTTTCACTTAATGGGATCGTAAGGCCATCGGGATCCTAGCACCCAATTGAGCCGGTTAATGCTAGAGTGAACTGTCCCACATGGGATAATGAAATTTTTTAAAGCACCTTCGAAGGTACGCCAAAAAAAACCTCAGAGTTATTAAAATTGTATTATGCGATTGCCTACCACTTCCACATTAAACCCCTTTAATTGTTTCCAAACTTAGCATCCTAATGCATTCGCCAAAATTCTTGTTCTTCAATAATTTTGCGGTCCATTCGAATACAAGTATCAAGAGGTTTTCCCCTGTTTTGCTAAGGGATGGCGCTTGATTGAAGACACATTTGGCATAGTTGAATTTTTATGGTCAGGTTAACGAAGGCAATTTTGGGGACATGGAATTTACCAATCCCACGGCAGCCGGTTCTATGGACCGGATTAACCCGAAGAGCAATTCTTTGGCCAAGAGCTGTCACCCCAGCACGCAGTTGCCGCTACAACAACCACAAAGAAATTGCACTGACATCAAACAAGTTCACCGTAGAAGTGGTAATAAAAAATAAAAAGAAAATGCGAAAATCTCTTGCATCAAGTGGAAAATTGCTAGTAGCAGCATAAAAAAGTGATGATAGAAGCTGCTCCGTAGTTTACCGCAAAGACTTTCCACGCAATCTTAATAAAATGTAGTGATTATGTACGTAATTGTAAAAACTTACCTCGTGCTCAGCTAAGACATCAATACTTTGTACTGGCTTTTGGCTTTTCCTTCGAGTCCCAATTTTCTCATCCGACTTTTCACTTTATTGCCAGCTTCAGCAACTTCGAACGGATCTTCTGCTGTGCGCAAGCAGGTTTTCTTAATTTTCGTAACATTTTCGTGGCTTTACAATGCAATTTGCCATTTTTTTGCATTCTGAATTGATATTGGCGGTGAAATGACAAGAAAAATAATGAACCGTTGCTCAGGTTACAGGGTTGTATTTTACGGTTGGTTTTTAAACACAACGAAAAAAACCGGCGACGGCGATACGCTACTTCTCATTTGTGTGTGTGGGTATGTTCAGTAGAAAATGGTTGCTGCTTATTTTTTTTTATTTTCATGAGTTATACAACTATTGAAATAGGTCTTGGAAATATAAAGAAAATGTTTTGCTGGGCTTTTGTATGTAGAAACTTCTTTATCTAGAACGTTCCGTTAATATAAAAAATGTATGCTTAGCTCATATGTTTATTTCGGTCTTAGCACTTTAAAAATGGACTAACCGTCTCGAAATCTCCTGAACCTTCATGTTATTACAGTATTTTTCGGTTAATTGACCCTACGGTTAATTGGTTTCCACGCTTAATTGAACCACATAATCGGGCAAAAATATTTTGCATACGAAAACACATGTAAATTTCCTCGGATAATTGAACCCGGTTAATTGATTTTCCCGCTTAATTGATTCAAAATTCATGTCATCAAAAATAAATTTCCTCTTACTTTTACCCGGTTAATTGCATTATTATTGAAAAATAATCTGGCATTTTTGAACATACATATTTGACATCATTTGTGAAAAACACTGGGTGGCATCTCTACTATGTATGTATGTAATTGAAAACATCTGTTTATTGCTAAGGAAAAACAGTGAGAAAGCGTAAGTGTTTAATTTGTATTCGACAATAACAATGGAAATTAATTTTATCTTATTGTTAATTTTTGTAGACTATGAGTGGAAAACGATACGTAACCCTTACACTTAAGGATAAGCTTAAAATTGTATCTGAAGCTAAATGCAAGCAGAAGTCTGAGCTGTACAAAAAGTATAGGTGCTCTCTTACCACATTGAATAGAATTTTGCGAATATGTATATGAATTGTTTTTTAGTTTATAAATTTTATTTTTTTGTAAAACTAATGTGCACATAAATAGTGCATTTAATAGTACATACCTACAATAATAAATACCTGCGTACACACATATATTTACATTTTTTTCTGTTACTTGCTTTTTTTCGTTTAAGGTAAAAAAAAATATTTTGAAAAACTTAAAGTGCTTTTAATTCATTAATAGTTCCAATTATGCGTGATTTCTGTAATTGAACAAACTGTTCAATTAAACGGGATTCTTGTAATTGAACGAATTGTTCAATTAAGCGGGTATCGGCTAATTGGTTCCCCGGGTTATTGAACAAAAAGTTGTGCAAATTTTGATGTGCAATTAACCGAAAAATACTGTACTGGTAAAAAACATGTCTTCGTTTTTTACCAAATGGCAAAGTGACATTGAGTAGGGTTGGTCGAAGAGAATTTCTTTTTCAACGTGTGTTGCAAAAATAGTTGAGTTGGCGTTGTCAACAGTTTTGCCGTGCTGTGCCGGGCATAAACATATGTTTATTTCGTAGACAGACGACGGAGTTTATTTGCATAAAAAATGCAAATAAAAATTAAAAAATTATTTAAAACATTAAATTAAAAAAAAATCAAAAAAATTCTGTATTTAAGTAACTGCATTCAGTAAACAGCTGTTTGATTGTAAACAACTGTTTGTCAACTTTTGTTTGCTAATTACTTTGATATAAAATGGATAAAAGAATGAAGTTGCGATTAACAACAATTTAATTGACAGAAAGCTGAAAATACTTTTACTGAAATTGACCCATAATGTAAAAATAAACAATTTGATAACAGCCGCTGATTGTGTGTACAACGGTTTTTTTGTGATAAATTGTGACAGTGATGCCAGACTGTAATTCCTAAATGCAGTACTTATAAATATAAATTCAGTTTGATTTTGTGCATTTACGTCAGAGTTAATGCAGATTCGAAGAAGATAATGCACAAGTTTTTTTGCATGAAGTATGCTCATGCACATTGACGCTGTCGTCTATCTAGGCTATTAGCTCATTTATTATTTTATTGGGTTTTACCCTGCGTTAACATAGGATAATTCTCAAAAGACATGTAATGGTTGTCAAAAATGGAAAAATTGTTTGTGTGATAATCTATAATCTTCAGTCAACTTCACAATTCACACAAGACACAAAAGAAATTAACAGCACAAGCAATTTTTCCCCTTACCCGTCTCTACTACAAACTGAGAGTTGCGGCAAGTAAAAGTGTCTAGTGTGAATGGCGACGTTGTTTTTCCTCGTTCCGTTTTTTTACCGCTCTCTTCTAAGAACTTAAGAATTGCAGACGGTGAACTATACGCGTAAATGCAGAGAAAAGGTTTAGTGCTGTCATGTATTAGACCCGACAGTTGCATCGTTTATTTTGCTTTAAATTTGATTTGTTTTACAAAAAATCACATTAAATTCTTTAATTTACTTGGAAATGTTTGACAATAGATAAAGCTACAATCGCCTCGGCTATTTCGATTAAAGGCAATTTGAATTTTCTTTACTACGCTGCGTTTTTTGAAACTTCCGACAGTCTAAAACCCATTGAAATAAACTTCCAAACCTTACAAAAAATTGATGGCAGGTCTTTTTTTGTGCCCACATTGCAATATTATTAACATTTTGAAAATTTTCAACGTATATTTCAGTGGTTTTCAGACAACCGAAAGTTAGGAAAACGCAGCGTAACAAAAAAAAGATACAGTGTTTCCTGGCCTTTAAATTTAATTTGTTATTTTATTTTTTATTAAAAATACATAAAAATCTTGCAGAGCTAACTACTGAGGCGACACCTGCTTGTCAACGCCACTATTCCTCTAAAACACTGAACGTACTCTTCGCAACAAAAAATCACATACAGATGTAGCGGCGTCTGACATGTCAGCTGTCAAAGTGTGACGTTCGGTGAACATCCGTTTTTCCGTCTTTTTCGGCTTGAAATCGGTCGCTACCAAAAGGGCAAAATGGTACGTTTGTGAAAAAAATCGAAAAATATGCAAAACATCCCACAACAAATGCAAAAACCAAAAGATAAAACGATGGCCCACCAGGCAAAGCAAATGTTTGTTAAGAAATTTCTAGAAAATTGTGAAAAGAAATCCCTAAAGTAAGGAAAACTAAAATTGGAATTTTCTCCAAGAAAAAATTGGCTTTGGGTGGAAAATTTGTTGTTGTGGCTTGCTGTGTAATGTTGCAAATACTTGCAGAATTGTGATTAATAATTAATTTGTGTTTTATTTCGCTCTGTTTTTATAGTCGCTCGTTATCCCAGAAAAGTTCCAACACATTCTGCGTATCATGAATACCAACATTGACGGTAAACGCAAAGTTGGTGTCGCCATGACCGCCATTAAGGGTGTCGGCCGTCGTTACTCCAACATTGTGTTGAAGAAGGCCGATATCGACTTGACCAAGCGTGCCGGTGAATGCACTGAAGAGGAGGTAAGTTCAAAGATTCTTTTGTTTTATTTTTTTGCGTTCTGAGTAATTATTTACACTTGGTTGTTTTGTTTGCTTTCTTCCAGGTTGAAAAGGTTGTCACCATCATCTCCAACCCCTTGCATTACAAAGTTCCCAACTGGTTCTTGAACAGACAAAAGGATATCATTGATGGTAAATACAATCAATTGACCTCCTCCAATTTGGATTCCAAATTGCGTGACGATTTGGAACGCTTGAAGAAGATCCGCTCCCATCGCGGTCTTCGTCACTACTGGGGTCTCCGTGTCCGTGGTCAACACACCAAGACTACCGGTCGCCGTGGTCGCACCGTCGGTGTGTCCAAGAAGAAGTAAACTCGCTTTTTGGTCGATCGTATGTGGCGCTGCTGTATTGTTTCCAAACCAACTACACCATCTTTCCATCTCTCAAAATATTTTCGTTTTTGTACTATATATATAACATGGAAGTCCAAATTATTTTTGGATTTTAAGATCTATCTGTTCTTTGCAGAGCGTGTTCTTGATGTGAGAAGAAAAGGATTTTTCTTGTTTGTTTAAATTAACAAAATGGGGGAAAAAGTGCTCTAAAGAAGAATGAATTAAATGAAGAATTATTTAATATAACAAAAACCAAAGAGAAGTGTTTTCAATTGCAAAGTTACTCAAGAGATGGTCGAATAGTTTCTAAAGACGGTCCTTTAAGATGTGGGTTTAATAAGGACTATACGGGAAAAACTTCAAGGCAAACTAGACCATCACCTAGTGGAATTTATGGCCGTTAACGAAACGAATTCGAGAGTTGATCTGTTCTTGTCTAGTAAATATTAATTCACATAGTTTTATATCAAAGTTATAGCAAACTAGTTGAACCCAGACCGCTTTGCAGGTCCCAAGTAACCCTTGCTGTATCGCGCTTGTGAAAGCACCTACCACTGAACATGGTTTAATTACAACGACGTGTCGGTCGTTGGTGCTTGGATGCTTGAGCAATATCGAGTACCTTCCGTGTAATGTTAGCGGACCGTTGGCCCTTTTTAAATTCAATAGGATCTTGAACAGTTTGTTGACAAACCTGTAGCCGCCGTTTACTCAATTTTTAGAACGCTGCTGCTAATTCCGCCCTTTTTGATTGTGCCACAATTATCGATCGAATGCCCTGTCTATACTCAGATCTGGCATTAGTATTCCACTTTTATTTTCCAAGTATTCGCTATAAAACTTTGTAAAAAATCAAATTTTTGATTTTCAACATTTCAAGTATTTTCCTAAAATTTGCAATTACAATTGACTGGACAAGCTTGACTTAGAACATGTCGGTTGGAAACCGAACATTTTCTTTGGTGCTTGGATAAATGCGGAAATCTGTCATTGTAGTAGAGTACCTTCAATGTAATTTTTCAAATTCAATAGGAGCTTGACCAGTTTGCCGACAAATCTGAACCTTGTAAACTAAATTTTAATAACGCTACTGCTCGTTCCTAACTGGTTTACATTGGCGATTGTGCCGCAGTTATCGATCGATCCGTAAGCGTGCAAGCTCTGTCGAAATCAATGACTCTTTGTTGATCTCTACGCAGGTCTGGTACTAGTATCCCACTTTTATTTTCCATTCTTTCTCTATGAAACCTTGTACAAAATCTAATTCTGGGTTCACAACATTTCATTTTTCAATCATTTTGTGTCTAGTTTTCTTAAAACTCTTTCACTTTTTACTGGACATGCATGTATTAGAACGACATGTGGGTTAGAAACTGAACATTCTCGCCTTTGAACATTATCTTTGGTGCCAGTATTATTGCCCAAATCTGTCATTGTAAGATCAAGTACCTTCCATGCAATTTTTGCGGACCATTGGCCCTTTACAAAATTAATGGAAGCTTTAACAGTTTGCCGACAAATTTGTAGCCGTCATTAACTTAATCTTTAAAGCGCTGCTGCTCTTTCCAAACTGTTGCCCATTGACGTTTGTGCCACAATTATCGATCGAATGCAGCGTCCGTAAGCGTGCAAGCTCTGTCGATGTCAGTAACTCTTTGTTGATCTCTACTCAGGTCTGGTATTAGTAACCCCCTTTTATTTTCCAATTTTTCTCTATGAAACCTTGTACAAAATTTAATTCTGGGTTCCTAACATTTCAAGCATTTTCTGTTTGGTTTTCTATCACCTTTGACTGGACATGCTTGTATTCGAACTACAGGTCGGCTAAAAACCGAACATTCTCGCCTTTGAACATATCGATGGTGCCTGGATTAATGCGGAAATCTGTCATTGTAAGATCAAATGCCTTCAATGTAATTTTAGCGGACCATTGACCAGCTTGCCGACAAATCTAAAGCCTTCGTAAACTTAATTTTTAGAACGCTGGTGGCCATTCCATCGAATGCACCGTTCATAAGGACGATTTGATATGCGTTGTAGAAATTAAGGATTCTGTTGAAGAGTAATTCTTCGGCCAAACGCTGTCACCCCGGCACACAGTTTCTGCTCCAACAACAACATATGTGACAGCGCATAGAGAAAGGGACCTAAGGGTAAAAAAGTCAATTATCATTTTTTTTCTTTTTTTGATGTGGACATGGACATGAGCATCGAATAAAACCGATCCCATGCCCCAAAAGTGTTCCCTCCCAGAGATATGCGTGTTTTATAAAAGTAAAGTCAACGATTCTAAGTGCAAATAGAAAGGGACCTAATCTTTAAAATGGCTCTCCTAAACAAACTGGTTTTTAACCTTAGGTCCCTTTTATTTTGCGCGTCACATATGTTTATGTTGTCCAAGTTTATTGTTCGTTCAAGCGGTTCTCGATTTTTTGGCGCTCGTATACCGAACATTACATTTTTATACATTAAAATAATCTTCTGGCCTAATATTGGCCCCGTCACGTATGGTTACAGCTTTCCTACACAAATCCCCACAATTTTGGGCATCCGTAGCGAGCCAAGTTCCAAATCGGTCGGCTTTTAAGGTGTAGACTTCACATCATGGCTGTAGAGTTTTGGAAACAGCTTGATCACTTTTGCGGGTCTTGGAAAGACTCTTGACTCCAAATTTAATTAAAAAAAAATGTTCACTTCGACTAATTGTATTTGCTTGTTCCAAAACTAATAAAATAGAAATCGTTCTGGTTGTAGTTGTTGACAGTCCTGGCCGAAAAATTCCTCCTTCGACTCGATCCGGTGCATAGAACCGGCTGTGGTGGAATCGTATTGTCTAGTTGTTACAATTTATTTTGTTTTGAGTTCATGTTCGTCTAAAGGGGATCTGCTTCGATATCCAGGTAAGGGAAATGCGGCATTATCTTGATGCTGCGTCCAAAGAGAGCTTTGGATCAGCTGAGTGCGCTTTACCGGACAATTAAAAGGTGCAGCATGTCAAGTGGTCCCTGATGGAAGACGGGACAAACGTTCGAAACTTTGCCAATAATTCGCGCCCAATACGAATTAAGGCGGCTGCAACATCCAGAACTCAGCTGAGCCAGAACCTTGCTCGTCTGTCGAGGTAGCGTCTTCTCCTCTGGTGAAATCTTCGGGGGATGTACATTAGCACTATACATAGAAAAGTAAATTCTGTAAATATTTTCTGTAGTAAATGATGTTCTAACTAAAACGCACGATAATAATTGCAAATAAAACAAAAAGTTTTCAGAGAGTTATCGTAATATTTATGATAGAAGGATCTATGGCAATTATGTGTAAAACAAAATATCGATCAAATGTTCGGCATTGCTTCGGTGGCATAAGTCTACTACTTATAGATGGTACATATTTTCAATGAATTTGAGAAATAATGGAGGTTCAATGTCGTTAATGTGCCAAATTATAGCAACCTTTAGTTCTTGACTTATCGATGTCCATTTTTTCTTTCACATATTTCCAAAGAAAGAGGGCCAACGGTGTCAAATCACATGATCGTGTTGGCCAATTAACATCGTCGCGACGTGAGATAACACGGCAATTGAAATACTCGCGCAAAAGAGCCATTGTTTCGTTGACTGTGTGGCAGGTGACGCCATCCTGTTGGAACTACAAATCCACCTGGTCCATAACCTCAATTTTTGGCCACAAGAAGTCCATTACCACTTCGCGATAGCGAACACCATTCACGGTAACTGCTTGGCCAACCTCGTTTTCGAAGAAGTATGGCCCGATGATGCCGCCAGCGGCGTAGGATGCATCGGCTATTTAAAAATCACTCGGGGATTCTCATTTGCCCAAATGCGGCAGTTCTGCTTGTTAATGAATCCACTGAGGTCATAGTGTGCCTCGTCGCTGAAGATGATTTTCTTTGTAAAGTCGGCATTTACTTCTGTCCCCCTATACATGTGGGTGGTATCCCTGCCAAACATCCTCGCGTCAGGAATAACACACCATGAAAGTAACGATAGAACAGCGTCACGCAACCCACATTCGGACGATGCTTAAGGGAAACAATAGTGTTGGATACCCTACTGACACCTATCAGCACCATCGCTCGCCTTTGAACACGGTCAAGTAGCTCCAAGGATGATTTTGGAGCACCTGCCCATATATGGGAGTTGTATTCTATCTTCGGCCTGATGTAAATTGTATAGATATTGAAAAGATCAGAAGGAGTGAAATATTTCTTGCACCGCTTTAAAAAGCCTATGTACCTGAGTGCTTCTTTCGACACTTCGAATACATGTCTCGCCCAACGAGCGTCACATTGTATTTTCATGCCCAGAACATCAAGAGCTTCTGATTGTTCAATATCTGTACCATCGATAGAAATTGACGATATTGTTGGGTCAGCGAATCGCTTGTGAGACAACAAGCAGCACTGTGTCTTACGTGCATTAAAATCTACTCTATTCACTCGACCCCATTCGGAAATGGCCAGTAGATCCCGGCCAAGTGTCTCATCCATAATTTGCCTTTTGTCTTCAATATCTGGCAGACTCGGCCTACGGTCGAATGAATATGACTGACAGAGGTTACTGTCATCCGCAAAGGAGTATATTGGATTCACGGTCTGACCCAACAGATCATCAATGAAAATTAGAAATAAAGAGGGAGAAAGGACAGCGCTCTGTGGTACACCTGCAGTAAGCCTATGTTTGTTGGATGAGAACCCATCTACAACAACTCTTATAGAGCGATCTCTTAGAAAGCTCGATATAAAACGAGCGAAAGTATCACCGACACCAAAAGCCATCAGCTTTGATAAGAGTGCACCGTGCCAGACTCTATCACCAAAGTGGTGGATAGACCACCCTCCCGTAGAGCGATTTCTACGGAAGCCATACTGTCGATCACTAAGAAGGTCGTTGGACTCTAGATACCCCACAAGATGGTGGCTGACCATGCTCTCCATTACCTTGGAGAGCGCAGAGCAAATCGCGATTGACCGATATAAACGTGAGATGTTCACTTGCTGGAAACGACAACGTGTCAAGGTTGACGGCTCTTCTGCCACATTATCGCAAACAACATCACTGTTTTTTTTCAAAAAGACCACAATTTATGCTGACCAAAAAAATCAAGCAGTGTACGATATGCATTTTGATTTGCACGTCCATTTTCGTTAAAGGCTTTAACGCGCTGTTCAATTCTGTACCTTTCCATGGTTGAATTTTTTCCAACACTAAGAAAGAAATATCAAATTAAGTTAAGTTGTCACGTTAGGGCGTGACTCACATTTAACATCGTGCATTACGGCTGGACCACCCATTATAAATATGTATTTGTCTGTTTAAAAAATAAACAAAATCTAAATATGTCTAATGGTACTTGGGGAATGTAGCACCAATCTAAGTGATGGCATACTTTGGGGGTTTAAAAAACCTTTTCCCACCAGAACCCGGCCGAATATCTTGCTTCGGGCGATAGCTTTTATCATTTTTTTTTTTATGTTTTTGGAATATAAATATAGGAATATTTGGAATAAATCGATTAATAAATCGATTAGAGTGCCCAAAAAACAACATTTCGGCTTGCGTTTTTTTAAAAGTAAAAAACCGGCATTGACCGACATTCGGGTTGTGACAATTTGCCAAGGAATAGAAAATATTTTCTCAATCGCAGAAGTGAAGTAATAGTCTCTAGTTCAGGACTCTAGAATGCATCAAAATCACTTGCTGCGATTAGAGGTTTGTTTTTGTTTATTTAAAAATAAACTAGAAAATTAGCTTAAGTGTCATGAACGACTTTTTTAAATCCTTCACTACTGGTTGTGCAGAAATCTAATGGAAACCAGGTTTTGAATCTCTTGAATGGGCTCTAATTTACCCAGATTCTAAAAATATGGTCATATTTGAAATTGTCCGAAAATTCATTGATTTCGATACCCATTGGACTTAGGATCCGTCACCCAAATTTGTATGTATATGTAAAGACATTTTTTTGGCCCCATAGACAATTTATACGGACTTTATCAACTACAGAATAAGTTTAAATTATCTAAATCAGTTCAAGACTGTTTGTTTGTCCATCGTTTTATACATACTCTATTAAATTTGATCAATATCGGATTTATTATGTTTTTTTTTGAAGGTTGTATGCATCTTTGGGGTATTTGAACTGGTGCAATATCAAAACGCGGAACGGTATGACCCATTTTTATACCCTCCACCATACAATGGAGGGTATATTAGTTTTGTCATTCTGTCTGTAACACCTTGAAATAACCATCGGAGACCCAACAAAGTATACATATTCTTGATCCTCGTAAAATTCTAAGACGATCTCGCCGATCGATCCGGTTGTCCGTCTGTTGAAAACAAGATAGAGCCTGCATGAAAACAGGTAGGGAGCGGAAATTTGGCACTAACATGTGTAGTTAACATGGTTGCTATTGAAAATGGGCTATATGTCTCTACGGGAAGTTGGTGTTGGAGACCCTCAACCGACACTACCTCATAAAAATTAGTTTTTTATTTGGAATTATCCGTCTAGTTTCATGAGCAAAATCACTGAAATTTTGCAAATAATAATCTCTATAAAGGCGCAATCATCTATGTAAAAATGGTTTAGATTGGGCCACCATTTCTTGTACCTCCCATACAAACGGCCTTATGGGCCTTGAGAAATAATATGACTATAACTCACCACACACTTGACCTATCGAGACGAAATTTTCGGCATAAAGATTTCTATATACAACACACTTCTACACTGAATTCGGTTGAGATCGGAAAAGTCCTACTGGTACCTCCCACACTAACGGTCTCATGGACCTTGAAAAATAATTTGACAATAACTCACCACACACTTGACCTATCGAGACAAAATTTAATATATAGAACAGACTTTCGCGCTTAATTTGGTTAAAATCGGAAAGGCCCTACTGGTACCTCCCACACAAATGGTCTCATGGGCCTTGATAAATAATATGACAATAACTCACTACAAACTTGACCTATCGAGATGAAATTTTCTACATAATGATATTTATATAGAACACACCTCTGCGCCAAATTCTGTTGAGATCGGAAAAGTCCTGCTGGTACCTCCCACACAAACGGTCTCATGGGATTTGAGAAAAAATATGACGATAACTCACCACAAGCTTGACCTATCGAAATGAAATTTTGCACATAAAGATTTCTATATAGAACACACTTCCGAACCAAATTTGGTTTTATTTGGGAATCTGGTGGAGGGTATCCAAAGTTCGGCACAGCCAAACTTGTTTTTATCTAAGCTGATTACTGATCGATTGTAAAGAACAGTGCCAAATTTCGTCAAGATGGATGTTGTAAGTGGCTTCAAGAGCTAAAGACATAAAATCAGTTAAACCCAAATGTGGAAGCTTTATCCTTATGTTAAACGGTTCTTTTAAAAGCCAACAGTCCGGTGCAAAACAATTGAAGTTTGATACCAAGCTTTAGAATGGCAGCAGATAGACAAAGGGACGCACAGATATATATCGGAAATTGGCATCAACTGGTAATTCTGAGTAGATATGTACTCTTAAAGATGGGTCTAGCTCAAATACAAGTTACGTACTCGTAGATGAAATTATGAATTTACATTCAACAACAGAAGACCGTAAACCTGACCGCAAAAAACCGTGTAAACGGACAGTTCAGGTTTAAGCTATTTTTGAGAAACCGTTTGTTGGTTTTGGACATATAAACCGGAATGTCGTTTTTTGTTTTTGGATAAGCGGCATTAGACTATCAGTCTCAATTTCACAATTGATATCCCGTCAATAATAAAAGGCAAAGAGAATTCACTCCAAGAAAACTACTTATGTATATATACTTATACATTAGAAATAAATTGCTGGGAATTGTAAAATCGGTCACACAACTATTTATAAATAAATATTCGATTATTCATTTTGCCACTTTCCCCCTCATGTTCATTATTTCCTCTTATCTCATTACTAATCTGTGTAGTTGCAATCTCGGCAATATTTTGGAAGTACTGCCACTACTTAAGTATGAAAGTGCGACGTATTTCATAGAGAACTACAAAGACCATAAATCACATAGAAAACATTTCAAAATTACTTTCGAATAAATTAGCGCAACGAAAATATAGAAAACCAAAAGAAATTGCCAAAACTAATGAGACTAACATAACAAAAACGAAATTGTAGACACAGATTATTAACAAAAACGTAAATGACTGGCAAAAAACAAAGCCATAGACAGATCATTGCAGAATTTTTTAGGTGCTCAGACAAAACAAAGCTTAACTTTCTTTTATGGAACAAAAAAAAACAAACAAAAAGACTTGAAAGAAATACAGATAGATAACTGAAATGACCCTTTGAACTGTTTTAGAAAAATACGCTGTTACACCATTTCCAAATAAAAAAAAGAGCACAAAAATATATTTTTAAATAAGGGAACACGGCTATTGGCAACTCGCTTAGAAGATCGCTAACGCGATAACTTCACACTATTTTACAACTTTAGAATATAAAAATGATTTTGTTTACAGAAATCTATAGACAATTTGCGTTAAAATCCATTTATTTCAAATAATTAACATTTTTGTTAGGAAAGTTATTGAAGAAAATCCTTAAGCGAGTTTAAGTGAACTCGGTTATTATTCGCTTATAGTATTTCTTGAATAATTTTGCTTTTACATACACCAACCAAAAAATCGGAAACCCTACAGCCAAACCCCGCTCATTCAATTTCGTTTAGCTGATGTTTCATCGCTTTCAGCGACATTGGCATTAGCACAGTCGAGACATTCTCGCCCGAACGACCAGTGTGGTGTCAGCCACGCTCTGCAAGGTCTCGTGCGGTTCCAGTTTGTTTAAATCGAGCAGCTATCGCCGGAATGTTTGCCCAGTTGGCGCGACGCGATTCGAAAATCGACGTTGAATCTCACGCTGCGCCTACACCACCGAACGAATATTCCTACACTAAATAGCTTAACGGCTCAATTACGTTTTGAATAAATAAATTAAAAATTAAATTAATCCACGCACTTGAGAAGTAGAGCGCTCCATTGCTTGTCGGCTTTAAATTGAGTACCCATCTGCTCATTATAACCGTTGGTCCCTTCTTTTAAACCTAAGGGCCGTTTTTTAAGCCGCTTCGGCCCTTGAATCTGAAAATGAAGTGCCCAACTGCAAATACTTACCGATGGTCCCTTATTTTGGACCCAAGGGTCATTTTTTGGGTCCCTTCGGTCCATGAGTCCGATCCTTAGCTCAGCCAAAGCTCTAAAATAAATGCATATGTGGCAGCGCATAGAGAAAGGGACCTAAGGGTAAAAAAATCAAATTTAATTTTTTTTTGATGTGGACAACATCTGAGCATCGAATGAGACCGATCCCATGCCCCAAAAGTGTCCCCTTCCAGAGTTATGCGCGTTATATGAAAGTGAAGTCGACGATTCTAAGCGCAAATAGAAAGGGACCTACACTTTAAAATGACTCTCCTGAACAAAACTTTTCATCAACTTTTCACTTTTTTTGATGTGGACAACATCTAAGCATCGAATGAGACCGATCCCATACCCCAAAAGTGTTCCCTCCCAGAGATATGCGCGTTTTATGAAAGTGAAGTCGACGATTCTAAGCGCAAATAGAAAGGGACCTAATCTTTAAAATGACTCTCCTGAACAAAACTTTTCATCAACTTTTCACTTTTTTTTTGATGTGGACAACATCTAAGCATCGAATGAGACCGATCCCATAACCCAAAAGTGTTCCCTCCAGAGATATGCGCGTTTTATGAAAGTGAAGTCGACTATTCTAAGCGTTAATAGAAAGGGACCTAATCTTTAAAATGGCTCTCCTGAACAAAACTGGATTTTAACCTTAGGTCCCTTTCTATTTTGCGCGTCACATATGTAGTTTTGTAGCAAAATTTACTTAATTATAAGTACCCAAAAAAAAGGTTTAAAATCAATTTTCACTTTTTTTTTTTTGATGTGGACAACATCTAAGCATCGAATGAGACCGATCCTATGCCCTAAAAGTGTTCCCTCCCAGAGATATGCGCGTTTTATCAAAGATACACGTATATAAATCTTTAAAATGGCTCTCCTGAACAAAACTGGTTTTTACCCTTAGGTCCCTTTCTATTTTGCGCGTCACATATAGACTACTGATCGCCCGTTTTGACCACACGGGGCCGTTTTTCAGGCCTCGTGAGCCAAAGCGTCCAGCAAATATATTCTTTTTTAAGGTATTGCGCGTCCCAACTAAAAGTTTCCACTTTAACAATAGTTCGTCGACAAAAAGTTCGGCAAATACTCAAGAAAGTGTACTTTTTTTCCGAGGTACCTTTTGTCCATAAAGGGGTAACTTTTTTTTCCCCCGGTGGTGATTTCGGTCATTTAAAATTCCACTGAGCTTATGACCCTAAACTGTCACATTTCTACTGTCCAGTATAGTTCACAAATGTCAAATATTATTGACTTACGACACCATTTAAATAAATTTTTAGATCTTATGATAGGGTGATTAATTTTGCGCCACCTTGTATATATATTTTACTGTTATGTTTTTCTACTTGAATGAAGAATAGTTTAAAAAGGTCCTAAAAAAGGAGTAGGACTTGGTCCTGGTACAATAAAAAAAATAGAATTTTTGCAGTCAGCTGATTTATAATTTTTTTCTCGTATAAATTTAAACTTTCAAATTCTTAAAGTTTGTAAACATTCACAATAATCATCAAACATGCATAAAAAACTATTTTTGGCATTTTCGTTCAAGTGACTTTGACAGTACAGCAAACTGTTTTTGTTGTTGTTGGGTTATTGACTATACCTTGTTTAATGTACCATGGACTTAGCTTTAAATATTTGAGAATGTCTTGAGTATCATTTTGAAATTAAAAATATAAAAAGAATCAATATATTGTTATTTGTAGAACAAAAACTGTCATGGCAAAAGGTCAGTTTGGGGTCTTTTTATTTATTGATATTTTACCTTGTAGGCCATTGTATTTTGTTTCTGTCTGTCTTTTGCCCATTAAGAGTTCAATAACTTTAATGTGAAACAAATAATTCAAAGCAAGGAGATAATTTTTCATAAGTAATCTAAGAATATTCTGCATTCAAGTTACAATTTATTTTATTAGACAAGGTTCGAGGTTACCATTACGGCGTCATGTCCAAACGACTACTACTGCTTTTGTTTATGGCAGAAAATGCCTAATTTTTTCGTATTGCTTTGTTATCAAATGCGATAACGAAATATTCTATATAATACAATATTTTCTTGCACCTAATGCTGAGTATGGGATTTAGTTTGCTCTTGAATTACAGCTACGTCGTTCTGAATGTAACTTAAGTAATTTGTTTACACTCGCTCTCACAGGCCACTTGTCTTACAGTAGATAACGGATATAAGAAAGTCACAAAAAGACTACAAGTTTCTTTCTTATATGCGATTTTTTCTTATAAGCAATTATAAACAGTTATAATTATTAAAATGGTTTTTTGTATAAATTATATACATATATGCATTTGTTTCTTTTAAAATATGTTCTTAAATCGCATAATGTATAAGGAAATAAAGTCCCGATTCTCACTCTTACTGTGTTACAAAATAAAGTCCAGTTTCTCACTAGGCAATTTCAATTGCGGCAATTCTCAGTTTCCTGGTGAGTAATGAAAGTCCCCATTTACACGAGGCAAGTTTACTCTCAGTTTGAAGGAGAGAGAGGTAAGGGGTTTGGAAAGAAGAAAAACTTGCCCGTACTGTCGATTCCTTTTGTGTTTTTCGTAGTGTGAAGTTGGCTGCAGATTGTTCTGACATTTTGTTTTCATAACTTTTAAAAATATTATAACAAACTACTTTTTTTATTGTCTCATGTATTTGTTCACACAAAAAGCAGGACGAATAAATCGCAGAATTTCAGAAAACGCGTTAATGAAAACAAAAATTGTCGTAACCGAGTTGCCTTGTGTAAACACAAGAGGCAAGTTCAAAAGGGACTCATAAAAATTCACACAACACAAGTTTCCTTGTGTAAATGAGGACTAAAGAGAATGTAAAGGGAAAACAATTGCTCGTACTTGCAATTTCTTTTGTGTTTTTCGTAGTGTGAAGTTGGCTGCAAATTGTTTTGACATTTTGTTTTCATAACTTTAAAAAAAAAATAATTAATTAAATAAACACTATTTTATTTTCTCATGTATTGATTTGTTCACACAAAAATCAGAACGAATAAATCTTACAATGTCAGAAAAGGCAATAGTCAAAACAAAAGTTGCCGTAAGCGAATAGCCTTATGTAAACACAAGAGGCAGGTTCAAAAGGGAATCATAAAAATTTGCACAGCTAAAGTTTCCTAGTGTAAATGGGGCCTAAGGAATGGAAAGAGAAAAAATACTTGTACTTGCAATTTCTTTTGTGTTTTTCGTAGTGTGAAGACGGCTGCAAATTATTTTGACATTTTGTTTTCATAACTTTAAAAAAAAATCACAATTAAATGAACAAACAACTTTTTTTATTTTCTCATGTACTTATTTGTTTACACAAAAATCAGAACAAATAAATCTTAAAATGTCAGAAAAGGCAATAGTCAAAACAAAAATTGCCGTAAGCGAATAGCCTTATGTAAACACAAGAGGCAGGTTCAAAAGGGAATCATAAAAATTTGCACAGCTAAAGTTTCCTAGTGTAAATGGGGCCTAAGGAATGGAAAGAGAAAAAATACTTGTACTTGCAATTCCTTTTGTGTTTTTCGTTGTGTGAAGTTGGCTGCAGATTGTTTTGACATTTTGTTTTCATAAGTTTTAAGAAAATTATAATTAATTGAACAAACAGTTTTTTTCTCATGTATTTATTTGTTCACACAAAAATCAGAACTAATAAATCTTACAATGTCAAAAAGGCAATAATTAAAACAAAAATTGCCGTAAGCGAATAGCCTTATGTAAACACAAGAGGCAGGTTCAAGAGGGAATCATAAAAATTTGCACAGCTAAAGTTTCCTAGTGTAAATGGGGCCTAAGGAATGGAAAGAGAAAAAATACTTGTACTTGCAATTTCTTTTCTGTTTTTCATAGTGTGAAGTTAGCTGTAGATTGTTTTGACATTTTTCTTATATAAATTTTATAATAATTATGAATTAATTGAATAAACAACATTTTTATTTTCTCATGTATTTTTTCACACAAAAATCAAACGAATTAATCACAGAATGTCAGTAAAAAAACAAGAGACAAGTTTAAAAGGGAGTCATCAAAATTAAAAATTAAAATTAATAGAGACAAGTTTCCGTTTATTTCGTATGTGAATAATTTTAGTAAAAAAAGAAATTATTTCTTTCCTTTGCTCTAGTATAAATCCAGTTCACTTCTTTTTGCATTCGATTCAATCGTGATTAAAAATATAAATACGATCATGCAATATACCACTTAAATCTCAAGCAATTGTCTTCCTGATGGAAATGTTATTTCGAAAACATTTCTTTAATTGACGACATACATTTCACATCAATTAATATTTCATCAACAAAGTAATTTATTTATTTTTCTTAATTGTTTCTAATGGATACATGAGACCCTACAAAAACTAGCCAATGTCGCAACACCAAAAGCCAACCAACACCACACAATTGCTTAAGAAAATTGGTTTGCGTCTGTCGACCGTAAAAGATGATTAAATTAACAATTTGGAAGCGGGGGATATTGATGGAATTTGGAGGGCAAACACGTGAGTAGATTGTGTTTCGAAATGCAAAAACATTTATATTAACATGTCATTGATGTGACTTCATAGATTTAAACAAATTCAAATGGTTTAGATGAATCAAAAATGAAATGTTTTTGTTTTGGAAATATTATATTTTAGAGAGAGCGGCCCCACAAATACCGATCAACTTTAATGGACAGATCAATAACTCCGTGACTTTTCCAACTTTCCTTGTAGTAATATGCAACACTGATTTTATTAAGTACCATCTGTTAATAGACTACTATCAAATGTTGAGAGAGTTCCGTCATTTAGTTTGTGTTAAACAGCTGTTCAAAACATACCACCTCGTGGATTTTGTTAAAAATGGAAAAAAGTAAATACCGAGTGCTCATTAAACATAATTTTTGCAGAAAAAACCGCCAATTAAATCAAGAAAAAGCTTAATAAATACGAGTACTATGGGGACTCTGCACCATCGAACCAATCTGTTCTACAATAACAGGGAGATGTACAAAATTTAATATTGTATCTCCAACTTTGGTGTTCTGTAGCTCGGAACGTATAGACCTGAAATAAATTTTAAGTAATACTGAAATAATTTTAAGGTATACTACTTTGTTTGTTTGTAATTTTTGATTAAATGGGTTTTTGATTAAATGCGGCAATTTTGTTTATTGACTTTGGCGTTAAGCCAGAAATGGGCCTCATCACTGATCAAAATTTTGGTCGAAAACAGCGGATCTTCCCGTTTCTCACCGAACGCTCATTTCCATAATACAGTTGCCAAGATTTGAAGGTAATTATATTCAAAAAACAAATGCCATAAAATGTCATTTCAAAATACCAATAAGAATTTCACACTTCATTTGAATTTTTATATTTTTTTATGTTCTAAAAAAAAAACTTCTAGATGGATCATCCATGGGTGATCCAAGTAGAGATACTTTTTTCAATAGCCTTTTTTTGACAGATCACGTGTGAGTCGTGTCATGCTGTCATGTTATTTTTGTTTAGTATTGTTTGGCATTTCATCATGGAAAGACTTACGCCTGAACAACGTTTACAAATCGTTTTACTTTATTGCGGAAATTTACGTTCTGCGAGGAATGTGTTTCGTGCGTTTTCGACCCAAATTTTGTTTAACGATGAGGCTTATTTCTGGCTCAATGGGTATGTAAACAAGCAAAATTGGTTAGAAGATAATTTCACGTTTTGGGACGGTCGATTGGCCGTGATATCACACCGTTAGACTTTTTCCTGTTGGGATATGTAAAGTCTAAAGTTTATGCGGACAGACCCGCTTCGATTCAGGCCTTAGAGCAAAACATCACGCGTGTCATTCGGCAGGTACCAGTCGAAATGCTCGAACGAGTCATCGAAAGTTGGACTCAACGGATGGATCACTGAGACGTAGCCGCGACCAACATTTGATAGACATAATTTTCAAAAAATAAATGCCAAATAATGTTCTTTCAAATGATAATAAACATTCCCCATTCAATTTGAATTTTCTGTCTTTAAAAAAATGGATCACGCGTTATAATCTGAGAAACAAGATAAAAAAAATAATAAACGAAAAAGTTATTAAAGTTTCTAACCCCATGTTAACTATTGGCCCACCCTGTACGAGTATGCATGATACTTAAAATAAGTAATTTCTTCAAATATTTTTTCTTAATCAAACTGAGTTGAAAAATATACGAAAATCACAGGAACTAAACGTTATGAGACTGAGATGGAAAAAATACGTTAGGACATGATCATCCTGGTCACAACTAGTCGCATTTCGACAACCGAGTTCAGGTCCAAAATCTACAAAATCATTTTGTTTCTGTACAAAAGCCATGACAGGAATGAATAGTATATTATGTATTGTGGTATTGATTCGTCGTCAAAATTCTGGCAAAACATGTTCTCCATACAAATTGGGATCACCCTAATACTCGTACATGCATGTATAAGTATGTATGTCTCGTAGTGCATGTTTGTATGCACTGTGCCACTTATTTATATCATACCACTGACGCATCAGTAGATAAAATTCCAATTGAAAAGCCAAATTCTGTATTTCATTATCTATGCGTGTCTGAAAACATATCTCTTCCACCACCGTTGTTATCCAATTTGATCTTACCTTTGCTATCCAAATCTTGAGATTTTTCCCACAGCAATTAAGAGGGCGCCAGGGCAAATAAAGTATAAAACTAAGACTTTCTATAAACATTGTAAAATAGTTTATTTCTGTACAAATGTTTATTTAGCTTCTGTTCGTTCGCAACACAAGTCAATGCGAATATTTGCAGATGTGATATTTGTAAACAAATTCAATAAAATGTTTTTACATACATACAGTGCTACGCGATAAATATTGTAGGTATATACATATATACTAATTTATATTTTCAAGATTATTTCAAATTAAATATTGTCTGCTCCGGATTGTTCTCTAATTAGTCCGTAGTATATTTTGCCTATTTTTTGGAACATTGCAATGTTTTATATTTAAGACTATTTTTGTTTCGAAAGCTTTCTTTTTTTTATTTGCAACAATTGCTTTTACTTTTGTTGAAAATTAAACAAATAGCTTACATTTAAAATATACTTATATATTATATTTTTTTTTGGTAATTTCTACAATTACAATGGAAGACTTTAACGTATATATTTTATAATATACAAACAAATAGCAACAGTTTAAATACAATACATACATAATTTTTGTTTACACATACTCTATATACTTATAATTTGTATTAACAATTGAAAATACATTGGTATTAATTATAACTTTTTTTCTAATTAAAGTTAATATTTTTCCAAATATAGACCATTGGCTTGTGGTTATATTTAGCTAAATATTTAACAAAAAAATCAAATCATTATATTTTGAGGTTATATTTAGCGAAATATTCAACAAAATCATCAACAATATAATAACGCAGGCCTTTAAAATCGATTTTTAGTTTTGTTTTTTATTTATTTATATTCATAAAGTAACCGAACCTTAAAGGCTTTATTTAGTTACAAAATGACTTCAGAATTATTTAAAAAATTCCAGAAACTTAGAGTAAGATTAACAATTTAATATAAATAAATATTAACTAAAACATACATTAAAAATATCCCAAATTACGCAAAAAAATGAATTAATTAATGAATTTTCATTTCATTTACTTATTACAAAAAGTTTTTGAATTTTTAATAACCAATTTTAGTGCTGCATTTATTACTTAAAGCAAAAGATAAAATATTTTTTTTGGGACTTATTAGGTTTCAGTGAAACAGGTTTAAAATACTTGGAAAGGGTCCAGTTGTTTAACTAAAAAATAAAAACATATTTTTTAATAAAACTACAAAAAAAATATTTTGTTATTTTGTGTTATAAAACAAAATTGCGATTTAGCAACACAATAACCGATATATCGATATATGATGGAAATCGTTTTGCTATCGATTTGAGATTTAAAGTGTATGATTTTCGAATATGTTTTAGAAAACGCCAAATTTTCTTACACATTCATATTGAATTGTTTTATAAGAAATTAAACTATTATTTTATAAGAAATTAAACTATTATTTTATAAGAAATTAAACATCTGACGTTTTATTCCAAATTTAAGTAACAAATTTATATCGATTTGAATCGAACGGTTTGCCATCACATACCGGATTATGATTTTCTTTTACTACCTACCTTTTCAGTAAGGTAGTTTTAATTAAGCAGCAAAAAAATAATCTGCTTAAAACATCTTATAGGTTGAATTGTAAATCATTGTCAATAATATCAAATAATCTGAAATCTACAAAACAATAATTTTAAAGTATTATTATGTATTAAAAACCTAATTTGGGATTTAAAAACACAAAACCTGACATTTCGCCAGGCGAAAATTTTCAAATCGTTATCAAAAAAACAAAAACTTTTTTAAACAAAAAATAAAAGTGTTATTATGTGTTAAGAAACAATTATTGGATCTTACAACCTAATCTCTGATAATCCGCCAGGTGAAAATTTTCCAAATCTATATCGAAAAAAACAAAAACTTTTTTATTTAACAAAAAAAGAATTTTGGATATGGGTCAGAATATTTAAAACGTAACTAAAAGAGAACACTACGATCTATATTATTCAGTACAATTTTAGTTTATTATTATTTTTATATCATTCAAATAGAAACCAAAAAGTTATTCAAAGGACAATCGAGAAACGATTTTTGTGCAGGCCGATTCTAAATAAAAGAGAAGAAAAGAATTTCACCGAAAAAAGTAACTACTGTAGACAGGTTCTCGTTTATTAAGAATCTGCCTCGCTTATAGTACTGGGTGGGCCAAAAGTTACCATAGGGTTTAAATCTTTAACAACTTTTTCGTTTATTAATTTTTATATCAAAAAAGTTATTCAAAGGACAATCGAGAAACGATTTTTGTGCAGGCTGATTCTAAATAAAAGAGAAGAAAAGAATTTCACCGAAAAAAGTAACTACTGTAGACAGGTTCTCGTTTATTAAGAATCTGACTCGCTTCTGACTTTTTCGTTTAATAATTTTTATATTTCAGATTATACATAGTTTATACAAAATGGAATTTTTTTACACTAAGTATGAAAAATAATTTCACTAAAATGACCCCCGTTTTCTGCTTCCCAATGATGGGCTCGTTTTAGAGTATTTTCCAAAACATCTTTCAAAAATTGTTTCTGCAACAATGTTGGTCTTGAGTTAAAGGATTGACTCGGGCTTGTTCACGCTAGTTCGATCCTTTATATAACCCCAAAAAAAAATAGTCGAGTGCTGACAAATCTGGAGATCGCGCTGGCCAAAAAATTTCCGAATTTCTGGAAATTATTCGCTCTCCAAAAATTCGACTTAAGTGTCATTGTGTCTCGGCAGTGTAGGCAGTGGCTCCGTCCTGCTGTAATCTCATCTCAGGTCTGCTGAGATTAAAGGACATAAAAAAATCAACTGAAGCTTCACCAACCCTTTACTGATTACTGAACGCAAACTCCTTGAATCCAAGAATTTTTTCTATAGCGCAATCAAACCTATCGGGTTATACGGTGCTCAGATATGAAGCAAAGCTAGCTTAGCAATGGGGAATTTCTCATAGGACTTGACAATACGTTTCATTAAGAATACAATCGAGAACTCAAGATTAGCACCAAAAAGAAGCTTGAATTCCACGATGCTTTATTAGCTAGAGAATTAAAATACTCTCCAAGCTCTTTAAGGCATTAGAGAAATTAACGATTGGATCGGGTGACTGTATAGAATTCCCTATGCTAAAATTCCCCAACGCACGATTTAAGCAACAGTCTACACACAAAATCTGTAAAACCGCCTCTATTTCATGAAAATTTAAACCAAGCCTTTTTTTAAATTTCCAAATATAAGTTTTATGAGTTGATTGAGGAGTCATTTCACGAGGAGGTCTAGTTTAACGACGGCTTTAAATTCTTCAACATGGCAGAAAACAAATTTATCAAAATCTTGCCAAGAGGAACCGCATAACCTAAAAATCCATTCCGGGATTCAAGATTAAATTATCAGGGCGGTCATAGAAACCAATGCTGTCACTATTAAAATCCACTATTCTTAACTCTTCAATATTGTGCAGTCTTCACTTTACAAATAATATTTCGATTTCGTCGCAAATGATTGAGGAGTCATTTCACGAGGAGGTCTAGTTTAACGACGGCTTTAAATTCTTCAACATGACAGAAAACAAATTTATCAAAATCTTGCCTAGAGGAACCGCATAACCTTAAAATCCATTCCGGGATTCAACATTAAATTATCAGGGCTGTCATAAAAACCAATGTTTTCACTATCAGTTTTGAAAACGATAAGAAAACATGCTTTGGTGTCATGAAAACCAATGTTATCGGTTTTATCAGCAACAGTTGATTCGAACATTGGTATTATTTACATTCGAAATGGTTTCATGACACCAACATTGGTTTGCAAAAACGACAATAAGCAAAACCGACATGGTTTCTATGACAGTCCTGTATGCTTTACGATACGTACACTTTTCGTCATGGTCCTATGAAGGACATCTTAGAATAAGAAAAGAAAAAACAAGTAAAAATGTGGACGGTGAAGGGTATAAAAGCCTTTCATCGTCACTTTGCAATTAAAGCGGGAGAAAACGTAGCCCTCAAGATAAATCCATATTTGGAATCGTAGTATAATTTGCTTTTATTTGAAAACCCATCGTCCGTATTAACTATACCGTCCATTTATTGGGCCACATAAGCCAAAAAGTATTAAGTGCGTCCCAACTAACAGCGGTCGTCACTTAATGTAAATGTCGATGGCGTCAACATCACGACTACCAACTACCCTTTGGGTCCTATTGGACACCCTTTTTCGATCCTCTGCCTGTGCCACAGCTGTCTGCGATAAGCTTAAAAGTGGAAACGAGGTACGCAAGTCACTAGCCAGCAGTACATTGGGGAGCCAACAGAGAAATGTGGTTGATCTGTGGGCGTTTTCGAAAAAAGACGACAATTTTGGCTCTTATGGTATCTTACAAACGAATGCCTATTTGGATTTGTACTGACATTTTTGTTATAAGAAGTCGTTCCCGGAAATTTTAACGCTCCAGCCCTGCTATCTCTAGTCCAAAAAACAATTTGGCCTTTAAGGTTTCTCCTTCTTATTAACATATTCTTGTGGGCGACTTTTTAATCTTAAATGGATTTGTACTGAATATTTTGTTTTATAAAGTCATTCCCGAAATGCTGCTACGTTTGGTCCAAAACACATCTGGCCTTTAGTGTTTCTCCATCTCACCGAAGCATCCTTGCGGTCGACTTTTTTATCTTTAATGGATTTGTACTGCTTTTTTTATTTAACAAAGTCTTTCTCATATATTTTAACGCTCCATCCCTGCTACCTCTTGTCCAAAACACATTTTGGCATTTGGGGTTTCTTCTTCTCACTAAAATATTCTTGCGGGCGACTTTTTAATATTAAATGGTTTAACCTAAATCCAGCAAGCTCTTTTTTCGTTTGTAAACTCTCAGTGACATTTAACAGTTGCCAATTCATTAAAAGCTATTAGAATGGAACCCCTTTTAAGTTAATGGAAGGCAAAATAAAACTGGCTGAGAGCTCATGCAAAATAATATAAAATAGAAATGTTATAAGAGAAAATATTTTTAAGATATTAGTTTTCCAACATAAATACAAATAAAGTTTTCTATTTAAATTATACCTGCCTTGGCATTTTTGCTAAATCTGCAGAATTTCATTAAAAAAGGCAAAAAGCCAATTTATTTTAATTTTATTGTTCGAACTTTCAGCAGAATCCGCAGAATTTCATTAAAAAAAAACAAAAATCCGAATTATTTCGATTTGAATTATCGTTCGAACTTTCATCAGAATCCACGGAGTTTAATTAAAAAAACCAAAACAAATAGATAATTAGTTCGATTTAAGTTATCGTTTGATCTTTTAGCTGAATCCGCAGAATTTCATTAAAAAAAAAATTAAAAACAAAAAGTCAAATTATTTCGATTTGAGTCGTTCGAACTTTTAAAGTTCATCTAAAATTGTATATATTTTATAAAAAGGGAAAAGTACACATTTATAAAATATAAATAAATAATAAAAAAAAATCATCAAGACATTTTATAGTTTAAATCTAAACAAACTAAAATTTAAGTAAATTTCTTATAAACAAAATCTATTGTCTTAAAATTAAAAATATACAAATAAAGCTACAATTCGCGACTCAATTTAATTTCTACAAATGTACTTAGGAATAAAACATCAAATAGCAACCAAACAAAATCGCATTTCTTTCCTCTTACAAACAATTAAAATATTTTACCTAAATAATTAGCCTAAAACCATTGTGGTGGTATCACAATAGTTCAATTTAGACAGCTCGTCGTTGGCATCACGTTTGCGCAGAAAACGCGATAGTGGCGGAGCAAATAAATCGTAATCGATTTGTTTACGCGACGCATCCAAATAAATTTGTGTATTATCAGCCCAGTTGAGATGTTCCAGCAGGCAACTGAAACCGTAGCCGGCGATCAAGGTAATGACGAAGCCCACGACGGAAAACCACAGATACGACAAGCGATAGAGCCAGAAGAAATGTTGATCGTCGGAGGGAGAATTCGTTGGTAACGTAAGCGTCGCCACAGTGGCGTTTACCACCGCCTCCGCCAGAGTTAAGGATTGTGCTATCAGGGTGCTGTTCGTTTGCACACATCCTTCATTGGATAGCGACAATGAGGGCGGCGGCGGTTTTGGTCCACCAAAACCAATCCAGAATGCAAATGCCAAACCAATGGAAAGGCCGATGAGAACACCTCTTTGATTGGCTTTCGTTGTGCCTACGCCCAGGGTAAATACAGCTAGCAAAGGTCCTCCCACCACACCAAAGATGGTCAGCGAGGCCTGTAAAACACCGCCCATGGAGCCGGCACCAAATGCTAGTGCTATGCACATGATGCCATAAATGCAGGCCATGATCTTCGATGGCAGTGTTGTGCTCGAATCAGTCATAGTCTTTTTGAATATCTTCTTATAGAGCGGCTTAAGGTAATCTTCGAGTGTTACGGCTGACAATGAACTGACCGCTGAGGAGACGGTCGAGAGACTGGCCGAAAAAATACCCGAAACAAAAAGGCCGCAGAGGCCGGGATATTGTCCTGCGAAAAAAGAAGAGAAGGCATGAATGAGAGTTATAAGCAAAAGGGAGGGACTCTTAGAAAAAATAGGAACGATAAAAGAATAGTCAAAAAAAAAAAATATAAGTGTAACATAGACAAAGTTTAGATTGATTAGACTCTAAATCGGAAGGTTCATTTCCATTAAAAATTTTTAAATTTGAACTACCAATTAATTTGAAATTTAGAAGGTATAAAACATTCATTCTTAGTTTTATTTGCAGGTTTATGTTTAACATTTGAACAAAATGGGAAAATACGAAGGCATATCAATAGTTCCGTGAATTTCCCAACTTCCCTCGTAGTTAAATGAAATGCAACACTGCTCCCATCAAGTACCATCTGTTAATAGACTATTGTCAAATATTGAGAGTTCCGTCATTAAGTTTGTGGTTAACAGCTGTTAAAAACATACAACCAAGTGAATTTTTGTTAAAAATGGAAAAAAGTAAATTTCGAGTGCTTGATTAAGGGGTAAAAACCCCTTAATTAAAGCAAGACAACTTCAAAGGATTGTTTGAAGTTGTTTAACCGCAATTCGAATATGTTTTTGTGTAAATAACCATTACAACACTCCGGAGATCAAGCAGCAGTCTAAAATGCTGTCCCGGAAGAAAATTCAGACTAGCCAGAATGCCGTCCTCAGAACATCAACAGGATGTCTTCGGAGGACCATCTGCTTTAGGAGACGAAGGTCCGTGCGCAGACACAATTTCCTGCTGTCTAAGCAATACCTTCTAGGGTGTTTTTGTAGCTGTCCTCCTAACCAACATCTCTTGGACAGGATGCCTCCGCCCAGACAGATCAGGTACGATCTTCATGATCTAGAGAGTACCTTTAAATCATCGAAACTATCAGGCAGGTCTGAACAACATTCACGCCGATGAAGTCGCAGCATCAGTATCCAGCTACCGTATATATGTAGTGCTAGGGGAACATCCCCCGAAGATATCACCAAAGGGAAAGACGCTACCTCGGCAGACGAGAGTGGTTCTGGCTCAGCTGAGATCTGGATGGTGCAGCCGCCTCAATTCTTACTGGGCACGAATTAATTATAACGTTCCGGACATCTGTCCCGCCTGCCATCAGGGACAAAATGATGTGCTGCACCTCTTCAATTGTCCGGCCAAGCCCACTCAGCTGACCCCCAGGTCTCTGTGGACGCATTCAGTTCAAATGGCGCGTTTCCTCTACCTGGATATCGAAGCAGACCCCCCCATAGACGAACAAGACTTCAAAATAAATATAGTGTTATTACAATAACAACAACATGGGTTTTTTCCGGGTAGACCAGCTTTGAAGAAGGCCAATTTGACTTTGTCGGCCAATAATGTGATGGCAACAGTTTCTAGGGATGCACGCGGGATAATCCACATCGATTGCCTTCAAAAGGGGAAAGAACAATAAACGGCGAATATTATGCCAACTTCCTCATAGTCCTCATATGGCCAAGAAAAAAGTTCTTTTTCATCAAGATAATGCACGGGTGCACTCGTGTGCAGTCTCAAAGGCAAAATTGTATGAATTGGGTTACGAGTTGGTACCTCATCCGCCATATTCTCCGAATTAAGACCCCAGTGACTATAAGTATTTCCAAACCTAAAGCTCCTATGATGAAATTACTGATCAAACAAATGCTTATTTTTATGGCCTTCGAAAAATCCTATTTTTTGGAATGGATACAAAATTTTGAGACTACGTGTATTGAGCTAAAAGGAGATTATGTTCAAAAATATTGTTTTTTTTTGCAAAAAAAATAATATTTTATTCGAAAAGTTAAGGAATTATTGATATGCCTCCGCATTTTAAACTTACTTCTAAAGTAGTGAGTCTTTAACGCAAACTTTAAGAAATTTATGTGGAAAACTTTCGCGAAGAGATCGGCCTTCAGTTCTGGTCGTGTTCATGAAAAGAATCGAGTTCATGAAAATGGATCGTTATTGCACAAATCAACCCGAGTACGTTCTCGTCCAGTACGTTCAATCAAAAACATTGCTGCTGTGCCCGAGAATGTCCAAGAGCATCCATCAACATCAACTCGTCATTGTTCTCAGGAAGTGAACAAATCTTGCACGGCTTTGAGAAGAACTTTGCATAAAGACCTCGATATGAAGGTTTAAAAAGTTCAATTGGTCCAAGAACTGAAGCCTCATGACCATCCAATGCGTTTTTGCTTCGCCTAATGGGTTAAAGGTTTTTTAGATATAATAAATTTTACCGAAAAATGGTGCTTTCAGATAAAGCTCATTTTCATATCGGTGGCTATGGCAATAAGTAAAATTGCCAAATAAATGTTACGCAAAGAATCCAGAGATAATTGAAACATGAAATCGAAGTTGCCATTCGAATCTCCCGAAACAATCGAAAATATACTGAAAAATTGGGTTGATCGGATGAGATACTGCCGAGCCAGTTGTGGTAGTCATATAAATTATGTTGTGTTCCATTATTAGATGACAAAATTCAACCTTCCAATAAAACCAGAAATTTGAAAAAAGTATCAGTACCTTTTTTACAGCCTATTCAAATTTAAAATTATAAGTAGCCCACCCTGTATATTAATATTTGGATCGATCTGGTATATTTTCAGCTATGTTTATACTGTGCGAAATAACTTCACAAAGTAAATTTCGTTGAAATCTGACGAAAATTGCTGCCGTTAAGGCGGTTCGACTCCAAACCAGGAGGTTCATTTGTATTTTTAAAGCCGATTCAAATTAAAAATTTTAAATGGGCCACCCTATATATCAAGTTTTGGCTCGATCTGGTCTATTCCAGCTATGTTTATTCTCAAACTAAATTTCGTTAAAATCTGACGAAAGTTGCCACTGTTCTCCAGAGTAAGACTCCAGAGCGAGAGGTACTTTTGTATAGAGGCTATATCAGAACCTTGGTCAATTTCTCCGAAATTCAATACTGAACGTCATTAGATGAAAACAAAATAATTGGGAAAGAGATGTGTTCATACTGGCAACCTTCGTTTAAAGTACAATTATAGATGGACAGACGAGCATGTCTAAATGGATTCATAAAATAATTCCGTAATAAGTCGATCGGTCTAAGGGAACGTTAAAGTAAAAAAAAATCTTTAAAGGGTCCAGCAAACTTTTGGCTGTTACTATTTGCCTTCAATATACCATTAAGGAACAAACGGGGAACTTCATTGAGCTTTACTCACAGACAAGGACCTACTGTTCAATGCTGGCTATTACATTTTTGGCATTTTTAACTGGATTTCAATGTTTTTATAGCTCCCGCCCTTTCCACGTCAGTGACTTATTTTTGTTAACATTTAGTATAGTGAATAATGAGAGATGAGAGATAATAAAGAAAGTCACAAGCGCCAAAATTCCAAAATTGAGTCAGAGGCAGATTCGGAACCGTAAATGAGTTTCTGATTTTTGTGTTAAACATAAAAGACCAATTTTCAACTGTAAATGACTGAAAAATGTTAAGCAAAATGGTCACGTCTACCACTTCCAGCGTGTTTCGTAGTCAAAAAAGCTTAATATCTCAAAACTACTAAAATGGAGATGTGTCGTTCTTTCTTAGGACGACAGTATAACCAACGCTAGTAAAATTGAATTATATCGGTCTATGTTTTTAAATAGCCCCCATAAAATGGAGATGTGACTTTCTTTCTTAGGACGGCAGTATAGTATATCGGTCTATGTTTTCATATAGCCTCCATGCAAAGGTTATGAAGTCGGGGATGATCGATTTGAGGTCCTTCCCACAGGTATATTTAATCCGCTAATATACAAATTTAACATAGTGCCTTCTTCAAGACTTGATAGTAACCCTGGCTAAATAAGATCACATCAGCACAAACCCCTGTGTGGTGAAAATAAAAAGTGGTCCAACCATAATGCACGATGTTAGTTGGGAGTCACACATTATCGTCGATTTTTGCCCAACTTAATTTGACATTTCTGTGCTTCAGTGATTGATAAATTTAACCATTTAGGGGCACACAATTGAGCAGCGCGTTAAGATTGTTGAAGCCTTTTACGAAAATGGGCGTTCGAAACAAAAGACATTTTGTACAGTTCGTGATTTTTTTGGTTAGCATAATCGACCAAATGTGTCCACAGTAGATTCGTTAACAAGCTGAATTACCACATTTGGCCAAATGAGAATCCAAGAGAGATGCAACTACAAAGGGTGACAGTTTGGTGCGGTTTATGGGCTGGCGGCGTCATCGGGCCGTACATCTTCTAAAATGAGGTCGGCCAAGCAGTTACCGCGTATGGTGTTCGCTATCGCGAGATGATAACGGACGTCTTGTGGCCAGAAATTACGGATATGGACCTGGAAGATATGCGGTTCCAACAGGGTGGTGTCACTTACCACACAGCCAACGAAACAATGACTTGTTGTAGCGGCAAAAAGTTCCGGTGGCAGCCGTTCCGGTGACAGCCGTTGGCCGAAAAATTCCTCCTTTGGGTCGCTCCGGTGCTTAGAACCGGCTGTCGTGGTATCTATCAACAGTAGTGTTATCCCACACAGTGGCGAATTTAATTGGTCGCCACGATCATGAGATTTGACATCTTTTGACTTCTTTCTTTGGGGTTATTAAAAAGAAAAAGTGTACGTCAGCCAAGATCAATTTGAGAGCTAAAGGATGAGATAACTCGGCACATTAACGACATTGAACCTCCATTATATCTCAGAGTCGTTGATAGTCGTATAGAGGAAGGTCATCGGAAGCCGTGGCTAGCATTTGGCCTATATTTTGTTTCACTCATAATTGCCATAGATTCTTCTATCATAATAAAAAATATTAAGAAAATTCTGTGAAAACTTATTGTTTTTTATACAATTAGCATTGTGCGTTTAGGTTGGACAACCCTTTATAATTATATGTTGAACAACTGTTCGAGTAAGTGCACATTTTTAGGGGTACTTTTAGTTCCCTAAAGGGGAACTCTTCCGCCTCTAGCCCAATTTCATCTGTCTATAGTTCCATGCACATTATGAATATAAGTCATCTTAGTGCAAAGTTTCAGGATCCTATTTCCCTTCGATTGGCAGCTATCGTGCTTATAAAAGCCAAACAGACGGACAAGTTTAAATTGTCTTAGAATTGAATTTATCTACTTGTTATGGCCATTGATCGATATTTCGAGGTGTTGCCAATGAAATGACGAATTCGGTAGGTTTTTTTCTTTCTGTTCATTGTTCGGCTCGTTAGGGCTGGAGTAAAGGGAGGGACTCACACACCGAGTCAGACTCTGTTTATTCCAGTGTCATCCAGGATGTTTATAACAATATGGGTCTGCACAGGAGGATATAGAATTTGCTTATTAGTTAGTTCATCGCTTAATCTCTTATTTTTCTCTTTTCAAAGATTAAATCTGGATACAAATTAGATTGAAGTTAAGGTTTTAATTAAATACTTTTCAAATCCTTTCATTTTACTCACCCATGGTGTCGACAGCAAATAAAGGCATCAACTGGTCTCGTGACTTAATGCGACCACTCAAAACTGGATCACATTTCTGGTAGTAGTAATATATCGCCAAACCGCTGAACAAAGTACTAAAGCTCAGGCAACTCAGTATAGGCAGATTCCACCACAAAGCCGTCTGGGCACCCTTTAAATCTCGCACACTCAGTAATCGCTGCACCTGTGTTTGATTCACTCCATACAGTGAGAGATACGTAACCATGCCTCCAATAATAAGGCTCCACCAAGTGTGACGCACCGTGGGATCCAAGGAGAATTCGTTAAAATCCAAACGACCATTTTCCTTGGCCACCGACCAAATGGCCGTCAAGCCGCCAGCCTTGATGGCCGACACAATTATTACCGAATAAATGGCTGCAAACATAAGTAGTGACTGAAAGACATCGGTGATGAGAACTGCCTTCATGCCGCCCACCGTCGAATAAAAGGTACACACTATGCCAATTGTCAAGATGGCCGTGACCTTGTTAATGCCCGTGACCGCTTCCAATGCCAAGGCCGGCGCATATAGGACAATGCCCATATACAAAATCATCTGAACCGAATAGGCAAAAGAGGCCGCCAAACGCATGCTATGACCAAATCTTCTCTCCAGATACTCATAGACACTGGTGGTGCGCATACGATAGAACACCGGCAGAAAGATATACGCTGCTATGGGCGTACTTATGACATACGCCAGATTGATGATGCAGAACATTGTGCCGAACTGATAGCTCTCGTTGGAGACACCCAGCAGGGTAACGGCAGACATGAAGCTGGCCATCAGGCTAAAGGATACCGGCAGCGCTGACATACTCTGATCGGCCATCAGATACTCTTTAGTGGTCTTTTGTTGGCCACCGGATAGGCGGTAATAGATGCCGATAAGGGCGGATATTAACAAAATGGTGACCAATACCGCATAGTCCCAACCGTCGAAGTTAGTCATGATTGGTTGAGAAAATTTTTCAAAATGAGGCATAAATAAATGGACGAATTATAAAAAAGTTGTGTGTAGGGATGTGACGTTGGCTAAGGCAAATGTTTCTAAATATGAGATAGGACACTTCCGAAAATCACAGTTAACTCAAGTACATTATTTATTCAGGAACATTGGTTGGTCGGTCGGTTGGTCCGTCGTATAGGGTGTAAGTTTAGTTCAAGTATCGGCATGCGGCACATGGGTTTCTAAAACGATACAAAAGAGTAAAATGATGATCATTAACAATGTTGTAGTTTTTATAATTGATAACAAATAGGATTGAAGATTAAAGACTATATGCTAAGTGTGCACGACTTTCACCCAAGAAAACTTAGGTTCAAACTCTGAACATTAACGATGTTGTATTTTATTTAATTTATAATTATACGGTGTGATGTGATGCTAAGTGTGCACGACTTTCACATAAGTGAACGTATGTAGTTTCAAAACAATAATGATGTTGTATTTTTTATAATTGAAAATATATACTCGTAGGATTAATAGTTAAAGACAATAAGATAAACAAATGTTAAAGTTCTATGGTGTGGTGTGATGTTTAGTGTGCACGACTATCACACAAGTAAACGTAGGTACACATTCTGTAAATCTAACATTTTTAAACGGATTATATATCTTAGACACGTTTAATATTCTCTATTAAATTAAATTGGAACTGGAGTTAAACAGACTGACTCAGCGTTTATTATTAAAAGGTGCTTTGTGTTCTTAGTAAAGACTTTGAAGTCGGTGATATCGTGAAACTTTTCAGGCTGCTGAACACGTCTTGCATAGAGCCTGATTTTTGGCAGTTAGTCCGTGCCAAAAAACAATAAACATTTTTTTTACAAAAAGAGAATATTTATTAATATTATACAGATTTCCCTCCCATACATCAACTGCACCATTAGTAGATATTCTATAAGTATACTACCACTAGTGCTTCAGGACCTTATTGTCATTCTTGGATTTTCCTATTCTAATGGAATTCGGCCAAAAAAATTTAAAATGACCGAAGAAGACAACAGCTTGATAAATTGCTTGTTTGGTATATCTGATGAGGCCCATTCTGATATATGATTATACGAGGGTTGCTATATATATTTCTGGCCTAGGCAACACTAAATGTTGCCTGGCGCCATCTTACATTTCTTTTGGAAAGTTTGGCATTTTTAAGCATAAACGTACTCAGAACGTTTTGACGTACGATCATTTGTGTTGTTTACAGTGACTTGAAAGAATCAATTTGGCAAAAAATGGAATTACCTCGTGAACATTTTCGTGCGAGCATTTTTCACAACTTTCGACGTGGATTATGACGACAAGAGTGCATCGATGAACTTTATTAAATCTTTTTATGGCAATCGACCGTGTGGGTCTTCGAAGACAAGCCAAATTCATAGTGCTACACCACAATTTGTTTGCCTGAAGTCTTCGAAGAAATTCGAAAAACGAACAAAGGAAGGCAATCATTGTGCACCACGACAATGCGAGCTCTCACACATCGGCTCAAACCAGCGCCTTGTTGACCGGCAAAAATGTCGATTGATGGGTAATCCCCCGTACAGCCCTGACTTGGCACCCAATGACTTCGTTTCATTCCCGAACATCAAGAAAGAAAATGCTTCGACAATTGGAAAAAGTGCTTCGACAATTGGTTTGAGCGCTTGCAAAAGTGTATAAATCATGCTGAAGAATACTTTGAAAAAACAATAAAAAAACATTTTTTATGATACATTTTCGCATTTTTATTATTAGGGCAGAAATATACATAGCAGCCCTCGTAAAATAAAAAAAAAATAAATGAAATACATTGATCAAAAAAAAAGTTATTTGAATTTCTTATTGTAGCACAATTGGTGCGCCACCTTGTATAAGTATTTAATTGCAGCTGAAATTCCTTGCTTCTTGATCAACGCACCTTTCCATATAATTTTTAACTCTAGGTATTGTTGTGAATATATGAAAACCTGGCAAATTTTACAGCATATTCTAAAGCTGAAAGTGAAACCGATGTTAAAAGTGTTGTACATTAAGGTACTCCGTACACCTTTAAAGAAGGAACGAGAACACTTCTTGCGGTTAGATGGAATAATGTCAAATTAATAAAATTTCATTTTAAACCGGACAATAATTGACAATTTGTGCCTTTTAATGCGTTCTGACTGAGGTTGCTTATTAGAAACATAAACTTTTTAGTTGAAACATACAAAGATTAGTTGTCCTTCACACCGGATACCAATCTTCTATGTCAATAAGGTCGTTATGAGAAAACTTGTTAGTTAAAGTCTGGAACATCGCCACAGACAGCTTTTAGAATGCTATTTTTCTTCGGAAATACTTTTGCCGATAAATATTAGGTAATAGTGCAGATTTCTCTAATAGTTCTTAGTTTATAATAGCCGTCTGTTATTTTACAAGCGAAAATCCGCTTAAAACATCGCTAAAGCGATAACTTCAATCCTATATTAAACAAGTAAGTAAGTGCTATAGTCGGGCGTGGCCGACTCTATGATACCCGCACCACTATAAATGTGATTAAGTCTCCTGTTAATCGAAAGCACTCGTCGCTATTTCTATCTGTATCTATCACGCAAGCACTAAGCCTTTATACCCCATACCACTATGTGGTGAGGGTATAACAATTATATTTGGTCCACATTTTCATACCTTGTTTTCGGACCCTGTGCCCTCCCACGGACGAGATAAATCATTTGGCTTGACATATTTAAAGTCCTGAGGCAATTCCCTGTCATTTGAGGGGTCACACTAAAATCCGGGTAAACCGAAACTTTTGGACCCTCCTAATGGACCCTGGGGCCCAAACAGGTCGAATTTTTTTCTGTATTTAAAATTGTAAGATAATTTCCTTTCATTTAAGGGGTCACACTTATATTTAAAATCATGGGTCCATTTTTTGGGTTCTGAAGGCCCCGTAGGTCCGAGAGGCGGGTCCAACTATTTTTTTTACATTTTGTGGTCAGTTCTACATCGAATGGCATATTTTTTTAATTTGTTGACCAATACACGCGACATCAACTGGATTTGGACCAAATCCGGGAGTTCCTTTGTATGGGGGGTCTATCAGAAAGTGCTCCGATTTGGACCAAATTCAATAGCGTCCTTGTCCCAATATATTACCACATGCCAAGTTTCATCAAGATCGGTGCATAAATGCGACCTGTACTTTGATTACAAGAATAGATGGACATCTTTACATCCAGCCAGCCAGCCAGCCGGCCAGCCAGCCAGCCAGCCAGCCGCCCAGCCAGCCAGACAGACATGGCTAGATCGACTCAAAATGTAATTCTGAGCAACTTTCTCTCTGGTCCCGGTATTCTAACTCGATTCCCTCGATGTGTTACAAACGCAAGCACTAAGCCATTATACCCCATACCACTATGTTGTGCGGGTATAAAAACTAAATTTGTATTATTTTTTAAAAAATGTGTGAGATATCCTCTTTTAAAATTAAAATTTAAATCTAGTTTGATAACAATATAAAATGATTGGGTTAGCGTTTTTTTTGTTGGTTTTTTGCTTTTAGAGCAAATATATTAGTCTAAACAGACTTCTACAAATTTCTTTATATTGTCTTCAGAACACTACATATAGGTAAAAGTTCCACTTTGCATTTATATAATAGTTCTAAACATTAAGTTCTTACGATGCGTCAGAAATTATGAAAATCAAATGTGGTACTGAATACTGTGGAAACTTTCAACGTGAACAAAATGCTTTGTCTGCATGTTAAATTAACCATTAACACTACGAATTAGAAGAATTATTTTTTTGTACAATAATGAACTAATGTTATTACTCTTTTGGTACGTTTGAAACTTTGGTCAAGAGACAAAAAACCGCTTTTCTTACTTTAACTAAGATTGGAGTTCCAGCACCCTTGGAGCACAAATAACGTTCGTTGAGTCAAAATAAACGGCCTACTGTAAATATTTGGACGCAAATTTAAGTATTTTACAACAAGCACAAATATGCATATCTTCTTTAAATTTAAATGTAGCTCTGACGGCCATAGTCGCAATATGCTAAATATTTCCTTTTCATCAAAATTATGCTGTAGGAATATTGTCAGATTCTACTTGGGAGAACTTTATGTCATTTCTATTTGTTCTATCTTGGTAGCTTTTGCTCCACTAGCATTGAAACTAAATTCTAGCTAATTTTTTGGTACTTCCTTCAATAAAACACATTGCAATTTTCCTTTCGTATCACAAAGTTTCTTATTGAACATAGTGCTTCCGATTGTGGTATCGCAAACTGCTTATTGGACTTAGCACCTAGAGCGCCCTATTGTGGCAGCCCCAGCAACCTAATCTAGCCAATACTATGTTGTGTCCATTTGATTTCATTCCTGACTAGTGCCTGCACTAGACGAGTTTCTCCACACTTTGTTGTTGATATCGCAATTTTCATTTAGTTCCTTGACCTCTTACGAGGCAAGGCATCAATTAATTTGTCTCATTGGATAACTTTTGGACTTTGTACATCATTTGTTCGCGTGTATCAAGAGAATGTGTAAAGTTATGCAAGTGTCAATAGCACTGCTGTTGCTTTTACAAAAGTGTGAACCTGAGTGAACCACCTTACAACACTCCAATCGGTAGAAGTGAAATATTCCGTGAAATTAGCATAACCAAATATAGTTCAAATATACAGGATGGGCTAATTAAAATTTAAATCGGCTGTCAACATCCAAAAATCAAATTTCTGGTTTATTATTTGGAAAGGTTGAACTTAATTTAAAAATGGAACACAATAGCCTGGTTCTATTGGAAACTCGCTTAGGAGGTCGCTTACTCGATATCTTCTCACCAGTGTACAATAATATAAAAATGATTTTATATTCAGAAAACTTTAGACAATTTCCGTTTCTTTCAAATAATAAAAGCATTGGGAAGAAAGTTATTCAAGAAAAACTTTTAGCGAGTTAAAGCGAGCTCGGTTGTAACTTGCTTTTAATTAATATTTCTTAAATAACTTTTTTTCTATAAATTGCAAAATTTCAAATCAATCGTTTTATGATACATAAAGCCATTCAGTTCTTGTATACAAAGGAACTTTCAAAATGTCTCGAAAAGTTTTAAAGTAATCGTCTAAGCGACCACTTAATCGTTTAATAAGCGAGTACTAATAGAACACGCCTAATATCGTTCATATGACTACCACAACTGGCTTGGCAGTACCTAATCCGATGAACCCAAGTTTTCAGTACTTTTTTGATAGTTTCGGGTCGAATCTCTTCAATGGCAACTTCGATTTCATTCATTTTCATTTTCATTCATTTTCCAACGCTTCAATTGTCTCTGGATGCATTGCGAACATTTATCCTTAATGGCTCCCCACAGAAATAAACCAAAGGCCTAAAATCACAGCTTCGAGGCGGCCAGTTGACATCACAATTTGGGATGTTTATTTAATTTTCGAAATCAGTGCATAAAATATCGATGGTTAAGTTGGCTATGTGACGTGTGGGCCCGTCTTGTTGAATCCAAATGTCTTCCATCTCTTGCATTTTTGGAAACAAAAATTCGTTTAGCATGGGGCGGTAACGCTCACCGTTCACGGTAACGGCTGCTCCTTGCCTATATTCGAAGAAAAATGGCCCAATGAGGCCGTCAGCCCACAATCCACAATAAACAGCGACTCATTGTGGTTGCATTGGCTTATCAATAGTGTGGGTTCTCTAAACCCCATATGCGGCAATTTTGCTTATTGACATACCGAGATTAACATGAGCTTCATCGGAAAAAATTATTTCTCGGTAAAATGCTTAACCACCTGCCAAAAATCTGGCTAGCCAGTTTTGGTAGTCAGATAAATGATTTTGTGTTCCATTATTAAATGACAAAGTTCAACCCTTCCAATAAAACCAAAAATTTTAAAAAATTATCAGTCCTTTTTTTAACAGTCGATTTAAATGGCGCACCCTTTATATAAGATTGCATCGGAATGCAGTAATACGAGTAAGTTAAACCTTATTACTGCATTTCGATATTAATTAGTAAAATCAAAGTCCTTATTAGATTTTTAGAAAATTAAATTATGGAAATTTTTCCAATTTAGGGGATTTTTGTTCAGGCCGCAGGAAATTTTAAAAGTTCCGAATACTTCGAAATTACCTGGAGGAAGAAAGAGAAAAATAGTGGTAAGAAGATGTAGATCTTTCATTAGATTTCATTTCATTAGATTCTGTAAAACGTTGAATTGTACGCGGCCATAGCGTGTTGGTAAGCGTGCGCGACTATCACACAGGTAAACCTTGCTTGAAATCCGAATAAGAACATCTTCGAAAATTTTTCAGCGCTGGGTGTTCTCTTTGAAAATGCCTGCAAATTTTCGAGTAAAAGATTATTTTGGCAAATTAGCCAAGATTTGTCAATGTGATAGAACGGGTGATCAATCTAGAGGTATTTTTTAATAGGGCTTTTTTCACCGATTAATTGTGAGTTGCGTTACACTTAATTGTTTTTCTTATCAGTATTGTTGGCCAATTCATCATGGAACAACGTTTCCAACTTGTGCAACTAATGGAAATGAGAATATCCGCTGTTTTCTACCAAAATTTTGTTCAGTTATGAGGCCCATTTCTGGCTCAACGGCAACGTCAATAAACAATATTGCCGCATTTAAGCTGAAGAGCAACCAGAAGTGGTTCAAGAGGTGCCATTACTTATATACCGAGATATAACCACAGTTTGGTTCCTCATATGGGCTGGTGGAATCATCGGTCAATATTTTTTCAAAATTGATGATGGCCGGAACGTAACAGTGAATGGTACTCGCTACCGCGACATTATATCGGACTCTTTGCTCTCTGAAATTGAAGCCCGACATTTAGTTCCAACAGGACGGTGCCACTTGCCATACAGCTGCTCAAACAATGGATCTATTGAGAGGTCATTTCGAAGAGCAGCTGGTTTTATGTTTCGGACCGGTGAGTTGGCCGCCTAGATCGTGTGATATCACACATTTAGACTTTTTTCTTTAGGACTATGTAAAGTACAAAGTCTATGCTGACAAACCAGCTACGATTTTGGTTTTTGAAGCCAACATTACGCGAGTCAGTAACGCCATACCGCTCGAAATGCTCGAACGAGTCATTCAAAATTGTACCTTTAGAATGAACACCTTGAGGCGTCATTGCAGCCAACATTTGAAGGAAATTATATTAAAAAAAAATCAAGGGCATTAAACGTCATTTCGAATGAATAATAAAAGATTCCACGTTACTTGAAATTTTTATTTTTAAAAAACCTCTAGATTGATCACATTTCCGAGGGACATCGAAACAAGTTTGTATAATTGTAGGCAGTGTGCTTGATCCAGATCAAAAACTATTTTCACCGCAATTTCTCAGATCTTTTTTAAATGTTCATGGAGTTTGACACATTTTCATATGAAACGAAGATCCAGTACCAGACTTCACTATACTTTAATTGGTTTAGGGCCGTCGGATTCGACATTAAAGAGTAGGTCCCGGTCAGTTTGTATAAGAATAATGTAATGCACAGCTCACTATGGAATGATAAGATATTTAAGAAAGTCAAACGTTCGGAGAAAATGGCGGCTACTACAAAACTTTAAATAAAACTCTAGGATTGATTTAGAGATTGGATGTTGAGGGAAGAAAACATGTAAAGAAACTTTGAATAAAGCTTAAATAATCTAAATTCAACTCACTCCCAAACTTCAAATATTCCACACAGTAGAAATAAAAATATATTATTGGAAGGACAGTAAATTAATTTTGTATATTATTATAATTTCAAAAATTTAATGAAAAATTCTTGATCGACAAAAACTAAGAAATGAAGAAGTTTGCCATTTTGTCTTTTTTTAAAATGTAGATGCAAGAGGTCTCGACCTGGTTAATCCCTGTTCAATGTGTTTTTCAGTTTAGAAAGATCAGCTCGAAATCCTCCGCTCTTAACACAGTACAACAGCCAATCTGGGGGGTGAGAAATTCCAAGTCAGGGTGATGGTACTAGGTCAGTATATTAAAACCCTCAAAGAGTTTTGCGTTCGTATGTGCCAGTTTTTTTTATGACCTTTTACATTTTTTCCTTATCTTGATGTTTTTTCGCTTAGTTGTAAAATGTTGGCAAAAACGTAGTTTGACATAACTCGAGAACGACTAGTTCGATTTTGCTGAAATAAATTCAGAAAAATTAATAATTACATTTTCTTTAATCCATTAATATACTGTTTCTCTACCAAATCAACATTTTTGCAATTAGAAATAAATTTATGAAGAAAATTTTGCCAAAAAAAAATTTTTTTTTTTTAAAACATATAAATCCCAAACGGAAAAACGTGTAGAGTCTTATAACTTTCACGTATAGTCACATAACCTATAAACAAAATGCGACATAGATCATAGAAATCGATTAACGCGTTCTGCTTTTATTCAAAATTAAGTAAAGGTATGAATTTCAAAAATTTGCTCGAGATATGCTCAAAATTCCTTGATCTGTAGTGTTGTCCTTTCGAGTAGGACTTCTGTAAGCTATATAACGATTTAATCAATATTAAATTTAGTTATTTTGGTTGCACATTTAAGATTTTGTTACGTACCTTAATTTGTAAAATTTTTCAATATTTATCGCATGTAATTAAACTACATTTTGCAATTGTTGTCCTATTTTCACAAAATTTTGCAGAAGTACGATTTTTGGACCATGGACGGAAGCTATTGAAATTTAAAAAATCCGATCAGATTTAGATATAGCTCCGATTTTGTTTTTATTACATCCCAGTAAACCAAATTTGCCGGCAATTCTGAACAATATCTGAACTCTATTCAGAATTCTTACCGAAATCGTTACGAATTCTGTTCGGTTTGTCTAGGATTTTTTTTCAGAGAAGTAGGTCAAAATTTTGTCAACCCTCTCATATGTTTTTCGTTACGAACTCTTACCGAAATCGTTACGAAATCTGTTCGGTTTGTCTGAGGATTTTTTTTTTCAGAGAAGTCGGTCAAAATTTTGTCAACCCTCTTATGTTTTTCGTTACGAACTCTTACCGAAATCGTTACGAATTCTGTTCGGTTTGTCCGTAGATTTTTTTTCAGAGAAGTCGGTCAAAATTTTGTCAACCCTCTCATATGTTTTTCGTTACGAACTTGGTAAGAATTCTGACCCGAAACCGGAACATGTTGCCGATTGTCGGATAGAATTCTGACCGAATTCTCAACGTTTGGTTTGCTGGGATATTACATCGAATCTAAATAAAATTTGCCAGTGTTTCCAAGCAAGGAATGACGTTATAGATATTTAGTTATAGCTACCAAACATATATGTTCATCCGATTTTATGTCTCTAGTTTTGGAAGCCACTTATGGTAAAGTAAATCTGTTCAGATTAGGATAAGGCATTTATATTCATTCGATTTTTCTGTATTTTGTACTAGAAGCATTCCTTTAATTAAATTTTACTAATATTAAGCAGGAGTTAGTTGTTGGGCCCAGAAAGAACGTTATTGACATCGAACACATGTTTATCCGATTTTGTGCCTTAAGCTCTGAAAGCAATATGTGCGGTTAAAATTTATGAAAATCGGTTCAGATGTAGATAAAGCTCCCATAAATGAATGTTCATACGATTTTATGTATTTAGCTCTAAGGCTACATACATATATTTTCCAATCTTGATGAAATGTGTTACAAGAAAGTTCATTTTGCCAAGGAAGGACGCTGTTAAAAATAAAGAAAATCGGTTCAGATTAAAATATATATGTTTAACCGATTTTACCTTAAACAATGAAATTTTCTCACAAATTCAAATATGAGATAAGTTTTAAAATTTAGGTATATTAAGGTCAAGGTTGGCTTTTCGGAACATTACATAAGGGTACGGTCTTCTAGTTTTTAAATAAAATAAAAAAATTAAATTTGCTTTAAAAATATGTACTAGGAACAGATTAACTTTATTTAGTTCGTGGTTCAGGACACAAATCGGTCTTATATACATATAATGTTGTTTCTGGGACAAATAGGCTTATATTTTTAAAACAAGTGACTTAATCTACGCACATTTCGCATAAATTGCGCCTTAAAAAATCTGTGTATGGAAGTCTGTTGTGCAGAACCTCCAATTTGTAAGATTTTTATGGGAAAAAGTCTGAATTTCTCTATTTCCTCTATTTCTGAGGTTCATATTTTTAACGCTGTTAAAAATAAAGAAAATCGGTTCAGATTAAAATATATATGTTGAACCGATTTTACCTTAAACAATGAAATTTTCTCACAAATTCAAATATGAGATAAGTTTTAAAATTTAGGTATATTAAGGTCAAGGTTGGCTTTTCGGAACATTACATAAGGGTACGGTCTTCTAGTTTTTAAATAAAATAAAAAGAAATTAAATTTGCCTTAAAAATATGTACTAGGAACAGATTAACTTTATTTAGCTCGTGGTTCAGGACACAAATCGGTCTTATATATAATGTTGTTTCTGGGCCAAATGACTTAATTGTGACTTAATCTACGCACATTTCGCATAAATTGCACCTTAAAAAACTGTGTATGGAAGTCTGTTGTGCAGAACCTCCAATTTGTAAGATTTTTATGGGAAAAAGTCTGAATTTCTCTATTTCCTCTATTTCTGAGGTTCATGAGCATGGGATGAGATGAGTATGCCAATATCTCAAACTCAAGCAGTTAGTTCAAAGACATTTTTGAAATATTTTCAATGCTGAAATTGTTTATTATTTCATTTCTATTAAATAATTGTGCCTAGTAATGACGAAAACTCCATCTCATGCATGTGAGCTTGAATTCGCCGATGGCATCTCTTGTATTTTGATTCATTTTGGGAAAACGGTCAGTTAAACTACTAGGGCCCTGACAATAACTATATGAAGTAGTTTTTCAGTTCGATTACGCATTTGAATTCGACAAATGATTGGTACGCACATTTGATCTTTTAACGAATGCTAAAATTATCAGAAAAATTAAGGACATGTGAACTTTGTTTGCCCGGTTTGACAGCGAATGACTCCTTTGTATGTAAAATGTAAATTTTGTTCCCACTGTATTTTGCTTATGTGCATTCGAATTCTATATTTAATACGTATTTTATTCATCGTATTTTTTCGTTTTTCGGATCGTGAATGGTGTTCGCTATCGCAAGATGACAACGGACTTCTTGTAGCAATAAATTGAGAATATGGAATTGGACGATATGTGGTTTCAACAGGATATTTCCACTTGCCATACAGCCAACGAAAGAATGGTCATGCCATCACATGTAGTGGCGATGTTTATTGACACCGTTGGACTTCTTTCTTTGGAGATATTTAAAAGAAAAAGCGTACATCTATTTGCCACGAACAATTCAAAAGCCAAAGGATGAGATAATTCGGCACATTAACGACATTAAACGTCAGTCCCAGCTATTGATAATATGGATTATCGCATAGAGGCATGCCACCGAAGCCGTAGCAGCATTTGACCACACATAATTGTCATAGATCCTTCTACCATCATAAAAGATATTAAGATAATTCTCTGGAAACCTTTTATATTGTTTAAAATTAATATCGTGCATTTTAGTTGGACCACGCTTTATATACAAAATTCATGATTTCTTAGAAAGTTTTTGAATTTCAAAACATGTGATTCCAAGGCAGCTTCAAAAAAATACTATGTAAAGATACTATGAGTAAAGTATATAAGAAAATGAAATGTTTGGATTACCAATTAACCATATCTCACACTTAACAACATACAACTGGTTACAGAGAGGCGGTTTTCCACCTCTTTTATGCTGGGACTTTACGAGTAAGAGCTCTAAAGGACTAAAAAACGTCTCCTAATAATTCATTAGCATTTCGAAGCCTTCGTTAGTTAATCAGTAGATCCCGGTCAGCGATTATAGGAATTATATGGTGCACAACTTAGGATTTAAAGAGAAGATTCCTTCTTGTTTCTTAATGGGATGTTAACGGACTTAAGTACGTATAAGTGACGGTGGTAAGCTTTAAAATTTTACTTAAATATTTTTGATCCATTAAATCACTGCCACAAGTGGAGAACTTGCCAGTTTTTAAATGTGTCAAAAATAAAAATATAACTGATTTAGAGGAATGTCGCTATTATTTTATTTAAGACCACTTTTGACGTTTTAACCTCGTGAATACAACAGATATTTGAGAAAAACCTTTGATATTTTATTCCATTGCAACAATATAGTGTATAAAATTTGTCCATTCACTAACTCCTTTCAAGTCGGTGGTGTTTTTTCCATACCTTGAATTTTTTTTTTGAAAATGTGGCAAAACTTATAATATGACTTGAGTCAGTATTTTTACACCATTTATCTCCATATGAGAATAGTACAATAGGTCGAGTTCGTAATTTTGTAATTAAAAATTACTACTGTGTGGCAGACATTCGCCGGGCCAGGCTTAACGCTGTGAACGGGCTTAGGCAATGGAATCAGGACTTTAAAACAATTTGATATTGATCACCTCCTTAATTTGGCTAATAATTTTCAATTCTAGGGAAACAAATATTTACAACCCACTTTGATCCCACTGAAAGAAGTGCACCTGCGATTTCATATGAGAATAGTCTTAAGATCGAGGTCCTAATCAAAACATAAACCTGTGCGACTCAGATCTTTAAAGCCATTTACTATTGATTACCACCGTAATTTGGGTACAAATTTTCAATTATAGGAAAACAAAAATTTACAACTCTTTTTGATCCCATTAAAAAAAGTATACCTGCGATTTTATATGAGAATAGTCCTATAGATCCTTATCAAAATTTCAACCAGTGCGTAAGCCTTCGGCCGGACTAGAGGCTTTCTGATAGTCTAGGAACTTGCGACTTCAAAGCTTTCTGCTATTAATCACTGGTACTGGTATTTTTGTAAAATTCTTCAATTTGGGTAAAACATACTCACAAAGAACGTCCTCGCAATGGGTTAGAAGATAGTTACAACCAATGCTTCGTTAGATAGGTATACTGTTAAGCTTTCCAATAATGCGCATACTGTCCTAAAAAGATGTCGCATAGAAATGGCGAGAGAGGCGTTTATTAAAGCAACCTTCTAATTAGCCACGATATCATTATTTACGATTTACCAAATGCAATGTGTGATCAGTTCTTCTATATGCAGCTAAAGTATGTCCAGTTAAAACAGTGGACGAGATGCAGATATATAAGTACAAACGTATATTGAAAATACCATGATCCGACCGAAATCCATATAACGTGGTATTAAGAAGAATTAACCTCTTACGGGAATTAATGAAAACAATAAAAACTCGGAAAATGGGCTACATGGGACATCTGTGAGGAACAACAAATACAAAATCTCAAAACAATCCTTAAGGCGAAGTAGAAGGAAGGCGTGGTAGAGGTAGAAGAGAAATCTCATGGGAAATCCAAAGCATACAATAATGGACAGGACATCGTGACGAAAGAAGTACTAACTGCTGCCAAAATTAGAGACCTGATTCTCTCTGCATGATATAATTGTACTCGTGTGATCGCGAACATCCGAATAACGAATATGCAAATATAATATGAAATCATAATCCGATAAGAATAGAAAAAAGTATAAGTATTTTATTTGTGGTGTTCAAAGCTAAGACTCGATAGTGTAGAGCAGTGTAAAGGAAGCAGCCGTTATTCATTTTCAAAAATATGATTTTGATCATATTCATTTAAATACCCTCAAAAATGACTTCACAACATTTGTTAATTTTAAAAATTCCTTTACACAACAATTATCAGAACATTAATTTTCGTTTGCAGATTGTGAAAAAAGTGTACACTGCTCTTAAATACATTCCTGTAACAGTTGCAAATTCCGCCACCTTTTCGTTTTAGCTGAGTACCACCAAACGAGAAAAGCTAAACGGAATTTATCAATGGTAAATTTCGTTTGCTTTGCTTCATGTACTCGTATTAGCCTCTATGCAGTCTACTTTTTGCTCCCGGGTACAGCGTACTTTCCCCCAATAGACAAAGTAAAATTTGGCGCTATTTACTATTTCATAACAAATGACAACTACTGCGGGCATAAAAATCCAATTAGTTTGACGGCTCACGGTTGATTCTGCAACCTGCAGAAGTCTACCGTCGAATCGTAGTTATCTCTCTCTAACGCATACAAAATGCAAACCGAACTCAAACAGCTGATTGCCTACCGTAAACCGTCAAGACTAATTGGACCTTCCTTAAGAACCACTTTTGTTAAACTTTAGGGTCCAAAAATCGTAAAAGATTAGTCGCCGCCAAAACTGAAAAAATGCCTTGCAGGATGAACAAAAATGGCATCTATCACCTTTCATACCAGCTTTTCAATGTCACTTCAATAAACGGGATTTTTGGAGATCGCTTCGTGAGGCTTTTTAAGTGGACGTTTGGCATCACTGGCAAAAACTTTCGTAAACAAAACAACAACAAAAGTACTGCTCGATCGCATGTTTATTTAGCCGCCGCAACTTTGGTAGCATGGTAAAATCTGGAGAAATATATAAAGTTAGTAAAATCTGGTAAAATCTGAAATAACTAAAGTTTCCAAAGTTTGCAACGCGCGAAAATTAAAAAATTGTTTGGTTGCGCTGTGTGCTGTAAAAATTTTTTTAAAAGTGTGGAAAGTGATTAAAAATGCAACGAAAGTGCTGCATGGTCAAGCATTGCAAAGGAGAAGGTGTTATGTTCGCCTTTAAGAAGGAGAACGTGAAGGTGTGGAAGGATGCCCTGGGTATACCACAAGACGAGTGGATTCCCCTTTCGTTGGCCAAAGTCTGTCAGTTGCATTTTCCGGAGAAAATGTTTCTGAGTAAGAAGAAACTTCGGCCTAGTGCGGTGCCAACGCTCCATTTAAATTTGAACGTGGGTAAGTTTAGTAGTTAGTAGTAGTTTTTTTTAGATTTTTTTTTTCTACAAATTCTACGTAACAGTCGATTCTGGGAAACTACAAAACAGAGTTTAAAGCGACATCGGCTAAAGCCGTAGTTGCGCCGTTGATGAATATCTGTAGCACCAACGGCGGAATTTCAAAAACTTCGTTCACTCAGAAGACAGAGTTCACGAACTGGATTTTTTTGTAAATAGTAAAAACGTCATCACATGTTATTTTTGTTATTTCTTATTTCTCTTACTCTTACGTTCATACAAAATATTAAAATTCTTCTAATTTTTACAGAGTACTGAGTACTACCGCTCTGCACAGCTAGCGCAAGCGCCTTATCAACTTGGTGTATTTTTTGTAACACTTAGCACTGTTAAGAGTTAATAATTGATTTCATCACTCAGCACTTATTAACGGAAATTTGCACTCGTTGATCACCTTTTTTAATTCAAAAATTCTTCAGTTTTGCTTTCCTTTCAACATGACCGCGTGACTACAACATTTAAAAACACCACAGAATTTACTCGCACATGTTGATATTTTCTTTTTCAGGTCTTTGTTGCCCTCCTTTATTGAAAGTGTGCATAATTTTGTTGGTAAGGTTGTTATTACTCAAAGTACGTTTATTTTTTCCGACATCGACCGCTAAATCTGAACCACAACATGACGTTTCGAACGCACGAAATAAACTGTTTTTTGTTTCTTTTTGGAAAGCTTGCGCTCTCTTATCAGTGATGGCAAATAGGCGGTGTCGCCAACTATTCCGAAACAAAAATCGCTAAATATGATATGAGAAAAAACCCGCAACAGAACATACCCTCCAAGAAAAATAAACGTAACGCATTTTGCGGAGCGAAAACGAACTGCATACGGACCGCCATATCACTAACACTTGCATAGTTTTTCATATAAAAATACGACGAAATTAATTCTGCGTAAAACTCTTCGTAAACGTGCCGTTTTTTACGGTACGAAATGGAAGTTATTTTGCGTAATGGAAACGAACGTATTTAAACCAAAAAGTACCTAAAACAATCCGTTTACGTGCCGTTTTTGCGATACGAAAACGAACTGTTTTTTCTTAATGGTAACGGCATTAACTGTTTTTTCTTAAGGCCCATTTAGTCTCGACGGTTGACGGTAGACAATCAGCTATTTCAGTTGGGGGTTGCATTTTGCATGTGTTAGAGGGAGATAACTACAGTTTGACGGTTGACGACGGTAGACTTCTGCAGGTTGCAGAATCTACCGTCAACCGTCGAGACTAAATGGGCCTTTATTCGGGCAGCCATGTTGACAGAACACTTTAATTGTTTTAGTTGATGTTTGAAGTGTGATGATCTGATTGTTGTTAAACAAAATCAGCTTTTGTAAGTGTTAATATAATAGGTATTTATAAAACGTTTGTAGTATATTTATATCTACATATCTATATTTTGTAATAGCCAAAGAATTCATAATCATTCACAATATATGCAACATTAATTCTTCAGTATAAAAAAGCTTATATTATTTCGATAGAGAAATAAATTCAGTACGGAAACAGAACGTTTTGCAGATACAAAAACGTACCGCTTCAGTGTTACGTAAACGCAACACTCTGGTATTACGAAAACGGACCGCTTTAGTGTTACGTAAAAGTACTACTTTAGCTTAGCCTTGGCGTACTACCAATACATTCAAACTACTACTTTTTTTTTTCTAATTCTCTTATTCCGAAATTAACGTTTACGGTGCATTTACGTATCGCAAAATCGGTTCGTTTTCGTAGTCTTGTATGAAAAAATGACTTCGCCAACGTTTCGTTTTCGTGCCGGTTTTCTTAGAGGGAAGCGATTTTAAAAAAAATCATTACTCGGGTAATTTTAACAACGATTTCCTTTTGGCATCTTTTGACCTTGACATTTTTGGAGTAGTAACTTGTCATCCTACAAAAAATTACTATATATAAAAATCTGAAACATTTGGTTTTTTTTTTTAATTAAATGGTAATATTGCGTATATACTCTAAAATAATTGCTAATAAAAACTGTTAGCATGCAAAAAGGTAAAACTGCATTTGTTTTTAAAGGAAATTAATATTAATTTATCGAAATTGACCACTTAAAGATATAACACGCCATAATATAGCTGTATCTTTAAAGCTTTACTTTGACTGCTCTCTTCCAGGGGCTACATAGTTATTAACAATTTGACTTACTACATATCGAACATGCAAACGAATTGAGTAACTACTTATTTTTGAATATGATTTGAAAGGAAATAAAATGTTGGTCTCTGGTTAAGTTTGCGTTTTTTGGTACCCAGTGTTATTTCCGCACACAGCAAAAATTACAACATAATGGGCGGTTTTCGTGGTTCAATCACGACCTCTCTAACCGGAAATGTGTTAATAGAGTTTTTGATTGTGTAGAAAACGTATGCGTGAACTAATATGTGACAGCGCATAGAGAAAGGGAGCTAAGGGTCAAAAAAATCAATTTTCATTTTTTTTTCTTTTTTTGATGTGGACAACATCTGAACATCGAATGAGACCGATCCCATGTGTTCCCCCCCAGAGATATGAGCGTTTTATGAGAGTGAATTTGACGATTCTACACCAAAGATACACGTATTTAAATCTATAAATTGGCTCTCCTGAACAAAACTGGTTTTTACCCTTAGGTCCCTTTTTATTTTGCGCGTCACATATGGAGCTCAGAAAGCATGGCTGCTACGATCATGTCATTAGAACAATAAACGTAGGTAATGTGATTGTTCTCTATATGGTCCTGAAAATGCATTTTAGTATCAATATGCTATGTCCTGTTGCTCAGCCTTCCTTCTTTTATAATCTGCAAAGAACTTTGACTGCCCTCGATTCGGCCCCTGTCGACGATAGCGAAAAGCATGCTTTTTTTCCTGCACCTCTAACTTATTGAACCATCAATTCTGGATAATATAACCCGAATTTTATTTTAATTTTCGGTACCTTTAAAAATATAAAAAAAAATTGGTTTAAACTTGAATTCAAGCTTGAGGTCAGTATTTTTTGTATATTTGTTTCAGGCCTTTAATTTACGCTAAGAGATTTCCAAATAATCGTTGATACGTCGTGTACAATTTTGCTTAACTTTTCGAATAAATATTCGTTTACCATACATGGGATGCTTTCGAACTTCATAATTTTTTTTTTCAAAAAATTCTCTTTTTCAAGCAATAATTTTATTCCTTATATTTCGCAATTTCCTTGAATTGCATTTTCAGGGGTTTTATCCATAACAAATAGATAAAAAAAAACAATACAAACAAATTTACGTGGACATGTTTTGTAAAAAAAAATTCCGTACATTTTTAATAGAAAACAACAAGACAGACGACATTCACTTTAACTAGTGTAGCTTCACCACAATTTTCAAAGGGAATTATTGCACTGCCAGTTGTTTTATTTATTCTATTGCACACAAGTTCCCTGCTTTGTGTATGAGGTAAGTATAGCTCATTTTAATTTGTTGATTTGAAGTGACTATAAGATGATCAGAAGTACAATAAACAGTACTTCGGGACATTTAATACTTATCTCCCCTACACGACAGCAATTGTAGCATTCATTGTGTCATTATTATTCGATTGCCAAAGTACATTCCAACCTGTGTAACAACGCGACATCGCAGCGTTCTGATCGATGCTATAAACGTATAAGCTGTGACTTGTTATGCTGCCTGTTCACATCAAGTGACGAAGTACGCGCTATCTCGTCGCACAGTTCTTGTTTAGGTGAAGCCCGACAATAATAAACTGAACACAGCTGAATTACATTCGCGCTACAAACAGCTGAGTGCTTTTATTGTAAAAAAAGTAGTAGTCTCTGATATTTTCGAGAAGTGGTTTTGCTTTGGGACAAAGAGGCAGTTTGTAGTTTTTATTTAACTTTTCTGAATCGGAAAAATCAATCTATTTATAACCATCTTCTATAACGACGTCTGCTATACTGTGCGATCAAAAACAATAACAAATTAAAGCCTAGAAATGAGTTTTACCATAGTGGATTACTATGGACCGCAGAATTCCAAATGTGGCTACTGCAAAGGATTACAATGCAGTATGGGCAATGGTAAGTGGAACTTCATTGGCGGACTATATTTTCCGATTTGTGTTATCCCCAAATCTTGAAATATAAAGTGTTTTGCGAATTCTTATCCAGGGTCAGTGCATTTAGTGGAAAATTAGATTTTAATAAAATAATACGCAAGGGTTTTAACACCTAAGCACCTGAGTCAGCTTTCGGCCGGCGTATATTATTCGATTTGTGAGCCTCCTACATCTAAAAATATAAATAATATTGTTAATTCTTATCCAGGGTCGGGGGCTTTAATTGGATCTAGTAAAGGATTAGATTGAAATAAAAGTTTTAATTTGTTTTCTGCAGTACAACACCTCAGCGCCTGAGCAAGCTTTCGGCCGGCCTTAAGAATAGTCAATAGTGCGACAAAAATTGGTATAAAACAAAATTTAGCTAACAATCCCCTTCTTATCTTTATTCTTTTATTCTATCCATAGAAAATGTTCTGAAAAGCGAATTAAAAAATTGCCATCGGGCATTCCCCGTCTTGAGTGGGCGAGCCTACAATCTTTGGTGTTCTTCCATAAGTATGTACTTAAATAACTATTCAAGTAAATGATCTCTCTCTTTAAAGTCTTCATTGTTGCTGTAAATTAATGCGTTTAGAATGAAAAGGTCCCTTTTTATTTGTATACACTCCGTCAGAGGTATATGAGTGGAGTTCACAAAATTTGTCATTTCTTTTGGAACACTAAGATTGTGAATTTTTAAAAAATCAGTGCAGGAAATATGTAATTCTTGTACTCACTGACCAGGAACCACAGTTTAATGAAGGCTTAAAACGAACAACTAATGATAAGTAGTGGAGTACTTTTTACATGGCAAAGAGGTTAAACTCTTCCTTGGAAAGTCTCCGGCATTACGCGGAGGAAACTCGTGATAGATGTTCTTACCCGATTTATAACCTGAGTTTACTGGTTATATAGTGGTGCACACTGACCATCAATGCCCAATAACCTAGGATTCTACAATAAGCTAGGATCCTGAAATTTCGTACGATGGTGGCTTGTTATGACTAGAAATTGTTTGGGAATGTACGAGTAAATGAGCCCATAAGAAAATTGGTTGCTTTTAAGAACCTTAAAGTACCTCTGACATAACACACTTTTTAAGTATTTGCTCTACATGATTAATTATTTGTGGCTAAACTTAGAGCCGTTAGTAAAGACGCACTTACTTAAGTTCGACAACATCCTATGAATAAACAAGGAGGAACTTCTCTTAATCAGTGGGTTCTAAACGATTCAATTATACTCACTGATCTGTGCCTACTGCTTAACTAACACCAGCTCCAAACGGCTAATGCATTTCATAAAGAAGTTTTTTCATGGCTTAGAGATAAGTCTCTTACTCTTAAAGTAATCAACAATTACAAGGAGGAAAAAAAACCCGACGCTGAAAAATTGTCTGATGTTCCTACCGGGTGTACTGACATAATAATGGTGCACCACGTAAAGAAGTATTTAAGACATTTAAATGGGGATGGTTTTTGAACCTATGGCCTCTGATGACCTTAAAACGGCCTGCATATTTCTTTTTTCGATATTTTATTTACAATCTGTCATGCGACAATAAGTAAGTGAATGACATTAAACATGATAACATTTTGGATATTAAAATACAAAAAGCTATATGTTGCAGCGCATAGAGAAAGGGACCTTAGGGTAAAAAAAAACCAATTTTCATTTTTTTTCTTTTCTTGATGTGGACAACATCTGAGCATCGAATAAGACCGATCCCATGCCCCAAAAGTGTTCATCCCAGAGATATGCGCGTTTTATGAAAGTGAAGACAATTCTAAGCACAAATAGAAAGGGACCTAATCTTTAAAATGTCTCTCCTGATCCAAACTTTTCATCAACTTTTCACTTTTTTTTGATGTGGACAACATCTGAGAATCGAATTAGACCGATCCCATGCCCCAAAAGTGTTCCCTACCAGAGATATGCGCGTTTTATGAAAGTGAAGTCGACGATTTGAAGCGCAAATAGAAAGGGACCTATTCTTTAAAATGGCTCTCCTGAACAAAACTGTTTTTTAACCTTAAGTCCCTTTCTATTTTGCGCGTCACATATACATTTTATGAAGTCCATGTTTTTTAAAGACTTAATTTCTATATGGCAGGTCCAGTATGCTATGTCTTTTGAGCCTAGATACCTCATCAGTATCGTCCAGTAGTGAGATTGCTAGCGGGTTCGAGTGGTTGCTTAGTCTATCCAGATAGTTTGTAGTAATTCTGTTGATTTCATCTTTCACAGTAGGTATTTGTAGGTCCTTATGAATATTCTTGCTAGAGATAAACCATGGAGCTGTAGTATTCATACGTAGTGTTTTGGATTGATGAGTTTGTAATATTTTAATATTTGAATTGCTGGCAGTTCCCCAAAACTTGATACCGTATGTCCATGCGGGTTTAAGAATTGTTGTGTTAAGTATCACTTTTTTATCTAGACTTACTTTCGATTTTTTAGCGAACAGCCAGTACATTTTTCTTGTCTTTATCTTTAGTTGATCTCTTTCCGACTTGATATGATGTTTCCACGTTAAGCGTCTGTCGAGATGGAGGCCCAGATATTTGACATTGTTTTTTTTATCGGAATCGTAGAACCATTCAATGTAATTGGAGGTCCGTCGCCGTTTTTTAACGAAAAGGTTATATGTGTAGATTTATCTGCATTAACCTTTCTGTTTCATTTCGTTAACCAAGATTCTAAGTGATTCACGGCATTCTGGACTGCGCTCGCAGCTAAGATTGATGATTTATGTGAAGACACCTATGCAGTGTCATCAGCATATGTGGCGAAAGTAACATCTGCTCTTAGTGGCAATATTGTGTACAATATTGGAGCCAGTACAATTCCCTGAGGAAGTCCAGCCAAGATATCACAAATTTCAGAGAAATGTTCATTGATTTTTACATAAAAACTTCTCTGGTTTAGGTACTTTAGAAGGACATAAAATGGATCTGGTAAAAGTTTTTTCAATTTATAAAGGGGCCACTCATGCCAAACTCTGTCTAATGTTTGCTGGATATCTAAAAATACAGGCATAAGGCTCGCTTGCATTGACCATAGGGAATAGAAAAAGGACGCGGTAGTTAAAACAAGCAATCAATTGAAATTAAAACAAATAAAAGAAAATTTTACTACTAATGCAAAAATGAAGTTACGAGTATTCATTTGAATAATTTGAGCTAGTTGGCTAGAACTCTTGAACCCTTTGGTCCCAAAACAAGAGACCAATTGAAATCCATCTCACGACAGCCGGTTCTTTGCACTGGATCGACCCGAATGAGAAATTCTTCGGCCAAAGACTGTCACCCCGATACTTCGTGCCGCTACTCGTACAACAACCAATTGAAATGTTAATATGGACTCAAATTAAAGCAAATATGACAACATATCCAAATTGGGATTTATTTTTAAGATTTAACTGAGACCCGTCGATCCTTGGGCCGCAGAAAACAACCGCTATAGTCAAAAGGGCTATACATATGATAATTATTATTTTTCCCATGCCAAAACGATTTATAAGAACAGACATTCTAAATTGATTTCGTAGTTTTCTTGCTATTTTTTCTAAAATCTAAAACTTAATCTCTTTTAAGTCATACCATTAAGCTTTTAACCTCCAAACACTGAAGCTGTAAGGTTTTCAGCATCAGTTTTCTCTATTGACACATGTAATTCCGTAATTAAAAAGCCTTTAGGCCGATAAAGCTAATTGCAGTAAACTACAGCTTAGATAGAATTAATTTGAATAAACATTTTACAGGATTAAAAAAATTCAAGTTTAACAGTTACTCAATAGCCCAAAGCCTATTAGGGGCCTATTAAAGCTAAATTACTACGAGTATATGCATCAAAATGTTAAATAGAACATCATTAACTACTTCAGAAAATGCAGTATAAAATAAAAAAATATTAATAAAAATTAACTTAAATTTTTCTAATAAATGAAAAACACCTGATGAAAGCATATAAGTGATAATCAAGAAACCAAGAAAAAATATAAAGGAAAACATTACTATGTATTTGAACGAAAATGTTCCATTAAATGGTTAATATGTTATCAAAGCCCATTGGGCTAACAATTTTGGAATAGCGGAGCCGGTAATGATGCTAGTACAAACCAACTTCCATGAGGTAGGCAAATTATATCTTGCTACTTATTAATGATAAATAACTGGACCGTTCTTTATTGATCCAAGAAAGTATTCTTTCGATATGCCAGTAAGGGAAAAAAGAAATTTCTTTGGATGTTATTCTCATACTCACATTAATCAACTGAATAAATCCTGTTCAAATTGGCTTATGCATTTAAAAACAGAGATTAATCTCTTACTCGGAATGTCGTCAGGTAAACGAGCTGGGACTACCTTTTAGTAAAAAAATTTAAATATTCCTACAAATATTTGAATTTGGGACCACAGCGGATTTCGTTTTTGATATTGAAAATGATCAAACTTTGAAACTGATAGGAATTAGGATACTATAATGTTACATAACTCTGAAAATTTTTTTTATAGTACTCAGTAGAGAACAGGACAATTTTTAGTAGCAATGGTCCTGGTCGAAGAAAGCTTAGTATGAGTATGTACAAAACATATAACATAAGCCCATTCTTTAGGAAAAGTCCATTACCAAATATGAGTTGAATCTATCAGATAGGGAACTTGTCTTCTTTAAGAACTAAAAGACATTATAAGATAAAATAATTTACCGAATTATGGCCAGATACTGCAAAAAATATGTTCTATTTGAGATATCTTGACAGTGTTAGTTGTTTTAGAAAAACCAATTTAATTTCTGTAGAATCGACAATTATATCGCTATATTTGCTAAAAGATGACGCAACACTAAAATATATATAAGTATAAACATTTCTTTATGCAAAGAATGAATGGGCGTAAACACATCGCAGCAGTTTTGTTTCATGATCTCTTATTTTCTTGAGGGAAAAGAAATAATCATCCACAACACTTGGATTATAGACAGATCACATAGTAATTGTCCTAATGTATTTGATTGGCAAAGCGCAGCTTATAATTATTTGGAGTCCCGATTAACACATGCTTTAGTCCTAATGATCCCATAATCTGAATTCAACTTTTCGCCGTGATATAGCGCTTTTCAAGTTTGAAATGAAAAATAGCGATATTTTCAAAACGCTCCGGCCCCTAGGGATTAGCCGCATGTTCGTCTACTAATGCATATAACTGTTTGAGAGGACTAGAGATGTAAAAGGCAACCACCGGTTGGGCCGCCCACGCTCTGTTCAAACACCGCATGTCATCAAAGCCGTTAAATCAAGAATTCACAGAAATCCGAAATGCAGTTTAGTGACCCCATCGTAAGAGACACCTCACCAAACCATGACTGAAGCTGGTTGATGACCGTTTTCCACTCTTGGGATCAGTTCAGATGCTTCCTTAGATGACTGCCGCTACACTCTATCATTTTGCTTGTTCTATTTTTCCTGAACGGTAAAAATGTTTTTATGGGTGAACAAAATTTTTCTGTGCAAGCGTGCTTCACCAAAAGACGTTTGCTTTTTTCAATCCTATTATTTTTCCGAAACTCTTCATGAAGAAGTATTTTTTTATATTTATTATTTTGAAATTTGTAAGTTAGTAATCGAGTCTTATTGACCATAAATAGTTACAAAAACTTCTAACGAAAAGAAAAAAAATTAATAAAAAAAATTAATAAAAAAAATAAATAAGAACTAAAATAAAAAGATTCAATTAAAATACGTAGAAAAAAAAACATAAAATATTCAAATGTTTGACAAATTATAGTCTCTTATTTATAAATCAATTTAATTTATAATCATTTTACTAAATTATTAATTCGATATTAAATTGCACTAAATTAATTCTCCTCCTCGTCCGTTCAGCGCCTACAGCAGTCAACTGATACATTCACTTAAGCTGCATAAATGACTATCAAGGATTGACCCTAATGACAGCTAACAACATGTAGATATTGACCAAATATATTAAGGATTTTAAGAGATATTGCTCGTGCCAAGAGCAAGTGATTGCTTTCGAGCAGAGCGTTTCGAGGATTGCAGTACTGCTGCTCTAACTATCTCGATGTTTTGTGGTGTTGTAATCATTCTGTCAGGTCCCCTTCGTACACATGACACATTCCCTACTGATCTCAATGAAGTCACCCAATTTACAATTGATTTCCGTCCAGGAACACGTCCGCGTGGGGGAACAGCGAATTGTAAACGAAAAGCACGCTGCACTGCAATAATCGATCGAATGAGCATTTGAAAAATACGCTTCAACACAAAATTACCTCTCCTCACATGTCAAATGCATGATAGCAACTGAAAGGCAGACGAATACAAATCTCCCGTCAGCCACTGTAAGCCACGCTCACTCTCCACTCTTCGGCAGAGCAAAAAAGCAAATCTCCGCGCTCCACCTTGTACTTAAGATTTATAGCGATTTTGCTTGTACTAATTTCAGATTTGCCTGGCGATTCGACATGTCCTGACATCTTTCGTTTGCTTGTCAAAAAAACTTGTTATTTGAGCTAAAGCCTACATGTAGAGAGGAGAGTAACCACATCTTCCAGATCAAGTGGGATGTGTAGGGTTGTCCCATGTCTGGCCAGCTCATCCGTCCTATGAGTTCCTGGAATATTTCTATGCCCCGGCACTTAAATTAGATGGATATCATGCTTTTGGGCATCTCAACATGAGATGCGCGAAAATTATGGGCTTCTTAAGTTCAGGAATCCACATTGTAGATGTTTGTTCGCAGTCTGGATATTCGAGACTATTGACACTGAAAGAGTTTTGTCCCAGCTACTGAACTACTCCCCTGTCGCCACTATATCGATCTTTTAGGCATCTTGATTAAGTTCAGGAATCCACATTGCTGATGTTTGTACGCAGCCTAAAAATTTGAGTTTATTGACACTTAAAGAGTTTCGTCCCAGCTACTGAACTACTTTCCCTGCCGCCACGATATCGAACTTTAAGGCATCTCGATTAGAGATGCGCGACGGTTATGGACTGTTCTTTAATTCAGGAATCCAGATTACAGATGTCTGTATGCAATAAATTGACACAGATAGAGTCTCGTCCCAGGCACCTAACAACCTCCTCTATGGCCAGCCTAGTATTCTAGTGGATGGATATAATCCTAGTTTTCTCTTGTGGATTCCTCAACCCACTCTTTTATGGTATTAATCCCTAATGTGTAAAAGCCTATGAACCTTTTATTACCCGGAATGCGTCTCCGCCGTTCTTGTCTGTCAGGGATATGTGTGGGGGATATTATTTTCAAAACTACCTAGCAAACCACTGTTTAACTAAATTTAACAAAAGGGGTTTCTTTTATTTAGCCATGAATAATTCTATCCGCGAATGACGTTTATTCTTTGGTGCTTACATTCGTGTTCTTAACGCAACGCAATTAGAAAAAAAAAAAACAAAAATCAAGTATTTGAAATTAAATAGCACTTGTTCCAAATGAATAAAAATGTTGTTTAAATTGAATGCAACTGTTTCAAAAGAAATAAAACCAATTTATTTAAGTATTTATTGATTATATGTTGTTTTCTGCGTTCTCTTTTTCTTTTAAGTAAAAGGAGCTTTTATATTCATTTCTAATTTATAAATTTTTGATTTTCTTGTACAGAAATTTTTGAAAAAATTAATTTATTTTGCCATCCTTAGTGTATTCTAAAAAAATCTTTAACGTCAGCCTGAAGCTGATCGAACTGTGGTACGAAGCGAATAATTTTCGAAGTTGTGGCAGGTCATTTCAAAGTCGTCTAATCCACTTTCATAATAGTCCTATTGCGCTTAATTGCGTGTAAAACATTGCACTCATTTTATTTATGGTCAAACGTTATCGCCCACTCTTAATTTTTATCCAGAAATTTTAGTCTGACTGGCCTATTTCTATTGTTCTAAAGATAGCGATAAAACAGCTGACTCATTTTCATTGCTATTAATAGCGTGTTTTATGGCTTTAACTATGGGGTATTCACAAACTTACGAGTATATAAAAATACTCAATCAATACAAAACACGTATTGTCTCCCTGCAATGATACAAATTCCGGCTACTTATTTTGTTACGTTTATATAAAAACAAACCAATCGGCAGCAGTCGTTTAGAAATCATAAATCAAATAAAATGATAAGCCGCCTTTCTTTTCAATTGTTAATTAAGTGACTAATATTTTAACTCTGAGATTTAGAACTTCATTTAAGAATAACACAATTATTATTTCTTTTCATTTTTTGTTTAATTCAATAGGTGCATAAATTAAACATTGAATATTTTTACAGTTCATAATTCTGTTGATAAGAAATTGCTTTCATTTAATGCCTAAATACGTCACACACACAGGGGGAAGAGGCACGGGATTTAGTTTTAATTAAACGTCTTTGCCATAATTTCAAAAACAGGCTTAAGGGGTTTGCTTTAAAAATCCTCGTTTCCCCCTTAGTTTTTTGTTGTTGTTAGAACTCAAGTTGCAACACATCAGTGTTACTGATGTGATGAAAAATGAACTAAGTTTAGTCTATTTTTAGGATTATTGTCGCTTTTTATTAATGTTTGCGATGCTCCACAATTGTATTTAGCATTTTTTATTCAAACATTAGTATAACTCTGGATTTGACATTAAAGACTATAAAATATAACAACGTTAATTTGCATAAGTTATATATTATATGTGCTATGTGTATATTAGGGTGGGTCGATTAAGCAATCTATATTGTGCCATCAAATTTTCGGTTGCTTTTGGCATGAGAAAAAAAATGTCCACTATGACATATCAAAAAAATAATTCAATTCTCTCAGTTGTATTTCTAATCCCACGCGCTCAAATCGTATATTCTATTGTATGTGGCAATGTACAGGGTGTTCGTCGGGAAGGCATACTACTTTGTTTGTTTATAATTTTTGATTAAATGAAAGAGAATGGATCTTATTTTGATAAATGTTTTATTAAATATCGGCAATTATGTATGGAATACAATATCAGATAAATGTCCGCCTCTGTTAGCCTCACAAATGCACATTTTTCATTGCATTCTCACACATTTCACGCGCTACTTTCATGAGCAGCAGTAATGTTTTCAGCCGATCTTGCAGTACGTTGCAGTTTCTTCGAAATCATTCTCTACACGATAAATAGTGCGTTTTGTTGGCACGTTGTTTCCTCAAAAATTTCACGTAACATTCTAATCATCGCAGTAATTGATGATTGATTTTGATAAAATGTTTTAACGATTAACGACGTCTCATCCACGTCTAATTCACGACTGCCTAATATGAACTGTTAAGACTAATGTTTGCCAAAATGGCGGCAAAACAAATTAGTATACCTTCCCGGCGGACACCCTGTATATTTGTATATAATGTATGTCACCTTGGAAAGGTAATATTATTTTTTTATTACCTACTACTAAAATTAAAATTTGGGCGCCTCGAAAATGACTTTTTGATAAGTCGAGTGAAACTTTATTTTCCTAATGCCAAAAACTATCAAAAAATCGATGGCACAATATCGACACATTTTTGTACTTACAAATCGGCACTCCCTAGTGTATAGGGTAATCAATCTAGAGGTATTATTTTTAAAATAAAAATACAAAAATTCATATCAAGTGTCGATTCTTTATTGTAAATTCGAAAATAAATTTTATGCCATTTATTTTTTGAATATAATTTCTGCAAATGTCGGCCGCAACTACGCCTCAGGGTGTCCATTCTGAGGGTACAATTTTGAATCACTCGATCGAGCATTTCGACCGGTATAGTCGAAAAGTCTTCCATGATGAAATGACAAACAATACTGAAAAGAAAAAAATAAAGTTTAACACAACTCATGATCTGTGAAAAAACCATTTTGAAAAAAAGACCTCTAGATTAATCACCCGTTACAAATTTGAAAAAATATGGACCGATGATTCCATTAGACCATAAACCGCACCCAACCTTGGTGTCGCGGTATAAGTCTAACCATGATGAAATGGCAAACAATACTGAAAAGAAAAAAAATACAGTTTAACAAAAAAAAACCCTATTGAAAAAATACCTTAGGATTGATCACCCTATATGCATTTATTGCTTGACCTATCTTAATCCTCGGGTATCATGAATCGATTTGCCAACTGTTCATTTACCTCAAGGAGCGGAGTGGGATTTAGGGGAATCACACCAAGGTATCACAATAAAAACCGATAGATCAAAGATGGAAGCTGGGACAGGAGCTTATATAGGGTGATCCATTTAAAGGTATTTTTTTCAGAACAAGAAAAATATAAAAATTGAAATCAAGTGTGGAGTCTTTATTGGTAATATGAAAGGACATTTTATGGCATTTATTTTTTGAAAATAATTACCTTCAAATGTTGGCAACTGTGTTATGTAAAATTTGGTTCAGCGATGAGGCCCATTTCTGGCTCAACGGCAAAGTCAATAAACAAAACTGCCGCATTTGGGCTGAAGAGCAACAAGAAGAGGTTCAAGAAGTGCCATTATACCCAGAGAAACCCACAGTTTGGTGCGGTATATAAGCTGGTGGAATCATCGGTGCCTATTTTTTCAAAAATGATGATGGCCGAAACGTAACTGTGAATGGTGCTATCGCGCCATGATATCGATCTTTATGCTACCTTAATTTGAAGCCCGTAATCTTGACGACACTTGGTTTCAACAGGACGGTGCCACTTGCCATACAGCTGCTCAAACAATGGATCTATTGAGAGGTCATTTCGAAAAGCAGCTAATTTCACGTTTTGGACAGGTGAGTTGGCCGCCAAGATCGAGTGATATCACACCTTTAGACATTTTTCTTTGAGGTTACGTAAATCCCAAAGTCTATGCTGACAAACCATCTGCGATTTAGGTTTTGGAATCCAACATTACGCGTGTCATTAAAGCCATACTGGTCGAAATGCTCGAACGAGTCATCCAAAATTGGACCCTCAGAATGGAAACCCCGAGGCGTAGTTGCGGCCAACATTTGAGGGAAATTATATTCAAAAAATAAATGCCATAAAATGTCCTTTATAATTACCATTCCACACTTGATTTCAATTTTTATATTTGTTTTGTTCCAAAAAAATACCTTTAAATGGATCACCCTATACAATAAAGAGGTAATATAGAAGGAAAAACAATTTTGAACAAAAGATTTGTGGAATAAGTTATAGGGAGATTTCCGACTACCTTTAATGCCCTGTTTTGCATCCTGTGCAATGATTTGAAATGTGCATTTCTTTTGCACCCATATATTAAGGTCAAATAATTTAAATTGCTTTGAGCAAGAGCCTGATAAAGCAAAAATAGTACGATCAAACTTGTTTTTAAATTTGTACCTGTGCCAATTTGGTTCTTCACTGTTTCATGTGCATGTCTCAACAAAGATTGCTCTGCAGGATACCAGGATACCATACCATCGACATGTATCATAAATGTGTTCATCTGGCTGGAGTAAGGCTTAAAACGTATCACCTTAGTTTATGTGCATTAAGAAATAACTTGTTGACTCTAACAAATTCGGATATTAAAGAAGCACCTCGTTCCATGTTAGCCTTAGCAACTGTCTCATGTTTATAAGGGTAAATTAGACAAATGTCATCCGCATATACTCTGTTGGTCAATTTAAACATATTGCCTGCGATTATTCAAGTAGCTTCTAATAAGCTTTAGGGTTCCTCGACCAATACCATAGTATTTCAATTTCTCTAATAAAATTGAGTGATCCACAAGATCAGAAGTCTTCTAGACGTCGTAAAAAACTCCGGCGACTTCATTTCATCATCCAAGCCCTTACAAACCAGCCTCGGCCCTTAACTCCAGAAATATATTCGTCAACATGGTTATTTTCTATACGGACTACTTTTTGTTTTTTTATTTAAAAAAAATAGTAAAACAACTACTAAAAGTTTAATGTTATACTTAAAAACTTGAAAGCGCAACACATGTATTTCAAATTAGTCTAATTTATTTATTTTACTTTCCAAGTTCGGCCTGTTGCACTTAGATTGGTTTCTGACTTTTGTAGTTCAGGAAAACTGAACCAAAATGTATATAATTATAATTAATACATTGTATTAAGCTCACGAGAAGGTTAAGTATTGTTTCCCTTTCCGATTCACCGAAGCCCCCCTTCACATAAATACTCGTATTTATTGGTTTCAATGATTTACAAACTGTTAAACACTTCTTAACTTTATATTTGCTTTATGTTACCCTTTGTTTGCAGTTCATGAGCTGAATGATGACTAAGCATTTTCTGCATTTCTTTAGACGTAGTAATATTTACACAAGCCCCTTTATTTAAAATTCCGCTTTTTGCGCTAAGATTCCTTTGTGTTTTGTTGTTTTACAGTCGTATGCATTTCTGTAATACTCATAATGAGCTTGTTGTTTGGAAGATCACTCTTAGCGAATATATATTCGTATAGCTGAATGCGTTTACTTAAGGGTTGGTTTTCTAAATGGAATGGGTCGGCGTTGATAGTCAGTAGCGGTGATATTGTTGTTAATTATTCCGTCTCTCCCTCTTGCCATATCGTCATGCCAAGTTTCGCGATCCAGCGTTGGCAGAAAAATCTTTGTAAGCACTGGAGCATATTTTTGTGTGAACAAATGTTAACAAATGAAATTGACACATGTGGAACGAACCCAACCCTCATGAAGATCTTACCTAATTCCCTTAACGTTCTAGTTAGCGCTGTGCACGATATATTTCTGTTATATGTATTTACACACTTACCAGGACCTTCTATTTTAAAGCCGGCTCCTATAAATTTTATGGAAAAGCTTTTTACGTTGCTTAGAGAAAAATCTTTTACAAAATCTTTTTATGCAGTCGCTAATGTGGTTATACCCACCGCTAACAAAATGCCAGATGTTCTTACCCGGACTCATTCGTTTCCAAACTTATTCGTTTCCGCGACCATCGGATCGACCCTGGATCAACCAGACCACCTACTGCAGAGGGATAACAATATTATACTTGGCGATTTTAGTGTTCATCACGATGTCTGGTTCCGACAACTCCCGAACGATTTACGCGGTATTCTTATTTTTCTGTTTTATTGATTAACTGTCGGGCTGTATCCTCTATTATGCAGTGCATTGCGTTGGCAAGTGGAAAGTAAGAGAACAGAGGGGGAAGAGAAAGAGAAAAATGTTTATTTCCATTTGTCTTAAATTTCAGGTGGGAAATACATTAGCCGAAAGTCGATTCCATATACGGACAGTACGGGCAAAAATCGAATTCTTCTGTAGTGTATAAGTATAGTGCGACCAACCAGCCAATCGATAAGAAGCGGGTCTAAATTCCTGGAAAATCGCGTATTCCTGTCGAACACCCACACGTCAGAAATAAGTCGACGGATGTCCGTGGAGGACACACCATGAAAGTAACGATAGAACAGCGACACACATACCAGATTTCGACGATGGAAATTGGAAATGGCCTGTAAATCCAGGCCAAGTGTCTCATTCCTAGTTCGCATACCGTCATGAATATCTTAAAGACTTGGACTACGGTTGAATGAATAAGAACGACAGAGGTTGCTGTCATCCGTGAAATAGTAGATGGGATTCACGATCCAACAGATCGTCAATGAAAATAAGAAATAAAGAGGAAGAAAGGAAAGGGCAGGGCCATGTGGTACACCTGCGGTAAGCTCATGTTTATTGGATGAGAACCCATCTACAACAACTCTAATAGTGCGATCTCTAAGAAAGTCTGATATAAATCGAGCAAAAGTGTTACCGACATTAAATGCGATCAGATAGACGAATCCGACTTCGCCTCCATCAGTTAGGATTTCTCTTCCAGCATTAAATTTTCCCCAGACGATCCTTCCATCCACATCCTGGCAAACTAAGTTCGCTTTAAATCCAACCATATTCCAATCCTGGCCACGGAAGAGTAACCAAAGGATTTCGTTAACTCCGATAAGCGACGTTCGTTGCAATTTATAACGTTACAATTACACTTAAGCCAACTGGCATGGCTGCACAAAATAGTTCTTAAGGCAAAATAGTTCTTGAGGGCAAAATTCATCTACCCAGACGAAAATGTCCATCAAGGGTTTAATGGCTGGTGCAACAACCCGGCAGCGACTCTGCTGATGGTAAGTTTAAGCAGCTGAGCACGGATATCGAGGCTTTTGTTCGAGAGCATAGAATGGTTAAAACACTTTGATCAATGCTCAATCAATTCCAAAAGCCTCGGTCTAAAATAAAAAATCTATCTGGTTCCAATAAAGGCAAAAAATTCCCAGCTTTTGCCTTAAATAACATAGAGAATTCAGATGCCAAAAACGTGCAATACAGTTCTGACGCCAATTCATAGGACATCAAACGTCGCAAAACATTGCCAACAGGAACACCTAGACTAATCCCCAATCAATTTCAAACAGCCTTGGTCTATAATAAAAAATCTATAGGTTTCCGATAAAGGCAAAAATCTCTCTGCTATTGCCTTCTGTAGCATACAGTACTCTGATGCCAAAAAGTATGCAGTACAGTTCTGACGCCAATTAATAGGGCATCCAACGTCGCAGAACAGGGCCACTAGTTTAGAGATGCAAGAATCTCAAGAGAGATTTGCAACATTCCTCCTTTGCAAGTAAATAATCTCCAAGGCAAAACCATTCAATCACTTGGTTCTGGCGGAATCTCAATGCTGATGCTAAAGAAACTTGGGACAATAGGTTTGGGCTATCTTATCAAAGTTCTGGAAGTATCAGTTGGTCAACTGGTGATCGCGGATATTTCGAAAGTGGCCCGCATAGTTCTAATTCTAAAACTAGACAAATCCGCTACCAATGAACAATACTGTCGCCCGGTTTGCCTGCTTTCACCAGTAGCAAAGGTTTTAGAATCCCTATTGTAGCCGACACTGACGACGCTTGCTGCTTACCAGCACAGTCTCACGGAAACGCATAGCAAAACAATGGCTTTACAGGAAATAACTTCCAAGAATACAAACGTTCTAAATTACCACCGTTCGATACGGTTAGGCAAGCCGTAGTGATTTCTGACATCATGAATTCCAGCCTTCCAAATGATGTCAAACAATGGTTTGGCAATTACCTTAATGGCAGACAATCCATCGTAAAATTCCGAGGCCAAAAATCCAAATACCACAAGATCAAAATGGGAGTTCTACAAAGAGAAGTCCTGCCACCCATTTTATTCAATATCTATTTTGGCACACTTAATGATCCCCTAGCAGATGTTTCGGTGGTGCCGTACGCCATTGATTGTTCCATCATCTCCTCATGTTGACGAAGGAAGTGCTAAAATATTCGACTTTTTACCCACCATTACAAAAAATTTTCGGGAGCGTTATCATTAATTGTCCACTGCAAAGTCTACTGTGTGTTCTCTTAACCTTCTGGATTGGAGAAGTCAACATAGACCTTAATATCGTTGTCAAAGGCAGTCGTATCCCATTGGTACAAAGTCAAAAGATACTTGGGGTAGTTTTCGGAAAACTTTCTGCAATTATCTTACAGGCGTATCCACACGGTACTCAATCCAAAGATACTTGGGGTAGTTTTCGAAAGCTTTCAGCACTCCTCTTACAGGTGTATCCATACGGTACTCAATCCAAAAATAATTGGGGTAGTTTCGACAACCTTCTCGCCTTCTTTTCCACCTACATCAGCTACAAAGTAAACATGAGGAAGGTACTTAAAGCGTTAGCTGGCAGCTTTTAGAGCAAAGATAGTGGGACATAAGTAGCGACTTATAAATTCATCGGCCAATCTATCCTTAACTTTGCCGCACCACCGAGGACCTCATTTGTCAGTGACACTCAATGGGTAAATTTGCAAATCGGTTGTGTCCAAATGACGAATGTGGATCATCTCCATGAGATGATCAGGATGTTGTCAGTCAGCAAAGTAATGTGGCATGTCACCTGCCGATTCATCCCAACCATCACATCCTGTTGGTAGATCCGCGCTCTCGACACACCCATAGGGATGTTATAGCGAGGACATTCAAGACGACATTTTATCGGACAACAACCGATTGTCCACTTAATTTACGGCCTAAAACCGTAAATTAATTGGCAAAAGCTATAGTTGCAATAAAGGCCTTAACCAATATTCTACTGAAATTTCGGAAACAGAGCGATTTAATCCTAGCACAACTCAGAGCCGGTTGGAGCAACGTTCTCAATTCCTATAGAGAACTCATTGTTCCGGGCACTCTAAACAGGTGCTCTTCATGCCTATAAAAGACCGCACCAATCCAACTGTCCGTCCAATTCCACTACTCTAGGACCCATTGATCTGTAGCTGCATCTAACTAATGTTCCACAATTTCTCCTCAACTAAATAATTATTCCCTATTCTTCAAGAGCTTTCGTCACCAGCAGAACTGGTACAACAACAACCATACTTAATACATCACACAAATTTTGAATGCTGAATGTTGAATGCTAATTATTATCCCTTTATTTTTCTAGGTATGCACGCCTATACAATGGCTCCTCAAGACTATCAGGATTTGATAGATCGTGGCTGGCGTCGAAGTGGCCACTACTGTTACAAACAGGACAATCCAGCTACATGTTGTCCTCACTACACTATCAAGTAGGTTTTCAATCAAATTCATCTCGTATAGTATTTAAAACTTTGTTTCTTTTACACAGATGCGATGCGTTAAACTTTAAGTTATCCAAATCACACAAGAAAATAATCAAGCGCATGAATCGTTTTCTACGGGATGGCAAACGTGATAAAAACAATGACGTCCCGTCTTCAAATGGCAAAGATTCGGATGGCGAAGAAGAAGGTGCTAATGCCGACAATGGTGGTTGCGGCATACGGGATGAAGTTCAGGCACCTAATGTTCCCCTAAAAGACATTAATCTGGAAGCGTTCGCACAGGCTAATGAGGAAAAGAAACCGGATGGAAATCCAAAAAAGGCCGGCAACGAAATGACCGATGCTGTCGACATAAAAACAAGAAATGCCACAAATGAAGATACTCCCAATGGCAGTAGGAAATGTAAATACTGTATTAATAGCCCTTAGGAAGAAATACTACATTCTTTGCAAAATTTTCTAGCTGCTGATGGAGTTAATCCGCCCTGCAAGAAGGCTAAGCAAATGCGTCTGGAACGTAGACTAGCTAAACAGGCAGCAAAGGGTTTACCGGCCGTGGTGGAAAACAAAGGCCCCCGCAATCAAGAAAAGACCTTGGCGGAATTTCTTAATGACTCTAAGCCGGACGACAAACACAAATTGAAGGTAAGTCATAAGCGGTTTAGCGTTCTATCTCTTATACTAGATACACACGAGAAACCCGTCGAAGCAACTTATGCTTCAACATGACAGTTTTGCTGCAACGGTAGCATCGTGTGTATCTAGCAACACGTACGAGTACTTACTAACTTTGGCTTGCAACCATTTTTTTGGCGAAGGACGTAATTTACTTTTAATTTTTTTTTATTTATTCCTCTTTGAAAGAACACTCAAATGTTCCATTTAACTTTTTGCAGATTGTTTTAGTACCTTCCAGTACAAGCATTTACACGGATACGGCTTTTGCTTTATACCGTAAATACCAATTAACCATACACAATGATAACCCCGAACGTCTAGAGCCTAAAAAATTGCAACGCTTTTGTTACAACTCCCCTTTGAAGGTAATTTAAAATTAATGCATTTTGCTTCTTTCGCCTTGTTTTCTTTCAGCTTAAAATTATACATGTGGACAGTGAAGAGTTCCACAAAACCCTGCCGATCACATACGCTGTCTATAAGAAATATCAGACTCATATACACAACGATCCGCCCACCGTGGAACAAGAATATTTGGACTTTTTGCAACAATCCCCATTGAAGGTGGCATAACTCTTTCTATGTTTTGGTTTTAATAATACAACTTTTCGGTTAGTTTTGTTATATCCACCACACAATTGTGGTAAAAGGGTATTATATCTTAGAGCTGAGGTGTGTAACATCTAAAAGAAGAAGATAACATCGACTTAGAATTACTTTATAAGTTGTCTAAGTTTGCTTCCGCCCGCCAATCGTTTGTTGTAATCAATGAGATGGTAGAAAATATAAACTTAAATCGACAAAGTGTTAAGACAGACCAAGAACCATCTCCTAACTGTCCATGTTTTGATGTTGTTCCTATGCAAAAGTCGTTTCCAATTTATGGGATTGTCGCTTGATATACACGAATGTCATACAACCAACCTTGTCTAGTCTGGTCGATATCGGTCCATGTTTTGATATATAAACCAACCCTGGCAAAACTTTATGTATTGTGGTAGTTTTGGGCCAAATAGGACGATTAATTGGCAGCTGCCCCAAGCTCACCGAAGGATTAAAGAGGCTGTGTCCAAATTGCATAGAAAGAATTATTCGCGTATACTCGTCGCGAATAATTCTTTCTATGCTACTTGGATACAGCCTCTTTAATCCTTCGGCCAGCCTCTTGTCATGATACCGGCGGACTCTATCCAATGGGGCGCTGACCGTCGCATCGTAACGGCCCCAGTGGCGCACCATGGTCCAGGCCAGAGTGGCGATAATCACTTTTAACTCGGCGAATCAGAGAGACAGGGTTTGTCTGTAAGCATCTGTAGGCCAAACATTTTCGTCTGAAGTCAGTGGTAGAGATGATGATCGGTCAGTGGCAGAGATGATGATCAGTTGCATGTCCCTTGTCTCTTTATTGTTGTTGTTTTTGTAGCGGCAACTATGTGTCACCCCGACAGCCCTTGGTCAAATAATTGCTCTTTGTGTCGATCTGGTCCGTAGAACCGTCTGTCGTGGGATTGTGCTTTATTGTTGTAATTGCCACCGAAGTCGTTGTATGGTAAATGCAGTCTTCTAGTGTGTACGCCCAAAAGCCATTGGCCGGCTATGAGGGGTTTTAGATGGATCCTTGACAGATTAATAGAGAACCGCGTTCTCTGTACATCCGTACCAGAACCAATCTTTCTAGTCTTTATGCAGGTTGGTTTCTTTTTATGCCTGTCCTTGACAATGAAATAAAGTTTTCCTGATATGAGCCGCTTACCCCTCGCGAGAGGAATGCCACTATCAACGCTTCACTCATTTGGGTGGCGCCAGCGTTTGAAGCTTAACAATTGCTTTACAATTGCCAATAATGTCCCGATGTGCAAGAACCCCTTTAAGGGTTACTAATCTCGCGCTATCTTTACCAGAGACATTACACATTCTTGAACAATTCTCGAAGTGGCGTATACATTTGCCAGTGATCCAATGTCTGCCTTTCTGTCAGTAACTGTGAAGATATCCCTACATGACATTCCATAGTACTAAAACTGCTTCGAGGCATTTACCATGACCCTATTCTTCGGCCAAGGGCTGTCACCTCGGCACACAGTTGGCGCTACAACAAACCGCATAAATCTATGAACACGGATTAACCTCATGCATCTATATTTAAATAGAAAACAAGTTTTTAACAAAATGGCAAAGTGGCATTGATTTTCGTGGCTGCACACTGCTTTTATCATGATTTCGGGTCCGTGACAACCCTCTTCAGAAAGCTTTGCAGCAGTTGTTGAAAATAAAACTGAACTCTATAAGGCCAGGCTCTCCCCAAACGAATGAGAACTACTGTTGTATACCTTACTTTTCAAGTTTTCTTCACACAATTGCCCACGAAAATTCAACTCACTCTTGCCACCTCTACAGGAACTCCACATTGAGAGCCATCAATAGATTTATTTTACAACGTGTGTGTGTTATAAAAAGAGTTTAGAGAGAGGTACCCTACAAAGGTACCTCTCGTTATAAGGTCCTGCCGCACTTCAAAAGTTTAGTTTATGTAATAATGTAGTCTCCCTACAAAGGTACCTCTCGTTATAAGGTCCTGCCGCACTTCAAAAGTTTAAATCCGATATTTAGTTCCTGCTGCTCCAAAAAGGCCTAAAATCCCATCTTGCTCAATTTAACATAGAATGCTTTTAGCGTCTTATAACTGAATCTTCCCATTTTTCCAAAACCCCAAAAACAAGGTCCCTTCCAAATTGTGGTTCTAGATCTCTCAAAACCATAATCCATAACCACAACTAATGAAAATGAAGTTTATTGGTCCATGTTTCGATTGAAATAATACCCTTCCGATTTGCTATTTTACCTCTCTGCAAGACAGAATTTATATCCCATCTTGCTCAAATTTCCATAATCGATAATCCATAACCATCACTAATGAAAATGAAGTTTATTGGTCCAGGTTTCGATACAAAAATACCTTTCCGATTTGATATTTAACTTCTCTGCAAGAGAAAATTTATATCCCATCTTGCTCAAATTAAGTATAAAGCGTAATGAGCAACCAATAACCAGGTTGGAACATATTAACCAATGTTTATATAAAGGCTAATCCTCTAAATAAAACCCACAAATTATACTTACTCGTATATTAAACTAGGCCATATGTGGTCCCTTCCGAATTGTGGTCTGTGTCTCTACAAGCCAGAATTTACCTCGTTTACCTAGACCCCATACATTTGAATCCATGGCGTACAGTCAGCTCTCTCCGAATGCACGTTTATGGTTTTGTTGATTTTCAGCTTAATTTTTTTCAGTGTAGCTAATTCAGTGAAAGTGTAGTACTCCCTTCTTACTAACGTTTAAACAATTTTAGAAAGCCCCTCTTCCCACAATTATATTCAAGTGTAGGGTAACCCAATTATTAATGTCGTCAATCTAACACATGAAAAATCCGGATTAAAATTCCATTGAGAATATTTTGTGGTTTTCAGCAACAGTTTCTTCTCGTACAGGCAGCGTTAAGTTTTTTAACACAATTTAATAACTGTTCAAACAACCAATTTTTGTTTAGTATATACAATATTAAAAGAAAGTCTAGCCTATTATATAGTGATGCTAATTTTAGATAAGTTATGCGTCTAGGTAGCTGAAGAAAATGTTAAAACAGAAGTAAAAGTTAAAACTGGACTGGAATGAAACACTCGCTCATATCATGGACGAAACTGAACAGTTACATTTAAAATAGTAAACGAGGATATCTAGTTTTTATTTTAAGTTAAACCCTACATGCAGTACAAATGTCAATAAAACAAAACGATTATTTATGTTTTACTTTAAAAAAAATCAGAACATTGAATGTATGCTCTCTTACAGCTCTCTAAACCAGCGGATGGCCCGCCCTCAGGTTACGGCTCTTTTCACCAACAATATTGGTTAGACGACCAACTAATTGCAGTGGCTGTCATTGATATTTTACCCTACTGCGTGAGCTCCGTGTATTTCTTCTACGATCCCGATTACAGCTTTCTTTCTTTGGGCACATACAGTTCTTTGAGGTAAGCGACACAACATGTTTTCTCAAGCAACAAAATATTTATTTTTTCCTTTTCATTTAGAGAAATTGAGCTTGTCCAAGAACTTGGCAGCATTGTGCCCGCCCTTAAGTATTATTATATGGGTTTCTACATACATTCCTGCCAAAAAATGCGCTACAAAGGCAAATTGTCTGCCTCGTATCTATTGTGTCCCGAAGCTTATACCTGGCATCCTTTAACCGATGGTATTTGTTGAGCTGGCAATGGGACTTTGAAATTTTATAACTATTGCAGTTTTTCTTTCTAGAAATTCGTTCTAAACTTGATGCATGTAAATATCAGCGATTAAACGACGATCCACTTGCCAAAGATCCTAATGAGTTCAAGGAGCAGGATATTAACTTGGTATTATTGCTCATTGATCAACGTACTTATGTGAAATATAGTCAATATAAACAGGTATGTAATGTTTTAAAACCAAGGCCAACAAAAGGTAGAGGTAGAGTCTAGTTATATTATCCTATACTCTTAGGAAAAAACGACTTATGTGCAGGTTATTAGGGTAATCTTTATTGGCCCAAAATGTGGAGCTGAAGCTAAAGTCCTTAATTAGACGCTTATTAGTAAGAACTATTAACAGTACCATTAAAGCCATCCATATTAAATCTTTTTTTTTAATTAAAACATATACTCGTAACATGTTAAACCGCTCATAAATCGTTTTTGCCTTTTTGGCCACAGAGGAAATAGGTACGTTTTTTGACAATCAAGCATTTCGAAAGGATGTTTTTTGTCTGGCGTTTTGAACACATGTAAAAAAACATCCACACAACAAATGTCACACAAAATCGTCTATTGTTTCCTTTTAATGTTTTGTAATTGATTGGTTTTTGACTCATGTGATTTGCATTATTAATTTGCACGCTTTAAGTAGATCACACATTTTTCCTGTATGACACCCTTCGAATTTAGTGATTATTTTCAATTAGACCGACCTGTTATAGAAACTTTGAAGCATTTAACTTCCACGTTGCGAAGGTTTAAACTTTCGATAGTCACAAAACTTGTTAAGCGAATTCGTTTATGGAAGCTAATGAAAAACAAGTAATGGCACCCTTCGAATTTTATGATTATTTTCAATTAGACCGACCTGTTACAGAAACATTAGAGCATTTAAGTTCCACGTTGCGAAGGTTTAAACTATCGGTAGTCGCAACATTTGTCAATGAAATTCGTTTAAGAAAGCTAATGAAAAACGAGTAAAAAAGGTTGATGTCGAGAGTGGCTGACTAGGAGCTTCAGATTGGGATAATTTGTATAATGTTGCCTTTAGAAAGGCAGGACCTCAAATCAGAAGGGACTATTCTGTGGGTTATGGTGAATTTCAGCAACTCGTAGAGGTGGATGCAAACTTTGGATGAAACCGTCCTCTTTAGTCCTCTTAGACAAAAGACTAAAACTGGAATGTCGGTAAATTCCGGTATTTTTCTTAAAACTAAACCCTAACGTGGAAAGTTAAATCGGTTGATCTTGCTGGCCATGTCAAATCGCCAAAATGGGAGATTCGCTGTTAGGAACTATTTACTTTGGCTCGTGCTGTGTGAGCGGTTGCACCGTCTTGTTGAAACCACATGCTTACCAAACCCCGCTCATCCAATTCCGGCAGTAAGAAATCGTTTATCATGACCCTGTAGCGTTCGCTAGTAACAGTGACCTCCTGCGTAAATGCGACGTACACAATGTATTTGAGAATTTTCCTCAGAAACGAAGATTTTGCTTATTGACGTAACCGCTTGGAAATGCACATTATCGCCATATCATCGTCCTTTTCCTTGCTGAGATTGGGATGGCTTGATAGCAATTTACACGCGCTCTATTACGAACGACGCCATTTGCAAATTTAAAACATATTAGGGTAATTTATTTTGCGCCACCTTGTACTTGTATAACTTAAATACTGTGTACTGTTAGTCTAGTTAGTATGAGGGATTTATTCATCACTGTATCTATTGTAGAGGTGCAACTTACTTGGTCCCTTTACATCTCTTTGGGAAACTGTCGTTCAACATTCCAAAAAGTAACCGTGTTCCATATCACTTGTATTCTGCTTTGTCAGATGTCTAGCTGCTCAGAAACCAGAACTTCTTGGAAACGGTTTTAAACGGATTTTTTTAAATGAGATTGTCCTTTAACTTGAGTAAGGGGTATGAACAAACACAGAAGATCAAAAAATTTCGCACAGTTCTTTCGCGAGATTCGAAGGACAGAGTTTCTGATAGATAGAACAAGTAAAAACGTCGTTAAGTTAAATTAGGTTCGTTGTTTAGACCATGCGGCCAACCTGATCTCAGCCAAAACTTTAAACTTTATCTACTTAGTAGGGACATAAATACTGTTACCACAATGAACACATCCATTTCAATAGTAGAACTGAACATACCCCGTTAATGTCATATGGGTTTTGAAAGCCAACCTCAATAGCGTTAGTCTGTAAAGGGGTTTTTAAATTGTTTCAACTCATCATGGAGTGGTCAGATAATTAGAACCGTATCGCTGTAATAGCGCTTTTAAAGTGTGAGATGAAAAAAGCGATATTTTCAAAACGCTCCAACCACTAGGGATTAGCCGCATGTTCGTCTACCGATGCATAAAACTGTTTGAGGAGACGGGAGATGTAAAAAACCGCCACCTGTCGGGCCGGCCACGCTCTGTTCGAACACCGCATGTCATCAAAGCCGTTAAATCAAGAATTCACAGAAATCGGCTCCGAGAACAGAAAATCATGGCCCGTGAGATGGATATTACGCAAAACTCCATGAGTCGAAAAAATTTTTACCGTTCAGGAAAAATTTAACAAGCAAAATGATAGAGAGTATTCGCGGTCATCTAAGGAAGCATCTGAACTGATACCAAGGGTGGAAAAGGGTCATCACCCAGCTTCAGTCATGGTTGGGCGGGGTGTCTCTTACAATGGGGTGACTGACCTGCATTTCTGCGAACAAGGAGTCAAAACATCGGCCAAAGTTTACCAAGAAACCGTTTTGGAAGCTGTTGTGGAGTCTCTTAACAATTCCCTGTTCCAAAACCAACCATGGACTTTCCAGCAGGACTCTGCGCCGGCCCATAAGGCTAAAACGTCCCAGGCCTGGCTTCGAAACAACTTGCCAGCGTTAATTTCCTCTGAAGAATGGCCCTCAGGCAGTCCAGATTTGAACCCATTGGATTACAAATTGTGGACGGTTTTAGAGGACATGGTTTGTCACAAAAGATACCCCAAAATTGGATCTCTTAAGACTGCTTTGGTTCGAGCTATGCCCAATTTTCCAATGGACGAGGTTCGTGCAGCTGTTGACGATTGGTCAGTGCGACTTAAGGCGTGTGTAAAGGCAAAAGGCGGACATTTCAAATAAGTAGATTCTTTTTGGATACAATATACACCAATAAATATATTAAAAAATATTTGGTCCAAAAAGATACAAATTGTCCATTACATTGAGGCAAACTCACTGCAGGGGAAATCGTTTGTCTGGGTATGGCATGTAAATAGGCTGTTTACTGGCGGACTGCCTATATTTAACTGTTTTCGACGAAATACATTTTTTTGGATGTTCCAAGTAGTGATCTTGAATATTTCTATCAAGAGATGTAAATCTATGTTTGCATGATGTTAAGGGCACTAAAAGCATTATCTAAAAATGTTTATCTTATCCGGATTGCTTGTAATGGTTGCATGATTACATTTCTTATTGCAATTTTCCTTTATAAAACAAGATCCCAAATTCCCATTATAAATTTCGAAGGTACGTGAAAAACGTCGGACAGATTGTCAAATGGAAGGTATGTTTTTATGAGTCGTCGTGTCCTAGCTTTTCGGCTCGTATGCAAATTAAACTAATGATAATTATATAAAAACCGACAAATGGATAGTATAGTAGGCACAGGAGTATGTTTCTGTGGAGTCGTCATTCATCAACGACGAAACACGTCTACCAAGAGGTGATTTGGATTTGCTTAATCTTTACTGATTTACTTCTTCCAATTGAGAAACGACAAGAGCTGATCTAATTAGTTTGCGTTTAACATATACGATAGTCTTCACTCTTAACATGAAGTTATATAAAATTCCGATCTTGAACAAATAAAAAAGTCTCCCTAAAAATTATGACAAAAGTACAAACCAACTACGTCAATAGTTTCTCACAAGTGTGCCTAGAATATCAACTAAACTCTTGAATGTATAATCCCACTTCGTGAAAGTTTAATGTTAACCTTGCCAAATGTTCTTAATTAAAAAACAGAAAACAATTGTTAAAATAAAAGAAAAATATAGTTTATCTACTGAATACCAAACGAAAACAGTTGTTTCAACTGTCTCGAACCAAGCACATGATTTAATTGCAAACCAGCACAATGGCGACGCTTAATAGCGAAAGAATAGCAACAAATTTCGAAGCAAAAATGTTAGATTTTAAACGTTTTCTTTTTTGCACGTACACTGTGTGTTTTCACCCTTTTTTCACTCGCACCCCTTTCTCATACCACCCACCTGCATTTTTACATTGTTCGTATACTGAAATCTGATTTCTAAACAATACCAGCAGTCTTCCAATGCCGTATGGGACGTCCTAAGGAGCGCATTTTCTAAGGTAAAGTAGTCGATAAAAGAGAAATATTGGTTATACGAGTATGAGAGTATTTTATTATTTTCATTTTACGTTGCAATTGTTCACGATGTTTTAAAATCGATCATAACATCATTTTGTCGAATTTGGAAATAGAAAGGGACCTAATCTTTAAAATGACTCTCCTGAACAAAACTGGTTTTTAACCTTAGGTCCCTTTCTATTTTACGCGTCACATATAAATTTCTGGCCTAATAATGAAAATGCGAATATTTATCATCATAATTGGTTTTATTTTTTTTCAAAGCAGTCTCCAGCATGATTTATAGACTTATGCAAGCGCTCAAACCAATTGTCGAAGCACTTTTTCCACTCCGATTGAGACACCTCCAAAACATGGTTTTGGAACGCTTCAACAGCATCTTCTGGCGACGAAAATCGTTGACCACGCATTTTTTTCTTAATGTGCGGGAATAAAAAGAAGTCTTTGGGTGCCAAGTCAGGGCTGTACGACGGATGACCCATCAATTCGACATCTTGAGTGGTTAAATAGCTCATCGTTTCAGCTGATGTGTGAGAGCTCGCATTCTTGTGATGCAAAATAACCTTCTTCTCTTATTATCTTTCCTCATTTCTTCGAACACTGTTGGCAAACAGATGGTTGTATACCACTCAGAATTGACCGTCCTACGTTCCACTAAAGGCACTGTGGCAAAATGGCCGGTTATACCGAAAAAAGCAATCATTTGCTTCGTTGTACTTCTTCCACGAACAACTTTTGTTGGATTTGGCTCGTCTTGAAAGACCCATACAGCCGATTGCTGTTTTGTTTCGGGTTCATACATATAGATCCATGATTCGTCACCTGTGACAATGTCATACACTGCCTTTGAGCTATCGGAGTTATACTTTTTCAACATCTCTTTGCACCAATCCATACGAGCCTTTTTTTGAGCATTCGTCAAATTATGTGGGATCCAACGAGAACAATTTTTTTTTACATCCAAATGAACATGCAATATTTTATTGATGCTTGTTATACTAATGCCTAAGGATGCCTCAATCTCAAGGTATGTCATATGTCGGTCTTGCTTATTCAGTGCACGCACAGGTTTCTGGCAAAGTGACCGCAGTTGGACTTCCTTCACGAAATTCATCCTAGAGCGAACGGCGTCCGAGACTGAACTCTTGGTACCAGCTATTAACAGTGGTTTTTGATGGTGCTTCATCGCCAAAAGTCGAAATAAATTGATTTAAACACTCTTGTCTCGATAACCCACGCCAAAAATCGTAAAAAATCATCGCACCAAAATGTTCACGGGATAATTCCATATTTTGACTGAGATGAATTTTTCAACTCTCTGTAAACAAAATAATTCGCCCTCAAATGACAAAACGTTCTGAGTGAAGTGATGCTAAAATATGTCAAAGTTTCCAATGGAAGTTCCAGTTTGCATCTGGGAACACTAGCATAGTCAGGACCCGAAATATTAATAGCAACCCTCGTACACTGTTACTTTCTGTTTTTTCTATGAAAATCTACAAAAGATAGCACAGCGCCATCTAGCGTGAGTTTTAGATAAAAATATATATCAAAAATTAATTCCTCGTTCCCAATAACAGTAAGATACCACAACTTTCCAGCTAAATAAAATAAATAAACATTATTTCATCAAATTTTCAATGATCTTTTCTTGTTAGACAGCGTTCCAACATCACTAACTTCAGATGCGGTTAAAAAAAATCTCTCACTGAACTGAACAAAAAACCCTTGAAGGTTTCGTTATGCATAATGTCAACTTTCATTTGCAATTGGTCTCATCCCATTCGCATTCAGAAAGTTCGATTTAGCATCACTGTGTTATTAGTCACTTTGACTTTGACACTAGGATCGAAAAAAACGATTGAAATTGTCAAATGGCCAAAGAACTGAAAATATCCAAAATGCACACGAGTTGTTATGGTTGGACGAACGTTTCCAAACGTTGTGTTCTCCGATGGAAATAAATGTTCCTATTGAGCAGTTCAGTAACTCTCAAAATGATCAATGTTTCGGGATGTTGCGAGCGACATGACAAATTTAGTATGCCATTCGCCCTTTTGTGTGGGATAAAAAAAGTTGCAGGCCATCATTCAAAATTTTATTCCATTGGAGCTCTATCATGGTTGCTTGCCGCTGACGGTAAAGTTCTCGACCTTATCATCATTCCAAGCGTGTCTCCCGCATACCAGCAACAAATTTCGCTTTTCGAAAATTGCCCTAATAGAAGCTAATGTTGGTTTATTGTCCGATATTAAAACCAATGTTAGTTATTTTGAGATGTAGACATTTCCTACAGCACAATTTAGAACTGTTTTGGCACTGGATTTACAAAAAGTTTTTTTAATTTTCATATTTATTATTGATACTGTGCTTGTTTTGAAATTCACATTGCCAATATTTATTTATTTTTTGTTACAATGGAAAACACACGCATGCAATTGCAGTTTTTGTTACTAAAGGGTGGTCCAACTGAAACGCACGTTGTTAATTGTAAATAAAACAGAGAATTATCTTGCTATATTTTTATTATGATAGAAGGATCTATGACAATTATGTGCAAAACAAAATATCGGCCAAAATGCTAGCCACGGCTTCGGTGGCATACCTCTATCCGATTATCCATGTTCTACGAGGGTTGCTATATATATTTCTGGCCTAGGCAACACTAAGTATTGCCTGGCGCCAACTGACATTTCCATTGGAAAGTTAGACATTTTTTAGCATAAACGTACTCAGAACTTTTTGACGTACGACCATCATTTGTCTGACTTAAAAAAATAAATTTGACAAAAAATGGAATAAACTCGTGAATATTTTCGTGCGATCATTTTTCACAACTTTCGACGTGGATTATCACGACAAGAGTGCATCGATAAACTTAAATCTTTGTATGGCGATGAAGCACCATCCTATAGCACTGTGAAAAACTGGTTTAATGAATTCAATCGTGGCCGACGCTCGCTCAAAGACGAAGATCGTCCAAAAACGGCAGTTGTGCCAGAGAACATTGATGCCGTGCGTGAACTGATAATGCAAGATCGTCATGTGACATACCGTGAGATAAAGACATCCTTGGGCATTTCTTCCACCAGCATAAATTCAATATTGCATGAACACCAGGCCGTAAAAAAGGGTTGTTCTCGTTGGATCCCGCACAATTTGAAAATCGCTCAAAAAAGGCTCGTGTCGATTGGTGCAAAGAAATTTTAAAAAAATACGATCGCGGTGCTTCAAACGACTTTTATGAGATCTTCAAAGGTGACGAATCATGGATATATGCGTATGAGCCCGAAACAAAACAGCAATCGGCCGTGTGGGTCTTCGAAGACGAGCCAAATCCAACGAAAGTTGTTTGTGAAAGAAGCACTTCTAAGCAAATGGTCGCCTGTTTCTTCGGCAAAACTGGTCATGTGGCGACTGTTCCGCTTGAGCAACGTAGGACGGTCAATTCTGAGTGGCACACTACAATTTGTTTGCCTAAAGTCTTCGGATAAATTTGAAAAACGAATAAGAGAAGACGAATCATTGTGCACCATGACAATGCGAGCTCTCACATATCGGCTCAAACCAGAGCCTTCATGACCGGCCAAAACGTCGAATTGATGTGTCATCGGCCGTACGGTCCTGACCTGGCACCCAATGAGAGTCATTGGCACCCAATGACTCTCCACCACATCAAGAAAAAAATGCGTGGTCAACGATTTTGGCCTGTTGAAGCGTTCAAAAACCATGTTTTGGAGGTGTCTCAATTGATGTGGAAAAAGTGCATCGACAATTGGTTTGAGCGCATGCAAAAGTGTATAAATCATGCTGGCGAATACTTTGAAAAGCCATAAAACCATTTTTGATGATAAATATTCGCATTTACATTATTAGGCCGGAAATATATATATAGCATACCTCGTATGACTCTGAGACATAATGGAGGTTCAATGTCTGTTATGTGCCGAATAATCTAATTTTTTTGGCTTATTGACGTACTTTTTTTCTTTAAATGTCCCCAAAGGAAGAATTCAAACGGAGTCAAATCACATGATCGTGGCTTCAAGTTAACATTGCCATGACGTGACTTAACAGGGCCATAGATTTCTTCTCATTTTCGAAGAAGTGCGGCCCGATGAAAAAACGAACTGGACGACCAAGCACAGGTGTTTTTACATTTCCTACAGACCCATTTTGCACCACAACTCTCTGGATTGTGGATACATTTCGTCGATTATGCTGACCAAAAAAATAATGCATTTCAATTTGAACGCTCATTTTTGTAAAAGGCTTCAACAAAATTTACGCGCTACTTAATTGTGCACTTACCATGGTTGAATTTGTAAAACACTGAAAATAATAACTGCCAAATTAGGTTGTCAAGAAAGTTGACGTTAAGGTGTGACTCACAATTAACATCGTGCATTTTGGTGGGACCACCCTTTACTTACTTAAGTTTCTGTACCCGTTCATTCAATTAAGCAATAAGGGGAACCTCTCCTTAATCAATGAGCTGTGCATAATCTTGTATTTATACTCACTACTGTGTAACACCGGCTGAGAACGGTTATTGCATTTTTATAGATAACTATTTTTAAAAAGCTTAGAAATTAATCTCTATATGTGACATCGCATAGAGAAAGGGACCTAAGGGTAAAAAATCAATTTTCTTTTTTTTTCTTTTTTTGATGTGGACAACATTTGAGCATCGAATGAGACCGATCCCATGCCCTAAAAGTGTTCCCTCCCAGAGATATGCGCGTTTTATGAAAGTGAAGTCGACGATTCCAAGTGCAAATAGAAAGGGACCTAATCCTTAAAATGGCTCTCCTGAACAAAACTTTTCACTTTTTTTTGATGTGGACAAGATCTGAGCATCGAATGAGACCGATCCCATGCCCAAAAGTGTTCCCTCCCAGAGATATGCGCGTTTTATGAAAGTGAAATCGATGATTCTAAGCGCAAATAGAAAGGGACCTAATCTTTAAAATGGCTTTCCTGAACGAAACTGGGTTTTAACCTTAGGTCCCTTTCTATTTTGCTCTTCACATATTGTAATGTTACCGACAATTTCGAGGTGGATATCCGCCGCCGAAATTTTTTTAGATGTTTTAAAGGTATGACTCCTATCATCACTCTACGGCGGCCCATAGTTTTTGTTACTATTCAAAATAATTTTCCTAATTATATTTTTCGAAAAAATGTATCCCATTTTCCTTTGTTATAATGTTTGTTGAGGTCAAAAAGGTCGCCCAAAGTATTGAATTACTTCCGACTTTATAACGAGATTATTTCGAGGGAACAGCTATTGAAGGCAAATTTCGGTTTCTGAATTTCCCACAAATGAAGTTGAAGTTTTTCAGTTCTCGTAAGACACTTAAAAAAATATTTTTAATTAAATTTTTTCCATTATTAAATATGCAATTAATAGCATGTTTTGTTAAAGATTTCCCTAACGTTTCTCTTCTAATATATTTTCAAACAAAAAGAAAACCAAAAAAAAAAGAATTGTATCCTGTATATTATTTAAAATCGATTGATTAACCTTCTTCTCAACCGTGCATGTTTTTCAGGTCGCCGGTACCGATGATCGTGCTGCTATTGTAACATACGGTCGCCTGGTGGGCAAACCTTTGGCGCATCGTATGCTATACTTAAAAATGTAATGATATGTTGGTTCATTCGAACAGACAGATTTAAATATTGTATTTGAATTAAAATCAGCTTTAATTTAATCGTTTAAACTATTATTATTACTATTACCAATTTGTTAATATAAAGTAGATTGTTTATAATTTGCTTCAAAATTGTATTTAATTTCAAATAAATATGTAGTTAATTAAATAAACATTTATGCAGAAAAAAAATATTCTAAACAAAATTTTTAAAATTAAAAGCAACGCAACAAAAAACTTTGAAGTACGAGTACGTTCTAAAATCTAAATCACTGCCGATTAGATGTGGCTGTTTTGACTGATACCTCACTCAGATCCGCCTCAACATCATCAGCCACGCTTTTTACTACATGGACCGCAGAGGTGCGGTTTCACTTTATGTAAAAGTCGATGACGTCAACAGTCGGGACAACTAACCCAAAATCCTTGGGTTCACATAGGCCGTGCTTTTCGATCCTCTGCACATAATACAGCTATCCTCGATAAGCATAAAAGTAGAAACAAGGTCCTTAAGTCATTAGCTGTTAGTACTGGGAGATCTGACAAAGAAACCTTGTTGACCTCTGACAAAGGCGATAGTTTGGTCAGTAGCGAATTACGCAGCACCGGTGTGATCTGCGAACTTGAGTACGACGCTGTGGAAGAAAATTCAGACTTCCCCGAATGCCCTGAGAAAATCAACATAAGGCATTATGAGGACCATCTTAAAGAGGAAACGAATGTCCTACCGTGCGCAGACACAATTAATTGTTATCTAAGCAGTATCTGCTGGGGTGTCTACGAAGTAGTCATCCCAACTACCACCTCCTAGACAGGATGCCAGGTATGATCTTCCAGGCATATCAGGTATGAACTTCATGATCTAGAGAGGTCCAGCTATAAATAATAAAGCCTTTAGATCATCAAAACTTTCAGGCAGGTCTAAAAGACATTCACGCTAATGAATTCGCAGCAACAATATCCAGCTATAGCGTGAATGTAGTGCTAGGGGAACATCCCCCGAAGATTTCACAAGAGGAGAAGACGCTACCTCGGCAGAGCGTGGTTCTGGCTCAGCTGAGATCTAATTGGTGCAGTCTCCTCAATTCGTGTTGGTTCTGGCTCAGCTGAGATCTGAATGGTGCAGTCTCCTCAATTTGTATTGGGCGCGATTGATGCTAACGTTCCGGTCGGTTGCGGCAATTTTGTTTTTTGACTTTGCCGTTGAGCAAGAAATGGGCCTCATCACTGAACGCCCATTTCCATAAGACAGTTGCCAACATTTGAAGGAAATTATATTCAAAAAATAAATGCCATAAAATGTCCTTTCAAATGAACAATAAAGATTCCACACTTGATTTGATTTTTTTTAATTTGAATTTTTGAATATTTTTTTTTGTTCTGAAAAAATACCTCTAGATGGATCACCCTATATATTCACCCAAGTTTAATTAATAATTAATAAAATATGACCTGTTCGCAAGCAAATAAGTTAATTTTTTTTACATACGGGGTGGAGCGCGGAAAATTGCTTTTTTGCACTGCATGCTGTGGTGGCACTGTTGATCGAAGAAAGTGGAGAGTGTACGTGGCTTATAGTGGCTGCCGGGAGATTTGTATTCGTCTGCCTTTCAGTTGCCATCATGCATTGGACACGTGAGGAGAGGTCATTTTGTGCTGAAGCGTATTTTTCAAATGCGCACTCGATCATTGCAGTGCAGCGTGCTTTTCGTTTACGATTCGCTGCTGCCCCACGCGGACGTGTTCCTGGACGGCAATCAATTGTAAGTTGGGTAACTTCATTGAGAACAGCAGGGAATGTGCCATGTGTACGAAGGAGACCTGAGAGAAGGATTACAACACCCGAAAACATCGAGAGAGTTAGAGCAGCGCTACTGCAATCTCCGAAACTATCTGCTCAGAAGCAATCACTTGCTCTTGGCATTTCCAGACGTTCTCTCCAACGGATTCTTCATGATGAACTGAATTTTCAACCGTATAAAATGTGCGTGGTCCAACAATTGTCAGCACGGGACTATTTGACACGGCGGACATGAACTGTTTGAGGCAAATGTTTCCTGGACGACTTATCTCTTTGAGGGATGATGTGAACTATCCGGCACGCTCACCAGCGTTAGACCCATGTGATTTTTTTCTTTAGGGTTACCGGAAGTCGAAGATGTATATCAACCGTCCCAACACCTTGGTAGACCTAATTAACAATATTGAGGCTGATATTGGCAGAATATTAGTCGACTTACTTGTTAGAGTTCATGAAAACTTCAGAAAATGTATGCAGCAGTGTGTGGATACCAAAGGTCGCAATTTGGCCTCTTTAAAACCATGTAATTTTAAAATTCCCTTACTGTTCCATATAATTAAAATATATAATTAATTTTTCTAAGTTTCATAATTTTTTTTATTTCATTTCCAAATAAGCAAATTACCGGGCTTCACCCTGTACTTACATTAGTCGCACCCTAAACTATCTTTAACACGTGGGCGACTTTAATTGGAATCCCGTATGAATTTCCTGGGAATGAGAAATGACCGGGATTTTCTGGCAGAGAAACTCTAATTTGTATATTCTCTCCCAAGTTTAATTTCTGAAATAGGAAACAAAATTCAAATATTCGCAAGCAAAGAAGTTGCATTTTTTTTACACTACAAAGTTAATTTAACTGTACAGGGTGCATCTTTACCACGCGCTCGACTTTTATTGAAATCCCGGATGAATGTCCTGGGAATTAGAAATGACCGGGATTTCCTGAAAAATAAACTCTAATTTGTATATATTCTCCCAAGTTTAGTTCCTGAAATAGAAAAAATATAAAAAATTTTCGCAACCAAAGAAGTTTTGTACGTCATATAGTTACTCTAGCCGCACCCTGTATTATCTTTCCCGGTAGAAAAACTCAACTTTTTATATATTCTCCCAAGTTCAATTCCTGAAATAGAAAAAAAACATTTGAAATATTCGCAAGCAAAGAAGATAAATTTTTTATATCATATAGTTACTCTAGCAGCACCCTGTATTATCTTTCCCGGTAGAAAAACTCAACTTTTTATATATTCTCCCAAGTTCAATTCATGAAATAGAAAAAAAATATTTGAAATATTCGCAAGCAAAGAAGATAAATTTTTTATATCATAAAGTTACTTTAGCCGCACCCTGTACTATCTTTCCCGGAAGAGAAACTTCAATTTATATAATATTCTCCCTAGTTTAATTTCTGAAATATAAAAATTATATGAAATATTCGCCAGCAAAGAAGTTAAATTTTGTTTACATCATATAGTTACGTTAGCCGCACCCTGTACTATCTTTCCCGGAAGAGAAACTCCAATTTATATAATATTCTCCCAAGTTTAATTTCTGAAATAGAAAAATTATATGAAATATTCGCAAGCAAAGTAAACATTTTTTAAAATTATAAAGTTACTTTAGCCGCACCCTGAACTATGTTTAACACGCGCGCGACTTTAATTGGAAACCGTAATATAACATTTATATTAACCAAAACAGTAATAATTTTCGCTTAGATTTCGCTTAAAAGTTCTTTGGACCCCCTCCATTTATATTTTTTTTATCAGTTTTTATCTGGCCTTTATCTACAACAATCACAAGAATTCGGTCGAGATTTGAATAAAGACTTGTAAAACAAACAACATCAATAAAATAATTTATGACGCTGCAAGACTTTTATTGGATTTATAAACAAAATGTTCTTAAATTGGCCATTGGCATTTCGAAAATGGATAAAGTTTTTATTCTACACTTCCGTATCTGAGGCGGTGGAGTCAACATAAGATTCTCCCTGGTCGTACTTAACGATGGTTTTAGTTGATGCTTACTTTCAGTTTATAATTTGTTCTAGACAACTCCTATAGTCTATCGTAATAAGATCTAAGCGACAGTTATGGTTAGATAGTTCCGAAAGTGTTACTTGGACACCTGTAGCTGTCGGTTAACTTTAACTCACCTAACCGCAAACGGGCGGGAGTATTTAATACAATTTGCTTAATTTATTTATTTTTATAACCCTATAACTTCTTAAAACCTGAATTTTCTACGAAATATATTTGCTGCGATTATTGAATGACGTAAAGCCGTCATAAATCGTTTGTTTCGTGGTAACAAAAATAAAAAAAAAAATTGACTAACGAAACGATTCATAGGTCAATTAATAAAGACAGCCTTTTTCGATTCTTGTTGTTTATTTTGTTAATTCTTTTTTTTTTTTGCTAAACAAACTCAAGACATGTGACTTTAATTATTTAAGCAAACAACATTTGGCACTTCTATATTTTTGGAGTTAATTGCAAATACAATTTAATTAATTTGTCGAAAAAAAAACACAAAACCCTAACGGGGGTTTTCAAAAACTCAAATACGTAACCGAAATTTGAAAGCAAACGCCAGTCCACACACAAGCCAATTTCCGATGAAGCTGTCATCATTTTTCTTAAAACAAAGCTGAATCAAACAACAAATTAGCATTTGTGCGTTAATTAGTTAATATCGAAAATTGTTTATGCTAAATTTTTGGTAGGAAATTTTAAAATGTTTTATGACGCCGTTCGTTGTAAATTCCTTGTGCTTTTATGAATCTATTTGTGAATCGAAAAAGTTATTGCATGCGATAAAAAAAATCAAAAGCGTTTTTTTAGGTTTTCTACTCTGTGCGAGCACAGATTAAACGTTAAATAAAATGCGTGCAATCTTTTAAAACGATTGTTTATGACAATTGTAGGGATGCCATAAAGAGGGTGATCCATCTAGAGGTATTTTTTTCAGAACAAAAAAAAATATAAAATTCAAATCAAGTGTGAAATCTTTATTGGTAATTTGAAAGGGCATTTTATGTTTTTTTTTCAAAATAATTACCTTCAAATGTTGGCCGCAACTACGCACCAGGGTTTCCATTCTGAGGGTCCAATTTTGGATGACTCGTTCGAGCATTTCGATCGGTATGGCTTTAATGACACGGGTAATGTTGGGCTTCCAAAACCTGAATCGTTGCTGGTTTGTCAGCATAGACTTTGGACTTTACGTAAACCCAAAGAAAAATGCCTAAAGGTGTGATATCACTCGATCTAGGCGGCCAACTCACATGTGCCAAACGTGAAATTAGCTGCTTTTCGAAATGACCTCTCCATCCATCCATTGTTTGAGCAGCTGTATGGCAAGTGGCACCGTCCTGTTGAAACCAAGTGTCGTCAAGATTACGGGCTTCAATTTCAGGTAGTATAAAGATCGATATCATGGCGCGATAGCAAGCACTATTCGCGGATACGTTCCGGCCATCATCATTTTTTAAAAAATATGCACCGATGATACCACCAGCTTATAAACCGAACCAAACCGTGGATTTCTCTGGCACCTCTTGAACCTCTTCTTGTTTGGTCGAAAGCAGTGGATCCCGTTTATTCCCGTTTATCACCGAACGCTCATTTCCATAATACATTTGCCAACATTTGAAGGAAATTATTTTCAAAAAATAAACGCCATAAAATGTCCTTTCAAATTACCAATAAAGATTCTACACTTGATTTCAATTTTTATATTTTTTGTTCTGAAAAAATACAAATAGATGGATCACGCTATACTTTAAGCGTGTATTAGAATAGGACGAATGCAGTTCTAAGAAGAAAAAAAAACAAATTGTGAACGTTCATTTGGTTATACTTAACCTTTCGATTATTTAAAAGAAAAATCTCAATAAAATTACAATTACCATTTTGCGTAGGAAGTGATACGAATGCGGATCGAGTCTTTTCGTTCCGCGGTGAATCCGTCGACGAATATTTCCCAAGTTGGTTCGAGCGTATAGCGTACCATTTTGCAAATGACAAACATAAACCTGAAAATAAAAATAAAAACGAATGTTATTCTACTTTTAAAAGTCAAAGCAATCGGAAGTTCAAATTAACAATTTTAAATGGCCCACACTTTACATATGAGTTTGTCTCTTTTTGATCTTCATAATATTTTAAGACGACAAAGCCATGTCCGTCTGCCGAAAACACGATTCAGTCCAAACTGGTGGTTGTTGCAAGCAATAGTTTTGCAAACATTTTGCTGTTGCAATCCATTTTTAGTGATGCTAAATAAAACTTTAACTTCAACAAACAAAAACGGGTTGTTTTACAAAAAAAGTTTGATTATTACTGCCTTTAACTAATCGATTAACGAAATTTTTTTCCATCATTTTTTTCACTATTTTCTAGTCATGACCCTCCTTACAAGTACTACTTCGATAGTGTAAGCAGTTTATTGCATCTGAATAAAATTTTTTTCGTTAAACAAGTGTGGTATGTGGATTTTTTGATCCAAAAATTTTCTTCTTAATGTTCGGATACTTCGTATGTTGCAGCGGAAAATACAGAGCTCGAACTAACATTCGGTTGTGGATAGAATACTCAAGGTGCATGTAACCTATATCATTCGGTTGGCAAAGAATTCAGTTGTGGCAACGAATCTGTTCTCTGTGTGTGCCAAAGGATTTTTTTCCGAATACCAAGCGGATCCATTAAGGTTAACCGATTTTAATCGAATTTAATTTATATCTTGTTTATTTATTTTGTATAATTATTTTCTTTTTTTACAACGACTTCGCTATTTTGAAGACTATCTTGTACTGTAAATTGTAGTGCAGAGCAAACACAACCTCAACCAACGAACCTACCGGCTCATTTTGTTAAACGCGGTGAGTGAACAAAACACAGACAGTAACTGACGAAAAAAATAACAATTTACTTCTGCTTTTCGTCCATTTTTCATCAAACTTAGGAAAAATTAAGTTGCTAAATTTGACAGTCCTAGTGACTTAAATTTCTCTGACAAGCGTTACAAAATACCAGCTTCAAACGAAACTCAAATGCGAATAGTCACTTAACAGCTGTTGAGTTTTATAAAATGAGGCGGCTAATTTCTGTTTGTGTAAATTACACCAATGCAACATCTGCTTCATCTGTGATGGCAACCCTGATAGAGCCGCTCTAGTCCATGTTGATACGAGCCGCAGATTTGTGCACGTTTGTGGTTTTATCACTGATTTGTTGTTTTTGGTTGATTGTGAGTATCTTAAATTTTCTGTTTCGCATTGTTTTTTTTATTATTTGATTTTGCCAAATGCTCAGCAGAGTTGCTCTCAGCAGGGCCGGCCTGGTTTATTGTTGCGATTAAAAGATTTCTGTTACAGTTGCTTGTCTATGTGTGCGAGTGTGTGCGTGTGTGTATGAGTGCGGACGTGCTGGTGTTTGCAAACGTTTTGGCCACAGTTTATAACTTTAACGGAATTTGCGCTTTTAACTTTATTCGCTGTTGAATGCTTAACGAGCGCGGTCGAAAGTTTGCTAAAAACGAAAAGACACAGAGGCAACATCTGCCAACAAGAAAAAGAGAGAGAGAGTGAAAAAAAAGAAAATATCGAAGAAAATATTTTAAGCGGCGGCTTAGAATTTCAGAAGAAGAAAAACAATTTAAAAAAAACATTCTAATTAAAAGAATATAAAAAAAATAAAATATTGTGAAAGTTTGGAAAATCTCCCAAACGAGTTGGTGTATTGGAATAAGGTAAAGATAAACTGAAAAGAAAATGTTTACTTGCTTAAACTTTAAAACATAATCGAAAATTAAAGATGGTTGGAAAATTGTGTGTTAGTAAACAAAGCCTTCATTTCCGCGAGTTACGACGAAACATCAGTCAGTGCAAACGTCACAATTCGATCAGTTCAAAGTGGTACACCGTGACGTATGCGTGATTTGTAATCCTGTTCGTTTTGGTGGAGAGTGCGTTGCACATACGTTAAGTTTACCCCCGGTTGCCAAATAAATCAAAAAATGAACCAAATATGGAGCGACCCACCTGCTTTAAACTCACCAAGTTGTTTTAAATTTTTAAATAGTAATTTGATTTTTTTTCTAAATTACTTCCACGCCAAGCTTTAAACAGAATATTTTATAAAACTAATTTGAATAACAGAAGAGAATATAAAAAACAACTTAAATAAGTGTAACAATGAATTTTAATATTTGAAAAATATGAAGCAACAGTCGCACGTCCACCAATTGGGCCACATGTAAGAGGCAGGATAAATGTCTGTCTAGAGTTTTTTTTTTAATTCAAACAATCGTACCATGTTAATCTAGAGTCTAGTCTCTTAACGTTAATTGTTTGAATAATAATTTATTCCAGCAAGCTTAAGGTAGTGTTCCCACCAACCTTTTTTAATGAAGTCAATGTCCCATATTTTGAACAGCAATTTAAATAATCAAATGAGATTTAATTTAAATAAAATGTATGTTCTGGGTTTTCATGAGGCTGATGATGCTGAAATTATGAAAAGAAAGTGTTTAGTAGAAGAATCTATTGAAATGCGTGTTAGATAATAAATAAATACTGGTTACATCAAGCGTGTTTTGTTTTAAGGCCAGTATGGAGTTTTCTAATAAATTATTGTCTTCATGTGAAACACACGTGGTTGTGGAAAAAAAAGAAAGATTTTGATTTGATTTTTTTAAGTGGTACGCAGTAGAACGCTACAAAAAAATACGTTTTCATACGCAATTTACTTTACGTGTGTGTAGGACAATAGGAAAAATAAAATTTTACATTTAAAATGAAATTTTAACAGAGAACTGCGTACTGGCCTTAAATAGCGAAAAAATGATTGAAAAACCTTAAGGGTTTTTTTTTTAAATATTTTTGTCCCAAACCCTTTGTTTTAAATTAAAAAAAAACACAATTTATAAGCTGAATTTAACTTATCCGCTTACCGTTTGAAATACAAAAAGTTTCAGAATTACCTTAAATTGAGGAGTGCTCGTATATATGACCACTTTAACGAAAAAAAAACTTGCACAAAAAAATCTAAAAATATGAACTGAAAGTAAAATATTTAACTAAAAAATGTTTTGATATAAATGAATGATATCTTCTAAAATGAAAGACTTTTTATGTTGAAGCGCTATAAAAAAAGTTAAAACGTAGCAAATATTTCTTCATTTTATCGAATTGTCCTGTGACAATATTAACATCCTTTTTCTAAGATTGGATTGTCCTCTTCGTCTTTTTTTTCGAAAAAGTAAAGAAAAATGGGCCATTAATTTCAGTTGTGTTGTGTCCTTTATTTTATAAAATTATTAAACCATATCCAATAAACTTTACCAATTTTTTAGTTGATTCTGAAAAAGAAACAGCAAAAGGTCTCGAACCAAAATAGAAACTGTTCAAAAGTCATAATAAAAAACGGATAAAAGACGGAATAAATGTAAACAAAGCCAAAAAACATATTCTATAAACGTTTTTTAAAAATGGTTGTTTTTTAGGCAAATATCTTTTACTAAAAATTACAACTATAATCATTTTAGTATAGATCGTCAAAAATAAAATCAGAGTCTCTTCAAAATAAACTGAAACTTTTTGTCCTTTTTTTTAAAAAACATAAATAGTTTTTTAATAAAACTTAATTAATAAGTTATATTCGAATGGAAACCAAAATCGACATAGAGGGGCATTTGAATATTAAATTTTTTTCTTATGTTCTTCGTTTTATCGAATTGTCCTGTGACAATTTTAACATCCTATTTATAAGATTGGAGTGCCCTTTTCGTCTTTTTTTCGAAAAAGTGAAGAAAAAAGATCGTCAAAAATAAAATCAGAGTCTCTTCAAAATAAACTGAAACTTTTTGTCCTTTTTTTTAAAAACATAAATAGTTTTTTAATAAAACTTAATTAATAAGTTATATTCGAATGGAAACCAAAATCGACACAGAGGGGCATTTGAATATTGAATTTTTTTCTTATGTTCTCCGTTTTACCGAACTGTCCTGTGACAATTTTATCGTCCTATTTCTAAGATTGGAGTGTCCTTTTCGTCTATTTTTCGAAAAAGTGAAGAAAAAAGGCCAAATAATTTCAGTTGTGTTGTGTCCTTTATTTTATGAAATTGTTAAATCATATCCAATAAATTTCACCAATTTTTTAGTTGATTCTGAAAAAGAAACAACAAAAGGTCTCGAACCAAAATAGAAACTGTTCAAGTCATAATAAGGATAAAAAACGGAATATATGTAAACAAAACAAAACAACATATTCTACAAACGTTTTTAAAAATGGTTGTTGTTTGGGTAAATATCTTTTATTAAAAATTACAACTATTATCATTTTAGTATAGATCGTCAAAAATAAAATCAAAGTATCTTCAAAATAAACTGAAACTTTTCGTCCTTTTTTTAAATCATTAATAGTTTTTTAATAAAACTTAATTAATAAGTTAAATTCAGAATGGAAACCAAAATCGACACAGAGGGGCATTTGAATATTCAATTTTTTCCTTATGTTCTTCGTTTTATCGAATTGTCCTGTGACAATTTTAACATCCTATTTCTAAGATTGAAGTGTCCTTTTCGTCTATTTTTCGAAAAAGTGAAGAAAACAGGCCAAATAATTTCAGTTGTGTTGTGTCCTTTATTTTATGAAATTGTTAAACCATATCCAATAAATTTCACCAATGTTTTAGTTGATTCTGAAAAAAAAACAACAAAAGGTCTCGAACCAAAATAGCAACTGTTCAAGTCATAATAAAAAACGGATAAAAGACGGAATAAATGTAAACAAAACAAAAAAACATTTTCTATAAACGTTTTTAAAAATGGTTGTTGTTTGGGTAAATATCTTTTATTAAAAATTACAACTATTATCAGATCGTCAAAAATAAAATCAGAGTATCTTCAAAATAAACTGAAACTTTTCGTCCTTTTTTTTAAAACATAAATAGTTTTTTAATAAAGCTTAATTAATAAGTTAAATTCAGAATGGAAACCAAAATCGACACAGAGGGGCAATTTGAATATTCAATTTTTTTCCACCTATTTTTTTAAATAACCCACAAACTATGGCCGATATAAAAGTATATATATTTTTTACCACCTCATCAAGCATTGATTTGATTTATTTTATGTCACATTAGCGGAAAATATTAAGATTTTAAATTCCACTTCACTCCACTTAAATAAGGTTCCATAATCAGCAAAATTTAGTTTTTTTTGACCCACTTTACCAATTTAAAGCACAAAATCGTTCCATTTGGGCATTCAAACTTTATAAGTAAAAACCAAGCTTTAAAAAACCTACTCATAATTCGTATAACAGAATTAATATTTGCATAATTGTTTATATTCAGATAACCGAATACACGCAGAAAATAGTATGGTTGGGGTGACAATATTCGAAGAGGATCATACTATTGTTGGGTATATTATTGGGGCACAACAATAGTTTGATTCACACATAACCATACTATGATCCCCACAACCATAGTATGATGATGCAACTGTACTATGATCAACACAACCATAGTATGATTCACACTCAACCAAACTATAATCTCCACAACCATATTATGATCCTCACAAGCATAGTATTTTTTCTCATGCAACAATAGTGTGATCTTCACAACCATAGTATTATTCACACGCAACCATGCTATTATCCCTACAACCATAGTATGATTCACTCAACCATACTATGATCCCCAAAATTATTTATCAGGATTGGGTAATGTTGTTATTCAAAAATAGAGATTTTAGTAAGTTTTAGTAAGTCAATAGCCAGAATTAAGGCCATGTTTTTATTGAACATTTCATTCAAGAAACAAAAATATATATTTCAACGGCAGTTGAAATTACTTTTAGTTCATAGCAGGGGTGAATGCTACTTCACCATCCGCAGACCCCAAAAAACGAATGTGATTAAACCATGATCAATGGCTTTTCACTTAAGTGCAGGCAGATTTTATTTAGATTTTATACACGAGAACCAGTCGGTATCTAACTGAGTATTTAACTGAACAAAGTAAACACAATCCCTCGAACTACCTTCCGATTGTTGTAACCATATCTTTTCTCTGCGTGTACATAAAAATTAACCATCAGTTGGTCCAGTTAAAAAATGCTCGTGGTAATGACAACCGAATTCAAAATGGACTTAAAGCCTATAATCTCTACCAACAAGCAATACAGGAACAAATTCTGTTCCAATAATCATCCTAATTACTTATATTTAGGGTTGCCGATACTTTCTTTGTCTCTTCAATCGATACTGCCAGTTCACACTACTGAAAATTGGTTTGTACCCTATCAACATTCGGAATAGTACGTGCAACCACCAATATACGGTTGGCAAAAAAAATTCGCTTGTGCCAACAAATCTGTTCTCTGTGCGTGGCAACTAAACGTTTTTCCGCATTTTATTGGAATGGCCGATCTATTGTATATATCATGTTGTAAGTGTTATGTTGAACGAAATATTCCTTACGATTGAAAACATTCGGTAATGGCAACGGAAATTCTTCTTTTTGCAACAGACTTTTTGTATTCCAACCGATTTTCAACTGATTCTTTTTCTCTACTATACTGTGGCCCTGCTCAGAAGGACGAAAACTAGTATTTTTTCAGTTTGTTTTCCTACAAAAATCCGACATATGGTTAGTAACACTACATTTATTTTATGTGAAAGATGATGAAAACTACTAGTTTTTATTAATTTAAAAAGTCTATAAGATCGAACAAAAACGAGTCGTTTTCTATCATGTTTTACCACAACTCTTAAGGCCCAAGTTGTTCGTGTGCCTTCAATTGCTGATTCAATTGAACCTTGTAGGCGAATGATGCGCTGCCAAAATACACATCAGATTGGTGCGGCAAATGTTGAGATCGTAGAGGAGTCGATGTTCCAGGACTAATGGTCCATTTAGTCGTGACGGTTGATTCTGCAACCTGCGAAAGTCTACCGTCGTCAACCGTCAAACTGTAGTTATCTCCCTCTGACACAAGCAAAATGCAACCTCAACTGAAATAGCTGATTGCCTACCGTCAAAACTAATTGGACCTTAAGTCGGACATTATCGTTTACGGTAGGCAAATTATCGTCATTGCGCTCCGTACGATGGTAGAGACCGCGAGTATTGTCCACTAGAATGTCCGTCTTGTTTATTACATATATAAGTTATACCAGGCACTAACAGCTGGCGCCAATTTGGCCAAAACTTCCAACGGGAAGTAGCTGTAACTATCAAACACCCACATGATTCAAAAAGAAAAAACTACATGGACCACCCCGACTTTATGTAAAATAAATCTAAATAAACGTTTAAATTCAGTGACTTAAGTTTAGTGAAAAACATTTTTACGAAATCCTAAAATCGTTGCCTTTGCATTCAGTTTAATTCCATTTACCATTTTCCCCATCTAAGACGGACAAAAAAAAACTTGAATTTCGTTTACCAGTTTCCCCATCTTAGACAGACAAAAACAATATTTTTAATTAATTTTAATTTATTGTTCTATTCTATTTACCGCAACACAAGTAATTAGCTCCAATTTCGGAATGCCTACAATTGCAAAGCAATATTTACTATAACAAACTCTATTTGAAATTCTAATTATTAAGGCAGTTTGTTTTGAACGAATACAGCCTCGGTATGTAATCAAGCAACAAGTGTTTCGGTTAATTTATGCAACATTGTCCAAAAAGAAGAAAAAAAAACAATGTTCAGAAGTTTTTAGTTAAATAAAGTATATTTTAGTAATTATAAGAGGTCTACTAGACATCTAAGATATATGAGTTTATTCCTCATACGCATTTTTCCTAATACGAATATCAAGACCGTCATATTGTATTCGAAAAAACTTAATAAATATGTTATATTCAGAATGGAAACCAAAATCGACACAGAGGGGCAATTTGAATACTCAATTTTTTTCCACTTATTTTTTTTAAATAACCCACAAACTATGACCGATATAAAAGTATATATTTTTTTACCACCTCATTAAGCATTGATTTGATTTATTTTATGTCACATTAGCGGAAAATATTAAGATTTTGTATTCGAAAAAAACCAATTGGTATGTGGACTCCTCTAAACGTTTAGTGTTTTTTTTTGAATTTGAGCGTATTTACCTGTCGTTTTAAAAATCGAGTTTCCAAAATCAAAAACCGACGTTCCAGTTTTAATGTCTTAATTCGACGGTCGGTTTTTTAAAAAAAATCTAAAACCCGACATGTCAATTTATCCGCGTTTTTTTCTGAAGGTTCTTTGTTGATGTAAGCAAAAGCAAAGAAAATTCAACATTTGCATGTACGGCATACCTTTTTATCACCCTGCACCACCCCTTGGAACAGGATATTATAAGTAAGTTTTATTGGAAATGTTTCTGAAAAATATTTTATTTAGACCCATCTATCTTTATGCATTTCGATCAACTAAAAATCACCAGCTGATTTGATTTAATGATGCCTGTCCATCCTTCAGCTGTCCATCTTAAGTGTGTAATCAAACTGCAGGTCGCAATTGTTGTCCGATCTTCAGAAGTAGGATTTTTGAATCAAGGCTAAACGCTGTTGAAATGGATAAAAATCGGTTTAGATTTAAATATAGCTCCCGCACATATGTTTTACTGATTTTCTGCCCCTAGCCCTAGAGCCACATAATTCATCCATTTTTCATTGAATTTTGAAGTAATTTGGCACTGATCATTACCATCGATAAGTAACCAGCTCGTATAACAATGGCATATAGACGCGCAGACGGACGGAGGGGCATAGCAAAATAAGCTGAGAATTTTTAAACGATCAATTATATCTCGAATCAGTATTTTAAGGTGCTGCAAACACTCCATCCTGAGTGTGTTTTTTTTAAGGTTCATATGCACGAGATGTGGAAATGTCAATATTTTAATCAACTCAATCAGATAGTTTAAAGACATTTAAAAAAAAATGTTTCCAATGCAGAAATAAAGCCAAGTATTGAATTAACATATTTCGTTTATTATTATATTCTCACTTAATGATTTTATGTCTTTTATTGACTAAAACCCGATCTTATGCAAGGAATTTCAATTTGCCGCAAGTTTTAAATTCGCCCACGACACCTCTTTTAGCTTAAATCTCTTTAGTAAATAAAATGTATTCACAATTGCCAGACTAATAAATTAAAATAAATAGCATGCGGGTATAATAAATTAAAAAAAATAACATGCGGGTAGTATTTGGTGTCAATATTTTAATTAAAGTTTGCCTCCTACGAGTATTCATTTGAAATATCTATATTTATAAAAGAGAATGCCGTCCGTGTGAACACGCATAACTTTATAACGGATCGTCCGATTTTCACGATTTTGGGCTTGATGAATTCGTGTTGGCCCAAGGAAGGACATAGGATGTTGGACAATTTCCAGAAAAATATAAAATCCTGGAAGATTTTAACTAAAATTGTACTCTTTTTTTTTGAGGGGAAAATTCAAGGGCGAAGATGTTCTCATTCCGCGGATTCCTCTTATTGCGAACGATTTGCCATTCGTATTTAAGCGTCTTCAATTTCCGGTGCGTCTCGCCTTCGCTATGACAATTAATAAGGCGCAAGGACAATCGCTGGATGTTTGTGGAATCAATCTTGAGTTCCCATGTTTTTCACATGGTCAATTGTATGTGGCGTGCTCACGTGTCGGCAAACCTTCCGCTTTGTACGTGTACGCGCCAGAGAACAAAACGAAAAACGTTGTGTACCATAAAGCACTTCAGCGAAAAAGCGGAAGGTTGGCTGATAACTCAATCATTGCGGTTTGATTAAAGCACATCGTTATTCTTTTACTTTAGTTATTTCCATTGTATTTAACACAACTTTTTAATAAAGAATTTGAATTATATAAAGCAGCAAGTGCATGCTCGGAATTATTTTTTTCGTTGCATTAACGAATTTAAGCGGAACGAAGTTCGCCGGGTCAGCTAGTTTTTTATATAAAAAATATATATTACGAGTAATATAAAATTAAGTTCACAATTATTTTGATGTTTTGGTAAATCAAACAAATATTAAAAATACATCCGCTTATACCTATAAATGTCAAGTACTTCACTTCATAGTCTTCTGCGGCGTTTGACTTACATTTATCAGGAAATTTTAAGAAAAAGAAAATTACCCACATAATTTGTACTTTCCTTCGTTTTTGCCAATATTTCACACAGACATGTTAATTTAATTGTGGCTTTAATAGGGCTGAGAGCAGATATTCGTGAGCAAGTGTGATTAAGTGCAACCATCCGATCTTCAGTTACATTCTCAGAATGTATGAAAGTCTTGCTAACAAGAAATGAACGGAACGATTCGCTACAAGCCGTTGCGAGTTGAGTAACTTTAGACGGCATCCAACAAATTGTGAATAATTTAGATGCGGTGAAAGTAAAGAGACAATTATGAAATCATGGCAGAAAAACTGTTGCGATTTTTTTTTATTCATTGATATTTTTATTGAAATACTATGTAATGTGTTTTCCAACCACTTTTATATGGTCTATTTATTTTGAAAGTGATCTAGCATCAAAGAACGAACAATGATTCACAGCACAATTCTAATTTATCGCCATAATGTCAGCGACGGACTTCTATGGTGATTGATTTTATTAACTTAACAAACGGAAATAAAGTGAGAGCGAAGGGATTTTATATTTAACATGGGTTCAAGAAAAGCAAAATTTCATAAAGGTTTCAATTCGAAAAAGTAGCTAACATTTTCATTCCCTCCACCCCGGTAAGAGTATACATTAGTTTGTCATTCCGTTTGTAACACATCGCATATATATAAATAAAATACCTCAAAATGGATCACCCTGATCCATCTTGAGGTGTTTTTTTTTCAAAATAAAAACAAATACTAAAATTCTAATCAAGTGTGGAATCTTTATTATTCAAACGAAAGGACATTTTATGGCAATTGTTTTTTGAATATAATTTCCTTCAAATGTTGGCAACTGTTATATGGAAATGAGCGTTCGGCGAAAAACAAGAAAATCCGCTCTTTTCGACTAAAATTGTGTTCAGTGATGAGACCCATTTCTGGCGCAACGGCAACGTCAATAAACAAAATTGCCGCATTTGGGCTGAAGAGGAACCAGAAGAGGTTCAAAAGGGGCCAATATATCCAGAGAAAACCACGGTTTGGTGCGGTTTATGGACTGGTGAAATTATCGGTCGAAATGTAACTTTCAATGGTGCTCGCTATTGCTCTTTCATATTGGACTTTTTACTACCTGAAATTGAAGCCCGTATTCTTGACGACATTTTGTTTCAACAGGACGGTGCCACTTGTCATGCAGCTGGTCATACAATGGATCTAGTGAGAGGTAATTTCGAAGATCAGCTTATTTCACGCATTTGACCGGTGAGTTGGCAGTCTAGATCGTGTGATATCACGAGTTTCGGCTTTTTTCTTTGTCTACGCTGACAAACCAGGTAAGATTCAGGTTTCGAAGCCAACATGACGCGTGCCATACCGGTCGAAATGCTCGAACGAGTCATCCAAAATTGAACCATCCGAATGGACACGCTGAGACTAAGTTTTTGTTGTTCCTTTCCAATGAACAACAAAGATTCCACACTTGATTTGCATTTTTGTTTTTAAAAAAACCTCTAGACTGATCACCCGATATTATTGATCGTCATAAAATTCTAAGATGGTAAAGCCATGTCCGTCTATCATAGGTACTATTCAGTCTGAACGAAAAAAGCTACTTTTCAAACTGACCAGATATATGTCTTAGTCGGCGATTAATTGGTATTGAAAATGGACTAAATCGGGCAAAACAAGTTCCCTATTGAGGGACTGAGTACTGAAGTTCTTATCAAACTTTTAATTTTAGGCAATTTTTGCTATATAATTTAATTAAGTTTTAAATTTTTTTTTTTTGGACGTGGTAGGTACATAGATTCTTTAACCGTCCGAATTGTCAGCCCGGCCTCCTTAGGGCCCCCTCAACTATGAAAATATGGTTTCTCCAATACAATGAAATTCACGAATCTAAACAGGACAACGGTTTATAGGGCCCCAAAAATGTTTGTTCAAAAAATATGAACCTACTAAGAGTAAAAAAGCTTCGGGACGACAGAACTTACGAATTACACAGTACAAAAGCCAACGCAAAACCCTTTGAGGGTTTTAATATACTGACCTAGTACCATCACCCTGACTTGGAATTTCTCACCCCCCAGACAATAACCCCAAAAACATAGATAATTATCCACATGTTTTTAAATACTTTTATTAATTATTATTTTAAGAGTTATTATTTAGTTTACAATAATTTCCGGAGACAACTTAACTGAACCGATCGGCGTTTAAACAAGCATTTAACACGTATCCGCCTTTACTTTGAAATGAAGATGCGATTTATCTTGACACGATTAAGCGTTGGATTACATGTTCGGTTTGAGTTAACACGAACTAAAGCGACGTGTAAACAGGTGTTTAATCGAGTTATGACAGATGTTGTACTGCTTCTTCCACTTCTAAATGGATAAAGTCTTTGAAGCTATTTTTTTGAGCCAAATGCATACAAAACGCTTCTTGGTATCCGATTCCTATATAACTTTTAGACTACTTAACTAAAACTAGAAGTTTTTCTCCAAATCGTTTATTTATAAAAAATCTAAAAGTTGATTAAAACAATTAATTATTTAAGTAAGTACAATGATCACGAGTCTATTAATTGTTATTAAAAAATTAATTATTTACATAAGGACAACGAGGACGAACCTATTAATTCATAAGAAATTGCCATGCAGTGTCTCATATCACATTGATCTAATGAGATCTAATTCGGCTTTTCCTAAATACAATTTAAAAAAATGTTCACCGATTCTGAGACTCGTACGGTGGTTTTTCTTGTCATTGGTTCTGAGGGCACAGGTTAATGCGACCTTCTTTAAAGACAATCCAAAGGCATAAGAGCAAAGTATGTTCGCAGAAATTTAGTACGTCGGCAAACTTTAGATGTCGCTATGGCAGTAATTAGATAAGTATCCGTAGAAAATAAATTTAGCCGCCATCTATAGAAAGTATCCACTTCTGCATATGGCGTCTGCCCTTTGAATTGTCTGCGACTTCTGTTGTTTGGGTTTAATGAGTGGTTTAGGCTTTGTTTAGAATAACAATAATAATTTCGGATTTTTATGTCACTTTGACAGTTGTCCAGTTCACATATATTTTTTGTCACAATAAACACATATACAGTTGAACCTGGATAAGTGGAACCTGCATAAGTGGAAATCCTCTATAACTGGTACAGTTTTAGCGGTCCCTGCACACTTCAAACAAAAAAGTAAAAAAAAAAACTCTTTAAGCTGCAGTTTGATCTTCTTGAAAAAGGACTTGATTTTTCTAAATTTTCTTCTATAAGTGGGAATTTTTACCTTTATAAGTGGGATTTCCCTTTTCATGCTGTACCTCCAAATGTACGATTTTTGTCTTTTTTTCGTGTTTCTATTGATTTTGCTTTTACTAAGGGAGTTTTTGCGGAGTGCGAATCAGGGTTGTCAGGTTTGGCGATTTCTAGCCAAATATGGCGAGATTAAATGCTTTTGGCTACTTATATATACTTTGGCGATTTGGAGATTATCCTGGCGGGTTTTATAAAAACGCCTTAATTTAATCAGAGGTCCCAATGAAAGGGTCTCTTACTCTAAAGTGCCAAAAGTCTCAATTTTTAATCGCCATTTCGATATTTTGGCTCATATCCGATTGAATGACTCCGTTCTATGTACTTTTGTACCTTCCATCATAGGATAGAGGTGCATAGATATTGGCAATAGTACCACGGCGGTTATAATTTGGCGATTTTTTTTCTGGTAATTTTGACCAACAGTTTGCCAAAAAACTTACAGCCCTGGTGCGATTTGCGAGCGCTCGTTAAACAGAGCTGTTAAAAACACAACAAGCAAATTGCCCGTTTGTTACCAAAACAGACGTATTAAGTGCATTGAAACAAATCCATGCGTATTTAATTAAATTAAGGATTTTAATGTCAACAAAATTGTAAGCATGCTTTAACTCTTTAAGTGGGATAACAGTCAAATTACCTGGATAAGTGGGAAACGGTATTAGTGAAAAACCTCTTTAAATGGAAACAAACAAGCGTCTCCATGCGATTCCACCTATCCAGGTTCGAATGTATTATGATTATTGGCCTATTGTAATTGAATAATCACGGAAATGCCCTACCAAATGTCAAACAGACAGTTAAATCCGCAATTAATACTTTCAATGTTAGCCAATGCATTCGGAGCCAATATTCTTCAGTACTCGTATATGAATGCTAAATCATACTGTGATTGCAGCAGAATTAAGTTCTATGAACTGATTAACGAAAGTTAATCGTCTTAACCGCACTGGATGGAAATTGTAAGCATATGTTTGCAATTAATTTCCCATTACGGATTTCTATTTTATTTTAATACAATAATTATGTCTTAAAATATTTGAACGTGTTTAGAAGAGGGTATAAATTAAACAGGCGATATGGGAAATATCATATATATTTTCTTAATTATTTATTATATAAGATAAGTGTGAGAACTGCCATATAGTGTGAATACTTTAGAATAAAACCCAAATAAATTATTTTTGGACTATACCCAAACACTGATGAAATAAATTAAATTGCTAACACGTTTAAGACAAACTGTGGTTTTCAAATACTTGTTGTTTCAAATGAGATTTACAAATATTTTGACATTAATTACAACTTACTTAAAGTAAATACGTCATTTAGTGTCACCTTGTACAGACACTGGTGATGTGTCGTTAATCGTCTTACATGTGTTTGCAACATCGAAAATAATGTAAACATTTCCTTTTGGGACATTCTAATATCACAACAAAGTCACAACAACAACCTGAGTTGGTGGCATGGCGTGTTGTCGTCGCTCAATTCATGTGCAAGTTGCAATGTACAATTTCAAAATGTAATACAAGGCGACAAGTCCGAAAGTAAAACGCAACACTCATCGCTAATCAAGTGACCGTTAAGTTCAACAAATTTCAAATATAACGGTCAATGTTGTCAGATGCCACGAAATCCAACTATTTTGGAACTTACAATCGGACAACTCGAATGCGAGTAACTTAATTCCGTTTTTGGTGGATGTTTTATTCAAGTCACGTGATTTCGAAGCAATTAAATGCGTAGACGAGTACAAAACGATACTCGTATGTGTAACGAATTAACTGTTTCTATTCACGTTATGTTATATTCAATACATTTGGTTTGTAGAGAAGTCGGCGGTGTGTCTATGTGTAACTGACATGTGGCTGTTGCCAGCCTGTCTCAGATTTCAACACGTTAAATGAACTTGTACAAAGAAAAACAAAACACATGTAAGGAAATTACCTACTCGGTCAAGATCGATAGTATGCGAATTTGTTACTACACCCCTTGAAGCAGCTTGATTTTTGACGTAATGTCGTCTAATGTATGTTTAACAAATTTTCTAATGGTAATACAATCTCTGTAGGAAGTAAGAAGGCACGTCAGATCCACCAAGGCTCAGTAGGAAATTTAGTAAACTGTCATTTCTTCAAACTACTTAGAACGCCGTAATCCATTTGTATATTTTGTGAAAAATAATACTTCCTTAGTTCCCACAACATCCCATTAAGGAACAAGGAAAAACTTTAATCAAACAGTAAGCTAAGCTTGATTTAATTCTTATATTCACCTACCGGGACCAACCGTTAAACGCTAGCTCCGAACGGTTACAGTAGATAACGGATATAAGAGTCAAGAAAAACCAAAAGTTTCTTATATGCGTTTTTTCTTATAAGCAATGGTATATAATTACACGGTGTTTTCCAAAAATGTCTTATATGCGGTTCTTTCTTATAGGAGAAGTTTTTACATCCTTTACTTACGGTAATATATATATAAAAAAGCCAAGAAATAACACAAGTTTCTTATATGCGTTTTTCTTCTTAAAGGCAATTGTACTTAATTACACGGTGTTTTCCAAAACTGTCTTAAATCCTTTTTTTCTTATAAGAGAAGTTCTTACATCCTTTACATACTGTAATATACATATAAGAAATCCAAGAAATACCACAAGTTTCTTATATGCGTTTTTTTATAGGCAATTGTTAATAATTACACGGTGTTTTGCAAAAATGTATTATAAGCGGGTTTTCTTATAAGAAAAGTTCTTACATCCTTCACTTACCTACTGTAATATATATATAAGAAACCCAAGAAATAACACAAGATTCTAATATGCGTTTTTTTCTTATAAGCAATTGTTAATAATTACACGGTGTTTTGCAAAAATGTCTTATAAGCGGGTTTACTTATAAGAAAAGTTCTTACATCCTTCACTTACCTACTGTAATATATATATATAAGAAAACCAAGAAATAACACAAGATTCTAATATGCGTTTTTTTCTTATAAGCAATTATAATTAATTAATAACACTGTGTTTTGCAAAAATGTCTTATAAGCGGGTTTACTTATTAGAGAAGTTCTTATATCTTTTTCTTCCTGTAATATATATATATATATATATATATATATATATATATATATATATATATATATATATATATATATATATATATATATATATATATATATATATATATATATATATATATATATATATATATATATATATATATATATATATATATATATATATATATATATATATATATATATATATATATATATATATATATATATATATATATATATATATATATATATATATATATATATATATATATATATATATATATATATATATATATATATATATATATATATATATATATATATATATATATATATATATATATATATATATATATATATATATATATATATATATATATAAGAAATCCAAGAAATATTAAAAGTTTCTTTTATGCGTTTTTTTCTTATAATCAATTATTAATAATTACACGGTGTTTGCAAAAATGTCTTATAAGCGGGTTTACTTATAAGAGAAGTTCTTACATCCTTTACTTACTTACTGTAATATATATGCAAGAAAGCCAAGAAATAACCCAAGTTTCTTATATGCATTTTTTCTTATAAGCAATTGTTAATAATTACACGGTGTTTTGCAAAAATGTCCTATATGCGGTTTTTTCTCATAAGAGAAGTTTTTACATCCTTTACTTACTGTAATCCGTAATATATAAAAGAAAGCCAAGAAATAACACAAGTTTCTTATATGCGTTTTTTTCTTAAAGGCAATTATAATTAATTACACGATGTTTTGCAAAAATTTCTTATATGCGGGTTTTTCTTAAAAGAGAAGTTCTTACAACCGTTACTGACTGCAATGCATTTTATAGAGAAGTACTGGCATAGCTTAGAGATTAATCTCTCTCGGAATAAACAAGAACGAACTTGCCAAAAAAGCTAAAGTCAAGCATGATCGACTATATTATAATACGTACTGCTAGATGTTCAGAAAAAAACAACTAATGGAAGGGGATTTGCCCTTGGACTGCCCCTAAATTTACCAATAGTTTAATACTGATTTGTGAGAAAATTTCATTGTTTTTTGGTAAAATCGGTTAAACATATACGAGTATGTGACAGCTATATTTTAATCTCAGCCAGTTTTCTCAAATTTTAAGCAGCGTTAGTTCTTGACACCAGAAAATACGAGGATATATCAATAATTCCGTGACTTTTAGGATAAAACACAGTTTTTTTTGCAAAAGTAATTAAGTTTCAACTTAATCTTCTTTTAGCTCAATACACTTAGTCCAAGGTTGCTCCAATATTCGTATCCCTTCCAAAAAATAGGATTTTCGAGGTATATAAAATTGGCATTCGTCTAATCAATTATTTCATCCTTAAATCTGAATATCTTTCCACCGAGCCATTTTTTTAGGTTTGGAAATATTCACTGGGGGCTAAATCCAGAGAATATGGCGGATGAGGTACCAATTCCTAGCCCAATTCATGCAATTTTGCCATTAAAACTACACACGAGGGCACCCGTGCATTACCTCGATAAAAAATAACTTTTTTTCTTGGCCATATGGGTCGTTTTTTTTTTAAATCCTCGTTAAATCGGTCCAATAAGTTGGCCGCCGTTTATAGTTTTTCAAGTTAATCGATGTGGATTATCCCGGGTGCATACCAAAAAAAAACTGTTGGCATCACCTTATTGGCCGACAGAGTCAGCTTGGCCTTCATCGAAGCCGGTTCACCCGGAAAACCCCATTGTTTAGACTGCTGCTTGGTCTCCAAAGTGTTGTAATGAGCCATGTTTCATCCACAGTTACAAAACGCCGCAAAAACTCATTCGAATTGAGGTTAAACAACGCCAAACGATCATTTGAATTTGTCACACGATTACGTTTATGGTCAATTGAGAGCAAACGCGGCACCAATCATGCAGACAGCTTTCTTAAACCAAACTGATCGTGTAAGATCGAAAACACACTGCCATATGAAATGCGTATGGCATCAATAATCTCACGAACTTTTACTATTTGATCGGCCAACACCACATCGTGGATTTTTTTGACATTTTCTGGAAGAACTTTCAGCGCCGTTGTTGTCGTGCGACTACAACGAAAGTCAGTAAACCAATTTATACCATTGAAATAGATGGTGCAGAGTCCTCCGTATTTATCAAGCTTTTCCTTGGTTTGATTGACGGGTTTTTCCCGCAAAATATAATGTTTAATGAGCACTCGAAATTCTTCTATTTCCGTTTTTAACAAAATCCACGATGTTGTATATTTTGAACAGCTGTTAAACACAAACTAAATGAAGGAACTCTCTCAAAATTCGACAGTAGTCTATTAACAGGTGGTACTTGATTGAAGCAGTGTTGCATTTCATATAACTACGAGGGAAGTTGAAAAAGTCATGGAATAATTAATATGCCCTCATGGTACGTCGAACCGAAAATCCATAAAGATTGTTAACATTTTGCGATTGCAACAGTAAGTCTTTTCGTCGAACAACAATTTTCTCTTACGAACTGATTGTCAATTGATTTTTTCTCTGTGTGTATATAAAGGGTGTTTTTATTGGGGTATAGAACTTTATGTTGGCATCACTTTTTTAACTGGCGGCCATTTTGTCAGCTGTCAAGTGATTAATATTTAGTTTGGTTTGCCATTTCATCATGAACAGGTTGACAAAAGAACAACATCTGCAAAATGGGCCGAAAATGAGATTCATCTCGATGCTGATTTTCATCACAAAATTTTGTTCAGTGATGAGAGGCTCATTTTTGGTTGAATGGCTACGTCAACAAGCAAAATTGCCGCATTTGGAGTGAAGAGAATCCACATGAGACCCTTGAGACGCCATTACATCCACAAAAACTGACTGTTTGGTGTGCTCTATGGGCTGGTGGAGTCATTGGGCCATACTTCTTCCGAAATAATGCTGGAGAGTCAGTTACCGTTAATGGAGACCGGTATAGAGCCATGATAACCGACTATTTTGTTCCCGAATTGGATGGCATGAATGTGGATGAGTTGTGGTTCCAACAAGACGGCGCTACATGCCACACAGCGCACGTCACAATCGAATTATTGAAGGAAACATTCGATGAGCGCATAATTTCGCGGAATGGACCTGTCAATTGGCCACCAAGATCGTGTGATTTGACACCATTGGATTATTTTCTTTGGGGATATGTGAAGTCGCTCGTCTACGCCAACAAACCAGAAACGTTAGGGGACTTGGAAGCCAACATTCGTGGCGTTATTGCCAACATACGGCCCCATATGCTCGAAAAAGTGGTTGAAAATTGGACCTGTAGAATTGGCTTTATTCGAGCCAGCCGCGGCGGCCACATGCCCGAAATCATATTAAAACATTAATGGCATAAAATTATCCTTCCAATAAAGCCAAATTGATGGACATTAAAACGATTTTTTTGTGTTTTATTTCAATTCGAAGTTCTATACCTCAATAAAAAACACCCTTTACTTGTAAAAAGGCAAAAGTTAAACTAAGTTTACATTAGAAATTATTACGCTGCCAAGTGAAGAGTTTGAATTACAATAGATCGATAAACACCTTTTAATATAAAATGTAAACATGGCATTTATCGCTCTATGAAGAATAAAATATTATTTATTAGTAGGGATTGTTTAGTAAGCAAACAAAATCTTGTGTAGTTGTGTTTTCTGGCCTAGCAACAAAACCCCGTAGAGAAGTAATGGTAGTGTTTTATCCACAAGCTCAACATCTTAGCCAGGATCAATAAAGACTTTGTTAATTTTTACGAGTAATTTCAGATTTTTCTATAATAGCGTATGGCATAGTGTTTTTAGTCTTCTGCCTTGAATGGCAAATATTTTCTTAATTTCTTTAGTGAAGTAATTGTCCTCATTTCTAGACTCAAAAAAAAAAAATAAAAAGAATAAACTAGTAAAATAGCTAAAGGAAGTTACCGACATGTCGGGTTTTAGCTATTTTTATGAACCCGACTATCAGGTTGGGACTTAAAACCCGGAATGTCGGTTTTCCGTTTGGGCACCTCTAGTATGACATGACCCAGATATTTTAAAGAGAAAAAAATATTTTTTTATTGCCACAGTATACGGAAGACAATTAAACTAGATAGTTACCGAGGTTCGGTTAGTGTCGCTTCGATAAATAAGTATTATATGTTGTGTGAAAAATGCCAAACAATATCCGTGTTATTTTGAGACAACTAGCTTAGTTACCTAGTTTGTTTGCAATAAGGTTATCTGGTAACCTTGAACAAAATTGAGAGTAATGGGGCAACATCACTTTTCATTTTTATACCAAAGAGAATTGAACAGCAAGAGGGTTCATCGGCCAATTCGTCAAAAGCAGACAAAAAACTATAAATTGTCATAAAAAATCATTGAAAAATATTTAATTAATCAAATAATTGGTACTTGTAAAATAGTTTAAAATATTGTTGAACTATCAGCTTGAGTTGATTCAAAGTTTCACTTGGCCCATCTCGTGCACAAAAACCTACTACGGAAACGCCGATGAGACCTGTTTTTTTTGGTTGGATTTTTTTTAATGAACATAACGATCTCGTGTACAAAAATCTATTACGAAACCGCCGGTGAGACCTCTTGATTTTTTTTTATAAACAAAACGAAAAATTGTTGATTGTAAATATGTGTGAAATGTATTTGAACTATCAGCTTGAGTTGATTTATAGTATTTCTTGTCCCATCTCGTGCATATAAACCAAATACGAGTCCGCGATAAGAGCTCTTCTTTATTGATTATTTACTTAAAAGCATAACAAAATACAAATGTTTGTGACAAGGTGTGTCATGTTTGACATTTTTTTTTGGAAAAATTAGTGTGAAAACTCTTACTCACTTCCTTAGTTAATTTAGGCCAAATCGCTTGCTCACCAAATAACTTCCATAACTTCACTTATCCCATCTCGCACAAATAAACCCAATACGATTTCGCCGATGAGACTTCTTCATTATTGATTATTTTTTTAAATGAAATGTTTTTATATTGCAGGGTGTGTCATGTTTGACTTTTTTTGAAAAGATATGTATGGTAATTCTTACTCGTTCGTTTATTTAGTGACTCGCTTGCTAATCGAATAACTTCCATACAAGTGCTAGTTCAGTAACATAAAAGAAACACAACTAATATGCTACAATCCTGAGGAAAAATGCTATTTTTAGGTTCTACTCCTAGACTACTTACTTAATTCCCACAACAAGGGGACTTCTCTCAAATCAGTAAGCTGTGTACGATTCTACTTTTATACTCTCGACCGGGACCTACTGTCTAACGCTGGTTTAGAACGCTAATGCGTTTTAAAGCGAAGTTTGACATGTCATCTCTTACTCGTAAAGTCGCCAGCATTTACAAGGTGGAAACCTGCCGCTGAAAATTTTTTATATATTCTTACCTGGGGATAAACCAAGGTTTACTGGCATAATAGTCGTGCAAACTTCCATCATATCATGGCGGCCAACCTATTTCTAAATATCATTATCATTATCCGATTTACAATCTCGTCGATCTTGTGCTAGGTACCTTTAGTTCGCTATCCCAGGGTTATTTGTGCATTCATCCACTTGATGCTTCCATTGAGGTACATTCCCTGTCCGCGTTTTGCGTAGAAGTTGTAGACCAATTTCTGGAGCATTCTCTCTTTGAAAATAGCATGGCCAGCCTAACCGCTTTTTTGCCTGCGCTTAATATCATTTACGTCAAGATTTCTTCGAAGGTTTTCTGCGGGAAAACTCTCGAAGCCCAGAATATTGTCGATAAGGGATGACTTAAAGTATTAAAGGACTAACAAGTCGAACAGTCCAGGAAAAGAGATAAAATACTTTTTTTGTATGAGTAGATCCTAAGGGCTTTTCAGTCTGACAAATCTAGTAGTTTTCCTGCTTTATTTGACAACCAATTGTCGGATTTGTATGTATAGAAAAACTACTTCAGTTAGTCAGTCTGAATAGGACCTAAGTAAAATACCGGGACCTAAGTAAATTCGACAAATAGTTGGCAACTCTATTTTTAATACGAAAAAGAGCACGAAAACAAAAAGTTTTTAAGTCGTTTGTCCATACAAATCCGACAAAAAGTTGGCAACTCAAACACGAGTAAAAATACTACTAATTTTGTCAGTCCAAAAAGTCTGTTAGCCAAGTACTGCCCATATTACCCAAGAAAATGGCCTCAACAGCTGATGCATTCCCTGGTGAATATATCATATCCAGTCTCAAATACAATAACTAGCAACTAAAAAATACCCTAGATCGTTCACATTATCGATTTTATCATATTTATATTTCTGTCTATTATTCTTACAATTACCGTCTGTTTCGTCAAATGTCATATTTGTGACAGACACAAACGTCATACACCACGTTGTAAAAATGTTACCTGATGATGACATTAAACAGATGAACAATATCTCTACATCAACACTAACATATCGATACAAAGCCACCGAAAACTATTCACATGAATAAATAGTTTTGAGCACCTAAAAGCCCAAAGTAAATGCTTAATTTAGCAATTTGTCAAAACAATCACGTTTTTATGTTGACATCTTATTTAGCAATAAAACGAATTTAAATCAAATGAAAATGTTTGCAATAAAACAATAAAAGTAACTCAATTTTGTTGAAATAGCGAACGTCATAAATGATAGAAAATCAAGAATTAGGAAGCAAATACATTCTAAATGTTTAATGCCATATTAGGCATGATGAGATAAATCGATTTGTAGTGACTGCCATTTATGTAGGTCAATTCAATTCTACAGCAAAATTTAAAAGAACATGATACAGTATAAAGAGTATTTTAGATCTGATTAATAGTTTAATCATGAAACACAGGAGAACAATATCGGAGGGTCATTTCAACAAAATATGGCTTGCACAGAACACAATTTTGTAACATAATCGCCTCGTATTCCAGGATTTCAATTTCAAAGATTGCCGTTGTAACAATTTGAGAGCCGCAATTGAGTAACGCAAGTTCAAATCGTGCGAAATGTTTAAGAACATGTATCCACCTTAAAAAATTACAACTAAAGCCTGGTACTAACTTCGTTTGCGTGAAAACCATAAATCATCTTAAAAATAGCTCAGAAATGCGGGTTTAAATTGTGTACAGAGTGCTAGATATTAGGCGTGTTTTATTTAAAAAGCTCATAAACGCCGCTCCTTTTCGTATAAGTAATTTTTTCGATTCCGCCTATTACGTGTTTTTTTCTCCTCTAATTTCTGCCGCTTAGAGCGAAACAGTGTTGTAAAGTTTTTGTAGTTGTAGACAGCGTTGCCAATTCAATTTTATATAGATTTTTAGTGTTTTCTCAGCAGCCTGTGGTTTTTTGCAGATCACTTAAAAGAGTTGCTTGTATTATACATTTTAAATGTTACAGAACATGTTAGAAGAACAATCTTATTTTATTGAAACATATGAACAGAAGCGAAAAAAGTTTTAGTTTAGAAAAATTTCTTATCAAACTCATGTGGTATTGGTCATTTTTGTTGCATTCATCTATGACTTCCATAAATTGAAGGAATTCGAATTTTTCACTTTCCTTGTCTGAATAAGATGTTGAAGAGAAAGAACTATCTTAAATATAAGACTTTCATTTCATATTTTCAAAATTCATGTTAATCCCTGGTTTTTACATTTTTATTTTTGTAACTAAATAAATAAGTATGTTTTAGTTAAACTTTTTTTTCATTAAAAACCTTTGTCTTGCTTACAATTAGCAATTTGACAGATATGCTTAATTAATGCGAAATTTAAAAGCTTAAAAACGACTTAGCGGCAATTGCATTTTATTTGTCACTAAATTTGGTATATTAAATAAAACACGCCTATTGATCAAGAACAATTTTCACTGTATTTTAACTGAATTTTATTCAAACAAAAAGATGAACTTAGTGTCAGGCTTACAAGATTAATGGCTATTGAAAACGAAAAATCAGTAAAAAAAAAAATCGGCTATGCAGCTGTCTCAAACTACCTAAACAACGATCGTTATATCTTGGTAGCAGATTCCTTGCTCTCGAACGGGCTACTAGCTTAACGCTGACTTCTTTAATGGTAAAATAGTTTTAAAGATCCATGAATCCTCACTCTTTCTCCCCTAGTATTTTTCTTTTATAAACGTTGTAATTTCTTTCTCGCATTTTCCCCTTGAGACGCGACCAGGGGAGGCCGGCTATTAAGAGCAAGCAAACCCTTCCACTACCTTACTTCTACAGCGATGCAAACTTGGTGGTTTTTCTACTTTTGTGGATGATTCTCCATCACGAAAAAACAGCGCTGCGATTTTTTAAAAATATCGCTCCTGTTGCGATGTTATCTACTTTCCGGTAGCGTTTTTGTCATCAATAGTTCTTTCACTTTTTTGACAAGTTAACCCTCTAAAAATTACTTGAAAAATTGTTGAGGCAAAAAAAATTTTACGGTTTTTGAACAACCTTGCACATGGGTGCAAAATATTTGTTGTATTTTCTTTTTTAATTTCTCTCGAAGCAAAACAATTTTTACAATGTTTAATTTTTTACCGTAGCGAATTTCTTCGAGTTTTTTTATCAAGTTTTGTAGCAATTTTTAACGTTTTTTTTTCGCAAGTTTTATTCTATTTTTGCTTAGAAACAGTTGCGACACTGCAATTAACCATCTCATTTCTTTCTCGTTTAAAAACTCTACAGTTTCCTCATCTCATTTTTTCTAGAGAGTTTTCCGAGTGCGGGAAAGCCCTTCAACCTTTTCTGCGGGAAAGCCCTTCAACCTACCCTAACCAAAAAAGTACTAATTTTATAAATCAACTCAGTATTTAAATCATCTAAAAATATGAGATAGTGCAGACATTTTTTTAAATTTACCGATGCATAAATATAGCGATGTATTACTTTAATATATTCCATTTATTATTTTATTTCCATTTATGATGAGACTCAATTCGGCACAAGGCTTGAATTCGCCGTAACATCTCTTGTAGTTTGATTCTTTTTGCCCTAACCTATCGTTAAATATCAGGAAAGTTTAAACAGCTGTTTCTGCTCAGCAGTACTGCCAGATCAGAATTTTGCAGATGTTGTGTTTGAGATTAAGTCACGATAACTAAGACCCGATGGCAAACCGCAATAATTAATAAATTGTATACATTTTAGTACTATGCCTGGTGACTAAGTTTAATTATATTTATAATGTTCCTTTTAACAAAGTAAAGTAAAAAAAAATAAAATATGCAATAACAAAATCGTTTGCTAGAAATAAAAAATTGTAGCTGATCTATAACCATTTGTTGGATCTGCATGAATTTGTAATCATGTGTTTCCCTTAAAATTCATTTATGGTCAATTCAAATATTGAAACGAAATACTATGCATTTTCCTATGGATAAATAACGTCTGTCAATACAATTTGTAATACTCGTAGATGAAATCATGTGAAGCGGTTTGATGAACACTTCCTTGTAGTATTTTTGTTTCTTAAATGATCCAAAATACACAGAATGGGCCTTTCAGACGGACAAATGCAAGAAATGGTTAAGGTCGTTTTTCCCATACAGATTTCAAAAATGATTGGCAAGTAAAATTTTTTTATATCTATAAAGAAGATACTGGCCTTAGTGTAAATTGTGACCCTGCCACTCAATATTCAATTGTACTAAATTAACGCCTCAAGTTGACGCTTCAATAACTTTATTTTTTTTTTAAAAGATCAGTGTTATTTCTCCTGTATAGCTTACCAATCGTCTTGACAACCAAAGCAATGCGAAATCTATTCACCAGAAAATCAAACTGAATACGATTTTTTTATATTTTTGAATTTTTCATGTTTCTCTGCATATTCATAACATTAAAGCCTCTATAGATAGATAACATAAGCTATTGTTGTTATTGTTATCTAATATTGAGACAAAAGCCATCAGCCAAAATTAGATATAGTAAAACGCACAATACAATAACAAAAGACGTTTGATATTAATGGATTGTGATTTTATGCATAGTTCGTGCAAAAAAACCTTTAAGCGTTTAACAAACTGTCATGGAATTTTTTCAAATTGCTCACATGCCATCATCGACGCCACAGCCCTTGGCCAACAGAAATTTCTACAAATTTCATTCATTAAAGACACACGCTCAATTAATAGGTTGGATCAAAGTGAATTTAAACAGAAATGTCAGTTTGGAGCAAAAAAATGAAATAAACATCGATGCTAACTTGAGGCCATTTATTTATTCATCGCTGGAGTCTTTAGTTTGTTTTGGCTTGTTTACTACCGGCTTTTAGCCCGAAGTCATAAGTGAACGGATTGAAACACTTTGAAACATAAATGAGCACACGCGTTATCAAGTGGACGAGATGTGACGTCAAAGGGTGTTTCTTATACAAATATCAACTTAGGTTTGTAAAATGTTAAATTAGTGGATAGGCATATTAAAAGATGAGCTACTTAGAGGTTGGTAAAATAAAGCTAGTAGTTTTTCTGCTCGTTTTTCCCATAAAAAATCACGATTTATTTTGTATGGAATAAATAAGATCGATACAAAATTAAGAAACGGATTGAAACCATCGTTTATAGGAAAAAACACGTAAGAGAATTTTTTTCCAAACACTGTTTTTAATTTCTTGTCAGAAAAAACACATATAAGAAAGATACTTGTGGTATTTATTGACTTTCTTATATCAATTAAATACTGTTTTTTATAGAGCTATAGAACTTTAAGTTGGCAACACTTTTTCAACTGGCGGCCATTTTGTCAGCTGTCAAATGATTTTTGTTTAGTTAATCATTTCAACATGAATAGACTGATGCCTGAACAGCGCTTTCAAATTGTGCAAATTTACTTACATTTTGAAAATCATGGATCTGTTCGAAATGCGTTTCGCACATTACTTCCATTTTACGGTCAACATAATCGTTCTGGCCTATTAATGAAAATGCAAAAATTTATCATCAAAAATAGTTTGATTGTTTTTTCAAAGTATTCTCCAGAATTTATATACTTTTGCAGACGCTCAAACCAATTGTCGAATCACTTTTTCCACTGCGATTGAGACACCTCCAAAGCATGGTTTTTGAACGCTTCAATCTTCTGGGGACGAAAATCGTTGAACACGCGTTTTTTTTCTTGATGTGCGGGAATAAAAATAAGTCAATGGGTGCCAAGTCAGGGCTGTACGGCGGATGACCCATCAATTCGACGTTTTGCACGGTCAAAAAGGCGCTGGTTTGAGCCATTGTGCGAGAGTTCGCATTGTCATGGTTCGCATTGTCTTGTTCGTTTTTCGAATTTTTCCGAAGACTTCAGGCTAACAAATTGTGGTGTACCACTCAGGGTTGACCGTCCTGCATTGCTCAAACGAATCAGTCGCCACAAGACCAGTTTTGCTGAAGAAACAGGCGACCGACCATTTGCTTCGATGTGATTCTTCACGAACAACTTTCGTTGGATTTGGCTCGTCTTCGAAGTCCCACACGGTCGATTGCTGTTTTGTTTTGGGCTCATACGCATAGATCGATGATTCGCCACCTGCGACGATCTTTTAAACGTCTTTTGAAGCACCGCGATCGTATTTTTTCAAAATTTCTTTGCACCACTCGACACGAGCCTTTTTTCGCGATTGTCAAATTGTGCGGGATCCAACACTAAGTGTTGCCTAGGCCAGACGTATATATAGCAACCCTCGTATGCTCTAAATGATAGTACACATCCACGGAGACGTCGTACTGAAGAAATCATTGCGCTGTAGAGCCCATCTACGTGCTACAATAGATTTATTGAAAGAAACGTTTGGTAACCGCATAGTTTTACGTTTCGGACCCTAAATTCACCTCCAAGATAATGCGGTTTAACGCCGCTAGACTATTTTCGGTGGGGATATGCAAAGTTGCTAGTCTGCGCCGATAAGCCCGAAATGATTGAGCACTTGGAGGACAACATTATTGCCGATACGGCGAGAAATGTTGAAAAAATTCATCGAAAATTGGTCCTCTAGATAAGACTAAGTCCGATCTAGCCGCCACGGCCATATGCCAGAAGTCATTTTTAAATTATAAACCCAGAAGATTATCTTCGAATTAAGTAAATTTATATCAATTTAAAATATTCATCTTCGTTTTATTCCATTTCAAAGTTCTATACCTCTATAAAAAAAAAACATTTAGTATTATTGTCAGTCTGGATCCCATTAAAGGCATGTGTTTGACAGCTTGTCGAACGGTTGTCAAATAATTGACTACAGTTGTCGGATTTGTAAGGGAAAACTACTTGTTTTTGTCAGTCCGAAAAGGACTACGACTGTAAATTTTGACAGATGACATTGAGAAATGGAAACTTTTTGTCGACATACGAAAAAATGGCATTTTAAGCGTGAGAAGTTCCTGGTAAGACCATTTAAAAATTCTCAGCGTAAGAGGAACTGCTATTCACTTTAAAAAAGAAGAAATTATTTGGAATTCGGTTAAAACAACTAAAATTCCGTTGTAAAAAATAGAGTTTTGGTTGCAACCAAAAAATGCTTATAATACTAATTGATATTCGGTTCGATAAACCACAAGATGATAAATATGATTATCGTAATGTAGACGCAACTAATTGATCGGGCATACCAATGAAATGCATAAAATGTATTAAGTTTCTAAAACTGGTGGTTGTGGCAACTAAAAGTTGTGCCAACATTTTAATGTTGTAACCAAATACTGGTGATTATAACTAAACTTGATATCTATACTTTCTGATAAAAGCGAATCGTTATATCTAATTAATTCAGAAACATTATCCTTTTCTTTTACTCGACATGACCCTCACTATGCCTAAGAGTTCTAATTTTTGTAATTGATTAAACATTTTAACAAATATTAGTTTAAGTTTGACGTTTCAACGTTTTCTTTTATTCAAACCCCTCAATTATCGTGTTTGCATTAAGCATTTTGACAGATATGCTTAATTATTGGCAAACTAAAAAACTCCTACATGACTTAGCTGCAAGTGCGAATCCTACGTCAAATGGGGGATTTTATAGCATCAAACATTTCTCTTGACTACACCTCAAATTATACTTTAAAATTAAGAAATGTCCTCAGTATTTATGGGAGGGAAATAAACCTTTTGTGGTAGAGCCTTTTCATAGCAATTTAACTTTTTCCGCAAAAAGAAAACACACTCAACAGGAAGTAATATTCACAGTCTCAAACGGCTATAGCTTTTTTTAATAAACTCAAAATTTCGTTAACAAATTTACATATACCGTTTGACGTAGTAAGCAGATCGCTAAAAGAAGCAACCGTTTTGTGCTTTTATCACAATTTGTTTATTAAATTAAGTAATTACTAGCTTTTGTGTTTGATTGACATTAAAAAAATATTGTTTACGCCACTAAACTTTGCTGTTGGCGTTTAAATGTTGGCTAGTGTTGAAAAAACAAACTACCAATTTAAATTCAATTTTAAACCAGTTTAATTTTTAATTTTATTACCCCAAAAAACCAGAACTTTTAAATAGGTCCTCTTTTTTTGGAACGAAAACGAAAACATTTAATTAGCACGAGTTTGAATTTAAAATTTTTTATATTTTGTTTTTCAGATGAAATATTCAAATTGAACAAAAAAAAATCAACCGTTTAATTATTCGTCTTAAATGTACGATGTTTAATTATAATTTATTGAGAATTTTAAATAACAACAAAAAATGTTTTCGCTTACAAAATCAAATCTGAAAATTTTTGACTTATGAGTTTTTCTATTGTCAACGTAAAATGGCAAAAAGATGAATAACATTTACAGTTTATATTAGCCGTGTTCTCTTGAGGCAACTAGCTTAGTTACCTAGTTAGTTAGTTATGTGGCTAGTAATATGGCAACATTGTTTCTTTCTGTATACACCAAGGGAGTTCAACAGCAAAAGGGTTCATCGGCGAATTCGTCAAAAGCAGACAATAAAAAAAACTATAAATTGTAATCAATTTATCAAAGAAATATATTAAATAAAATCCAGCCGAGAGGCCCAATTTCCGACCACTTTTTGCAGCATTTGGAGCCGTATGTCAGCAATAACGAGCCGAATATTCTCTCTATAATGTCAAGCTTTTCTGCATATACAAGCGACTTCACATAACCCCACCTAAAATAGTCCAGCGGTGTTAAATCGCACGATATTGGAGGCCGCGATAAAGGCCCACGACGCGAGATAAAAGATTCCTTCAATTAATTAATTGTTTTGTTGCCTGTATGGCATCTAACGCCGTCTTGTTGGAACCAAAGGTCGTTCACATCAACATCCTCCTATTCAGGGACGAAAAAGTTATAATCATTGCTCTATAGCGTTCCCCATTGACTGTAACATTATGGTCGGCTTAATTTTTGAAGAAATATGGACCCATGATACCCTCTGCCCATAGAGCACACCAAACATTGACCTTATGAGGATGTAACGGCGTCTCAACAATGGCTTGTGAATTTTCATTACTCCAAATGCGACAATTTTGGTAATGAACGTACCCATTCCACCAAAAGTGAGCTTTATCGCTGAACAAAATTTTCTTGTAAAAATCAGGATGGGCCATCTCGTTTTGGGCCCAAATCAAACTGAACATAAATCAAGTGAAAGCTGTCAATAAGACCAGCTAGGAAAAAAGTGTGGCCAGATTGGAAACCACACGTCTAAAAAAACACCCTTTATAACAAAGAAAACACATGTTTTTATAACGCAGGGTGTCTCATGTTTGATTTTTTGTTGAAAAATCGTTTATTTAGCGACTTGAGCGCTTGCTAATCGAGTAACATCCATACAAATGCTTATTTAGTAATTTGAAAAGAAACTATTACGATATAACGCTAAACGCGAAAGAAGTTTGTAAATGAGGACAATCATCGCAAATGTCAAAAACTAATAAAGTGCTGTGTAAGGGTCTATTTATATTTTAAGCCTATTTCCCCATACAAAACCGTCAATTGGTTGGTAACTCTAACTTTTTTTACTTGGGGAAAAACTAGTCATTCTGAAAAGGACATTATTTTAATATTCCTTATTAAAAAAATAGTAAATGACAAAAAACAAATAGTGCTCACCCGTTGTAGTTTAAACATCTGCTTTCTTATTTCAAGAGGCTATAACTACTTAGCAAATTATCGAATTGCCACTAAAGCAGAGTGTGTCATGTTTGATTAGCTTGCTAAGCGAGTAACTTCTATACAAACTATTATTACGCTTAGCGCGATAGAAGTTTGTAAATGAGGACAATCATTGCAAAATGTAAAAAATATATGAATGCTGTGTAAGGGTCTATTTATATTTTAAGGCCATTTTTCCCATACAAAACCAAATGGTTGGCAACTCAATTTTTTTTGCTTGCGAAAAACTTCAAGTTTTGTCAGTCTGAGAAGGACATTATTTTACTCTTCTTATTAAAATGAAGTAAATGCCAAAGAACAAATAGTGCTCAACCGTTGAAGCTTAAACATCTGCGGAACTGATATTTTTTTATTTTAAGAGGCTATAACTACGAGTACTTAGTAAATTACTGAATTGCCACTAAAACAGGGTGTGTCATGTTTGATTTTTTGTTGCAAAAATATGTTTGGTTACTTTAACCAACTAGCTTGCTAAAGGAGAAGCTTGCAAGAAAAGCTAGTTTAGTAACCTGAAAAGAACACAGCTATTATAAGGGTTAACGCCAAAAAATGTTTGTAAAATACTCGTACGACAATGATAGCAAAATGTCCAAAAAAATTAAGGGTAGAGGTCTATTTATATTTTAAGAGCCTATTCCCATACAAAATCGTCAATTGGTTGGAAACTCTCATTTTCATTTTCCAAGAAAAAATACTAGTTCTTCAGTCTGAAAAGGACATTATTAATTTTTGACTTTTCCTTATTTAAATGTCGTAAATGACAAAAAAACAATTAGTGCTCACCCGTTTTAGCTTAAACAGCTGCGGATCTAAATTAACAAATGTTTCTTATTTAAAGAGGCTATAACTACTTAGCAAATTATCGAATTGCCACTTAAAGAAACCATTAAATATCGCTTAAAGAAAAAAGTTATTGAATTAATGTTATATCAGAAAATAAAATGACAACTTAAGTATCAATGAAATAAGAGTTGTTTCCATAAGAAATTCAAGCACGAGAGTTGTTGGTACAGATTTCATAAGAAACACCAGTGGTTGCGTGTTTAAACGCCAAGTTGTACAAAAAATCCCCGGAGTTTTTGAAAATACGAAGCAGCGCATATAATTTTGACTATTTATGTCAAAATACTTTGAAGATTTTCAAAAACTTAACTTTGTGAATAAATAATTTAATTTATGAAGCAACCCACAGGCCAAGGCCTTTTTTCGATGAAGGTAGTGCAGCAAACGTGCTGTCGTAGGAGTCTTACATACAACGTTTATACGACAGCGTTAATCATGACAGAACTTCACAATTAAAGTTATGAAAATGTAAAGGGCATGTGATCCAAATATGTTTTGTTATAATCAAAAATACTTAAATGTCCTCCATAGAACGAAATAAGGCTATGTTTACATTAATACGAGGGTTGCTATATATATTTCTGGCCTAGGCAACACTAAGTATTGCCTGGCGCCATCTGACATTTCCACTAGAAAGTTTGACATTTTTAAGCATAAACGTTCTCAGAACGTTTTGACATACGACCATCATTTGTATTGTTTACAGTGACTTGAAAAAATAATTTGGCAAAAAAATGGAATTAACTCGTGAACATTTTCGTACGATCATTTTTCACAACTTTCGACGTGGATTCATCGATGAACTTAAATCTTTGTATGGCGACGAAGCATCATCCGTTAGCACTGTGAAAAACTGGTTCAATAAATTCAAACGTGGCCGACGCTCGCTCAAAGACGAAGGTCGTGAAGGTCGTCCAAAAACGACTAATGTGCTAGAGAACATTGATGCCGTGCGTGAGATAGAGGCATCCCTGGGCATTTCTTCTACCAGCATACATTCGATATTGCATGAACACCTGGCCGTAAAACAGGTTTGTTCTCGTTGGATCCCGCACAATTTGACAATCGCTCAAAAAAAGGCTCGTCTCGATTGGCGCAAAGAATTTTTGAAAAAATACGATCGCGGTGCTTCAAAAGACGTTTATAAGACCGTCACAGGTGACGAATCATGGATCTATGCGTTTGAGTCCGAAAAAAACACAATCGACCGTGTAGGTCTTCGAAGACGAGCCAAATCCAACGAAAGTTGTTCGTGGAAGAAGCACTTCGAAGCAAATGATCGCCTGTTTCTTCCACAAAAGTGGTCATGTGGCGTCTGTTCCGCTTAGGCAACGTAGGACGGTTAATCCTGAGTGGTACACCACAATTTTTTTGCCTCAAGTCTTCGGAGAAATTCGAAAAACGAACAAGAGAAGACGAATCATTGTGCACCATGACAATGCGAGCTCTCACACATCGACTCAAACCATCGCCTTTTTTAACCGGCCAAAACGTCGAGTTGCTGGGTCATCCGCCGTACAGCCCTGACTTGGCACCCACAATTACTTCTTTTTATACCCGAACATCAAGAAAAAATGCGTGGTCAACGATTTTCGTCGTCAGCAGATGCTGTTAAAGCGTTTGCAGGTGTCTCAATTGGTGTGGAAAAAGTGCTTCGACAATTGGTTTGACCGCATGCAAAAGTGTATAAATCATGCTGGAGAATACTTTGAAAAACAATAAAACCATTTTTGACGATAAATATTCGCATTTTCATTATTAGGTAAAAAATACATATGTGACAGCGCATAGAGAAAGGGGCCTAAGGCTAAAAAAAATCAATTTTAATTTTTTTTTCTTTTTTTGATGTGGACAACATCTGAGCGTCGAACCGATGCTGAGACCGATTCCATGCCCCAAAAGTGTTCCCTCCCAGAGATATGCGCGTTTTATGAAAGTGAAGTCGACGATTCTAAGCGCAAATAGAAAGGAACCTAATCTTTAAAATGGCTATCCTGAACAAAACTTTTCATCAACTTTTCACTTTTTTTTTTTGATGTGGACAACATCTGAGCATCGAATGAGACCGATCCCATGCCTCAAAAGTGTTCCCTCCCAGAGATATGCGCGTTTTATGAAAGTGAAGTCCACGATTCTAAGCGCAAATAGAAAGGGACCTTATCTTTAAAATGGCTCTCCTGAAAAAAAAATGGTTTTTAACCTTAGGTCAAACTGACAGTGAAAATCGTAATCTCGATTTTCACTGTCAGTTTGACAATCGCTAGTGCATTCTCATGAGCAAATACTCGAAAAGACAACATCAATTTCGCACTAAAGTTTGTTTTCAGTCAGGAAAAATTTAAAAAATTATATTCTTTAAAGCGTCCATACCAAAAATGTCAACGAAAAACTATTATTATTTCAATTTTTCATATGTTTTTTTGCTTTGTTGATATTTTTTCGGTCTTTTTTCATTATTATGACTTGAACAGTTTTTATTTTGGGTTTCTCCATCATGAACAATACGAGTTGCTGTGGAAAAGACTAACATGATACCGGCTTTTATTTAACTGAATTCATAACCTATACATTTCCTCAATAAACATAAATAATCAATATCGGAAGTATTCAAATTGTATACAATAAATATGATATTATACAAATTGTATATGGACATGCAATAAACTTCTTTGCAATTCGAAGTCATTTTCAAAACCCGCACTAAATAAAATTGAAATACTTCACGTACCGCCATTGAGTCTCACACGTGCTTCTACGAAACCGTGACGACCCGAATCGAAGCGGGTTACACCAACAAATGCAGACTTTATAGCCAACAAACAAAAAAATAAAAAAGAGAAACAATTGTTTTATAGTATTTAATTCTGAGGTGAATTGTATATAAGTACAAGTTCTGCATTAGTATGGCCGGAGTATGGCTTTCAATGTCAATAAACTTTTTTTAAGTGAATGCCAGATAAAAGAAGAGTACACCATTGCGAAATAATTGAAATGCTAGTCATAATTATCTACAATATTTGTGTACATTTATATAAAAATGTTGATGTACGAAAATATTGCATAATAAATAGAGAAAAGAATATTCATTTTGAATCCGGCACTAACTGAATTTGTGTTTAATATTTTTTTATTGTGTCTCCAAGCGGAGAAATAAACTTGAAGACGTAAAACAGCTGTTGTTAATTTTGTCAGCACAGAAAACAATAAAAACTAACAAATTGAATTTTCTTGATGACAAAAACTCCTTGAAAAAAAACATTCATATGAAAAAAATATTTGTTGCAGGTGCTGTTGCTTTTTGTAATAGATAAAATAACGCCCAGTTTTATTTTTCCTAAGCCATACGTTATGGAAAGTATTTAATGAAATTTCCGAAACCGAATTTCAGTCCATAATTTTATGATTGTACACCTCTGAAGTCTGAATAAACTCTTTTTTCATCTTTACAGACTGACAAAACTGGTATAGCCTAGTATTCACCTAAAACGAAATTTTCGCTCCCATTAGAAATACATGTACTAATAGCAAAGCAAACGAAACTTACCATCGGTAAATTATGGGACCTGCATAAGTGGCAATCTTTTATAAATGGGCCAGTTTGGCGGTCCCTGCACACTTCGAAAAAAAAAAATTAAAAAAAAGTCTTTAAGCAGGAGTTTCAACATCTTTAAGTGGGACTTGATTTTTTATTTAACTGAACTCTATAGGTGGAAATTTTTACTCGTTAACCTGTATGAGTGGTATTTGCCTTTTCATGCTGTACTCCAAAAGTAAGATTTTTGTAATTTTTTCTGCTTTCTCTCTTGTTTTTGCATTTTAATTAGGGAGGTTTTGCGTAGGGAGTTGTCAGGTCTGGCGATTTCTCACCAAATGAGGCGAATTCGAAGACTTTTGGCGACTTATAGTTTAGTTATTTTAGTTCTGGCGGAGTTTAGGAAAACGCCTTAATTTAACTAATTTAATTTAGCTTACTCTATAACGCCAAAAGTTTTACTTTTAAGTCGGCCCTTTCGATATTTTGGTTCATATCCGATTGAATGACTCCGTTCTATATTTTGTACCTTTCATCATACGAAGACTGCAATATATATATTTCTCACCTGATAATGAAAATAAATGTTTATCTTCAAAAATTTTTATTGTTTTTCAAAGTATTCTCCAGCATGATTTATACACTTTTGCATGCGCTCAAACCAATTGTCGATTGCTGTTTTGTTTCGGGCTCAAACGCATAGGTCCATGATTCGTCACCTGTGACGATCTTATAAACGTCTTTTGAAGCACCGCGATCGTATTTTTTCAAATTTTTTTTGCACCAATCGAAACGAGCCTTTTTTACGGCCAGGTGTTCATGCAATATCGAATGTATGCTGGTGGAAGATATGCCCAAGGATGCCTCTATCTCACGGTATGTCACATGATGATCTTGCGTTATCAGTTCACGCACGGCATCAATGTTCTCTAGCACATCGGCCGTTATTGGACGACCTTCGTCTTTGAGCGAGCGTTGGCCACGATTGAATTCTTTAAACCAGTTTTTCACAGTGCTATAGGATGGTGCTTCATCGCCATACAAAGATTTAAGTTCATCGATGTACTTTTGTCGTGATAATTTATGTCAAAAATTGTGAAAGATGATCGCACGAAAATGTTCACGAGTTAATAGCATTTTTTTGCCCAATTGATTTTTTCAAGTCACTGTTAACAACACAAATGATGGTCGGGTGCTTTAGGCACCCCTGCTCTACGGCAAGCCTTCAGTTAGTAAAGAAGTAACTTAAATGCTGAAATCGAACATGCCTGTTTTGCTCGAAAAGTCCAAACTTTATGCTCAATTTATTTATATATTTTTATTTATTTATATATTTTTATTAAATCATGATTTTTGCACAAAGTTTAAATTTTTGAAATCTTAAATGCCTCTAACGTCTAGACTATTAAACTGATTTTTATAACTTGTATGGAAAATTTTTGGAAAAGCTGATGTTCTTTTATTTGAGACCAAATCGGTAATGTGGTCAACAAAATTGAGACATCTCATTAAAAAATCTTAAAAAAAAATCCAAAAATTCTATCATGAAAACTAATCAGAGGAACATTTTTTTAAAATTATTTTCGTGTTTAGGAGGTCAAAATCTATAGAAAAATGACATTTAGAACTCTGGTCCACAATAAAATCATAATTTGTAAACTAGGGACATATGCCGTGTAAAAATATTACGGATCCAATATCCCAATATCTCACGTCAAAACGTTCTGAGTGCTAAAAAATGTCAAACTTTCCAAAGGAGATGTCAGATGACGACAGGCAACACTTAGTGTTGCGTAGGCCAGAAATATATTAACAACTCTCGTATGCGTTATACTATCATTACATTAGAAATTTACTCCCAAATATAGTTCTATGTGATCAAAAAATAGCACAGAAATGCATTTACAGCAGTCAAACTGACAGCGACACTTGAGCTGATGAATTCTAATGAAACAAAGCGAAATGTTGCTTATTTAGAAAAATAAAAATGCACCTCAATTATATTTCAGTTACAGTTGGAAAATAGTCTACATGTTATTTGAAAAACATAATTTTTTTAACATATTTATATTGAGCTTTTTGGTTTGAATTTACTCCCGATTATGGCTCTATTGAAATCAAAATAAACACGGAAATGCACCAACATCTGTCAAACTGACAGCGATACTTGAGCTGATGAATTCTAATGTAAACAAAGCGTAATGTCACCAGTTTCGGAAAATAAAACTCATCTCAATTATATTTCAGTTACAGTTGGAAAATAGCCTACAAGCTATTTGAAAAACAGAATTATTTGATATATATTTATGTTGAGCTCTCTGATTTAATGAGGTTTATTTAAGGATTCAACGGGATATTAGAATAAAAAGTAGTGTATGAAATTTCCCATTGTTTCCTAGATTTTAATGTCTATATTTTTCTTTCCCTCTCTTTATTAAATCAAATACAAATTTAATGGGAAACTTTAATAGAAAAATCATTGAAAAAATATGGCGTGAACCTTAAAGTTTTCTTCAATTAATTGATCTGTGGTTTCCGATTTGATATGGAAAGACACAACAGCAATTCACAATAAATGTACTAGAGCGTATTATTAAACTAAATAAATAATAGCACAAATCCAAATAATTTATTTTGCCAATATTCATTTGAATTTTATAATTATGGAAGTAAAATATGAATAAAGAAAAATATAACATTAAAAAAATAAGTATCGCTACAGTAACTTTTTCACTTCAAGATTCTCCCAGTGTATGTCTGTCGGCTATTTCTTTATGAGAGTTAAGCGACAAGACCAAATATTTAATAGCGATTATAGACGTATTTATACTTTTTGATTTATATTCAGCATTTACTGGCAGCATTTTTATGGCAGCGCACTGTGAAATCTTTATTTGCTTTGGGTATTGGTAATTTCCAAAATAAAGTGCAGCTTTTAAATAAAAAACGTCCGAAATTATCGTTATCGTCTATAGTACCTATGATTTTTCGTTATTGTTTTTACGTTTTGGTCAACAGTGATAAAGTCAATATTTTGGTTAATTAGTGCGATTGTAAATGTACGACTAAATGTTTATTGTATAGTCAATACGATTAGTAATTACTAAACGATTAGTTTGCTTAATGTCTAATTATTCAAAATTCACGATTAATTTATCAATGTGGAGTACAAAATCGTTAGAGATTAGTTGATAGTCATTAGTAAGTGACGATGATAGTTCGTCAAAGGAAATTCTAGTATACGAGTATATGATTTTATTATATTTGTTAATGTTGCAAGGGAAAATGGAATATGTACAAGTCATTGGGAAATTTCGCTGATAATGAAATTCAGAGTAATGTACTTGTAGTGACAAAGTCATTTTTAGCGATAATAACTGTGAGATGTAATAGGGGATTACAGCAAATATACGGTCGTGTAAAGATTAAACACTAATGTGTTCGCAAGCAACTGTGACTGGTGATAGGGAATTTTTTAATAGGGGAACTAATATCGCCTACACGCAGAAAAAAGATATGGTTACTGCATGGTCACGGCAACAATAGTATGTTCTCTGCAATAAAAGTATGGTCGTCGCAACCATAGTATTGTTTTTTGAGTTTCATTTTGACAATAGTATGATTGCGACAACATTAATATTGATGAAATGTAACAATAGTATTATTGCCAAATTTAAAAATGAAAACTTGGTTGTAGCAACAATATAAATATGGTCGGTGGGACAATAGTATTGTTTTCATGAGTTTTACGTTAACAATAATATATTTAAAGCAATCATACCGGCAAAATGTTATTTTTTTTAATTTGACAATGGTATTTTTACGAATCTTACGCAATAATAGTACTTTTTACATGTAAATTAATTTTTTCCAAAACAAACTACGGATTAGTATAACTGAAATATTTTTAATAAATGATTTTTTTTACTGTTAAATAAATCACTCCTATCCTAAAAATTTTGGGGATCATAGTATGGTTGTGTGTAAGTCATACTATGGTTGTGAGGATCATACTATGGTTGAGTGTGAATAATAATATGGTTGTGGGGACCATAGTATGGTTGTGTGTGAATAATTCTATTGTTTCGAGGACCATAATATTGTTGTGGGGATCTTAGTATGGTTATGTGTGAACCATACTATTGTTGTGATGATCATAATATTGTTGTGCCACAACCATATAACCAACAATAGTATGATGCTCTTCGAATATTGTTACCACAACCATACTTTTTTTCTGCGTGTAGTATCCAACATGCGATCAATGGTGTTTACCTACTCGTCGCATTAATAATTTTCGAGCTATGTTTACATTCGAAATTTAATATGTTTAACTGTTAAATTGACAGTGATAATCTAACGTAAACATAGCCGAAGACTTTACACTTTCCATTAAGAACAAAAGGGTAACTTTTCTTAAATCAGTGAGCTCTGCTCTAAACAGAATCATTAAACATATCTGTCGGACCCTATTGTTTAAAGCCCTCCTGATGATCGAGTTGAGATCTTTAGAGCCGCTTTTTAGGTTTTCGAAATTAATGTCTTACTTGTAAAGACAGTGGAAAACCCCGCCACTAAGAAAATAAAGTTCCTATCTGACTTTGAACTTTATTCTTTACGGAAATAAAATGCAATATTCTGGAAAATACATAAGGTTTCTTTGTATAAAAAAGTGACTAGAGTGACTAAAAACCTTCGAGATTAATCTCTTATTTGAAAGACGCTGGAAAACCCGTAGCTCAGAAAAAGGTATTCCTATCCGGCTTTTTACTTGAAAGTCTTGCACAATTATCATCATAAAATTAGAGGGACTTTTCGCACAATATATTTTTTTTAATCAGCTGTGCGTTTGGCTTAGCCTTCCTAAATTGTACCATTGGCGATAGCTTATTCACAATAATGAAGTTAGATTTATGCTATCAGCTGATTTACAATTTTTTCTCGTAGTTTTTTAAATTTTCAAATTTAAAATTTGACAAAGACATTTGTGTAAGTTTATTTAGTATAATTTGTACATCAAACATTCACAAATATTGATTTTTGGCATATTCTTTCAAGTGACTTTGACTGTAAAGTTGAGTAAGGAGAAACGAACACAAAACGGCCATTTCTGAACCTAATGTTGCCGTAGGCTATGTTTAATTTGTAGAGGCTTTCCGATTACCGATCTCTTGTGATTAAAATAATCGCGTAAGAACACTTGCAACTATGCATGCTGACAGCATAAATAAATATTATCATTTCTTCTAGCCTAAAGATATTGCTATTTTCCCACTAAAGAAAATGTATTTTATAACTCTTAGCCATGTAAAAACTTTTTAATGAAATGCATTAGCCATCAGTGCGGCTTACTGATTTGAGAGAAGTTTTTGCTGTCTTCTAATAGGATAATTTTTAGGACTTAAGTATTATTTTTCAACATCAACATCAAGCCATGTTCAAATATGTAATGTAACACTACTTTTAAGTAATAATTAAAATTCTTGAATACCGCCGTACATAAGAATACACGTTTAAAAAATATTTATACAAACGCAAATTCTAAAAAATTTTTTCCTTCTCTTTTATTGCAGTTCCAGCTGAAAACGTCATCCTATACAAAAAAGGCTATGTCTAACTAAACCAAAGTCAAGAAAAGAACCTATCCTCACTCGAAATACCTAGGATTCCTAATAAAATTACCTCAACAGAAGCCCACACCGAGCGGCTTAAGATAAAATGGTTTACTCAAATTTACCATCATGGCGTAAGTATTACAAAAACAACAATATTTGTTGTTAAATAATTGTTAAACAAATTTGGTCTTTAAAACTATTGATAATTCCAAACACGATGTGTATAAATTTTTGTTGCGATCAGATTTGCTTTTTATCGTATAAATGTCAGTGAAACTAAAAAAAACCCAACTGCTATAATTGCAAGTATGTACGAGTATGTATAAATAAATATTGTATAAGTATTTATTTCAATATTTATTTATGATTATTTCTTTTTCAGCGAATTGTTAATTGAACAGTTTATGGTTTTCTGTAGATATTTGTTGCCGAAAATTTAAAGCTTATTATGCGAATATTTGTTTGGGAATAATCATATCTAAATAGTTAGCAAACAAAATCTGGGGACTTTAGCAGAGTCTTATCAAAGTACAGACAAAAGAGAGGAAAGCAGAAAACGTTCGGATGCTGTAAAACGCTTTCTTTACGATGCCAGAAGCAAACATTAGGCATTCCCACTAAAAGGCCTAATGTTTGCTTTGGGATCTAAAATTACACAAAGGAACAAAATTGAACGTTTTTCGTGTTGAATAGAATTTTTTAGCGTTTTTTTTCTAATTTGAGGTCGCTGAATCCAATCCAATCTAACTTTTTGTCAAAATCCAATCCAATCTAAGTTTTTGTCAAAAACTAAGGCACTACCACTACATACGAGTTTATTGGAAAACTTGAAACCCGTTGATCATATTGAGTTAAACAAAAATATTAAAAATCGCCAACAAAATCATTTTTATTTGCCCAGTAGTTTCAGAGATTTAGCTGAAGTTAAAAAAAAACAAAATTTTCCCCAATAAAAAACAATTTCTTTTATATTTTTCCGAATTTTTTGGCCCGAGGTCATGCACAAAATAAAAAAAGATATCGTTTTTTTAATTTATTTTGTTTATTACATTTATTTTCCAATATTTCGATCGCTTTCGACGATAATCCTCAGGGAATACAAATTTAAACTTTCAAAAATGTGAGCCGGTACCGGCTTGGAGATTATTATTTTTTTTCAGTTGCAAATAATCTTCATGCTTACCGGTTCACTTTTTTGTTAGTTAAATTTTTTATTCACTGAGGGAAATATTAGAAAATAAATATAATAAACAAAAAAACAACATCTTATTGTTTTGTGACCTCGAGCCAGACAATTCCGAAAAATATAAATAAAATAAATAAGGTCAACTATACTTAAATAGCAAACTTTTTTTTGTTCGTTAAAAGTTAATAAACAACTTTGTTTTTAATTTGCCCCGTAGTTTCGGAGTTATCGCTGAAGTTAAAAAAAAACACAATTTTCAAAAAAAAAACATTTATTTCTTTTTAAGTTTATAGAAAATAAAATTGCAACAAAAATAATAGTTTTAGTCTTAAAACATTTTGTTCAATATATTTCTAAGAAAATGATCTTTATTTCATTGAAATCGGTGTACAACTTCTGATTTTGTTAAAAATTTACTGAGAAAACTGAATTGATAAAAATCGCGGTTTTCATACAAAAATACTAGTAGCATTTTTTTTTTAGAAAATTCATCACTAAATTATGTTTAATTATGGGTTTTCGTGCCTCTAAATCTTAATTACAATTATGGAGTTAAAAGCAAATAAAGAAAAAAAATCATTTTAACAATATCTTTAGCACTACTGGGAAAATTTAAAACCATGTAAACTCGATTTTTGAGATTTTTTTAACTTAATATGATGAACGGGTTTCAAGTTATCCAAAAAAAATTCATTTCAACAATATCTTTAGCACTACTGGGCTAATTTAAAACCAATGTAAACTCGATTTTTGAGATTTTTTTAACTAAAGATGATGAACGGGTTTCAAGTTATTCCAATATATGTATTCCAATTTATGTCTCAATATCTCAAAAAGTCGAGCTGAAAAAGTGCAGATTTGATTCAGCGTCCCATACGAGGACTGCTTTATATATTTCGGCCTAATAATGAAAATGCCAATATTTATCATCAAAAATGGTTTTATTGTTTTTCAAAGTATTCTCCAGCATGATTTAAACATGCGTTCAAACTAATTGTCGAAGCAATTTTTAAACTCCGATTAAGACACCTCCAAAACATGTTTTTTGAACGCTTCAACAGCATCTTCTGGCGCCGAAAATCTTTGACCACGCATTTTTTTCTTGATTTGCGGGAATAAAAACAAGTCATTGGGTGCCAAGTCAGGGCAGTACGGCGGATGACCCATCAATTCGACGTTTTAGCCGGTCAAAAAGGCGCTGGTTTGAGCCGATGTGTGAGAGCTCGCATTGTCATGGTGCACAATAATTTGTCTTCTTTTGTTCGTTTTTCGAATTTCTTCGAAGACTTCAGGCAAACAGATTGTAGTGTACCACTCAGAATTGACCGTCCTACTTTAATCAAGCGGAACAGTCGCCGCATGACCAGTTTTGCCGAGTTTTTTCCACAAACAACTTTCGTTGGAACTTTCGAAACAAACCAGCACGGTCGATTGCTGTTTGGTTTCGGCCTCATACGCATAGATCCATGATTCGTCACCTGTGACGATCTTATAAACGTCTCTTGAAGCACTGCGATCGAATTTTTTCAAAATTTCTTTGCGCCAATCGACACGAGCCTATTTTTTAGCGATTGTCAAATTGTGCGGGATACAAGGAGAACAAACCTTGTTTTCGGCCAGGTGTTCATTCAATATCGAATACATGCTAGTGGAAGAAATGCCCAAGGATGCCTCTATCTTACGGTATGTCACATGAGGATCTTGCATTATAAGTTCACGCACGACATCAATTTTCTCTGGCACAACGGCCGTTTTTGGACGACCTTCGTCTTTGAGCGAGCGTCGGCCACGATTGAATTCATTAAACCAGTTTTTCCAGTGCTATAGGATGGTGCTTCATCGCCATACAAAGATTTAAGTTCATCGATGCACTCTTGTCGTGATTATCCACGTCGAAAGTTGTGAAAAATGATCGCACGAAAATGTTCACGAGTTAATTCCATTTTTTTGCCAAATTGATTTTTCAAGTCACTGTAAACAACACAAATGATGGTCGGAACACTTAGTGTTGCCTAGGCCAGAAATATATATATATATAGCAACCCGTATATTAAACTAAATGTTTTTGTCCAAACTGGGATTTTTATCACATTTGATTTCATATAAACTTTTAAAAAACAAAAACAAATTGTTTTTTTTTAGCAAATTGTGTTTTTTTTAAATTTCAACCATATCTCTGAAACTACTGGGCAAATTAAAAACCAAATTTTGTATACACTTTTAAAGAACCAAAACAATTTGGTTTCATTTTGCGGAAAGTTGTTATTTTTTTAAACTTTACCGATATCTCTTGAACTTGGAAATTTAAAACCAATTTAAGCTCGATTTTTGAGATTTTTTTTACTTAATTTGTTGAATGGTTTTCATGTTATTCCAATATATGTAGTGGAAGTGCCTTCATTTTTTACATAATTTATTTTTTATAAAATTTTAAAGAACAAAACAAATTGTTTTTAACTTTAACGATATTCCTAAAACTACTGATTTTGCTGGCGAACTAAATATGATGAACGGGTTTCAAGTTATTTCAATGTATGTTGTAGAAGTGCCTTCATTTTTGACATAATGGTATCTTTCAAAAAGTGGAGCTGATATAAAGGAACCAAGTGCAGATTTGGATTCAGCGTCTCATATAACCTTAAAAACAACAATCAGTTCTTAATCAACAAATACCTTGTCCCTTGTTTTATTTATGAACTAAGCGATCTTACTTATTAAAAGGGAGCTAATACAATTTTGTCACAGCCATAGTTATTTACGAAGTCAGCTGACTAAGAAAATCAATCTCACCTTACGACATCCCTTTCAACACAAAATAATTTAATTTATCTTTCAGATATATCTTCCGCCTTGCCGAAGCAAATTAAGGTTAAGAGTATTAGAAAGTACTTGTAGACAATTACAAGTTTTAAACATGACATGCTTAGTTCACAACGTCAATTTTTCAATCTTGATAGATTATATTCAATGCGATTAATGAAAGAAAAATTCTCAATACTAAAACAATTGAATGACATGTTTAGCTTTTGATAGATTACAAAAAGTACGATAAAAGTTACTAATTTTATTTAATAAATTAATTTGCCTCGTTATTTTTATCATAATAAACAACACAACTTCCATAATTCTACCCTAATAGCAGAAATCTTATTTTTAATAACTTTTTAAAACACGCAATGCAAAAAAAAACATGTGTTGTGTTTTTGTGGAAATTATTTAGTAGTATTGAATGCTTTAAAAATCGTTTATTGTTGTTGTTGATTTTTTTTAAATATATTTTGTTTTTTTTGTTAATTATATGCCGAGGAAATACATTTGTTTAAATCATTGTATTGTATTTTGCGTTAGACCATAACTAATTATAAATAAAACAAACCTATATCTGTATACGAGTATATACTGTTTTGTACTGAAATGACAACAATTTTGCCGTGCGAATTTTGTTTTTGTTTATTGGGTGTCATGAATGAATGCACGCCAACCAAATAAATGGCTATAATCAAATATTTGTCCGCAGTAAATCGTTGGGTAGTTGTAAATGATTGTAAAGTCACTCACTTTTTTTCATTTTAGTAGTTTATGGTGTTGCAACGGTTGCAAACGAACGGTAATTGAGTATTCAAGACCACCGTCAAATTAAGGCATGCGTGGCAACACTGCTTTCGGAAACTCTCATTATTGAAACCGTTACAAAATGTTGACATTTTTGCCAAGGAAATATCGCTGAATGTAATCAGAGATTAACTTAGCAATCACTAGGTTTAGGTTAACAATACGTAGTCAGTCTGCATTAAAGAAGCTGCTACACATAGCAATCAGTTAGTTCATTGTTATTTAGCTTTAAATATAGAGGGGGTATATAAGGCTGAAGAGTGACGATTCACAATAAGTATTGACTGAGTCTGCATATTAGGCGTGTTTCATTTGACAAGCTTAACAGTCCGAAAACTTTGAAAGCTAAACAATCCGAAAATTTTGGTTTGTAACGGGTGATCAATCTAAAGGTATTTTTTCAAAATAAAAAAAATAAAAAAATAATATGTGGAATCTTTATTGTTCTTGCGAAAGGACATTTTATGGCATTTATTTTTTGAATATAATTTCCTTAAAATGTTGGCCGCAACTACGCTTCTAGTTGTCTGTCCATTCTGGAGGTCCAATTTTGGATGACTTGTTCGAGCATTTCGACCGGTATGGCTTTAATGACACGCGCAATGTTGGCTTCCAAAACCTGAATTGTAGCTGGTTTTTCAGCATAGAATTTGGACTTTGCATAGCCCCAAAGAAAAAAAGTCTATAGCTGTGATATTACACGATCTAGGCGGCCACCGGTCAAAAACGTGAAGTTAGCTGCTCTTCGTAATGACCTCTTAATAGATCCATTGCTTGAACAGCTGTATGGCAAGTGGAGCCGTCCTGTTAAATCCAAATGGGTTCAAGATTACGATATTTCAGAAAGCAAAAAGTCCGATAGCAAGGCGCGAAAGCGAGCTTCTTTCACGGTTACGTTCCAACCAAGAAAAAAAAATGTTGAATACAACTCACGCGAAATCTGTGAAAAAAGGCTATTGAAAAAATACCTCAAGATGGATCACCCGTTTCAAGGTGGGCAATTTTAATTTTTAAATTTGAAAATGCCGTAAAAAGAAGAGCTGATAATTTTTTTAAATTTCTGCTTCAATTGGAAAGGTTAAACTTTGTCATCTCATAACAGAACGAAATATCATTCATATGACTACTACTTTACAGCTGGCTCGGCAGTACCTCATCCGATCAATACAATTTTCCGTACATTTTCGATTGTTTCGGGTCGAATCTCTTCAATGACAAGTTCGATGACATGTTTTGTCTCGGATGCTTTGCGTAAGATTTGTCCTTAATAACTTCCCACAAAAAATAATTCAAAGTTCTCAAATCACAGCATCGAGGCGGCCAATTGATCTCACTATTTCGGCTGACTATTAGATTTTAAAAAACAGTGCGTACTCGTAAAATATCAATGGTTGCGTTGGCTGTGTTACATGTGGCCCCGTCTTGTTGAAACTAAATGTCGTCCAAGTTATTCTCTTGAATTTGTGGAAACAAAAATTTGGCGCGCTAACGCTCACCGTTGACGGTAACGGCGGGTCCTTGCTAATTTTCGAAGAAAATTTGCCCAATGATGCCGCCAGTCGAAAATCCACACCAAACAGTGACTCGTTGTGAATGCATTGGCTTCTCAATAGTCACGTGTGGGTTCTCTGAAACCCATATGCGGCAATTTTTCTCATTGACATAGCCACCGAGATGAAAATGAACTTCATCTTTCGGTGAAATTCTTCATCGCCCGCCAAACAATCTTTAATACATTAGGCGAAGTGAAAACGCATCGGATGGTGTTCCATTATTAAATGACAAAGTTCACATTCCATTTTTAAATGACAAAGTTCAAATTCATTTATTAAATAACAAAGTTCAAAAAACCAGAAATTTTTATTAATTATCAGCACTTTTTTTTACAGTCGATTCACATTTTTAATGGCTTACCCTGAATTAGCTTTTTTGCCGCTCAAAGCGGTTCGGTTCTCTAAAGTGTAATGTATTAGTAGCTGCCAGAAGACTTGCTTAAGGGCCACAGCAGCAGAAAAGTTTTAACATGGCTTAGAGATAAAAACCTAACTCGTAAAGAAGTCGGCATTTACGCCGCTAAAAATTGTTAGAAGTTCTAACCCGGATTAGTCGTGGTTTTACTGGCATAATATAATATTTATATATATATATATTATATATATTTAGCCGATTTATGCTCTGGAGCTCTTGGATGACTCTAAAAACATGAAAGTCATACACACTCCCATCAGTCTGTCTATTATATTTAGCCGATTTATCCTACGGAGCACTTGGATGCTTATTAATACAAAATCTTAACCTTTTCATAATAATCTTGAAACTTCAGGAAAGATGCACCATCTACTTTGTTGTACCAAAACATATTTTTAATCCGTTAAGGTCCAATTTTACTTGCCAACCTATGTTCCATGAATCAGTTGGACATAAATTGGGTTTCGATTTTAAATTCATTGAAATAAACCTAAGTTCATTTCGGGAATATGAAAGGCTATCAGCAATCATACAGTCTTCACCTCATACAGTCTTCAAATCATTACATAAATAACGACTACCTCAAAAGGAGGTTAGCTAAAACTGATCGCAGCTGTACTATACATAAGACTTTAAAGATAATCTCTTAAGTGAGTATACTAACTTATATGGGACATAAATAACGACTATCTCAAAAGGAGGTCAGCTAAAAACTATCGGCAACTGTCCTAAACTTTTGATTAAAAAGATAATCTCTTAAGTAAGCATCCTAACGTATATGCGACATGAATAGCGACTATCTCAAAAGGAGTTTAGCTAAAAACTATCGGCAACTGTACTAAACATTAGATTATAAATATTACATCTTAAGTAAGCATGCTAACTTATATGTGACATGAATAACGACTATCTCAAAAGGAGGTTAGCAAAAAACGATCGCAGCTGTCCTTAACTTTAGACTATAAAGATAATCTCTTAGGTAAGCATACTAATATGCGACATGAATAATAGCTATCTCAAAAGGAGGTTACCTAAAAACTATCTGCAACTGAACTAAACTTTTTATAATAAAGACAATCTCTTAAGTAAGCATCCTAACTTATATGCGACATGAATAACGACTATCTCAAAAGGAGGTTAGCTAAAAACTATCGGCAACTGTCCTTAACTTTAGATTAAAAATATAATCTCTTGAGTAAGAACACTAACATATATGCGACATGAATAACGACTATCTCAAAAGGAGGTCAGCTAAAAACTATCGGCAACTGTCCAAGGCTTTCGATTATAAAGAAAATCTTTTAAGTTAGCATACTAACTTATATGCGACATGAATAAATAACTACTATCTTAAAATGAGGTTAGCTAAAAACTATCGGCAACTTTTATAAACTTTAGATTATAAAAATAATCGCTTAAGTAAGAATACTAACTTACTCGTATATGCGACATGAATAGCGACTATCTTAAAAGGAGGTTAGCTAAAAACTATATGCAACTGTCCTAAACTTTAGCCTATAAAGATAATCTCTTAAGTAAACATACTAACTTATATGTATAATAAAGCACTAGTTTAAGTACACATTTAACATTTCACTTTTTATACTAATCTGTCGTTTTTATCTTTAACTTTGCAGTCAACATACCAAAGCGTTTCAATATTGCCGTCATGTTATTCATGGCCTGTCTCATGAGTTATATGATGCGCGTCAATTTATCGATAAATATCATAGCAATGGTGGAGAGCACAGATGCGAATTCAACGGAAGTGTTGCCAGATGTAAGTTTTCAAACAGTAACTTATCATTGTTTCCCACTTTTATTAAGTGCTTATCTTTTACCTGATTTTAAATAGACTACCACTAGTTAACATGAATAATTTAATAATAAATTCATAATAGAGATAAGTAGATAATGTGTTTTGTGGTTGACTCTGCTATAAACAACTATTTTATTTTTGTCACTTTATTTATGAAGACCAAGAGTTTTTTCACGACTAATAGTTTTTTCCAAAGTGACTTGCGTGATATAAAAAAATATATAGTTTTTGTTTGTTTTCAAGATAAAAATGATTGGCAAAAAGATCCGGTTGCTTTAGATGATTTTACAAAGATGCGGTGGAGTAGGCTAGTAATGCTTCGTTAAAAATATTGCCTTCTCGAAAGCAGTTTTAAAAAAAGGATGAAGACTACGTTGTCATTAGAAAATTAAGTACTTATTATCGCCCTATTGTGAATATGAAATAACGACATAAATGCACTAGGTATTGCACGCATTGAGTGCCAAAATCATTAAATTTTACAACAGCAGGACATGATCAGCTGTTCGCTGTAACTGTTTAGTCAAGAGGATAATGAGTGACGGCCAGCGTTACCGTTGTTTAACTGAAGTGGCAAATTGGCCCTTTTAAAACCATGCCACTTTTATGGTCCTCTTTTTTAGCCACTTTTTAAAATTTTCGCTATTTTTAACTAATCGAAAATCTTCAAAAATACTCGAATTCTTATTTTCGAGGTTAAGGGTACTACATAATATAAAGGATCGGAATTCTATGCACTAAAAATTCGCGTTTTAAACGCATAAATCTGTACTATAAAATCCAAAAAAAAATGCAATTAAAATAAGAAAATATGCATAAAATAATTGTAAAATATTTAATGAAAAAATATAAGAAAAAAATAATCTATGAAAATGAACTAAAAAAACAACAAAAAAGCTGTTTTTGATATATAGGGTGGTCGATTCAAGTACTAATAATTTTTTAAATTTTCTGGTTTTATTAAAAGGCTGAACTTCGTCATTTAATAATGGAATACCATCCGATGCGTTTTCTCTTTACCAAATCGGCTGAAGATTGTTTGGTAGGAGATGAAGAATGTTGCAGAAATTTTTCAAATGAAGCTCATTTTCATCTCGTTGGCTATGTCAATAAGCAAAATTGTCGCAAAGGGGGTTCAGAGAACCCACACGTGACTATCGAGAAGCCAATGCATCCACAACGAGTCACTGTTTGGGGTGGATTTTGGGCTGGCGGCATCATTGGGCTATTTTTCTTCGAAAATGAGAAAGGAGTCGCCGTTACCGTCAACGGTGAGCGCTAGCGCGCCATGCTCAACGTACATTTGTTTCCAAAAATTCAAGAGAATGACATGGACGACATTTAGTGTCAAAAATACGGGACTACATGCCAACGCAACTGTTTTTGAAAATCGAATAAACAGCCGAAATTGAGATGTCAATTGGCCGCCTCGGAGCTGTGATTTGACTCCTTTGGATTATGTCCTGTGGGGAGCCATTAAAGATAAATGTTACGCAATGCATTAAGAGCCAGTTGAAGCGTTAAAACATGAAATCAAAGTTGCCATTGAAGAGATTCGACGCGAAGAAATCAAAAATGTACTTAAAAATTAGGTTGATCGGATGAGGTACCGCCGAGCCAGTTGTGGCAGCCATATGAATGATGTTGTGGTCCATTATTAGATGACAAAGTTTAACCTTTCCAATAAAACCAGAAATTTGAAAAAAATATATCAGTACTTTTTATTTAGTACAGCCGTTTCAAATTTAAAATGTAAAATCGCTTACCCTGTATTAAATGTTCTCGAGCCGGTTAATCACTGTTTAATTTGGAACACTTTTATACTACATCTGCCGAGAAGGGTCTTACATCCCATTAATGTTCGACCGGAAACATTTGTTTTTAAAAAAAAAATCCTAGTGTTGCCACATCAAACGCCAAAGTTGCAATTGTTTGCCATAAGCACTTAAAATGGTTAAAATACAAAAATATAGCTAAAATACAATTTCCCTGCATTATGCTTTCGATTTGTCTGATTTGTATGAGAGAAACGATTTAACCGAAAGATAGTTGTCGTCAGTAGGGACCCAAAATATTAGAAACGTGCTATTTTGGCTGACAATATTTTTCTTCAAGTTTTTCCATACAATCAATGGCCAGCTCAGACCTAGAAAGAATGCACAAAAACTACGAGTTTTGACGGAAAATAATATGCTCCAAATCTTAAACAGAGGCGTTTGCACCAAAACTATATCAGGCATTTTAATATGTAGTATTTAGAGCAAAGTCAATGCTTTATATCTTTGCTCTCAGCCAAGATTTTAAAAAACTTACATTACAACATTAAAGAAAATATTTAGCCCAATTAGCCCTAGATAAAAATGCCACTATTAAAGAATCTGCCTAAAGAAAACATCTGCCTTTTTAATTCTTATTTAAATCACTTATGGCTAATTCAGACTGACGAAAACTAGTAGTTTTCCAGGTCGTTTTCTCATAGAAATTCGACAAATGATTGGCAACTCTAATGTCATTACGTGGAGTAAAAGAGCCATGTCAGTCGGAAGAGATCCTTATAATATTGATATTTTTTTTCAATGAAATTCGACAGAAAGTTGTGCAACGATTGTAATCCTTAAATATTAAAATTAAATATTTATATTTACAAAGATATAGCAAATCCAATAGTATCGTAATCCTCTAGATGAAATAGACAAAAGAATCCTTCTCCTGTAAAATTTTCTGTTTGGCGCTTAATATATATTCCTTTTTTCTTACAGTATGGTCCCCGCTATAATTGGAGTCAATCAGATCAGGCCCTACTCTTGGGTGCCTACTTCTATGGCTATATGATAACTTCGCTTCCAGCGGGCATGTTGGCTGAGAATTTCGGTGGAAAGGCAGTCGCGGGATACAGTTGCCTTCTGGCGGGTGTATTAACAGCCTTGACACCTCAAGCGGCCTCTTGGGACATGTGGGCGGTATGGGCGATACGATTTGCCATAGGCTTTCTAACGGTAAGGATTTTTTTAAAAAAAAAAAACCTATTTTGTATAAAAACTGATGTATCTAATTTTTAGGGTGTGGTCTATCCCTGCTGTCACAATTTGGTTTCCAAATGGTCGCCACCCGATGAGAAGGGTAAATTTGTGGCCTCTCTTATGGGTGGTACGTTTGGCACTGTTATAACATGGCCCATCAGCGGCTTGATTGTGGAACATATGGGCTGGGATTGGGCTTTCTATATGGTGGGCATATTTGTGGTAATTGTATGCGTGGTTTGGTTCATCATAGTGGACGATAGCCCATCGCAGCATACAACCATCAGTATCACGGAAAGGGAATACATTGAGAAGAGTCTGGGTGAAACGGTGTCCAATAAGAAGGTAAGTTTTTGCAAACGATTTTGGGGACAACATACAAAATGGTTCAAGAAATAAGAAAAATGTTTCATTGTTTCCCCACTGGGGATACCGGAATAAAAAGCTATTTCCATCATACGCTCATATAAAAGGTTACGTGAGAATATGAGTGACATCATGTCATTCGTAGAGCCTGCGGTTAAAAACGCATTCCTCTGTAAGCTGCTAAAATAGAAAATCTGGTTGCAGAAAACCCTATCTGGTGAATGTTGATTGCTTGCAAAAAAAAGTTTTGCAGATCGTTTTTCGCTACCGATTTGAAAATGGTTAGAATCTTAAATTTTTTATGGAGAAAAGAGGACGAATGTTACTAATTTAGAAATCATAGTATTTTCAGGCTAAATAAAATACAAACGTTTTAGTGCACGTTTTCGCTTTGCAAAATATAGTTGCCAACCATTTGTGAAACTTCGTGTCTAAAAACACTCTATACCCATTATACTTATTTTGTCATGATACAATAAAGAAGGTAGAGTTTTGCTAACAGCTGATTTTAAATTTTTTCTTGTAGTTATTAAAACATTCAAATTTGACAATGACAATTGCATGATACAATGAAGAAGGTAGACTTATGCGAACAGCTGACTTTAAATTATTTCTCGTAGTAATTAAAATTTGACAATGGCGTTTGTTGAAGTTTATAAAGTAAATATTCTGTATCAAACATTCACAATTATCATAAACATTCACAACAATTGATTTTTGACATTCTCTTTCAAGAGAGTTAGACAATCAAGCAAACTATTTTGTTCTTTGTTGCGCTAGTGACTATACCTTGTTTACTGTACCATGGAAATTTCATTCTAAGCATGGTGCAATAAACAAGGTATGAAACTAGACCATAAACAACAACAAAGGTCCGCTTGATTGTCAAACTCACTTAAAAGAGAATGTCAAAAATAAATGTTAAAAAACAAACTTCAACAATTGTCATTGTGAAAATTTTGACAATATTAATTAATACGAGCAAAAAATTGAAATCAGCTGTTAGCATTTCTTTACCTTGTTTATTGTACCATGATTATAAGTGTCAGTCGAATGAAGAAGAAGAAGTATGTGTGAAAAGTCTTGCAGGCTATATTTACATTATGACTTTAACGGAATCATTAAATATGCTAGCAAATGTCAAACCGACAGCGATAAACACATGCTTCAGCCTCTCACTGAAGTGTATCATATTTATCAGTTCGACAGTTACTACGAGAAGTAATGGTGTATAAGTATAATCGGGGTTATATAAGTAATTTAAAATGTAAACGTAACTCTCGATATTAAAAAGTCACTAGTAGATCTGCCATTTTGACAAATACTACTCTTCACGTCTTTTTAGTATTTTTAGGAGCAAAAATTTTTAACCGAATATTTGAGTTATTACGTCAGCAATAAAAGGAAAATAAATGTTTTCCATTCGGTTGGAATCCAAGATTCATTAGCAATTTAAGTTCTTGAACCAGAACACTTCTTTTTATGAAGAATAATTATATATAATTTTTTTTTTTTTACTTACAGCGCTATCCTCCTTACAAGTCCTTGGCGACATCGATGCCCTTCTGGGCTTTACTGCTGCTGCATTATGGTAGCATGTGGGGCCTGTTCTTCTTGATCACCGCCACGCCCAAGTTCTTGAGTGAAGTGTTGGGCTTCAATCTATCATCGGCCGGTTTCCTCTCGTCTTTGCCACATTTGGCTCGTTTGATTTGTGCATTCGGTTTTGGTTCCGTGGCTGATGTTATAAGACGTAAAAATTGGTTATCCGTTACTAAGATGAGAAAAGTATTTTGTTTACCTTGTAAGTGGCGGCATACGTGATATACGTCATTAGTTTTGCTTTACAAATGATTTTGTCCTATCTTGCAGCTCACGTTATACCCGGTATATTTTTGGTGATTTTGGCTTACTTTGGCAAAGATCCCTATGTTTGTGTGGCCATAATGACCGTTTCGTTGGCATTCAATGGTGCTGCTACAGCTTCGAATTTGCAGAATTCCCAGGATCTGGCTCCCAACTATGCGGGTACTTTGTATGGCATCATCAATTGTGTGGGTACAACACCCGGCATTTTCTCGCCCATGATTGTGGCGGCGTTTACGAAAAACAATGTAAGTTTACAAATATAAACCTATTCGGACTGACAACAAATAAAAAGTTTTTCAGCTTGATATTTTATACAAATCTGACAAATTGTAGGCAACTTACTTCATTTAAATGTGTTTTAAAAACTATTACCTAACTACCACTTCTGTTTTTTCTATTTTCATTTTAGAATACCATTGATGAATGGCACTATATCTTCCTGATCGGTGCTGCTGTCTATATTTTACCTGCTCTGATATTCTGGGTTTTCGGTTCTGGTAAAATTCAAAAATGGAATGAACTTGATACGACATCCTCCAAAGAGGAAATTATCAACACAAAGTTGTAGATCGAGAAACCAAAGTATTTGTTAATGCGAAATTGTTATTATATTTTTTCAAAAAAGATCTTTTGAACTCGTACGCGAAATGAAGGATTTGAGAAATGATGTCAAAAATTGCATTTTTTGTATCTTATGAGCGCTGTGTGCCTTATCTTCCTCTTATGTTTTTAAGTTAATTTAATGTGATGTTTTATATTCAGAATATATGTTTAATTAAATAAGTGTTAAATAAATTGTATATATAACTATGTGACGTACTAATGTATGAAATCGTATATATAATAAATTAGGAAAATAATAAATTAGTATAATAAATAAATATAAATTGTACCATTTAAATTGCCTATTTAGACGGACGAGAACTAGCAGTTTTGGCAAAGGTTTTTGTATGGAGAAATTGAGAACGAAAGCTACTAAAGTACAATTCTGAAAAGACTGTAAGGCTATGAATACTAAAGGCGTTTAGATATGCTGACAGTGTAGAATTCTTATTCTACCTCAGGAGGTTTAAACCAAACGTGGTTTAAATGCTCTCACAAGTGATCCTTATAGCAGTTAAAACGGAAATCACTTGCTATAGGGGCCCCTATTTCACGAGGTTTAAACCAAATCTGGTTCAAAAAGTTCAGTTTTGTAAACACCTAAAGGCCTACAAATAGGCCTTTGGTTAAATGGTTACATTTTAAGGGCCGATGCTAATATTAACATGCCACTGTGAACAAATTAATGCAAATCCTGCCAAAAATAAAAGAGAACCGCATAAAACAAAAATCCATGTCAGGATTCACTATTGAATTTTAGATTCGTATGCGTATTGCGAGAAGCAGATCCAATAATACCAAATCAAGCATTATTAAAATAAAATAAAATGTATGCTGAAAACCCAATTAAAAATGGAATTTTTGTCCCCTTGGACGTGCTTTAAATTTACCCAGGCTAACAAAAATTATGTCATATTTGAATTTGTGGGAAAATTTCATTATTTTATGGTACCCATATGTCAACGCGGATTAAAGGACCCGTCATCCAAATTTTGCCAAATCGGAAAAATAATTCGATTTTTGAATTCTTGAGCAAATATTAGTGTTATTTGTACCCATTTGTCCAAGAATACTGAAATCTTTTTTAGGGCCCACATCCGTTTGTATGGGGATTACATAAAAAGTTAGACCTATATGGTCAAAAATGTTTCTAGATTGGTTGGACTCGATGATGCGATATAATGCGCTCACCAAAAGTTTCATTTAATAAATTGATTGTTTCGTTGGCTGTATGGCATGTAGCGCTGTCTTGCTGGAACCAAAGGTCGTCCACATTAACATCCTCCAATTCAGGCGCGAAAAAGTCATTAATCATGGCTCAATAGCGTTTCGCAGTGACTGTAAAATTGTTGCCAGCTTTATTTTTTAAGAAATATGGACCAATGATTCCCTCTACCCATTAAGCACACTACACAGTGACTTTTTAAAAATGTAACATCGTCTCGATAATGGCTTAAGGATTTTCATTACCTCAAAAGAGACAATTTTGGTTATTAACGTACTCATTCAACCAAAAGTGAGCTTCATCGCTGGACAAAATTTTCTTGTAAAAATCAGGATATCGTGTTAGGCCCATTTACCACGATTTGCAAACGTTGTTTCTGATTTAGTCTATTCATTATGAAATGGCAAACCAAACTGAGCATAAATCAAGTGACAGACCAACCCCAAAAAAGTGTGGCCAGATTGAAAACCACATGTCTAAAAAAACACGCTTTATAATCGGGGATAAAACTTTGTACTTGGGCTATTTCAAAACGTGTACCGATATCTCCCATTTTTATCTGAGCTGGTAACTGACCAATCGTTATGAACTGTGCCAAATTTCATTAGGATTGAATGTTTAATGTGGCTTTTAAAGCTCAAGATATAAAATCGGTTGATTATATGTATGGGAGCTACCTCTAAATATAAACCGGCTTCCCTTAATTTCAATAACGTCCATTATTTGTCCACGAAACTTTACTTTGTAAAATTTCATTCAGATTGGATGTAATATGTGGCTTCTAAAACAATTGACTTAAAATCAGTTAAACATATGTGTGGCATCTATATGTAAATCTGAACCGATTTCCTTCAATTTCAATCACCCCCATTCAAGATCGAAAAACTTACTTGTCACAATTTCGTTTCAAGATTGAAAGTAATATGGGGCTTATAGAGCTAAAACCATAAAATCGGTTGCACATATGTGTGGGATTTATATCTAAATCAGAATAGATTTCATTTAATTTCAATCACTTTCATTCCAGGTCCGAATAGCGTCCGACCTTAGTCCAAAAAAACTTTCACGTACCTAATTTCATAAAGATCAGACAACTAATACAAGCTCTAGATGACGGGCAGACAGACAATTTGCCATTAAACTTAATTTGTTCAAATTAGGTTTCTTCAGTTCACAGACCGCACCACTCGATTCTATACTGCAAATTTTCCATTTATGACGCTTTGGTGTTTAAATACCGATATTTGACAGTGAAGCATTTGAACTTGTTTCAATTCAATTTACCAAATTGTGTTAAATTATTTTGCATCATCGCCGTGAGTGCTAATTTATAAATGCAAATAAAAGTGTCACATTTCTGTTCCTTCATTTGTTTTTCGGAATATTGTTCAGGCTTATTTATCAATTGAATGCACATGTAAATTTATTTTGTAAATGCATTCTTTAATACATATATAGATAGATATGTATATAAATACATTTTCACATATACGTAGTATATGTAAATATTCGTTTGTGTGATTATTCACATTAACTTTTCAATTCCGTTACATTTGAATGTTGACAAATGTGAGCTCATTCACATGAGTCACCCCTTATTCGTAACGTAAGCATAGTAATGTTTGAACGAGTCGCCCGCCAACAAGCGTTGCCAGATCCGCAATTCTCAAAAGTACGTTGGATTTCAAAATAAAATAGTGGTAATTTCGCCGCAACCGGGTGTTACTACTTAAAAAACAATTTAGTATTTTAGTACTTGGACTCTATTAATACCAACGAGTATATATAAGTATATTAAAAGAGATTTCGTTAACTCCGAATCTTAACTGTTCAAATGACGAGCTAGAAATGGTTTCACTTGGGCATGGTTTTTGAGAGATATTATTTGGTTGGCGGGCATTATACTATGATAAAGTCTCATTTTTGATAAATTATATATGTTAGCGAAACTTCAAATCAAACAAAAAAGAAAAACAATTATGAAGCATTCAGGGCGTGATGACCCCCTTTCAGGGGTAGTGAAAATCTTTCCGTTGTTGCTGTTGAACCTAGTTTATAGAATGCTTAGTCTACATTAAATTTTCCACAAAACTCAATTCTGTCTGAAACTGGCATTTTTATACTATGAACTTGTTTCCAAATTTTTGTGAATGTGGATCCTATCTCACTCCCTGAACAAATCTTACCGTGAGTTTCTTTCGAAGAATATGAAAAATACAAAATTTTATTATTTAAAATATAGGTCTGTTGTGTTAAAAATATATTTAATGTTCCGTTTTGTTACACGTTTGCATGTATTAATAATTTTATTTATTATTAAATTTTTAAAAACTTTTTAAAGTTTTTTTTTTGTTTTCTTTGAACAAAAAGTATTTTGTATTTATATTATTTGTTATAGATTAAAAAATTATTCCAAATAAAAAACCTTAGCACACGATGTTTAAAAAAAACAAAAGTATGAAATCAAAAAAAAAATATATAAGTATATGATATATAAATTAAAAAATGAGAACTATGTCAGAACAAATATAATATATAATAAATAAAAGAAGTATACACTAGTAATGAAAAATGACCAGGAAAAACTATAAGTCTTAACCATCTTAATTCTACACTTAATATAAACTAAAAGTAATAAAAGACAATCATAGGAAATCAAATTTCGCATTCACTGGTTCTAAAAAAAGATTACAATTAAAACTAGAATAAAAATAACCCTTAATGCAAATCATCCGGAGTCTTTCTTTAAATTCTAATTATAAAAAATAGGACTTATTTATAAAACCTTATTCAACGTATAATTAACAAGTCTAGAATCTCTAAGAATTAGCTCAAAACATAAGTATAAATATAAAATTCATAAAACTAACTTTATTGTTAAACAATAAAAGGCTTATTTTTTTTAAGAAACGTAGGATTCATATAGGGAAACTATACTTAAAGAGGATGCGGTGCAAATGTGTTTAATGAAAATATATGGATGAGTGTCTTGTGGCAGGCTTACCTTATAAACGAATGTTACGACCACAAAAGCGTAAACGATACAGTCACTAACTACTGGACAGCGAGCTGCTACAATATAGCATTTCAATCAGTTTATGTATGGTATAAAAGTGTGAGGGTGATTGTGAGTTTGAGTGCATTCTTGTCGGTGCAAGTTATATTTTAAATAACTAAAGCAAAGTTTAATTCGATTTATCGGCAACTATGGGAAAACGAACAACACGTATCTCATTGCCATAGTCACATACGACCGAATCATAGGCCAACATCATCACCTTTGGACATAAATGTAAATTGGAGAAATCCAATTTAACCTCTCTGGCCGGTTCGCCAGTTCGCACGTCCCAAACAATAAGAGATCCTGAAATTTATAAAAAAAAAGACATCATATAATCACATACATTTTTTTGTTAGTCTTCCTACTCACCCATTTTGCTTGTCACCAGCAGTGACGGAGTCAACATCAAAAGACTTGAATATGCATTTGATATATTGATGGTAGTCAATAAATTGCCCTGAAAACGCTCCCACACACAAATACGTTCGTCGGTGCCCAGCGAGATAACGTAACTGGGAGCGCAGGCCAAACAACATACAGCACCGTCGTGTGCCTGAATGTTGTACATACAAGCGCCGGTGAAAAGATCCCACACACAGAGAAGACCGTCCTGGGAACCGGAGCCACCGGTGCCCGGTTGCCATCTGTCCACAAAGAGGCAGGTAATGGGACCGCAGTGGCCGTGCAAGGTATACTCAATGTCCGTGTTATTTAAACTGTAAACCTTAAATTATAGATAAGTTAATGAAAGACATATAAAGTGATTGTTGAAATTTGATGTACACATTAGGGATACAACCAATTTTTTGGCATAGTACCATGAGGTCAACCATGTCCTAGTAACCACGAAAATCATAATCTTTTGTAATTTTTCTGGAAAAAGTTCACGCACCAATTGGTTTTTCTAAACAGCTGTAAGTTAAAGCTAGCTTGCATAGAATTTAAAAGCTCAATTCTTATTGGCCAATAGCAACTTAACGAATTAATAACAAAACTTCGTTAAGTGGGGATTTGGATCTCCTAGGCTCATTGGTCAATTATCAACAGGCTGCCACCTGCGATAAATGTTGCAAGTGTTAGTAAACGAATTAACTATTAGCATTATGAGAGATTATTCGTTACACATTTTTATTTTTTTTCGTTAAAAAAGGTTAAAGATGCGTTTTGGTTTGCTGGAAAAATCTCTTACCATCTGTAAATATTAATGCAATTTCATACTTAAGTTTTTTTTTATTTTAAATAAACATATTATTAAGTTTTCTTAACCAAAAAGAAAATTAAAATTTTTCAAAACTTCATCGCGGTTGGTGCGTGAACTTTTTTGACCTTAGCGAAAAAATAAATATACGTTCCCTTATAGTTTTTTATGCTCTATTGGACTGTGCTATGCCAATTTTGATATTTTAAAAAATTGTTAAAAAGTTGTATCCCTAGTACACATGTAGAATTAGAAAATCATGTGCTGAATCCTTTTTTTCGGAAGCAACTAAATTTGCTTCTTTAGCCGTCCAAAATAATATTTTCAACCAGTTCTTTTCTAAGAATGTTGACTTGTTTCTATAACATATTTATATGTATACAGTTTTCCTGTACAAATATTTAGAAAAATCTCTTTCGTCAAAAGTCTACAAGGCTGAATATATGCTATCCTAAACTACAGTAGTGTATAGATCTAATCGCTTTTATGTTAGAAGGTCTTGTACCCGCGTCAAGCTTGAGTCAAACCAAACCAATACAGGATCTTTTCTCTCACTTATCGGTGACAAATTACGCTACAAGTTCTTTAGGAAGCTGTTTTGAGCTTCGACAAAGTATCGCAAAATTCAGCTGATCTTGAAATACTCCTTCGTTAAAGTACTTCCCGAGGCAACTATGCCTTTTTCCGTCACTGCTGGTGACGAGGGGTGGGCTTGTGCAAAAAAAAGTTGCTCCACTGTCTCAATCTCCACTTCATCCAACGATTATGATTTTTTCCATTCGGTGTTAAATTGCGCTACAGTTCTGTAGGAAGCTCCTCTGAGCTACGACAAACAATCGCAAAACTAAGCTAAATCTTTTAAGACGATAACTCCTTCATTAAATGACTTTCTTTCTCTAGAGGTATGGGCTTTTACAGTACAGGTGATCCACTGTCTCAATCTCCACTTTATCAATACACAATTGGCCATACCATTTTCTAGTCATTTTACGGAACAAAGATCTAATTTAAAGAGAGACTCAGGATATCAAATCTGTAGCGTACTTTTTGTGCGGGTCTAATGGTCTTATTTCGAGAGGTTCACAATTTCCACTTCACATACTACGCTTAATTTGTGTATTGAGGGCTATTGGAAAACATAAATCAATATATTACAAGGACACCATAGATCGCTACAGTTAAACGGAATATACGAAATGTGTTCCCAATCGGATTTTATTTGCGTCTTCTAAGGCGGCAGAACCACAAATCTAGAGGTGCCTTTTTGTGGTTGTATGCATATGAAAAACTAAACCGATATGTCTAATATTACCAAAGTGCGCAATACTAAATTAAAGAAAGATCAGGAATTGGATTTAGGTTTCTTCGGCAGTCCGCACTTGTGTATATATAAATCAGCTCAGCGATAAAGGATTACGAGTAGGAGTATCTAATGACATGACAAACTATAAAGAACGGACCTAGAAATTATTTTCGGCTCTAAAATAAGGCTAACTACTAGGTTCATGAGGAAATTTGCTTATATACCGGATTATTCCAATTAAGAATACTTCAAACATTAATGCTTGTAAAAACATTTTCCGATATTATAAGTACATCAGAAAATTGCGAAGGATAAAAGCATGGGAAATAGCAAACGATCTATGTTTCGAATACTCCAAACCACTAAATTTTAATAAGATTAAATCATGTAACACAAATTAAAAAGCCGGCGTAGTACGCTTTACCTTAGGGGGTTACCGGAACCAAATTTGGGAGATTTAAGATTTTCAAATAAGAATTTACATGGTCTCTATGAAATATCTTAAAGGGTCATTTGTATGGAGGGTATCATACTAAAGTGTGTTGGCCTGAGATCTCGATTTTGACAAAAAGTCTTCTTCCGGCTCTTGAGTAGGCGGCAATATCAATAAGTAAAAAATGATATTAAGTTCCGATACGCTGAATCGTTTAAACTCTTCACCATGAATTTGCGAACACAATTGAAAAATTAATATTTAGTTTTAGTTTACAGACGCCATACATATATATCACATATAATTCTAACCGTTTTGGACCCTATAACGAGCGTTTTTAGGCAATAAGAACGAGCGCAAATTTTAGTTAAATCTTAAAAATCATTTAGTATTTGCATTAATTGTGATATATTATTAAGTTTAAATACCTTTGTTTGCTTTGAATATAACGGCCGTTATCTGGGCCCAAGAGTCCTTGGATTCGAGCCTTTATATAAGTTTAATCAACAAAATAAATAATTCATTAAAGTTACGCTACATACTTTAGTGGATGGTATACAAATTGGCATTATTGAGCGGACTCAATCCACAAGTATTTGACCAACACTGAACCTAAAAAGATTGGTTTGGTGCGGTTTATAGCAACATCGACGACACTCATTTCTTTCGAAATGACGAAGGAAACACCTTTACCTTCAATAGTCCTCGGTATATACGGTCGTTAACCCACTTACTTTGGTCCGAACTCGGCCAGTTATGCATTAAGGTGTCGATCTGTCATGGAGTAATGAAAAATTATGGTACTACGGGCGCAAACAACTGGACCAGTTTAGACTAGCTCGAGGTGAACAGTCGAGATGTTTTTGTGAAATTACGTTACTCTAAAAGGACAGAGCCATCACAAACTGAACAAGAAAAGAGCAAAAGCTACTTGAACGTTATAATATTCCATACATAGGCTTATATGTAGTTTCTAAGAAAAGCCATAATTAATTTAATATATCGAACCGTTATTGATGAATGTAATTATTTTCCATTCGCCCTAACCAGGTCACTCTGTATCTCATCTATGTTTACCAATGAAAAGCTAGTTTTGTCAAAGTAATTGAAATACTTTGCAATAGTTGCTAATGGTCAACTTACTTTCAGTGTATGATCTTGGCTGCCGGTAAATACCATCTCATTTACCACTTCCATGCATGTAATAGGCTGTTGATGAGCCAAGCGAACTCCTCGCAAAGTGCATTTCATTTCCTCATTGGTAGTTCTCTCATTGCGCTGCTGTGCCTGTTGCTGTTGCTGCTGTTGATGATGCATCAAACCAATGCTACCCGTTGAATTTGTCCGAACATGAGCTAGAAAATACAAACAAAATAGTATTTTAACTATAAAGTACTTGTGATTATGGCTGTAAAACTCACTTCTCCTGTAGGCTGAGGTAAAGCCCCAATCAATCTGTTTACCCTTATAGTAAGTTTCCAAGCGATAAAAATCTAGACGCCCACATAAACGCGCCACAATCACACGATCGCTGTTTAAATTTATATGTGTTATTCCCTGATTACGTTTTGAATCTTCATGATAAGTGCACTAAGCGATAAAGAAAATACGAAAGTTAATTTTTTAATTACCCCGTAATCGGAACTATAATCAAGGCAGCTGTTTTTTCTCGCCTTACCTTTAAAATACCAGATGGCATTTCCCACAATTCAATGCGTCCATTGGCGCAACCGACCGCAATTAAATTGTCAAAGTAGTCCAAACACCATACCGGCGAGGAATTCAATTTCCTTACCACCACATCGCCGTCTTCACGATACGTGGTCACCTGTATGTCACCCCTATTGATGGTGGTGATATTTTCACCACTTCTTGCGTCCCACACCTTAATCTGACCCTTCAAACAGCAGCTTATGATATTCGAACCATCGGATACCAAACATTCTATTCTATGCTTATGGCCGGCTATTTGCGTGGGTACACCTTCAAGAATCTGTTCAGTTTTCTGCGTGAAATCCGATGATTCATTCCAACTGGAACGCCATTCGGCGTAGTTGCGAGTACAGATGCAACGATAAAACACAACCATTGTGTAGCACAACACAAATACGCTGATGCAACACAGCGTAATGGCAAAGAATATTTCCATGGGGCTTTTGGGAAAGAGTGGTGTGCCGCCCGGCATTACCATGGGCGATTCACGATTTTCGTCATCGCTAAAGTCGAGAGGATCCAAGGCTGCTGCCAAAGCTTTCCATTGGAAATTTTGCACAAGTTTTTCATGAGGATTTCGAACACGTGCTGCCTTTTCAGGGCTTATGGCATGCGATAGCTTGATGGTAGGTAAAATAGTCACATAACGCCCTCTCAAAGAGACATTATACTGCTTCATTATGGTCGACCAGTGGAAATTCGAAAGGAAATAGTTGATTTCAAAATCAGGATATAGTAAACGCTTTAGCTCTGCTTCCGTTTCATTTACATGCATTTCCGTGGGAGTGCCTAAAAAGGAAACAAAATAAATGCAAAATTAATATGGATTACAGATAAATTTTAAATTTGAGGTTGTTTTCAGATGATACTTATACTTTTAAAACTAAATGTTGGATTTGGTAAATATATTTGGAGGATAATTTGAATTATTAACCTGCTCTTCACTTTTTGAATTTCATTATTTTTTAAAGATGGTTTGATTATTATCTCTTCTATTCAAATGTCATGTATACAAACAAATGACTTCTTAAAAGGTGTAAGTTATACAATATTATGATTGTGGGGGCAATTCAAGAGAAAGATGGTTTGATTATTATCTGTTCTATTCGAATGTTATGTAAAAAAAATGGAATCTTTAAAAGGTGTAGTTTATACAATTTTTTGATTGTGGGGGCAATTCAAACGAGATATCCAACAGATATTCAAATGAATCAAACTACATTGAAGTATTTTCGTATATGAAAGGCCATCGTATGTCTTTACTCGTAAGTATTTGGGTAAAGATAAAAAAGCCAGGTCACATACTGTTATTTTGAGGATAGTTGGAATATCACATCCTTCTTTTGGGTAAGATATTTAGAAAAATAAACTAAGAGTAATTAACTAAGAGTTTAAAAAATTGCTGCCGACTTTTCGTTTATCTAGACGGTATTGCGGAACAGCATACAATACGAGTATAGTGGCTTCGTTGGCAAATCATTCTGGGAAACACATAGCTAAGCGTTTTAGAAATGTCTACTGGCCACATTGTGGTACAGGATATTTTTATTAAGTGCTGAGATATGTAAAACCTAAATCAAAAGGAAACCGACCAAAACGAACTCGCTATGGACTGAAAAGTATTTCTAAAGTAGTCGTTACCAGACATGTTGTCTGTATGAAATGGGCTGTAAGGGAAAAATGTTACATCATTTTAAAATTCCCATTAATATGACCATCGATTGATTTGAAATATCGGAAGTAAGCAATACATTATAAAGGCATTATTTACTAACTTACCAGAATTCACAAACAAATTTTAAAGAATTGGGCAAGTGTTGGTGAAAGCAATAAATTCTTCTATTTTATGCGGTATCGATACTAAAATCGTGTTACTCGGTACTAAAAAGTATCCTATAGTAAAGTATGGACTAAAATAGGCTCAGTATAAATTAAAATGTACCAATACATAAAAGTATCAATACATTTTCCGTGTGTCTAGACTCTAGAGAGATCCCATGTTTATTATACCGGTCAACTCATCATCATTAATTTCATTGAGCGATGTCCGTATGTCTGTTCATCGATCGTCGTTAAAAAGGCAATCCCACGAAAGCCGGTTCTATAGACCGTATTGACCCGAAGAAGAATTCTTTAACCAAGGGCTGTCACCCCGGCTTACAGTTGCAGTTTTAACAACATAAAGGCAAGCAAAATTTGGACATTCTTCAGGTTAAGGCCAGTACCTAATGAAATTGCTTTATTTCTTTCCATGTTTTGACTAATATAATAAATGACCCTTCCCGAGGAGACGTATACTAAATCCGATAAAACTCGCAAAGATGGTTTTGGGCGACCAATAACCAAGTTTGGAAAAATTTAACCTTATCGGCCCATTATTTCAAATAGACCCCACATAAAGAAGACCCCCAATTTAAGGTCCCCCGCTTAAAAAGCAACAAATTGAATAAAATTGTGCTTGAATTTCGCATGTTTCGCTTTGTTTGACCTATATACGACCAATAACCAAGTTTGGTTAAATTTAACCTTAGCGGCCCATTATTTCAAATATATCCCACATAAAAAAGACTCCCGATTTAAGGTCCCCCGCTAAAAAAGCAACAAAATAAATAAAATTGTGCTTGAATTTCGCATGTTTCGCTGTGTTTGACCTATATACAACTCTAGTGAAATTGGAACATATCGGCAAATGATTTCGTATAGTTCCCTCTTGCAAAGTTCCCTCCTGATTTAAGGTAAGTCCACTCTAGATTTTATAAACTAATTTTGATTGTGCTCAAACTCCGCATGAAATGCTTCTAGTGGCCAACATCAGACCCTGGTGAAATTTGACAGCTTTAGTATATGTTTTGTTATTGTCCCTTGGAAAGCCCTCTTCGTCGTTTTGAGAAATCTATAGCCAACGCTGAGACCCCGCTGCTCTACTAGCCACATTCTGATAACGTTCTGGTTTAATTTATATTGTGCTAAATGTTCGACCTATAAGAAATCCTTGTCACATGGGATTGTATCTGTCCATGTTTCTATATCTCGCCCAAAGGCCGTTCTAATTTCAGGCCCTGTCATTCCAGGAATCTCATTTTAAATCACATCTTGGTAAATTTCTTTGTTAAGAAGAGGGAGTACTCTCTAGGGACAGTAGCCAGATTCGCTTCAAGACTTGAAAGGCAGTACTACGAGGGTTGTTATTTATATTTCGGGTCCTGACAATACAAGTGTTCCCAGATGCAAACTGGATCCCATTCCGTTGGAAACTGACATTTTTAAGCATAACATCACTCAGAAAGTTTTGTCAATGGAGAGCGAATTGTTTTGTTTACAGTGTGTTGAAAAATTCATCTCAGTCAAAAAATGGAATTATCCCGCAAACATTTTCGTGCGATGATTTATTACGATTTTCGGCGTACCAAGAGTGTTTAAATCAACTTGTTTCGACTTTTGGCGATGAAGCACCATCAAAAAACTGTTAATCGCTAGTACCAAGAGTTCAGTCTCCGACGCCGTTCGCTCCAGGATGAATTTCGTAAACGACGCCCAACTTCGGTCACTTTGCCAGAAACCATCGATGCAGTGCATGAACTGATTAAGCAAGGCCGACATGTGACAAACCGTGAGATTGAGGCTTCCTTGGGCATTAGTATGACGAGCATCAATAAGATATTGCATGTTCATTTGGCAGTGAAAAAAATTTGTTCTCGTTAGATCCCACATAATTTGACGAATGCTCAAAAAATGATTGCTGCAAAGAGATGTTGAAAAAGTATTACTTCGGTAGCTCAAAGGCAGTGTATAATATTGTCACAGGTGACGAATCATGGATCTATGCATATGAACCCGAAAAAAACAGCAAGCGACCGTATGGGTCTTTCAAGACGAGCCTAATTCAACAAGAGTTGTTTGTGGAAGAAGTACATCGAAGCAAATGATTGCGTTTTTACTCGAAAAGATTATTCTTTGGGGTTATAACATAGACTCCGACTGATGGTATAAATAAAATCTCTATCAGCCCGATTATCAAGCTGTTCTTCTAAGGACTATTTAAAAATGAAATTGTTTTTCTGAGGACAGCCGGGAAACTTAACTCATTTATGGACAATAGCTACAAACATTGTAAAAGAAATCTATTGATGGCTCTCAATAAGGAGCCTCTTAAAAGGTGGAAAGAGTGAAGTGTATTTTCGTGGGCAATTGTGTGAGGAAAATTGAAAAGTAAGATTTACAACAGTTGTTCTCATTCGTTTGGCGAGAGCCTTGTTATAAATAGTTCAATTTTTCTTTCAACAATTGCTGGGAAGCTTTTTGATAAAGGTCCTTACGGACTTCAAATCGCGACAACCGCCACGAAAAACAATGCCACTTTACCATTTTGCTAAAAACTTGTCTTCAATTTAAATAAAGATACAAGAGGTCTTGAGCCTGTTAATCCCTGTTCAAGAGCCGGAATTTTAAATTCTCGACAACCGCCACGAAAATCAATGTCACTTTACCATTTTGCTAAAAACTTGTCTTCAATTTAAATAAAGATACAAGAGGTCTCGAGCCGGTTAATCCCTGTTCAAGAGCCGGAATTTTAAATTCTTTGTGCATACAGTTTAAAAATAAAACTTTTCTCTCGCGTTGTCTTTTTACCAACATTACAACTTACCCTCCTGTCCAGCATTTAGGCCACCAGCCCCATTTCCAAACACACTGCTGCCTTCATAAGCGTTATGATCGTCATCCTGACTGCTGCCACCCGCATTAATGGCCGAATGAACATTTGAAAAGAAACTTGATACGGCTCCCCGGCCAGTCATCCAGTTGCGATGAATATCATCGCTGCCATAGCCACCAGTACGATTACCATCCACCACAAATAGACTCTCCAAATAACCCGAGTTATAAACGATGGAACATATCCACACGCTCATCCATACCATAAAGGCACGTTGAAAGAATCGAGTACGAGCCCAGAAATTAACAATTTTCAAACGCTTTGGTATCCTTTCCTGTTGACTACTTGCACTTAAAGCAATGGAAGACCGTTTTATGTCCTGGCCATTGGGAGCATTTGCAAAATCGCCAAATGCCAATTTGGGGTGTGATTGTGAGCGATGAAAACTGCCCGCTCCAAAAGGTGGCGGAGAAAAGCCTCCACCATTACCAGCTGCTCCTCCGTTGCCACAACCACCGTTTGCCGCTGCTGAGTTGCCAAAAAAACGAAAGTCAGGACGGCCATTGGTAGTTAGACCGCAATAACTGCCACCACTTGATGTAGGTGAGTGATTGCTATTCACAGCCATTGAAGAATTGCCAGTAAATGAAAGCATCATTTTCGGCAAGTGCTTCGCTTCCGTTGAATACTCTGGCCTTTTAATGTTCATGGCTAAAATGGTGGAAAACAACAGCATTTGTAACATATAATCGGATAGCAAGCCGACAATGGCAAATACACAGAACTCCTGTATAACTGGCACAAACGTAGCCAAGCCAATTGTCAATATTGTGATTTCCGTTAATAAAGTTTTGGAAATGTGCCAACCCTCCTTGCTCAAGGCCTGGGCCACCCGGATTTTCACATCAAATGTTTCGTCGGTGGAAACCACACTACGTGTTATAACCAAGCAGTTCTCCAGGCCCAACAGTATGACCAAGTAAGGAAAAATATCCTTAGACTGTAGGCTTATGGTTAGGCCGAAGAAGAAACACAAACCCAGTGACATCACTAAACTGCCCAAAATGGTGACGGCAGCACATACGGCCAACAGGAAACGCGAACGTATGACGTCAATTTTGCGAACCGAAAAGTAAACGTAGGTGAAGAGCAAAACAAAAGCTATAGAAAGCGGCAGGAATTCCCACATTTTAAATTCGCCCGGATAGAAGATATAGGTGATGGATGCCTTCTCCTGATGTCGCAGTGGTGGAGTCACCTGTGGCTGACTCTTCTGGCTGATTTGTGGTGGTGGATAGTATTTAAGCAGTTTCTCCTTGAGCGATTGTATATATTCACGGTCATTTTGTTTAAGGATCAGCGTAAGGGCATACTGTATAATGCGTGAGCGTGCTCTAAGGGGATACCGCTTGAATCCCGTATCCTGCATGGGAAGACCAAATAACATTTCTGCAGTGGATACTTTGGATTTTTGTAAATTCTGTAATGAGAAAGCAAGCAAAACATCATTTTAATAGGAAAGTTTTTAAATTTTATTAAACGTTATCTAAAGCAAAATACAAACACTTTCGGTTTTACCCTAATGCATGATAAGCGCTATTGATAACTACATTTTGGAGCTGGTAGGCTTTAATATATAACAATCCAAAGTCGCCATCGCTGGTACTGTTGCTACTTAAAGAACTATCAGAAGCATTGGTTTTTGGCTAATCAGTGACCGACCCTTCCCATAATAACATTAAAGTGCCATAAAAAAATTCCAACAGCCTCGTAAATATTCCATTCTATCTATATTAAGTATGTACTCGTGTTAAATGATGATAGGCAAATGTTTATTTGTTTTTTTTTTCTTTTAATCCTCCTACTTCCCCTGTATATGTATACGCTCAGTCGTTCGTTTCTCCAACACAAATATTTGGCGATTTTGTTTTTATTTTGTTGGACAAGAACAGGTACCAAAGCTTAATTGGCAAAAATAAACCCCACCAAAAAAAGGCATGATAAAAAGGCGGGATACGAATTGGAAGTACAACAAAACGTAAAAACGAATAACAAACCACACAAATGTTTACATTTTTGTTTAGAATAATTATTCAAAAGAAATATTTTGTTAGGCGGCCAGACCCGAAAAGCACAGCGACTGACTTTAATACAGACTCTGCAACGGTGATAAGCAGGCAACGCTAGGCCCGACGCCCGAACCGTTCGAGTCAAATTGCAAAAAAGTTGTTAACGTGAATCACAATAAAAAAGGTAAACAAATATTGACCAATTCGCGTAAAACAAAATAAACATAAACAAGCACAAAAAAAATCACTAAATAATATTGGCAGTAACCAATTTAGCCAAAACAACAATGGGGGAAAAATTGAGGCACACAAGTCGAGTCATACTTAAGCGTAAAACTCTTCTAAATTCATGTGAAAAACAAACTGTATGTTTTATATACATAGCTTGAGGATCAATTAATCAAATTCTAAACAGTAACTTATTGCAGTTGGACAGAATCAAATCTAAAGTTGTCCCCCAAACCTTTTATTTTCAGCGAAATCGAAAATAAATTCCAATTTTCCGTGATTCCGGTCGAAGAAGTAAAAGATGCTTGATGTTTAACAGCTTTCTATTGGTTAAGTTAAACAGCTTTTGGATAAAATACGAGGGTTGCTATATATATTTTTGGCCTGGCGCCATCTGACAATTCCATTGGAAAGTTTGACATTTTTTAGCATAAACGTACTCAGAACCTTTTGACGTACGATCATCATTTGTGTTGTTTACAGTGACTTGAAAAAATCAATATGGAAAAAAATGAAATCAACTCGTGAACATTTTCGTGCGATCATTTTTCAAAACTTTCGACGTGGATTATCACGACAAGAGAGAAAAGACATGGTTACTATATGGTCACCGCAACAATAAAATGTTCTCTACAATAAAAGCTTGTTCGTCGCAACCATAGTATTGTTTTCGAAATTTTATTTTGACAACAGTATGATTGCGGCAATATTAATATTGTTAAAATGTAACAAAACTATTATTGCCAAATTTAGAAATGAAAATATGGTTAACATACAAATATTGTTGGTGTGACAAAAGTATTGTTGTTAAAGATTTACGTTAACAATAATATGATAAAGGCAATTATACCGTATGGTTGACTATGAACAAAGCATAACAGGTTATAAAGACCATGCATGCATGTATGTGTGTTTTTATTTTAGGTTACCAAAAAGAAGCATACGAGTACACACCTGCGATACAGTGCCCATTATAAAAAACAACAACAATGGGAAGGCAGGACAGTTTGAGGGAATTTTTATTGTGTTTACTTTGTTCGGTGGAATACTCTACTGCCGGCTGGTTCTCGTTTATTCAAAATCTGCCTGCAACTAAGTATATAGCCATTGTTCTTGGTTTAATCCCGTTCATCACTTGGGGTCTGCGGATGGTAAGGAGCATTTACCCTCTACAGTACTTTTGGGGATTTTGGCTTATAGGGTGATCCATCTAGAGGTATTTTATCAGAACAAAAAAATATAAAAATTTAAATCAAGTGTGGATCATAACTGCTAATTTAAAGGCAAGAAAACCACGGCTTGGCGCGGTTTATAAGCTGGTGAAATCATCGGTGCATATTTTTTTAAAAATGAAGATGCCGGAACGTAACCTTGGATTGTGCTCGCTATCGCGCCATGATGTCGATCTTTATGCTACCTGAAATTTAAGCCCGTAATCTTGACGACACATGGTTTCAAGGGGACGGTGCCACTTACCATACAGCTGCTCAAACAATGGATCTGTTAAGAGGTAATTTCGAAAAGCAGCCGCCTAGATCGAGTGATATCACACCTTTAGACATTTTTCTTTGGGGTTACGTAAAGTCAAAAGTCTATGCTGACAAACTAGCTACAATTCAGGTTTTAGAAGCCAACATTACGCGTGTCATTAAAGCCATACCGGTCGAAATGCTCGAACGAGTCATCCAAAGTTGGACCCTTAGAATGGAAACCCTGAGGCGTAGTTGCGGCAAACATTTAAAGGAACTTATATTCAGAAAATATATGCCATAAAATGTCCTTTCAAATTACCAATAAAGATTCCACACTTGATTTGAATTTTTATATTTTTCTTTTGTTCTGAAAAAATACCTCTAGATGGATCATAATATATATCACCACTATCCACACTTGATTTGAATTTTATATTTTTTTTGTTTTGAAAAAATACCTCTTGATGGATCATCCTATATATCACCACTATCCAAACGTTACGAAATTTACACTTTTTGTTTCATTCGGCAAGGTACTATTTGTATGTGTAATATTTGTAGGGTACATTAGGATTTGATTGGACAAGGGGCATGTCACCGCCCCTTGTCCAATGAACTATGTCTCATGAACTATTAGAGATATGGCGATGATATTTGGTACAAATGATATTTGTCTAAAAACAAACGCAACCAGAAGGAAAAGTGGTCGGTGCCAAGCTCCACAAGATTCTAAATACCTAAAATTATGAACTGATGGTAATAAAATGTTAACAGAAATAAAATAATGACTAAGGAATTATTACGAGCTGTTTTGTTTAAAAAAAAATAAAAATCAACTCTGAGCATTGAAAGAACATATCTCAATTACTTATGCCGGTATGACGATGGTAGTAGTTATACATAAGTAGTGCAGGAGGACCTAATCCGAATAATTGATTGCAGACCGTAATTCATATTATCAAAAATCCGGATTATTGGACAATTTCGTCTTCACGTGTTTTCAAAAAATTCTCCATACATAGTTACCAAAATTAATATGTATGTGACAAATGACCGCTCTCAGTAAGAATAATGTTTAACTAATACTAATTATATATTTAAAAACGAAATAAACAATTCCCATTTTAAAAAACCAATTTTAATTTGTTAAAAAAACGCATAGAATTTTTTGGAACAAAAAGTACATATTAAAATAAACCTTAAGAAAAAAACAATAAAAAACATTAGTTTGATGAGAATTTATAAGAGATTTTTTCTGATAATACAAAAGTATCGACTAGTTTTTCTTCGAAAAAAAACTGTCTTCTCTTTAATGAAAGAACGAATTCAGCAAAATAAAACTGCGCACACTTTTAAAACAATGTCCATTAAAAACGTAACATATTTTGAATACAATCAATTCGGATTATAGAGTATATAGTACAGGAAAAACGCAGTTCGGATTAATGGATAATTCGGATTAGCAAAGTTCGGTTTAACGAGGTCTTACTGTATAAGGAGAAACACCCCAATGAAAAACTGGGCGGTACCACGACCATATAAAACACTGGTATTTGCCTAAAAGAGGGACAGATTGTGCAATTCTTAAATATATTAGTAAATATATTCTTTAATAAATATTTGAACAGTGTAACGACTATAAGCAATCCATGATGGTGGGTATATAAACTCGTCCCGGTCGAACTTAAATTCCACACCTTGTATTCGTTTGTAAATAAAAAAATATTTTCATACACAAGTTTAAAACGAACTTAAATTCGTACTTCTACGAATTTACACTAATACTGTAGTAAATGGCAAATTTCTACCCACAAGATTATTGTTAAAACAAACAAAAAAATAAGTATGAGTCATTTGTTAAACGGAAATTTTACTCAAACAATATTCCGCAAATTGTATCACCAAAGGCCGAGCAAAATACACGTGTGTTGGAATGTCTTTTTTATCAGTCTCTGTTGCTATGAAAAATGTTTTCTTTAACAATTACGTGAATGAAACATGATGGTAGACATTAATTAAATATCACGTATATGTGAAATATATTGACTATATATTTATACATGTATAAGAACTCTTTATGCATTGACAAACAAAATATGAGTTTAATGCAATGGCATATTTTTGCTTTATTTTAGAATCACTGCTTATTTCTTCAACTACACTGACCTACCCCTAACGTGCGTCACAAAAAATATTCCGCTATAAGAAATCAATTCAGTTTATACTTAATTATAGCTGCGGCAATATGTTAAAACCTCTTATGCTTTAAATAATAGATTTGAGATATAAATGGTGTTTGTACGTCTAAAAATACTATAACTTTCAATTGATAAGACTATTACTATACAGAGTGTGATGGAAAGTGGCTTACATACGAGGGCGATTCGGAAACTTCTTAGCCTAGCACAAAAAGCGCGGTATAAACAGAAAAAAGTTAAGTGTTTTGGAAACTTCCATCTGCTATGAACACATGTTAAATTTTGTTTCGATCTGGCAACTCCTTCATATAGAAACAGGTGTTCACAAAAGACGCATCCGCGATTTTTTTACAATGGAAAAATTAGAAATGCGTGGTGTCATTTAATATTTACATAAAAAAGGTTTATCGGGACAAGAAGTTCATAACGATATGGTGAATGTGTTAGGTGAAAGTGATCCTTCATATGCATAAGTAAAAAATTGGGTTGCTGAATTTAAACGTGGCCGTACAAGCATTGAAGATGAACCACGTAGTGGACGTCCAAAAACAGCAACAACAGAAATTGTAGCCAAAGTGCATGATATGGTATTAAATGATAGACGAATAAAAGTGCGTGAAATAGCTAATATCATGGGCATCTCAAATGATCGAGTCCATTTAATTTTGCATGAAGAACTACAGATGAAAAAGCTTTCTGCAAGATGGGTGCCGGACTTGTTAACAGTCGACCAAAAACGCATAAGAATGAACATTTCTCAAGCTTGTTTGGATCGTTTTCAGCGAAATTAAATGGATTTTAAGCGTCGTTTAATAACTGTTGATGAGACATGGATCCACTATACTCCAAAGACAAAAGAACAATCCAAACAATGGACTGAAGCTGGAGGAAGTGTCCCAAAGAAGGCAAAAACAATTCAATCGGCTGGTAAGGTTATGGCAACGTTTTTTTGGGACTTCAAAGGTATTTTATTGATTGACTATCTGCAAAAGGGTAAAACAATAAATTCAGAGTACCATTGAAATCTTTTAGATCATTTAAATGTACAAATTCGAGAAAAACGTCCTGGCTTACAACACAAAAAAAATAATTTTTCATCAAGACAACGCACCAGCGCACAAGAGTGTTTTAACAATGGCTAAAATCAACGAATTAAAGTACGACTTGCTTGACCACCCACCTTAATCTCCTGATTTAGCTACCAGTGACTTTTACCTGTTCCCAAATCTAAAAAAAATCCTTGCTGGCAAGCGTTTTACCTCAAATGATGATGCAATTACAGTTGTAAACCACTATTTTGAAGACCTTGAGAAAAACTATTTTAATCAAGGGATAGAATTGCTAGATAAGCGTTGGACTAAGTGTATTGAAGTTTCAGGAGATTATATTGAAAAATAAAATTATTTTTGAAAAACTAACTATTCTTTTTCATTGATAGGCTAAGAACTTTCCGAACCGCCCTCGTACATATATCGGTTTAGCAGAAGAAAAAAAAACAAAAAATAATTTATCCTCGGAATTACTTTCTTTAAATCAAATATTAACAATTTTTTTTTTGAGAATTAATTTTGAAATAAAGATTTCTAAATAAGAGAATAATAATAACTAATAGAAACAATACGAGGGTTGCTATATATATTACTGGCCTAGGCAACACTAAGTGTTGCCTTGCGCCATCTGACATTTCCATTGGAAAGTTCGACATTTTTTAGCATAAACGTACTCAGAACGTTTTGAAGTACCACCATCATTTGTGTTGTTTACAGTGACTTGAAAAAATGAATTTGGCAAAAAAAAATGGAATTAACTCGTGAACATTTTCGTGCGATCATTTTTCACAACTTTCGACGTGGATTATCACGACAAGAGTGCGTCGATAAACTTAAATCTTTGTATGGCGATAAAGTACCATCCTATAGCACTGTGAAAAACTCGTTTAATAAATTCAATCGTGGCCGACGCCCGAACAAAGACGAAGGTCGTCTAAAAACGGCCGTTGTGCCAGAGAACATTGATGCCGTGCGTGAACTGATAATACAAGATCGTCATGTGACATACCGTAAGATAGAGGCATCCTTGGGCATTTCTTTCACCAGCATACATTCGATATTGCATGAACACCTGGCCGTAAAAATGGTTTGTTCTCGTTGGATCCCGCACAATTTGACAATCGCTCAAAAAAGGCTCGTGTCGATTGGTGCAAAGAAATACGATCGCGATCTTCAAAAGACGTTTATAAGATCGTCACAGGTGACGAATCATGGATCTATGCGTATGAGCCCGAAACAAAACAGCAATCGACCGTGTGGGTCTTCGAAGACGAGCCAAATCCAACGAAAGTTGTTCGTGGAAGAAGCACTTCGAAGCCTGTTTCTTCGGCGAAACTGTTCATACGTCCGCTTGAGCAACGTAGGAGGTCAATTCTGAGTGGTACACCACAATTTGTTTGACTGAAGTCTTTGGAGAAATTCGAAAAACGAACACGAGAAGACGAATCATTGTGCACCATGACAATGCGAGCTCTCACACATCGGCTCAAACCAGCGCCTTTTTGACCGGCCAAAATGTTGTATTGATGGGTCATCTTCCGTACAGCCCTGACGACTGCCACGCAAAGAATTCTTTTTATTCCCACACATCAAGAAAAGAATGCGTGGTCAACGATTTTCGTCGCCAGAAGATGTTGTTGAAGCGTTCGAAAGCCATGTTTTGGAGGTGTCTCAATCGGAGTGGAAAAGTTCTTCGACAATTGTTTTGAGCGCATGCAAAAGTGTATAAATCAGCTGGGGAATACTTTGAAAAACAATAAAACCATTTTTGATAATAAATATTCGCAGAAATATATATAGCAGCCCTCGCACCCAATAAAGTCGACTTAAGTTGTTTTAATATGTTCGCACCGATATGCGTTAATATAAGCTTTACACTTTCCAGACTTCAATGTCACGACCAAAATATGTTTACATTTTTAAAACATGCAGTTAAAAAATTATTTGGTCAATCTTGAGCTGGGTGTGTGTTTTTTTGCTAATAATAATTAATTAAACAGTGGAAAGATTTATGATTAAAAGGTTATAAACCTTCTGGCTCACTTTTATTTATAATAAAATTGATAGAATTTGTACAGGGTGGAGCGCGGTAATTTGCTATTTGGTAATGAAATAAAAAAAAAAAAACTATGAAACTTAGAAATTTTTTTTTTAAATTTTAATTATATTGAACAATAAGGGAATTTTTAAATTACATGGTTTTAAATAGTGTATCTGGCAAATGTGGACCTTCGCTGCATACGTTTTCTGAAGTATTCATGAACTCTAACAAGCATGTCGACTGGTATTCGGCCAATTTAAGCCTCAATATTGTTTATTAGGTCTTCCAAGGTGTTGGGACGGTTGACATACACCTTCGACTCCAGGTAACCCCAAAGGAAAATATCGCATGGGGCTAAGTCTGGTGAGCCAGCCAGTTCACATCACCCCTCAAAGAGTTAAGCTGTCCAGGAAACATTTGCCTCAAACAATTCACGGTAACCCTCGCTTTGTGTGCAGTGGCACCATCCTGTTGGAACCATGTATCCTATAATTGCATTGCCTCAAGAGCCGGCTGAAAAAATCCAGGAAATGCCAAGAGCAAGTGATTGCTTCCGAGCAGAGAGTTCGGAGACTGCAGTACTGCTGCTCTGACTCTCTCGATGTTTTGTGGTGTTGTAATCCTTCTCTAAGTTCCCCTACGCACAAATGACACATTCCCTGCTGTTCTCAATGAAGTTACCCAATTTACAATTGATTTCCGTCCAGGAACAACTCTAGGTGAGGAAAGAGTGAATCGTAAACGAAAAGCACGCTGCACTGCAATGCGCATTTGAAAAATACGCTTCAACACAAAATGACCTCTTCGCACGTGCCCAATGCATGATAGCAATTGAAAGGCAGACGAATACAAATCTCCCGCCAGCTATTATAGGCCACGCACACTCTCGGCTCTCTTCGCCTAACAGTGCCGCCACAGTCTGCAGTACAAAAAAACAAGTTACCGCGCTCCACCCTGTACTTTATATACATAGTTTTGAAAAAAACCCATTTCTATTTGGAGTGTTTTGCAGTATGATTTAAAAATAACGACGTAAATGCCTTATATTGATTTTTTTATATGCGCTGAAAACCAATGGTGATATGACCTTTCCTCCCAGGAACCCCTTATACGATATGCAATCAGACTTAATTATAGTGTTTATTACTTCGATCGAAAGTAAATTGGCTCATTGGATAGCTCCTTAATACTAAGCTTTGCAGCAGCAATCGTTTCATCGTATTACCATTTAGAGTACATACATTATATGTGGTGTGAAAACGTTTCGCTGTAACTTAAATTTGCTTACGCTTTAATTGGTGGTATAATGAACGTAGCGCACTATTACATTTTCGAACTGAACCATGACTTTCAAAATAAAATCACAAGCGATGACAGTCGAACCGACTGCGGTAAAAAAAATGTTTGGGTCGTAACTTGATTTGTTCTAGTATCATCGACATTACGAGGACTGCTGGCCTGATATTGAAATTGTGAATATTTATCATCAAAAATGGTTTAATGGTTTTTTTTAAGTATTCTCCAGCATGATTTATACATTTTTCCATGCGCTCAAACCAGTTGTCGAAGCACTTTTTCCACTTCGATTGAGACACCTCCAAAACATGGTTTTAGAACGCTTCAACAGTATCTTCTGGCGACGAAAATCGTTGACCACGCATTTTTTTTGATGTGCTGGAATAAGAAGAAGTCATTGGGTGCCAAGTCAGGGCTGTACAGCTGATGAGCCATCAATTCGAAGTTTTGACCGGTCAAAAAGGCGCTGGTTTGGGCCGATGAGTGAGAGCCCGCATTGTCATGGTGCACAATGGTTCCTCTTCTCTTGTTCGTTTTTCGAATTTATCCGAAGACTTCAGGCAAACAAATTGCGGTGTTCCACTCAGAATTGACCGTCCTCAAGCGGAACATTCGCCACATGACCAGTTTTGCCGAAGAAACAGGCGACCATTTGCTTCGAAGTGTTTCTTCCACGAACAACTTTAGATTTGGCTCGTCTTCGAAGACCCACACGGTCGATTGCTGTTTTGTTTCGGGCTCATACGCATAGATCCATGATTCGTCACCTGTGACGATCTTATAAACGAATTTCGAAGCACCGCGATCTTATTTTTGAAAAATTTCTTTGCACCAATCGACACGAGCCTTTTTTTGAGCGATTGTCAAATTGTGCGGGATCCAACGAGAACAAACCGGTTTTCGGCCAGGTGTTCATGTAATATCGAATGTATGCTGGTGAGATAAATGCCCAAGGATGCCTCTATCTCACGGTATGTCACATGATGATCTTGTATTATTAGTTTACGCACGGCATCAATGCTCTCTGTCATAACGGCCGTTTTTGGACGACCTTACGACCTTCGTCTTTGATCGAGCGTCGGCCACGATTGAATTCATTAAACCAGTTGTTCACAGTGCTATGGGATGGTGCTTCATCGCCATACAAAGATTTAAGTTCATCGATGCACTCTTGTCGTGATAATCCACGTCGAAAGTTGTGAAAAATGATCGCACGAAAATATTCACGAGTTAATTCCATTTTTTGTCAAATTGATTTTTTCAAGTCACTGTTAACTACACAAATGATGGTCGTACGTCAAAACGTTCTGAGTACGTTTATGCTAAAAAATGTCAAACTTTCCAATGGAAATGTCAGATGGAATATATATAGTAACCCTCGTATCATCGACATTAATTACGAAGTGCATTGCTTGTTCTTTACTGTAGAGTACCGAAATATCGCCATTAGAATCTAAAGAGAACCCACATTTTTAAAAATCTGACAATCAACACAATTTTCTTACTTTATGTGTTAAGTAAATCAGCTTCATATCCGGGTAAATTATCTAAAGTTTTCTGCGGTGGGTTTTTACATCCTTAACGTGCAAGAGATTAATCTCTAAGTTTTGTAAAAGCTTCTAGTATACGAGTATAAAATGAATAATCATATGTGAACTTTTAATTATGCCCGGGAAACTGGTATAAACCTAACATTTTCAATTTCATTTCAAAAAACAAATTTTTGCCATTAATTTTGATAGAGCACCTTTCGAATCATATATTTGAAATTATCGATCATGCTATTTTATTGAGACAAACTATGTGTAAGAGATTAAAAAAACACATAACTATGAGGTGATGGAAATTTTTTTTAAAAGGCCTAAAAGAAAGTCTGCAATCATATCTATAAACATTATCTTATCTTTCTAATAATAAATAAACCACGACAAACGATCTTATAAGATTACTCTATGTTTTCCTCTATCCTTTAATTTTTGTATGACAGTGTAATCGTCGTCTATATATGTGCATCACACAATATATTTGAGACCTTGGAAAGCTGAATTGAAGAAGTCTGACTCATTTGTTCTCCAGAAAAACGGATGTGAGTATTACGGCAGATATTAGGTAATAACAAACGTTATATTTTTTGTTTATGTTTCAATTAAATTGCTATTTTTAATATACGAGTATCTGACAAAAATTTATTTACTTAAACAGCATACCATATGTTCGATGAAACTTTTGAATGTTTCATTCAATTTCTCTATTCCAAATTGCATCATCAAGTAATTTTATCCAAACAAAAACAGAGATAAACGTTTTGCAGACAGTTGCTGAGTTAAAACAATAGTAACGAAAACATCAACAAATTGATGAGAACATTCCTAATGAAATTGAGTTTTCTTGTTGACTCTGTTAAAAATAAAAGTGTAAAAAATCTAGTCTAAAAATCTAAAATTGGCTCCTTAATTACACTGTGGAACATTTTTGGGGTTATTGTCTGGGGGGTGAGAAATTCCAAGTCAGGGTGATGGTACTAGGTCAGTATATTAAAACCCTCAAAGGGTTTTGCGTTCGTATGTGCCAGTTTTTTTATGACCTTTTACATTTTTTCCTTATCTTGATGTTTTTTCGCTTAGTTGTAAAATGTTGGCAAAAACGTAGTTTGACATAACTCGAGAACGACTAGTTCGATTTTGCTGAAATAAATTAAGAAAAATTAATAATAACATTTTCTTTAATCCATTAATATACTGTTTCTCTACCAAATCAACATTTTTGCAATTAGAAATAAATTTATGAAGAAAATTTTGCCAAAAAAAAATTTTTTTTTTTTAAACATATAAATCCCAAACGGAAAAACGTGTAGAGTCTTATAACTTTCACGTAAAGTCACATAACCTATAAACAAAATGCGACATAGATCATAGAAATCGATTAACGCGTTCTGCTTTTATTCAAAATTAAGTAACTTCACCCTGACTTGGAATTTCTCACCCCCCAGATTGGCTGTTGTACTGTGTTATTAGTTAAAAAATAAAATCTCCATTTTATGCGGCATTCTTGACTGTCAGTGCAAAAATCCATATTGAGATCAACAAAACTAACTCAAAAGAAATATTTTCTATTAAAAGAATTTGTTGACTTCTCAATAAACATAAAAAGTAGATGCAAATATTTTATTGTCACAGATATGTTCTTTGCTATTAATAATTTCGCTAGCACCCAAAATGCTGATTTTTTATTTCCCAATTCTATAATAAGTTAAAAGAGGATCAAAGCAAATACAGTGAAAACTCGCTAATCCGAAGCTCCGTTTATATTGTACTAATCTGAACTGCATTTCCTAATGCATTCAAGATTCTACAGATCGAACTGGTTGCAACTTATAATTCCGAATTAATTGTTTTGGTTCTTGTTTACCTTAATATTGTTAATAACTTACAAAAAAAATCGTAGTTTAGAATGAACTTTGTTAGGCAGTGGACTTATCCTCTTTTAATAATGAAGATATAGATATATTAACTTCCATCAAATGGGCCGATGAAAAAGATGTTTGGATGGAGAGTATTCATTCTTTATCTAAAAATCTCGGCGATAGAATAATTGTTCATGATTAATCGAAAATTATCCATATATGACTTCTTAAATGAAACATGTAGTTTATAGTCTAATCTACATGTTCTTTTCGTTTTATGTGAATTGAATTTCTGTCAAGCATTACTGTTTTATTTTTGCATGCTAAAAATGAATTTTTTAACGCATAATTTGTTTTGATATACATGCATTTAATCTTTGTTATGAAATAAATGAAAGATATGCCATTTAAAAAAAAATTAGGGATTTCTCTAGCCCGTAATGCGAATTTTTCGATTAACCGAATCGGGATCTGCAATCAATTATTCAGATTAGCGATACTTCACTGCATAGTTTGGACAATTAGAAAAATTTTTCACAATTTCTAGGACATTCACCGAATACCATCCATTAAAAATATATCCACGACACTATACTTTAGATTTGTCAACGTCCGGCAAAGATTATTTTAGTCCTTTTCTATTCAATTTTTAACGTTTACAAATTTCTGAGAGTGATGACTGAAAATCGATACCTTTATATATCTACGCGCGTTTTTTTGCAAAATCGGTCTTAGTTGGTCCGTCTAAAGGGAAACAACGAACCGAGTCTTTTGGAATAAAGGTGATTATACAAAATATATTGCAATAAACGTTAAGATAATTAGACAGCATTGAATTCGCTGTAGACTTAATTTACTGATTGCCTACTGATCATTGATTTTAATTGATTTCTTTGAAATTGTGACGAATCTACAGAGGGTAAGGTATAGAAGAGAAACACTCGTGGATTTTGTATGTCTAGTTTTTTATAGAACACAGAACTACACCAAGCTGAATTTTACAAATTTCCTTCATTAGCCAATTAAGGGACACGTGGGGAATAGTGAAATGCCCTTAGTTGTTGAGCTTTGCACAGCTACTCGTATAAAGATTAATAAACTACTTGCAATATCATGGTATTTTATAAAATTATGCAAATTTGGATTGACTGGACACCCTACTACAAAGTCATCCACATGAATGAAATTGTGTTCTATAATTAATGGAAATGTTTGCCAATAATATATCGAAAACATATTATTTACATATTTGTTTTGATTTTTAAATCTAATTTTTCAATTTCTTGTTTTTGACCAAATTGTTTAAATTTAATGAAGTTTTGCAACTTTTTACTTTAAAATAACATAGTTTTATTCCTATGTAAGAAAACATTAAGTACAGATAATTTATTTATTAACCTATCGGGTGTTAATATAGAAGAACTTTGAATTTAAAATCATAAACAAGTAAATTTGAAATGATTTTAAAATTCAAAGAAAAGCACTGTATTAAAATTAATTGAAATAAACCAGAAACTGACCTTAAGCTAGACAAATATTTAAACAAAAATATATAACAGATTGACTCAACATACACGAAAAAAAACACATCTCTAATTAATAAAAAAAACTAAAAACAACTGATTACAGTTTAATTTCTAAGTATAAACCATGTTTGCAGAATTTAATTGCTACCCGTGGACATAAAATATTAATCGCAGATCTTTTTTTACTATAAAACTCGGTATGCAATACTCTCAAAAGAAAACTTGAAATAATAAAATTTAACAAACATAAGTACAGTTCAAGTACTAAACATAATTGAAAAACTCGTCTTGCTAAACTTGAATTTTTCAAACATTTTTGTGCCTACGTTCTAAAGAAATACGCATTACGAAAAGTCCGGCACATTATTGTTAATCTGAAAGAACATATTTTCTTTTATTTTTGCTTTGTTTGCTTGACAAAGCGTAAAAATTAAATTTGTAAGATTTCCTCAATAAAAAATTAAGCAAAGAAAGTCTACCTACACAACACTTGTGGACATAAGTTTGTATACTTCCGACAAATCATTTAGCTGGGCACTACATAAATCTACTACTCGATGATCAACTATGACCGCGATCAACTATACAGTTTATACTTTTAGAGAAGCGTTTACGAGACTAAGAGATTTATTTCTTTTTCGCAAAATCTGCGCTTTCTTGATAATCTTTACCAGCAATCCGAAATACAGCCGGTTACTTAACATCAAATTAGCACCGCATTTAGTTTGATTATATTGAATTAGCAGTTTTTATTATTTATAGAATGCATTATCAGGCTTTGTTTTTAACAAATATTAAAATATTGGTTTTTCTAACATACGTAAGTGTACGACTGCGCCTTAGTTTAGTTTATATCAGATGGTGGATGGATTAGACATTTTATTCGAACTCAATGAACAACTTTAAAGAATATTTTTAATGAAAAAAAAAATACATTTCTAGCGAAAGCAAGCAAATGTAAACATTATAATCACTTACTCGCACTTATCTCAATAATATTCGCTTTTGCTTTGTCATCTTCCGTCTGTCGTCTTATAAGCATAAGTATTTTAAATGAACTCTATCCATATAAACATTAATACAACTATTATCAACATTAAGTTCTTTTTCGACAAGATTGCCATAACTCAAAGTTATGCTAAAAAAAATGTTATATTTTCCAATAGGAGTTCTAGTTTGTATCTGGCAACACTAGTATCGCCAGGACCCGAAATATAAGTAGCAACCCTCTTCATTTTTCGTTTGAAATCTTGACAGAAAGTACAATACTTACAATACTTAACCAAGGTTGGAAAATAATGCAAACTTATTTGCAAAGTCAATGCTGTGTAGCCCTAACTGTGTATTTATTGATAAGAATGTTTAGCCGAAATGAGGCACAAAAGTTTGTGCAAAATGACATGCTCGCCTGAAGGCCGTAAGAAATCCGTCGTCGTTGGCTAAAAATTGACTAGAAGGTGTCTGACGTAACTGACAATGTGCGACTCTAATCTTAAACATCGATCTCCACAACTCAAACTATCACTCACCAGCCCGAAAATCTGCTCCGTTATTGCTTCTCGGTTTAGACCTAGGGCAGTTTGGGCCTAGTATATCATTAGGTACGACTAAAAAGTGCAAAAGCGTAGTGTTTTGAACAAATTTGCTTTATGAATATTTAAAGTTAAAGTTATTTGTGTCATATCCATGGGACTGCCTTATTGGCGCGATAGCTTTCGAATTGATTAACAAATCGTTTTTAACTTTTAATAAGTCTTAAAATTTGTAATTGTTATGCGATGGTTTGTATGCACGACTATTGTACAAGTAAACCCAAGTTCAAATACAGGTTATAACGTGAAATAGGCCGACTTTAAGGGTAAATCCTTTTCAAAAAATCTATAAGCCGTTCGGAGCCTGCAATAAGTTTAAGAATTATATCGTGCCCAGCACGCATATTTGAAAGATGTTCCCCGTTCGTTACTTTATGGAACCTTGAGAGAACTAAATAAATATCTTAAGTTTGTCCAAATTTCCCATGGCACTGAAAATGGGGTGCCAAGCATTCTTGTACCTCGTACACAAATGTACAAAATTTGCCGACTTTTGATATTATTTTAGTGTTTTAGTAATTTTCCTACCATTATGGTAAAAATCATTATGATTACAAATTGTAGTTAAACTAGCTGGAAGCAAATTGGATCCCAAAGCACGACTCTTCTGGAAGCATCCACATAAATATAATTAGGGATTTTAACAAAAGTGGTTTTAGCCAAAGCGAGTATTAAATTTTATTTGTTGCGAATGCGAATATTGAAATACAAATTTTGCGAATAATTATTTTTATTATTGTAAGTGAATAAATTAGAACATGTTTTGCAGTTGAGTTATTAACCCAAATTTGGTGTACATTCGTCGAAACGACAAATACATTTTTATTTTCGAAGTCGAACTACAGTAAACTTTGTTTCGATAGCAATAATAATTTAAGGAGTTACCGAAATTATGCTGTCAATTGGTATATTCTGTGACATGAGCCCTTTGGATAATTTTCTGCGGGGAGCCATTAAGAATAAATGTAACGCGAAGCATCCAGAGACAATTGAAGCGTTGAAACTTTAAATCGACGTTGCAATTGAAGAGATTCGATCCGCAACAATGGAAAATTTACTGAAAAATTGGCTTGATCGGATGAGGTACTGCCGAGCCAGTTCTGATAGTCTTATGACTGATATTGTGCTCCATTGTTAAATGACAAAGTTCAACCTTTCCAATTAAATCAGAAATTGAAGAAATTATCAGTATTCTTTTTTACAGCCGATTTAAGTTTTAAATGACCCACCCTGTAATTTGTGCTATATCTTCACTACGGTTTAGTTACTCTACGTTAATAAAAAAGATACGCTGTAAACCATGCAAATTGCCCGAAAGTTCTTTTTAACAAAATCGTCTATGGAAGTTCAAAGTATAAGTTCAATACGATTTCTTTGAGTTATGACAATCATGTCCCAAATGAACAATTTGTATTATAGTTTGCAACGTTCAGGGTTTTTTCAACTCTAAATCTTCCCTCTGCATCCCATCTAACAATGTTTAGTTGACAATTTTATAGTGTCGTTTCATGCTTTGCTGATAAACTTATTTCATTTTAATGGTAGTATACTTACATGATATTGAAATACCGTACTCAATATATTAACATCGCCGGTGAAATTCTGAATGCTCTGACCCCACAGATTGGCCGGCGATAGCATTAAACAATCATATTCCGGAAAGATTTGTTCATTTTGTGTACGCTTAACATTATCCACACGTAAGCAGATCTTATCCAAAGTGCGTTGACTAGAAAAAAAAACGAAAACAGAATGAATATAAAATAACAAATAATAGAAGAATAATGAATGAAATTGAACAATACGTACAGAGCAGTTCAGAACAGAAGTTATTATTATAACTATAAATGCGATCCACAATAACAACTTAACAATAATAACTACTATTACATTGCATTCAATTGAAAGTGATTTAATAATACAAACAAACGAGACCCAAAGCTTAGGGATGGCTGGAAGCAACCACCACAATATTGTATTTTATTTTAATTTGTACTTATGTACGAGTATGTAATTTAGTTGAATAATTTTCGAAATTCTTGCATCACTTACTTTTCAGATGATTCGTGATTGCGAACAATTTCCAATAATCTGAATACTTCATACAGAGGGGCACGAAACGCATCCATTAGCTGCATATCATCGGTCCAAGGCAGCACGCTAGAACGCAGCGTAATTTGTTGTACATAGAAATACGGTGAATTTTGGGCCCACGGCACATGCGGTTCATACGACACGTTGTTGACATTGAATATATTCTTGACCAGAGAATAATTGGAACGTTCGCCTTCGCCAAATAACGAGTATTTACCCTCAAAGGGTAAAACTATTTTTGTCGGTATTGTACCCGGCAGGGGGATGTTGATTAGGGGGTAACTGAAATGAAAGTAGAAATTGGAAGACATTAGATTTGAGTGAGAAACTAGTAAAGAAAATAATGACTAACTAACAAATAATGAATAACTAGCAAATTTAATAACATTTTTTAAACGGTTTTATGCTTCGACTAAGAATGTGACACGTATTTGAGTAGCCTTTATTTGCTCATAGTGTTATTTAAATTATTTGTATAGTTAACTACTTGAAATATAACTAAGTACGTTAATATTCAAAATATACATTAAAGTAAATGAGGAAAAAAGATATACTCCGGTCACCAACCTTAAATATATAGGAGGTTTTTTTTTGACCAACACTCAGGGGTTTTCCCATTTACATGCCCTTCTTTGGACACGATCAAGTAGCTCCAAGGATGATATTGAAGCACCTGCCCATATATGGGAGTTGTATTCCATCTTTGACCGGATGTATGTTGAATAGATATCGAAGAGATCAGAAGGAGTAAAATATTTCTTGCACAGCTTTAAAAAGCCTATACACTTGAGTGCTTCTATCGACACTTCGAATACATGCCTCGCCCAACGAGCGTCACATTGTATTTTCATGCCCAGAACATCGAGCATCTGATTGTTCGATATCCATACCATCGATAGATAATGACGATACTGATGGTTCAATGAATCGCTTGTGAGACAACAAGCAGCACTGGTATCTTACGCGCATTAAAATCTACTCTAATTATTCGACCCCATTCGGAAATGGCCTGTAAATCCCGGCCAAGTATCTCATCCATAATTCGCCTTTTGTCCTCAATATCTTGAAGACTCGGCCTACGGTCGAATGAATACGAATTACAGAGGTTGCTGTCATCCATGAAAGAGAAGATTGAATTCACGGTCTGACCCAAAAGATCGTCAATGAAAATAAGAAATAAAGATGGAGAAAGGACAGAGCCCTGTGGTACACCTGCGGTCAACCTATGTTTGTTGGATGAGAACCCATCTACAACAACTTTTATAGTGCGATCTCTAAGAAAGCTCGATATAAATCGAGCAAAAGTATTACCGACACCAAATGTGATTAGCTTTGACTCTGCGCCAGACTCTATCAAAGGCCTTGGAGATATCCAGAGCCACGACCTTACTCTCACCAAAATGGTGGATGGACCGACTTCAACGCTCCGATAGGAAAGTCATCAGGTCTCCCGTAGAGCGATTTCTACGGAAGCCATACTGCCGATCATTAAGTAGGTCGTTGGACTACAGACACCCCACAAGATGGTGGTTGACCATGCTCTCCATTACCTTGGAGAGCGCAGAGCAAATCGCAATAGGCCGATAATTCGCAGGATTATTGGCTTCACCCTTTTTAGGGACGTTCGTAACCTTCCAACAAGCTGGGAAGACTCCTGCACGATAAGCAAGGTTGAAAAGGTTGCGTAATGGACGGGGTAACGTCGAAGAGCACTTACAAAGGACAAGTGCCGAGATGCCATCCGGACCCGGGGACTTACTAACATCGAGATTCGCAACAAAAAAATGGAATTAACTCGTGAACATTTTCGTGCGATCATTTTTCACAACTTTCGACGTGGATTATCACGACAAGAGTGCATCGATGAACTAAAAGCTTTGTATGGCGATGAAGCATCATCCTATAGCACTGTGAAAAACTCGTTTAATGAATTCAATCGTGGCCAACGCTCGCTCAAAGACGAATGTCGTGAAGGTCGCCCAAAAACGGCCGTTGGGCCAGAGAACATTAATGCCGTGAGTGAACTGATAATGCAAGATCGTCATGAGACATACCGAAAGATAGAGGCATCCTTGGGCATATCTCCACCAGCATACATTCGATATTGCATGAACACCTGGCCGTAAAAAAGGTTTGTTCTCGTTGGATTCCGCACAATTTGACAATCGCTTAAAAAAAGGCTAGTGTCGATTGTTGCAAAGCAATTTTGAAAAAATACGATACTATGCTTCAAAAGACGTTTATAAGATCGTCATAGGTGACGAATCATGGACCTATGCGTATGAGCCCGAAAAAAAAGCTATCGACCGTGTGGGTCTTCTTCAAATCCAACGAAAGTTGTTCGTGGAAGAAACACTTCGAAGCAAATGGTCGCCTGTTACTTCGGCAAAACTGCTCATGTGGCGACTGTGCCGCTTGAGCAACGTAGGACGGTCAATTCTGAGTGGTACACCACAATTTGTTTGCCTGAAGTCTTCGGAGAAATTCGAAAAACGAACAAGAGAAGACGAATCATTATGCACCACGACAATGCAAGCTCTCACACTTCGGCTCAAACCAGCGCCTTTTTGACCGGCCAAAACGTCGAATTGATGGGTCATCCGACGTACAGCCCTGACATGGCACCCAATAACTTCTTTTTATTCCCGCACATCAAGAAAAAATGCGTGGTCAACGATTTTCGTCTACAGAAGATTCTGTTGAAACGTTCAAAAACCATGTTTTGTAGGTGTCTCAATTGGAGTGGAAAAAGTGCTTCGACAATTGGTGTAAGCGCATGCAAAAGTGTAAAAATCATGCTGGAGAATACGTTGGAAACAATAAAACCATTTTTGATGATAAATATTCGCATTTTCATTATTAGGCCAGAAATATATAGCAGCCCTCGTACATACTCGTATATATTGGCTTGATTGGCTTTAAACCTTTGTAATTAACTATTAACTCTAAAAATGCGAAAGCTATTAAAGAAGGTATATTAAACCTTCAATATACGAGTATCATTAAAAAAACTAATGGGGTAACTTCTCTCAAACAATTGAGCTTAATAATTTTAAATGTTCTTATATGGTATGCCCGTTTATTTGTGAAATACTTGTAAATTTCATCACATTTACTATGCAATATGACACCATTTTAACGATCGGCTCTCTCTTCATATAAGATCTTCAAGTTTTACAACTAAAAAAGTGGCTTTTTACACTAAATGTACCCTATATTTCTAGGAGGCAATTTAGTGTGGCCAAAAGTAGCCACCAAAAAATGAAGAACTCTGTCATCTTTCTAAATTGGAACTGTATCCTTTAGAGGCTTTGAAAGAAAAACGTTATGTTGGTCCAAAGTCATGTTTTTTTTTAAATCGAAATTTATTTAATTTAACATGCATTAAGGGTTTTTTGGGGCACAATACCAGCAATTTAACTCCGATTGGCAAAATTTGACATTAGGAGAAAGGAAATTTGCTTATCATTGGAGCTGCGTACATAGATTTTAAATGTCTTTTTTTAGAAAATTAAAGGTAATCTGCGTTTTAGAACTGAAAAACGTGACATTTTGCACTAAATGCAGCCTATCATCCAAGGGGGAAATTGCGGCGCAAAAAAGTTACTCCCAAAAAAAAAATTGGAAGCCCTTTCAACTTTGTAAATTGGTATTGCATCTTTCAAGGGAAAAAGGTATTTTGGTCCGAAGTCATTTTTTTATTTAAATTGATATCTTTTGAAATAGTTACTTGGAGCAAAAACTTTTTGGTACAGATAAAGAAAAGAGTTATAAAACAAGACTTTAAAAAAAGTGCGTGAGTGCAATAGCTCTTCGACAGATTCGAAAAATTAAATCACACCTTTCCAGTTTTCAAAACCTGAAAAGAGCGAAAATCTGTAATATGGAAAAAAATTGCTTATAAATCGCAAAATAAGAAATGTAGTAAAATATGGGCTAATTTTTAAAATATTAGCCCATATCAATAGCTTACAAAATTCCGTAAGTCCTTGGCTTCAATCGTCCCTATTACAGAACTCAAAATTTGTTTACAAGACCAAAAGTTATAGACTTTTGGTCGATGGAAATCGATTCTGCATCACTTTGCGGCTGATAATTAAAGAACGATTGCCCTTTTACAGCGTGGGCGATTTAAAGTTTTAAATTTAAATCGGCTGTAAAAAAAAGTACAGATATTTTTTAAAATTCCTGGTTTTATTGGAAAGTTTGAACTGTGTCATTTAATAATGGAACACCATCCGATGCGTTTTCGCTTCGACCAATGGGCTTAAGATTGTTTGGCAGAAGATGAAGAATTTGACCGAACAAAGGATTGTAATGCTAACTCGTCTCTTATTTTAAAAGAGATAATGTCGGGTTTTATTGCCATGCCAAAAACCGCTACTAACAGCCAATATTAGTGGATGCAGCGAAGTTTGGTCAAATATTTGTGAACTTTGTTAGAATCAATAACGTCAGATAAGCTTTTAGACGCAGTGCCAAAATTTGGCAAAAATCCTTACACGGCCAAATTTCCAATCTATTCGAAAAAGATTTGTAAAAAATTTTGGTTTACCCAAATCTAACCGAACCGTAAAATAAACCAGAATGGCTCTCGAAGTGGAGAAAGCTTGCTCAAAAGTGTGTTTTATTCACGTTTCAACAATCTGATTGCTGGCTTAAGAGGCACAGTTGGAATGGAATTATGATATTTACAAGTTTAGCAACACATAAAAAGAACCATGATAAAAAGACCAATCATACTGATTACACTAAGAGAAAGAAAAATCCGTAAATGACCGCCGACTAAAAATGGCTTTATGTCTAAAAAAAAGGGTATTCTCGCTTCTACTTTTCCACCATACGGTAAATAACCTTCGAAATACACTTAATTAACAATAAATGTAGAGTTTCAATTTTTTTTATACATATTCATATATTCAGTATTCCTGAAACGACGCTTGATGAAATGAATACCCTTACTGAATATATTGACAGAAAGAAAACCCATCAAATGACGGCGCGAAAAACTCAAACTTTTGTTTAACACATCCACATAGTGATTTACTGTATAATAACTGAAATCGATCAATTAAAACCAAAAACATTACGATTAATTTAAAGTTTATATACCAAATCGAATTCGGTGTAAATTGATCGGTTTCCATTACATACCGAAATGTCAGTTATCTCGGTCTACACCTGCATTTTCGGATATTTTTTTAAGGTATAGCCATCAACATATTTTTTGTTTAAAAAAGCATAGCATCTGTGTCGATTTTGTTTTTCATTCTGAACATAATTTATTCATTAAATTTAAAAAAAAAATTCAAAGGACGAAACGATTTTTTTGGCTTAAAGATATTCTAATTTTATTTTATACAATTTATACTCGTACTAAATCAATAATTGTAGAAATATAGAAAAACATTTAAAACCAAAAACGTCCATTTTTAAGAATGACACAACCCAACTGAATTTAATTGGGCATTATTTTTCACTCCAGTCTTAGATATAGGCAGTTACTAAATGCTCTTTAAATATAAATGCTAAATAAACTATATACAAATTCACTTAAGACATCTCATCATGACGATTTGGTAAAACAAAGAAATATTTACTACTATTTAATTAATTTGTTAATTTCCTTGGCCTGTAAATAATAACTTGGACCTACGCGCGCCGTCTTTTAGCGAATTTACTATAAGTACAATCATTTAAGTCTTTGATTTCTTGAAGAAATCATTTACTCCCCCGAGAAAGTTCAAACTTTTGTTGCATCATAGTGTTATACGACACAGGGAACTAAACGTGGTTTGGTTACTACAAAGAATTTATTTGTTGCCACCACCAATTACTGTTACCAAAGTAACATGTACTTTATAATTGGTTGGTTGTCATAACCAGCAGTTGTGGCAGCCAATAGTTCTACTGATTTCGGTTAGTATAACCGACTTAATGACATAAAAAATCGTAATATCATTGTAGCTTTCATTTTATGGTTAGTCCAAGCGTGTAACTTTTATTACCATGGAATTTTTGCGAATGAAATATTAAGCATGTTTGTCCAACTGAATATTTAAAGTTCGGACCGATTTTTAACTGATTTTTTTCTCTGTGTGTACGAAAGTTTTCTTTTAGGTTATGTCCCGGTATTCGTAATTTTTTAATGTTTCTTTTTATGCTACGATTTGGATCAAATTCAGAAAATAATTTTTCTAAATACTCGTAATAATAGCATTTTGCATTTTGTTTGATCTTGATTAACGACACATATGGATGTTAAAAGTAAATAACTAATTGAAAATCATACCAGGCAAACCACCGTTTGTCGGATCAGCAAGTGTTCTTTATAAATTAAACGTATTCATTTAAAAAAATACATTAATTTTGCTAAAGGTTTTTTTAGAATATTACAATCTTGTCATTTCGTCGGTTCAAATTAATAAGTTTCAATATCAGTCATTGACCATTCCGGGAGCAGGGCGAAAACTTTCGAAGCGGTCTAAGCTAATTGATTGTGATGGAAATTGACGCATTTTAGAGCCGTCATCAATAGGGAAACAATAAAAAAATATTACAGCTCCTTATCAGCTAGCTATAAGAGTATCTACAGCTAAGGTGCGCACATATAAATGTTAGTTCGTTAAATCTTTCATAATAAAAACGGAAAAATAACAACAATACAAATTCAAATTTGCAAGGTGATATAAATGTATGAATTATTTAATTAAATGTAATTAACATTAAAAACGAATGAATTACAAAACATAAGTTGGATTGCAAAGAATGAATTAAGTACAAAAGACAGGAAAAATAGTCTCTTTTGATATATTTTTTTTAATAAAAAGAATAATCCAATTCTACCTTCCAAGTAATTTGTTTATCAATTATTTTCATAAAATGCAAACAAAATTGAAATCGCAATTTTTATGAACGTCATTTGAAATCAGAAATTGAGATATTCTATCATAAATCAATTTACCGCCATTTAGTCTTCGTGCGTTCACAGCAAACGAATGGCAAAGGTTACATTTAGATTAATCAAATATTAAAAATATGGCACACGAATGCCGAGAGTGTAGTGACAGAGACAGGGGCCCACACGGGGTCCGTTCGTCATTCATTGTTTACTTAATTGACATAAATTAATTGAATTTCTTAAGTAGCAAGCAACAATGACCCTGTGTCCGCGGCACATACTCGTATTGAAAAAAAACGTGTATGCTACTTAATGGAAAAAAGAAAACGAAGCAAAAAAATAAATCAAAATCTGCATGAATATACATAAGTCTACGAGGAAAGACCGAAAGATAACAATAAAAATAGGGAACTTTTTTAAAGAAGTTCGAGTAGGCCATGCTGTTTTTATAATTTGTGCAATCATGAACTGGGCACATGACAGATATTTTTGCTTAAACGTGATCCTACAGGCTCCACCAGTTAAACTCAAAGCGTGGGAAGCGTGTACAGTGTAAAGCTGTTGCAAAAAGAATAGAAATGTGAGTGGCAGCAATAACGTTTAAGAGCGTCTTAAACCATTCTGTTTAATCTAGGGGGAAAAGTTGTCGGAAGCAGGCATTCGTAGCTGGTTAATAGGGATGCCAACTAAAAATTGTTATTTTAAAATATATAACAATATTTTACATTAGAAATTTACTTTATTTGCGAGTGAATACTCTCGCAAGCTAAGTATATGATCAGTGTTCTTGTTGATTCTCAAATGGGGAAAATAGTCAGCAAAGAATTTATATAGACAACACCACGTGTTAGACATGTTATGTCCTGATTAAAGACGACTTATCAATGCCTATTATTTTGTGGTTATTATGCCGACCTGCCCCACACTGATTTTCCGAGCTATATATTGCAAAATAAAATCACTTTAATCTTAAAGCTGCGTTTTGTTAGTATCAATAAAAAGAAAACCTATTTATAAGAAAGCAAACAAATTATTTTTGTATTTTTCCCTTCATTGATCGGCAGGAATGTCAATCTTTGCCTAAATATTTAAGTCTAAAAATTAATAAGTGTAAAAACACGTTTAGCTTTTTTTTCTTACTACGAACTAATCGTAAACTACAAATTGTGGTTCTAAAGACCTCTAAATGTATAAGTAGCTGCATCTTTATTTTACTAAATTTATAAGTTTTAAAAATCGTAATTTTCGGAATTTTAACACTGAAAGTTTAGTTTGAATCCGACCAACTGAAAACATTCATGTGATCTTCAATGCTTATTCGTATCGTTATATTTTATTTAACGTTCCAAATCATGTACCTCCTTCTATCGGCAAAGGTATACAAACAAACTGGCTCCGAGTTAAAAACAATGTTCCATTTCTTTGTTACTTGCCTTTCCCAATAAGAACATGTTAAGACATGTGCTATCAGTCAGTGCACAAAACGAAATTGTGAGGTTGTGAAATAAAACACGCCCAATAGTACCCGCCCCTTAAGGTATTAATTAAACATCTAAGCGAAAAAATCATTACTTAGAGAATCATCATACTTTGATGAGAGATATTTGGAAAATATATTTTATTTTGAGACCGATTACGAAGGAATCTGGAAAGTAATCGCAATAGTCAAGGAAATGCATAACTCTTCTCCAGTTAGATTTGGCCAACTAACCACAGTCCCCTTTATATATGTTTTTGTCAGCAATATTAGCTAACTGCTGCAGAATAGCACTGAAGCCACTGTTGGACTTTTTTCTCCAATAAAATTGAATACTATTTCTGCGATCATGGCAGTAAGATTAAAAGAAACAGACACAATGGCCTGGAATGTTAAGGACCATAGTGTACACCTCTATATGACAGACAGGACGTAGAGAGCTGTGAAACTCTTAATAGCCGTACGATTACTTGTCAACACAATGTTCTCTGCGGATCCTATTCTAAATATCAGCGCTGTCAAAGATAACACATCGGTTTTGCTAATTGTCATTTTTACAACCAATGTTTCGCTTGGTGTGATGAAACCAAGCTGGTTTTGTCCATTTCAAATGCAAATAATGTTCGAATCAGCTGTTGCTGATTCATTTTCTTATCGTTTTCAAAAGCAATAGTGACAACATTGGTTTCTATGACAGCCCTGTATATTTCATTTCTATTTTGATTCGCTCTCTTGATAAATCCGATCAGGTTGATTGATTTCTCACAAGGTTAGCTCGAGCGTATTATGTAATCGACTAAAGGCTCCCGCAAGCAACAGCATTGACCAGTATTAGTGGTGCTTTAGGCCTGGTAAAGCAACAACTAACCAGATCATTATATCGCGCCAAATCCAAAAAAGTCGATTATAATGTCGCCTTCGACAAACTTTTAGGATCGAAGCTGTTAAAAATATGTCTGCTTTTTGTCCACGGAATTGTCCTTCCGCAAAAATCTTTTCACTTCTGTGCATTATTTTTTCGCCAACTCTGAATAAAAAAAGTAACCAATCACGTAGTAACCAATTAATTATTCCTAGAGTTGACTACTTGTTTGGAAAATCTTTTCAAGTCAGAGTTGCTCGAGTGTTTAACAAGCTACCTGATTATCTAAAAACGTTTAATATGTCCGATTCAACATTTCGCAAAAAGCTTCTTAGGCACTTTGAATCTTTGTAGTAGCATATATTACTTATACAACTCTTATTGTCTTCTTTTAATAGTTTTTGAAATGCTCTGATTATGGTCTTTGTGAATTTTCTTCCCAGTAAGTGTGTCAATATTTTTTTCCTGTTTTCTTTAAATTGGGAACATCTACTTTAGTTTTTGATTATCATGTCATGAATTTGCATAAATGTACAACATTTTTTAATTCTTATATACATATTCTATATACATATATATTTTTTCCTACTACTATTATTGAGTAACTGTTTAACTTGAATTTTTGTTAAACTTGAATTTTTGTTAAACTTGAATTTTTTTAATACTTTAAAATGTTTCTTTATATTAATTCTATCTAAGCTGTAGTTTACTGTAATTAGCTTTATCGGCCGAAAGGCTTCTTAATTACGGAAAATGTAAATAAATTAAATTAAATTAAATGTGCCACTGTTGCCAGATTCAAATACCTAAAAATACCCTAATCTGTCAAAATTACTATGGCAAAGGGAATTTTTTTCGGTGTGAATTGAATTCATGATAAAGATGATTAAGACCACGTCGCATGTTCCCGATAAAGTCCCGAATTGATATATACCACCTCTTTGTCGATTAAAATGCAGCTTTCGACAGCCATATAAGATGTAAGATAGTTTCAAACAGCTTCGATCCTATATGACTGACTTCTGCCCACGGAAAATGAAAGCCCTCTCTCGACACACACTGGTGCTGAACCGTAGGCATTCGCGCAAGTGGACAAAGCGATGTTGCGAGTGTTCGCGAGAAAGTTTGTCCAAAAAATCTATGAACTCCGATTCAACAGTTAGCTGTATACCGACATCGACGGTATAGGCTAACCAATCTACAACGATTATCGTGCCTGGGAAATGTTGTCCAGATAAACGGCTATTTCAATATAGAGTCGCGTAGAAACGTCACCGCGACTAAAGACCTCTTTAGGGTGAAAAAGCCCATGTAAGTAAGTAATTATTAAACTATCCTAGTACAAACACATTGCTTATTTCAGAATGTATAGCGGTTGATAGAAATTTCAAAAAGTTGAAAATTCTCTAACACCGAAAATCTTCATTCATGTAAAAATCTCGAGCCTAGAAGTATTTTGTACTACTAAAGTTTTTGCAGTGGGAAACCCATTACGCTGATTGTGTCCAAGTTCGCAAAAAAGACATAAGCCAAACTCTCAAACAAAACCGCAATAAGCTTCTATGTCTACAAAAAATCAGATTTATTAAACAACTAATAAACAATATATTATATTATATACTTACCATGAAAATAAAATGGCCACAATAGCTATGCTCGTGGCACATGTGGGATAACTCGACAGAAAGAGACCATGTTTGTAGTAGATATGCGAAACTGCTCCCGGCAGACCCGAGGCCGTGGACTTCTTAGACTTTTGCGCAGCAGCAGCATTGACAGGCGAATGCACGCCGGATGATGCCGTGGACGATGATGAGTAGGCGGCAGCATTTGAATTGGCCGATTGTGGGACTGCACTCTTAATTGTTGAATTACCAGTACCATGCTCTGATATAGACATCGCGGACGACGACGTATCAACAAAACGTAACGATACACGAAGAAACGAAATACGAAAGACTGGGTCGGCGTTGAGAATGGAACAGGCCGCCGCAACTTGTCGTCGTTGTATGTACGTACGACCACGTATAATCTATAGACACAACAGCGCGCAACCCGTGAAATATTTAAGAAATGCACAGCAAAAACGAATTGCAAAAGAAATGTTTGGATACGTATTTAATGCGCTGTTGAACACTTCGATTGCCAGAGATTTCAAACACCAGAGGGAGATACAATTTAAATATATTCTATATTCGACTGCGACGAAAACATAGACGTGACGACGACGACAAAGACGACGAGGGCAACCAAAAACAAAATCAATTTTTAAATACTACAAATTGTTTTAACTCTTGTTGGCGTTGATATATTTTTAATATTTTCGTATAAATACGCTAAATCTCTGGATATATTCATTTTTTTTGTTATTTTATGTGCTCTGCTGTTTAGGACCTTTTAAGGGTTCTCTACAAAAAAAGGGGTGAAGGGGGTGTTTGTTTGTTATTGTTTTGATTTTCAAGTTATGCGAGCCGTCATTATAAAGCGGTACTTTTGCTCTGCTTTGCAAAACGAGCACGAGTGTGTGAACGGCAACACATGTCCGCAACAGTGGGTGGGTAGTGGTTGTAGGTGTAATGTAAGCCACTTAGGTGGGTGGGAGTGAGAGCAGGTATATACGTATTTTGACACTTGTAATTTTTTTCGTTTTATTATTTATTATTTTATTATTGCAAGTATAAGGTGGCTATAGATATTCCTTTTTGGTGGCAGAACTTTTTTAGATTTCACTTCCTCCTCCTTTTATGCCCATCAATACGGCGATATACATAGGTATACGTACGCGTTTTCCTTTTTTATTGAGTAACAACCCAATCAATGCAAAATTAATTAGACGCGTTAGTTCTGCTGGTTATATACTAGAAAACAGCGGTCGCGCGCATTAAGTAGAGATAATAAAAACAATTATCATCACATCACCACTTCAATTTATATGTGGACTTATGATGACTTTTGACCGCCCGTGCTGTGTTCTATTGATTTTACTTATTTTATTTCCATTTATTTTGTTCGTTTGCCGATAACACACACATCACCTTTTTTAAGAAGGAAGCATAGAATATTTTTTAATTGCAAAATACTTCTTCACTTCTTCATTTCATTTTTATAGGTTTTAGTTAGCTATTCACGATTTTGCCTTGTAAGGAACCGAAAAAAAATTGCACGTTTTTACGTCACTTTTTCATTTTTTACTCCATAATTTTTTATTTCTGAAATTGAATTCAGAATTCCTCTATTCACTACACTTCTATATTTTGGATTTTCTTGTTTTTTAATAATTTTTTATTCACTTCGCAACTTTAGAGCTCTCTTGCGCGTTTGATCAAAAAATCGAAATCTTAAATACAAATCGTAGGCAAGTTGTTGGCAGTGTTACAAGCACAGAGGTTTTCCCTACAAATGTAGCGCTTTTTATATTATCAAAAAAATACGGCATTTCCATACACGAGCGAAATCTACCAGATTTGGGCTGTCAATTCTGTACAAATTGTAACTGATAATTAATTGAACAAAAAACAAGAATAGTAAAAAATACATATTGGAAGGTATACTGCGAACTGAAAACAATGTGGGCTTAACTGCAGTTTAATAGCAACATCAATTTTTTTTAACTTCAAAATCATCAAAAAAAATTACGGGCCCACAAAGCGTAAATGAATTGTTTGGTACATCTTCTTTGTGTCTCATCTGACCGAGACGAAATCGAAAAGTGGCTTATGAAAATACCTTTCTAAGGGTTTCTGGAAATTGACCTATAACGGCTTTCTGGATATTTGACCTATAATAGCGTAGTTCAATATTTCCTTTTATTGGATCAAACTTTTCGGGAAAATAGTTGAATATATTTTAATTTAAATAATGTAGTAGTATGTATTTTATAAAATATTTAATGTAGTGTTCACCTAAAACGAAATTTTCGCCTAGGAGTTATGCCTTTATCTCTACAAGGAAAAATTTTATTATTTAAATACCCTCAAAAATTTCTTCAGAACATTTGTTAATTTTTTTCCAAAGTCAACAATAATATCAGAACATTATTTTTTGTTTGCAGATCGACACTTCTCTTAAAAACATTTCCCACTGTTACAAGGATGTTTATAACAGCAGTGTAGACTTTTTTCGCCATCTGCATCGATAATTAATGTTCTGATAATTGTTTAATCAAAAATTGTTTACATTAAATTGTTTACAAAAATAAGGAAAAGACGTGAGGACATTTTGGAGAATAATGAAATGAATAGATTAAACTAAATTTATAACGGCTGCTACTTTCTACATAGCTTTACACTGCAATTTTACCGTGTAAAGCCTAGTATTCAACTATAACGAAATTTTTACTTAGGAGTTTTGCATTTATTTCTACACGAATAATTTGTAGTGTAGAGCAGTGTAGAGAAAGCAGCCGTTATTTATTTTCAAAAAATGATTTTAATCATATTCATTTAAATACAATCAAAAACGACTTCACAACATTTGTTAATATATTTTTTTGTAAATTTCAAAAATTCCTTGATCTAACAATTATCAGAACATTAATTTTCGTTTGCAGATGTTGAAAAAAGTCTACACTGGTCTTATAATCATTTCTGTAACAATTGCAAATTCTGCCACCTTTTCGTTTTAGCTGATCACCACCAAACGAAAATGTCTAAACGGAATTTACCAATGGTAAATTTTGTTTGCTTTGCTTCATGTTTTTCTTATGGGAGCGAGAATTTCGTTTTAGGTAAATACTAGGCTTTATTATGCGTTTTCCAGAACAGTTTAATTTAAACTAAGGAAATATTTAACTACCCCACTAGAAAAAGGAATTTTTTCGGTGAAAATGTTTTGATTTTCTGAAGTTAAAAAACATTTTAAATAAATAAGTAAAAGGCTCGACACTTGGCAAGTATAGCAAAGATTTTCTACTGCGATGCTATTACGCACCTCGGTAAATTATGCATACTTATTAGTTTTTTAGTTGTATTCAAGCTACAGAAAGAAAAATGTGTTCATTGAAGTTTTATATGACTTTTAGGTTATTATTGCAAGACTATGACGAATTCCTTTTAGACTTTTCACGATTTAACGCTTTTGTCTGGCATCACTGTCTGCAATTGTGTTCAGTCCCAGTAACTGGCAACAGCATTACCGACGAAGAGGGAATAGCAATAGAATATAGAACTATTTCGCAGCTCACAACTTTAGTATAGATACTCGCAATATGTCTGCTGTTTCTTTCAATTTTGAATCGAGGATTTTAGAAATTTGTGGAAAAACGAAGAAAGCGAATATATATTTGGGTATATGGTACGTCTAGTGAATCACAAAGCATGTACGAAAAGTGGACTGAAGAGCTAACGCTGTGAGCTGTCGATATTTATATGATTGGAGCCTCATCTTTGAAAAGATTGCTGTCCGATCCTTTTTGGATTTTTTGGGGTAAGTTCTAAAAAGTTGTACAAGGTAGTGTTGCAAAATCTGTACGATGGTGGACGAACTAGCGATGTCTCAGATCGTTGAAGTGCTCGGCGAAGGAAGAAATATATAATTTTATCAGTAGGTCTTAGAAACTAAGCGAACTGCTCGCATATTGACATGAAATTGCCACTAGGCTGTACTGCAGGTCAAAAATTAAAGTAGGTTGCAACTCAAAATTATTTTTTTCATTTCTTTTTATTATTTATTATGATTTATGATACTATTGGTATGGTCCATAATGGCCGCCGCGACCACCTCCATCCGATGGTTTAAATTTCGATGACGCTGAGGCATAATTGAGGTTCTATGCCGTTAATGCGCCGAATTATCTCATCCTTTAGCTCTTGAATTGTTGCTGGCTTATCGACGTACAAAGAAAGTAGTCCAACGGTGTCATATCACATGATCTTGGCGGCCAATTAACATCGCCACGACGTGAGATAACACGGCCATTGATTTTGTCGCGCAAAAGAGTCATTGTTTCGTTAGCTGTGTGGCAAGTGGCACTGTCCTGTTAAAACCACATATCGTCCACATCCAAATCTTCCAATTCGGGCCATATTTTTATCATCTCACGATAGCGAACACCATTCACAGTAACTGCCTGACCGGCCTCATTTTGGAAAAAATACGGCCCGATGATGCCGCCAGCTTATAAACCGCACCAAACAGTCTCTTTGTGGGTGCATTGTTTTTTCGATAATCACTCTTGGATTATCATTCGCCCAAATGCGGCAATTCTGCTTATTGACGAATCCACTGAGGTGAAAATGTGCCTCATCACTGAAGATGATTTTTTCCGAAAATTGATCATTCACTGTTGCCATTTCTTGCCACCAGCCTGAATAACTTTAACGCGTTGCTTGCTTGTGTATCTTTCCATGGTTCAAATTGAGTTAGTCTGAAATTGAGAAATATCAAATGAAATGCAGAAAAAAACGATGTTTAGGTGTGATTCACATTCAGCATCGGCCCTTAAATTTAACCACCCTTTAGATTAAATTTTTAAACACTTGTTGTGTTTTTTTTGGAGCAAGCCGGTTTATCTTTAATTTCACATCGTAATAGAGAAAGTATATCATCATAGAGAGAAGTATCATTAAATTGCTCTGATGTTGAGGCATTGTTAGAAGACAAAAGCTCGACAATTCTTATTGATTTGCTGTGTAAACGCAATGAAGCGCTTGCCAAATCATCCGAACATTTTAATGTGAGTTTCTCTTTAATCTAATACTGTTGAATTAACTCCATCAGTAACTGCTTCCGAATAAATAAAAAACGAAGATTTTTGTCCTGAATTTCCAACAACTTCCAAACCGGTGTTTTCGGATAGCGATTTGAAATAGTCACATTAGCGCTGATTGAAGCGGATTGTTACGCTTGTCAAATAAAACACGTATACACCATGTTCATATCTACAAAATCCACTTTTTCGACTATATTGTAGAAATATATTAAAATTCGGTTCATCCCATACGGAAAAGACGGACGAAAGAAATCCCACTGATTTTATTATTTTGAAATTTGGCGGCCAATTTGCATACAAATCAGAATAGATTTTGAATTAAAAAAGATGGGAGTAAATTTCAATTGTATGTGTGAATGAGGCATTCATAATTTTAATCGTATAACTCTTAAACCAAATCTTTATAAAAATGTTTACATGCGTTATTTTTTACGTACAGCTCTGCTTCTGGTATTTACAAAAAAGGAAAGGTAAAGTACTTTTGCCATAAGTAAAGTCCTCCACGTTTAAGCGGTAAATATATTGTCAGTGTAATGTTTTCTTGTCGTGGTGTAATATAGGGTGATTCATGTAGAGATATTTTTTCAGAACAAAAAAAATATAAAAATTCAAACCAAGTGTGGAATCTTTATTGGTAATTTGAAAGGACATTTTATGGCATTTATTTTTTTAAAAAATTACCTTGAAATGGCAACTGTATTATGGAAATGAGCGTTCGGTAAGAAACGAGAAGATCCACTGTTTTCGACCAAAATTTTGTTCAGTGATGAGGTCCATTTCTTCCTCGACGGCAAAGTCAATAAACAAAATTGCCGCATTTGGGCTGAAAGCAACAAGAAGAGGTTCAAAAGGTCCCATTATACCCAGAGAAAACCAAGGTTTGGTGAGGTTTATAAGCTTGTGGAAGCATCGGTGCATATTTTTTCAAAAATAATGATGGCGGTACGTAACCTTGAATGGTGATCGCTATCGCGCCACGATACCAATCTTTATGCTACCTGAAATTGAAGCCCGTAATCTTGACGACACTTGGTTTCAACAGGACGGTGCCACATGCCATACAGCTGCTCAAACAATGGATCTATTGAGAGGTCATTTCAAAAAGCAGCTAATTTTAAGTTTTGGACAGGTGAGTTGGAAGCCTAGATCGAGTGATATCACACCTTTAGTCATTTTTTTGGGGGTTACGTAAACTCCAAAGTATATGCTGACAAACCAGCTACGATTCAGGTTTTGGAAGCCAACATTACGCGTGACATTAAAGCCATACCGGTCGAAATGCTCGAACGAATCATCCAAAATTGGACCCTCAGAATGGAAACCCTGAGGCGTAGTTGAACAGTTGAAGGAAATTATATTCAAAAAATAAATGCCATAAAATGTCCTTTAAAATTACCAATAAACATTCCACACTTGATTTGAATTTTTATAATTTTTTTTCGTTCTGAAAAAATACCTCTAGATGGATCACCTTATGGTTGGGGTGCACTGCTATTAAAGAAATAAACCTAGTATCAAATCCATAAAAAGCTGGTTTACAAATTTGCCTCTAAGATATGACCAAACTTCTTTATAAAATGCATTCGTCTTACGGTGGCGGAGTCAAAAAGTGCGCCTGGGCCAATAACTATACAAATTATGCTAGTATCTTACATAGTTCAGTGATTCAAGATCCTTCTTTTAAACTTCGGAAGATAAAACTACTTGTATGCTAATAAGACAGTAGACACCGCATGCATTTTTCCCTCTGTAGGTAGTACAGAAATATTCACCGACGACAACTAGTATTGTTCTTTCCACAAACATTACAGCCCTTTCAGGCTGACACAGATTGAAGTTTTCGTGCCCGTAATCCCAATAAAAAAATTGTGTCCTGTCTACTATTTGTTGAACGACCTGCTAGTTTTCGTCAGTCTTAATAGGTTTCAATGTGATATTGATAAAGTCGCATGTTTATTTAACCCTATTTATAATGAATGGGTCGCCGAGGTTTAATGGTCGATTATCATACAAGCAACCCCAAATTCAAATCAGACTAAGAACATCTCCAGAATTTGTCCTTAATCCATGTAAAAAGTCTTTCTTTGCAATACATTAGCTGTTCGGAGCCGGCATTAGACAGCAGATCCCACCAAGTGAATAAAACTATATACTTACAGATTTGGAAGAAGTTTCCATTTGTTACTCAGTAGAATGTTAAGGGCATTAAGAATGTGTTTTATTTTTTATGTTAAGAAATGCGGGTCAAAGTTTTCTCATAATTGTATTGCTATTGTTGGGATGGCTATAGCTTTCATTGGATTTTAGCAGTCAATCTTCATAGTAGGATTGTTTTGTACTGGCGAATGGGGCTGAAACATATTTAAACTTACCTGATATGTAGCCTTAAATAATTTAGAACAACGTTCGATTGTAAATACTCACATTATTTTTTTAGTATTGCGTCCTGTCTACCATTTGTCGGACGATCTGCTAGTTTTCGTCAGTCTAAAAAGTTTTCGAAGTGATTTTGATAGAGTCGCATGTTTATTTTATGCAAATTTAATGAGTCGCCGAGTTTTGATGGTCAATGTGCGCGATTATCATACAAGTAAATGCCGGCGCCTTTCATAGTAAGAGATTTATCTCTAAGCCATGTAAAAAGTTTCCCTTTGCAATACATTAGCTGTTCGGAGCCTGCATTATATTGTACATCCCACCCAGTAAGTAATAGAATTTCATCGTGCACAACTTACAGATTTGGAAGAAATTTCCATTTGTTCCTCAATATTAAGCACATTAAGAATTTGTTTTGTTTTTCATGATAAGAAATACGGGTCAAAGTCTTCTCGTAATTGAATTGCTATTGTTACGACGGATATAGCTGTCAATCGTAGTAGGGCAGAAACACATTTAAACAACATACTTACCTGGTATGTAGCCTTAAATATTTAAGAACAACGCCCGAGCGTAAAACCACCCATTATTTTTCAGTATTTATACATATTTTGTTTTTGTTATATTTCAGTATATTTATAATTTTTCTCGTTTAACTTAAAATGAAACGAAACATTATTATGTTTATTCTTGTTGTTGTTTTTTTTTAGCTTCAATAGAAACCGTTGGTCAATATTTTTCAAATATATAGGGTTACCAACATAACTTATGAAATAAACTTAATTAAACCAATTTGCACTAATAGAGATTATCAGATAAATTTGATATTTGTTTTAACGATGTTGTAGGGATTTTCTTCTGTTCTTCAAATTTCATATATAAAACTATATACCTATACACTAAGTCAACTACAAATATAATTATCATATAATATATAATAGTATTGTTTTGGTTTTTGTTCAATTTCTTTACTTATTAGTTAATTTAGAAAATTTAAAATTTTAGATATTCTTTCATTTGAATTTGTAATTGCTTATCATGTTTTGGTTGAGTTTAAAACTAGAGAAAAGTTTTTACTTTTTTTCTTTTTCTGCCGGTTTCAAGAGATTATTGAGTTTTGTTATGCCTTGCTTTCGGTATATGCATTATGAATTTTTGTTATTATTGTTGTTGGTTTTCAAAGTATATGTAATTTATATATAATTATTGTAATCACATCGTGTTTTTTTCATTTGGTTTATATATGTAAAAAAAAGATATTCAAATCAAGCAAGTTTTAAATAGTTAACAGCATTTTTGTTTGGATTTTTTCGAATGAGATCGTCAGAAAACGGAAAAATTTTAATTATATTACAATAGTATCTTCATTGACTATAAATGATTACAACCAAATTTTTTTAATAGAAACGAGCTAAGTGGGATTTGAAGCTGAGAAGAGAGGAGCATTCGTAGCAATGTCTATTTTTTAAGATTAACATTTTTTACATTACCGATGAAAATTTAGACATTTGTGAAACTAGCGTTTTTATGGAACTTAACACTTTCGTTAACTAGCACAAAATTTCAACCGCGATGTCGTATACTTGTAAAGATTGAAACTAACCCCGATATTTGTTTTTATTTTAAGATCCGACAATTATAGAAACTTTTTTTGTGAAGTAAACAATGGCTAATTTCCATTAAAAATTTGAAAGAAATCGAAAATCTAGTAATTTCGATTTGTTTATTACGAAAAACATAGACAAATTGGACAATAAGTATTTAGTTTCCATTAGAATTATATTAATTTGTCCTTTTTTAAATTTTATTAAAATCATAGTCATATCATTTTTTAACTTACAAGTCAAGTAGCATTTATACTAACTCCCTTTTAAAAAATAGGGTGGCCAGTCGTTGCTAATACAGACTTTTTAGACCAAAAAAAATTATGGGTTTTTCAGATTATGACTTGACGAGTTTTTTATTTTAGTTCGAGACCTTTTTGTTGTTTCTTTTTCAGAATCAACGTAAAAAGGCAGACTGTACAGCTGTTTCTAAACCCGCCAAGGTTTTTCTTCAGCAGCCTTTGGCAGCGATTACTGCGGCAACAAATCAAATGACTTATACCGGAGACTCATTTTAATTAATAGGAATTACCCTTTGCGTATAGTCTTCGAACTGTGCGTAGAGCAATCTTCAACGCGCAATATCATTTCCACCAATTCCGTTTCCGCATCGTAGCCAATACATTTCACCAATTTTTTAAGTTGATTCTGAAAAAGAAACAACAAAAAGGGCTCGAACCAGAATAAAAACTGTTCAAGTCATAATAATGATAAAAGACCGAATAAATATAAGCAAAAAGAACAAAACTGTTTTTCAGAATGTTTTTGCAAACGTTTGGCAGTTACATTTTTTTTAATAAAGGGTGGTTAAATTTTAAGGGCCGATGATGATTTGTCGCGCAAAAGAGCCATTGTTTTGTTAGCTGTGTGGCAAGTGGCGCCGTCCAGTTGAAACCACATATCGTCCACATCCGTATCTTCCAATTTGGGCCATATAAAGTTACGATAGCGAACACCATTCACAGTAACTGCCTGACCGGCCTCATTTTGAAAAAAATACGGCCAGATGTTCCGCCAGCCCATAATCCGCACCAAACAGTCACTCTTTATAGGTGCATTGCTCTGGCAAAGTTTTACGAAAATTCAGAATTTCATCGAAAAATCATCTTAAGCGATGTAGCTCATTTGCGGCTGAATGGTTTTGTCAATAATCAAAATATGAGTTATTGGACAGCAACAAGCCGACATGTGCTTCAAAAGACATAATTTCATCCGGAAAAAATTACTGTGTGGTGTGGTTTTCATGCCGGAGAAGTGTTTAGGCCGTTTTTTTGTCAATGAAAACAATCGTAATGTTACCATTAACGATCAGCGCTATCGTTCCATGTTAGAAAATTATTTTTGGCCAGAATTGGATGAGCTTGTCATCGCCGATATGTGGTTTCAACAAGACGGTGCCACTAGCCACACAGCACGCGTTACAAATTATGTCGGATTTAACGTGGTTATCGCCACTATGGCCTGAACCATGGTGTGCCATCACACTGGGGCCGTTACAATGCCACGGCCAACGTCCCATTGGGTTAATCCCGCCGGTACCAATTTGAAGCATGACAGATTGGTTAGAGATCAAGGACTATCTAAACCTCTGCTGTTCTATGGGTCATAGCACCCGGTCGCAAAGCAACTCCGCACCGAGCCGAAGCTCTCGCCGCGATTTGGGTTTAAACCACAGCCACCACGAACTCCCCAAGGGGCCGCACCTTCTAGTCAGGCCAGAACAACAGTTCTGGGGGCTCCACTTAAAGACTTAAATCTGGGTGGTACCAGATTGAGGTCTCCGGTCAGATCTCATAACCAGAAGGCTACTCCCAGTTTTTGTTCCATACAACATGGGACTGGTCACCCACAAGCACGCTTTACAATCGATTTACTGAAAAACAAATTCGGTGAATGTGTTATCTCAAGAAAAGGTTCAGTCGAATGGCCCTCATTCATGCAATTTAACGCCATTTGATTTCTTTTTATAGAGCCACATCTAGTCATTAGTCTGTGGCTACAAGCCAACAACTTGAGCTTAGAGACAACATCGAACGCCGGTCGAAATGTGTGCAAGAGTGGTGGAAAATTGGGTTCAAAGAATAGATCGCTGTACGCGGGCACGTGATATCTTTTATAGGGCCACATCAAGTCATTAGTCTATGGCAACAAGCCAACAACTTTATATGAGCTTAGAGACAACATCCAACGCCGGTCGAAATGTGTACAAGAGTGGTGGAAAATTCGGTTCAAAGAATAGATCGCTGTACGCGGGCACGTGGTGGATATCACCGAAATCGAATTTCATTCTTAAAATGTAACATTTGCACTACACCTGGAATAAATTTGAACTCTTAATCTGAAATATTCTGTGTTTTTTTAATGTATAAAATTGTTGTCCTTAATAAAGGGTGGTTAAATTTTAAGGCCCGATGTTGAATGTGAACCACATCTAATCGTCAAGTTTTTTTCTGCATTTCATTTGATATTTCTCAATTTCGGACTAACTCAATTTCAGCGAGCAATGCGTTAAAGTTTTTTAGGCTTATTATGAAAATGGGCGTTCTAATCAAAATGCATATCGTGCACTTCGTGATTTTTTCGGTCAATTTAATCGTCCAAATGCGCGTACAATCGAACAATCGTGCGAAAATTTGAGCAAACCGGGTCTATAGGAGATGTAAAAACACTAGTTCATGCCCGTTTAGCTCGTACTGCAGAAAATATTGCTGCTTTTCGCGATAGTGTAGCTGAAGAGCCGTCCACCTCAACTCGTCGCCGTGCCCGCCGTGCCTCACGCTCGTCGTTGATGAACATTATGCATAAAGACTAGCATTTACCCGCTTACAAGGTGCAATTGACTCAAGAACTAAAGCCTCTTGACCATTCCAAGCGTCATCAATGGTCAGAATGGTGGCAAGAAATGGCATCGGTCCTTAAAATTTAACCACCCTTTAGAAAACCCTTTATAAAACAAACGAGGTTTAACGTCTATACTCGTAGCTTTCTGTAAACGAAATAATTTTAATATTATTGAAGAATAATGTGAAGTTATCGCCTTAGCGACCTATTAAGCGAGTTGACAATAGAACACGGCCAAAGTTTGACACCGCAGCAATAATTTTTAAATTTTAAAAAAAAAATTAAATTGCTTTCTGCATTTAAGAAAAGTAGGTCAACTGAAGACTGATACCACGTCCATTCACGTGAAAAATATATTTGAATCTACAGTAAAACTTTTTTCAAATTTCTGGTTTTATTTGAGAGGTTGAACTTTGTCATTTAATAATGGAACACAATATCATTCATATGACGACCACAACTGGCTAGGCAGTTCCTCATCCGATCAACCCAATTTTGCAATACATTTTCGAATGTTTCGGGCCGAATCTTTTCAATGGCAACTTCGATTTCATGTTTCAACGCTTCAATTCTTTCTGGATGCTTTGCGTAATATTTATACTTAATGGCTTCCCACAGAAAATAATCCAAAGGGTTCAAATCACAGCTCCGAGGCTAATTGACATCTCAATTTCTGCTGATTGTTCGATTTTCAAAAACAGTGCGTAAAACATCAATGGTTGCGTTGGCTGTGTGACATGTGGCCCCGTCTTGTTGAAACCAAATGTCGTCCATGCCATTCTCTTGAATTTTTGGAAACAAAAAATCGCGGTAACGCTCACCGTTGATGATAACGGCGACTTCTTTCTACTTTTCGAAGAAAAATTTCCCAATGATGCCACCAGTCCAAAATCCACATTATACAGTGACTCGTTGTGGATGCATTGGCTTCTAAATAGTCTTGTGTGGGTTCTCTGAACCATACGCGACTTAGCCACTGAGATGAAAATGAGCTTCGTCTGAAAACACGATTTTTCGTCTGAAAACACGATTTGATCTCCTGCCAAACAATTTTGAGCCCATTGAGCGAAGGGGAACCCAATCTGATGGTATTCCAATATTAAATGACAAAGTTCAATTTTTCGAAAAAAAAACAGAATTTTAAAAATTATCAGTACTTTTTTTTACAGCCGATTAAAATTTTTAATCTTAAATGTCCACCCTATATAGATTTTGTCAACATTTTTCATGTGAAATAATAGACGTGTACATTATTTTGCAAGGGAGTGAAAAGAAATTCTTAAAATCTATGCAGTCTGCCAGAAATTGATCGAAAACAATTTTCACTACAAATTCCTAGTTTTCTTTCTGGAGTTTGACATATTTTTACACAAAAAGGCAATCTAAGTACCAGGCTAAGGATAAGAATTTGCTCCTTCGGACAGACAAAACTGTTAAAACGCATTTCGTGCATTTTTTCTTCTCCACAATACTTTCCCATTCCTCTCAACTTCGTCCCAGCATGCTTTGGCTCGGGGATTTTTAATTATGTCATCTGTGTGTATGGGTCATTTCTTTTTTAGAAAGGGAATTTATTATAATTTTTTTACTAAAAAATTATTATCTTTTTAATTAAATACTAATCTATTTTTGTCGTAGGCATTCTATATCTAGCAGTTATGCTCTCCGGTGGTGGTAGCTTTGTTGGTTCCACCACCTCCATATCGTCCTGCTCGTCCGATTCGAGCTCGAACACAGCTTTGTCCTCATCCGGCAGCCGATGATGTCGTGGCGGAGGCGGATGTTGCTGTGACGTCGTATTGATATTATAATCGCTAATTAAAGTACTACTACTGGGTGGTATATTACGACGATGTATCAGTTGAGGAGATGTCAATGCATCTTCATGTATATATAATTTACTACACGCGGTAGAGGGCGGTTTATGTTGTTGCAGTTGTTGTTCTGGAGACATTTTCAGCGTTGATACTGATGAAGGCGATAATGCTTTTGATGTTCCTAATGGCTTAGATGATGATGATGATAATGGGGCGGATAATGATGTTGTTTCTAATGCCGATTGTGTTGTTAACTTTTCATATTGTGTTAGTTGGGGCCGATTTGTTGCTGCCGTTGTTGGTTTTTGCTTTCCTTTCAGTTTTGTCGAAAGTTGTATACTTTGAGGCGTACTGAACATGTAGACCGTCAGTTTGTTAAGTATCGGACATAGAATTGACTCGTGTATCACAGCGGCAATACGATATTGTTGACCTTGAAATGGATCGCTTTCAGCAGCACACAGCATGTGATTTAAATTAATGCCAGTTAACTGGAAGAGGTAAAGAAAAAATATATTCAAAAGATTAACAAATATGCTGCAAGAATTACCATAATAACATAAATACACAGAAAACGATATTCCAAAAAGTACAGGGTGGGCTAAAAGTTGCCATGAGGTTTAACACTTTAATAACTATTTCGTTTACTAATTTTTACAAACAAAATGGAATTTTTTTTACACTATGTATGAAAAATTATGTCACTTAAATGACCCCCGTTTTTAGCTTCGCAATGATGGGCTCGCTTTGGAGCATTTTACATAACACCTTTCAAAGTTTGTGGCTGTAGCGTTCGAATTTCTGCAACAATGTTGGCCTTGAGTTGAAGGATTGTCTCGGGCTTGTTCACATTCGCAGTACAATACATGATTTCGGTACTCAATTCTGATAATTAATTGTGAATGTAGCCCCAAAGAAGAAGAACTTCTGCATCATTCGTTTGGTCAAGGTACATCAAATAATAATTTAATAATTAATTTGAAGTTAGTAAGTATCGTATAAGGAAATTTGTCACATTTTAGGCTCTTTTGTTTGTCATAACTCGAGAACTACTAGTCCGAATAAACTGAAACAAATTTAAAAAAAAATAAAAATTACAATTTCTTTAATTTGTTCATACAACGTTTCGCTACATAAGCAACAGTTTCGCAGTTGTAAATAAATATATGAAGAAAACAAATATTTTTTGGCTAAAAAATTAAAGTTTTTTTCAATTCATAAAAAATACAAAACGGTAAAAAGTGTCAAGTCCTATTACTTTCACGTAAATTAACATAACCTATGAACAAAATGAGACATAGATCATGAAAATCGATTTACGCGTTTCGCTTTTATGCACAATTAAGTGAAGGTATGAATTTCAAAAATTTGCTCGAGATATGTACAAAATTCTTTGGAAAAAACGTTGATGATTTTTTTATTGATTCTTTATTTTGCATGAAAATAAACATTCCGATGCAGAAGTTCTTCTTTTTGGGGCTACTTTCACAAACAATTATCAGAATTGAGTCCCGAATCAATCATCTGAAAAATGTTGTACTGTGATATACTCGCTCCTTTAAATAACCCCAAAGAAAATAGTCAAGTGCTGACAAATCTGGTGATCGCGCTGGCAAAATAATTTCCGATTTTCTGGAAATTGTTCGCTCTCCATAAATTTGACTTAAAAGTGATATTTATTGTGTCTCGGGCAGTGTGGGCATTGGCTCCGTCCTCCCGAAACAACATCTCAAGTCTGTTTTCAAGAGCAGCAAGTTAAAAATTGTCTATCATAAACCGATACCGCTCTCCATTTACACTTACACAACTTTCATCTTCATTCTCGAAGAAGTATGGCCCAATGATATTTGTAGATGTTAATCCCACACCATACTGTACACCTAATGGGGTGCAATTGGCGTTGATGAATGGCTCTTGGATTTTCAGAACCCCAGAACCTATAGTTCTGCTTATTAACAAAGCCATTCAAATGAAAATGAGCTTCATCACTCATGCGTTTGCGTTAAAATAATTGATCGCGGATTTAAATAATAAAATTCTAAATATTCTGGTTCTTTGTTCAGTTGTGAATCTCTCCATTATTTATTCTCCAAGTGTTATTTATATAAGTATAATCTGAAAAAAAAAAACAAAAAAATAATATAAACGAAAAAGTTATTAAATTTTTTAACCCCATGGTAACTTTTGGTCCACCCTGTATTTGTTACATAAGTTGGGTTTCTTACTATCGGCATTAAAAAAATCTATAAAAATCATTTTCCATTATATGCCGTCAAGTTAACGTAAATATTTACGCTTATTGTGGATTAAAGACGAATTTATAACTGCCGGAATTGTCATTTCGCAAAAATGTTCTCAATTCTTTTCAATAACTTAGATCGAAATTAAATATGTTTTAAAAAAAAAATCCCCTATTTGCCAATTTTCGCATGGCCAAGGAAATTAATTTCGGGCTAAATTGAATTCTTAATAGAGATGATCAGAGGCCACGTCACATGGTACGATTTAAATATCCGATTTGTGACAGCGCATAGAGAAAGGGACCTAAGGGTAAAAAAAAATCAATTTTCATTTTTTTTCTTTTTTTGATGTAGACAACATCTGAGCATCGAATGAGTCCGATCCTATGCCCCAAAAGTGTTCCCTCCCAGATATATGCGCGTTTTATGAAAGTGAAGTCGACGATTCTAAGCTAAATTGCCGCATATCGGGTTCAGGGAACCCATACGTGACTATTGAGAAGCTAATCTATGTACATAGAGTGACTGTTTGGTGTGGATTTTGTACTGGCGGCATCATTGGGCCATTTTTCTTCGAAAATGAGCAAGAGGCCGCCGTTACCGTCAACGGTTTCCAAAAATTCAAGAGAATGGCATGGACGACATTTAGTTTCAACAAGATGTGGCCACATGTCACACAGCCAACGCAACCATCGATATTTTACGTTCTGTTTTTGATTATGGGATAATCAGCCGAAATTGTAATGTCAATTGTCCGCCTTGGAGCTGTGATTTGAGCCCTTTGGATTATTTTCTGTGGGGAGCCATTAAGAAAATATGTTACGAAAAACATTCAGAGTCGATTGAAGCGTTGAAACATAAAATCAAAGTTTCCATTAAAGATAATCGATCCGAAACAATCGAAAATGTACTGAAAAATTGGGTTGATCGGTTGGGGTACTACCGAGCCATTATCCAATAAAACCAGAAATATTAAACAAATTATTAGTAATTTAAATGTTAAATCGCCCACCCTGCACTTCCGCAGGGACGAATGGATGAACCCGAGAGTTCCCCTCAAGATTAAATTATAAGTTTATGGGTAACATGGAGCGAAGTTACAGTAAACTGTCTACTCCAAATATACTGGAGGGCGTTGATAGTCGCCTTACAGATTTCCTCAGTGCTATGGAGAACCGTGGTTAAGTCCATAACGGCGAGAGAACGAGAACGTTAAACAGGACATTAATCGGTTGAGATGTACTAGTTAACATTTTCAAAACTTTCTTAGTTTATATATATTTATATACCCAAGTTTATTTTTAAAAATTTAAAAAATCTAAAAAATATTTTTTGGCATGTTTGCGGCGGGAGAGTTTTTGACTCTGAATCTTAGGAATGGCTAGCTCGATATTCGCCTTAAGCTCCTGAATTCTTAATGAATTTGTTCATAACTTTAGTTTAGAGGATCAATTGACATCGTCGAGACTGCTGATAAAACGATAACCAAACTTATGTCTTCTGAGGACTATTTGCATGAGGAGACAAAGGTCTTCTTGTTGTCTAAACAGTATCTGCTTGGGATTTTTTGCAGGAGTCATCCCAACCACCATCTTATGGACAGGATGTCTACGCCCAGTCAAATCAGGTATGATCTTAATGATCTAGAGAGAGAGGTCCAGCGGTACAAGAGAGAACCTTTAGATCATCAAAACTACCAGATAGATCTGCACGATATTCACGCTGATGAAGTCACAGCAGCAGTATCCAGCTATAGCGTGAATGTAATGCTAGGGAAACATCCCCCGGAGATTTCACCAGAAAAGATGACGCTACCTCGGCAAACGCGCGTAATTCTGGCTCAGCTCAGATCTGGATGGTGCAGCCGTCTCATTTCGTATTGGGCGCGAATTCATGCTAATTCATTCATCCGGACGTTTGTCCCGCCTGCCATCAACGGCCACATGACGTGCTGCATCTCTAATAGAACCATTGAATCGAACCGAAACCATACATTAAAAACATTTTTAGAACCGAACCATTGGTTTAGACCTGCTCTGAACCACTGAACCTAACCAACTCGAATTCTGAAATGGTTTGCATCCATTGAATTTTGAATATGAGTAGATGTTAAAAAATGTATATCCTACCCAAATATTGCAAGTTTGATATCAGTTTAGAGATACTTACGATTGAAAAGTAATTTAAAACACTGAAATGATACAATAACTGTAACTCAACACCGATTATGCACCAGTTGAAATCACGAATGTCTTCGGCTTGATAAGCACCCGTTCGAAGGATATACACCGGTATTATATACAGCATGGCGTGTTGTATCCAATACGTGGCCTGTTCGAATGGCAGAGTTCGACATTCGACTTCCGGAAATAAAAATGCTAAAACTGGACCGTTTAGATTATTCATTTGTATTCGAAACATTGTCGTAGTCGTCCTGCTCGGCTTGGCGGCTAAAATATATATCTGCAATGCAACAACAAAATAGTAAATTACAACAAACATATAATTAAGCAAAGTTGTGGTAATTTTAAATATCCATCGGGAACTCACTTGCACTAAAGTTTGGATATGACAAGGATTTAAAACAAATATCACAGATCTATTGGCAAGTTTAAACCCCATCTCAATGCCAAATATCAATGTCATAATGAGCAATAATGCTATTCTCGTGCCGCTATGGGGTTTCTCCAGTTCTTTGGCATCCGGTAGTTGTATGGGCTCCAGGCGCTTTATGGCCCATCTTATAACGAATATAAACACAATACAAAATAATACCGCTTCTATCCACCGTCGGCGATTCGTCAAGTAGTTTTCACACTCTGTACCCATAGTCCGGGGCACCTCTTCGGTGACACCGCCAACTGCCCAATCCCAAGCCATTGTGTTGTTGTTTAAAGCTTCTTTGTTAAGCGGGGGGTGGTGAAGAGAGACGGGAAGGTTTCCGAGGGGATATAGCTACTTCAAGGATTTCCTCACGCTTTTTATAGACTACTATAATTTTTAATTCTAAGAAAGGCCTCCAGTTTTGTATGTTTTCCGTTTGATTTTAGCAAATAATCATGTTATAATTGTTGTTTCCTGTAATGTAAATAGCGAAAAGAAAATGATAGCATTAGTTTTTGAAAAATAAAGGTCAAGTCTGAAATAATGGTTTATACTGCCTTCGCGTATATGAGCGAAATCCTCCAGATTTCATTTTCATCGGATTTCGGCTGTCAATCTTAACATAAATTTAAATAGGTGGATTTTAATGCGATTGTGGCATTTGAGGTGTTTAAAAAATTGTTTATTCTCTAAATGAAATGTGTCTTTAGTTTACAAACAAATACACGTTTTTTTTACGGCTCTCCCATATCTTCTTCTTTGGATTTCGGGTCTGCCATTTTCAAGCTTGAAGTTCGGAATCAGCATTGGTTCAAAATCAGAAGAATTTGGTAACTGCGTGTCAAGAAATTCGTTCAAAACATTTTTTATAAATTCCATCCTGTTCAGTATGCAAGTTTTCTTGAAATACACACTAAAAAAATGCCACATTTTCAAAAAACATATGCCACTTTTTGAAAAATCCCCTTTTTGTGATACCTTTAAACACTTTACAGGTTGACATTGGGCGTGTTTTTTTTTTGTTACTCAGATATACTTTAAAACTTTGAAAAAAAAACTTGTAGACATTTCTGTGTATACAAGACCTGAACAAACCGTTTGATACTAGTATTACAGCTTGGAGTTTATATAAAAAAGTAATTAAAATAGTATTGCTATTTTTATAATGAGTGAATTTTGCTGCTAGATAGGTAATATTTTTTACTTTTTGTAATAGAAAGTGGTTACATTTATTTTTCAATTTCATTATTCCCGGCCGGAATCCCGGAAATTTTTTTAATTTTTCCCGCTTTTCCGGAAAATAAAAAAGACCAACAGCCTGATTCTGAATATTCTCCGGAAGAATATTCCCGGGGAATATTTTTTCCGGGAATAAAATCCTCCTATTCTAAATTCAAACGAGGAGAAGAGTCAAATAGGATAGAGAGAATTTCGATTATTCGAAGTCAGCTGTTGGCTAACAATTTGCAAATTATTTTTATTGAGTTTTAAACGTACAGTGAATATAAACATAAAAACTATATAAAAATGTTTATAGATAATAGTCACTCAAAATCGTGCAACAAGAAAAAACAGCCTGATTCTGAATGACAATTCCCTGGGAATTTTTTTCGTATTTCCTGTTACCCTATTCTAAAAAAAAATCTACCCGGGAATTCTCCCCTTTACTAAACCATGGTACAATAAGAAGGTAGAGTTATGCTAACTGCTGATTTTATTTTTTTTCTCGTAGTTATTATAATGGTCATTTTTGAAAATTGACAATGACGTATGTTGAAGTTCGTAAAGGAAAAATTCTTTATCCAACATTCACAATTATTATCAAACATTCACAAAAATTATTGCTATTCTCTTTCAATTGACTTTGACAACTGAGCGAACTATTTTTGTTGTTGTTGGGTTAGTGTTTATTGTAACAAGTCCTAAACGAACTTCGGAAATGTTAAACTTTTCACTGGTATGTATTATAAATGTTAATTAAAGGAGGAATTTAATAACAAATTTTGGGAAAATTTTGCCAAAAAAAATACAAAAGTATTGTGCCAAAAAATGTAAGTATTTAATATTTATCATGAAAAATGGAAAAAAAACATTTATTTTTACTTTTAGGTGAAAAAAAAAGCAAATAGCAGTTAGACGTTCTGCTACTCTATGCAATTTCGTACTGATATTGCGCAAGGTTGGTTTGAGGTGAGTAAAGAGGACCAAAACTGAGTATGGCGCAATTTGGGCACACATCAAAAGCTGTTGCCGAGTGGAAGAAGGTATATACGACAAAATTTGATTTATACAATGCACAAACGATGAAAATGCGAAACCTTTTTCAGGTATGGGCCGATCAAAAGAAGTACGAGTATGTACGGCACAAAAACTCAAATTCTCCAATGGAACTTGGCATTAAGAAGTAAGGTTCTTCAACTTTATAGCCTTACACCTGCTTTTCTAAAGTTGCTAGAGTCAGACGACTAGGGAGCCGAAAGTACTGCGATTGACAGTGGCAGAAACACGCCCCAAAAGCTTAACTAACTTAAGTTGGCTCTACAACCCACAGGTCTTAACCTGTTGCACAAATGACCTCTAAGCACTTCGGTCTTGTGTATGCTGTCTCCAGTTTGTAAAACCAAGGACTCTCACATCTTCTTCAAATAGGTCCTTCCACCGAAGTCTCGGTCTTCCCTGTCAGCGCTTTCCGTTGTAGTTGTCATCCAACACCTTTCTGGCTGGTGCGATCGTTTCCATTCGACAGACATGTCCTACCCAGCGCGATCGCTGTATTTTGATGCGCTTAACTACATTCATGTCGGGATACAGCTCGTACAGGTCACGGTTCGTTCGACGTCTATACTACTCTCCGTTCACGCAGATGGGCCCATAAATTTTACTAAGGACCTTTCTCTCAAATACACCCAACACTGATTCATCCGTATTCGCAAGTGCCCATGTTTCGGCGCCATTTAGAATCACAGGTAGTATCAGCGTGTTGTACAACGTAATTTTCGTCTTCCGAGAGAGGGCTCTGTTCTTAATCTGCTTACCGAGCCCAAAACAGCATCTATAAACCAGCTCGCCCCTTTTTTCGCAGTGCTGACATCGTTTTTTTGATTTATGGCGGATCTGAGGTATACGAAATCATCTACCTCTACGTTGCAACTGCCGGCCGAAATTATCTCGCCTTTCATCCGTCGCGGCGCTACTCTAGCAGTTGCCAACGTCATCTTAGTCGTGTCCTCATTATCCACCAGACCCGGTTTTGACGACTCTATCTCAATATAAGAAAACGCACTAGTAACATCTCTTTCAGTCCTTCCGACGATGTCAATATCGTCCGCATATGCTAGGAGAATGTCGCACTTGGTTTTGACTGTGCCCGTTTTAATAACTTTTGCGTTTTAAAAAATTTTCTCCATCAGGATGTTGATAAAATTATATGATAAGCTGTCACCCTGTCGGAAAAATCTTGTAGTAGCGAATGGTTCGGAGAGGTCACTTCCTATTTTTACTGAGAATTTTGTGTCACTCGATGTCATTATACGAAGGCGTATAAGTTTTGTTGGTACACCAAACGCTGACATGGTTTCAGTTTTTTCTCTTATCGGAGTGTCAAATGCAGCCTTATAATCGATGAAAAGGTGGCATGTATCGATCTGCTTCTCCCAAAAGCCACTGGCGAAAAAAAATCAAAAGAAGTATCAAACATTTGAGTACACAGGTCGCCGCTCGGGAACAATTTTCAGAAAAGAAAAACATCTAAAAAATATATATATGTTTTTCTATAGATTTTTTATTAATTTTCACTTTACGTTTGAAATTTAATAAAAAATAATTTTGAAATTGTTTGTCAAACAAAACAGCTCCTTATTAATATTCTTCCCGTTTGTTGAGAATAGGATATTTTTTCCCAAAAAAAAAATTATTTCCCGAGGAGTAATTCAGCATCGGGCTGAAAATTATTTGCAGGTCGTCCTATTCAAATCTGACAATGGTTAAAAAGCTTTTTTATGGAGATAACAGCACGATGACTACTAGTCTTGTTAGTCTGAAAAGGCTTTTTACTTCGATAGTTGCAAATAATACACCGGCATTTGGAAATTTTCAACAGAAAAGTTCCAAAGGGCATGCCTATTGTAACGGCCGGAAAATGGTACTCATTTACATATGTATGTACTTATATACATATTAGAAAACATTTTTGATTAAAGATTATACGATAGGCAAAAGAAAAAAGCATAAATCGTCTTTAAGACTTACTTAATATTCCCAACCTGCCTTTTAGGAATAAACGGGAAATTTCCCTTAAATCGGTGAGCTGTGCACTTTATACAGTCAGTCCCAAAAGTATCTTGCCTTCAAGTAATTCCATGTTTTTAAAATCAAAACTACCAATAATATTAGATTTTAACGACGAGGGATGCTATTTATATTTCGGGTCCTGACAATACTAGTGTTCCCACATGCAAACTGGATCCCATTCCATTGGTAATTTTGACATTTTATAGCATAACTTCACTCGGAACGTTTTGTCATTTGAGGGCGAATTGTTTGGTTTACAGTGTGTTAAAAAATCCATCTCAGTCAAAAAGTGGAATTATCCCTTGAACATTTCCGTGCAATGATTTTTTTTACGATTTTTGGCGTTCGTTATCGAGACAAGAGAGTTTAAATCAACTTGTTTCGACTTTTGGCGATGAAGCACCATCAAAAACCACTGTTAATCGCGGTACCAAGAGTTCAGTCTCGGACGCCGTTCGCACTAGGACGAATTTCGTGGAGGACGTCCAACGTCGGTCACTTTGCTAGAAACCATCGATGCTGTTCGTGAATTGATTAAACAAGACCGACATGTGACATACCGGGAGACTGAGGCATCCTTGGGCATTAGTATGAGGATACAAAATAGCAATCGACCGTATGAGTCTTTCAAGACGAGCAAAATCCAACAAAAGTTGTTTGTGGAAGAAGTTCATCGAAGCAAATGATTGGGTTATAACAGTCCATGATGCCACAGTGCCTTCAGTGGAACGAAGGAGGTCAATTATGAGTGTTATACAACCTTCTGTTTGCCAACAGTGTTCGAAGAAATGAGGAAAGATAATAAAAGAAGAAGGATCATTTTGCATCACGACAATGCGAGCTCACACACATCAGCTGAAACGTTGAGCTATTTGACCACTCAAGATGTCGTATAAATGGTCCATCTACCGTACAGCCCTGGTTTGGCACCCAATGACTTTTTCTTATTCCCTAGCATCAAGAAAAAAATGCGTGGTCAACGTTTTTCATCGCCCGAAACAGCTTTTGAAGCGTTCAAAAACCACTCTCAATCGGAGTGGAAAAAGTGCTTCGAAAATTGGTTTGTGCGCATGCAAAAGTGTATTGATCTTAAAGGAGAGTATTTTGATGAGAAATTTCCAATGATAAATTGTAGTGTTTTTCTGGCCGGACCCGAAATATAAATAGCAACCCTCGTAGTTCATATATTATTTGGTATTGGCTAAACTGGATTTAAACTTAATATTTATTTCAAAAAAAGTTTAAATAACTTTCTAAATCTAGGAGCTTTTTAGTAATATTTAACCTAAAACTTATTTTTTGACATCACATAAGTATTTTTTTTTTTAATTTTGAAAACTATTTTTTAAATAACATGTTTAAACTTATTGGATTGAATTTTTTTTTAGGATAGTCATTGTGGGCTACAACAGCTTCTCAGCATCCTTGGGCATTAGTATGACAAGCATCAATAAGATTGAATACCATAAAATTTGACGAATGCTCAAAAAAAGCTCGTATGGATTGGTGCAAAGAGATGCTGAAAAACTATAGCGCCTTGGCATTTATTAAACTTAATAATGGTTCGGCCGTTTTTTTGCCCCACTATATCTACAAAGCACTTTTTAACGTATCTTTCGACGAAATATGGTGTCCTCTTACACTTTCCTCCAAAAAGGTCCACACATTTTCTATCGGATTCTAGTCCAGACTTTGTGGCGGGGTTGGCAAATGTTTGGCTTTATATACTTTAATATGCATAATTTAACTTCTACAGCAATATGTTTTGGGTCGTTATCTTGCTGAAAATAAAATCTATTTCTCGGAATATCTACCCTCAAAAATTAAGGCATAGGTTAAAAATCACATAAAATCTCGTAGATTAAGACAGTTTTTTATATTTTTTTTTGCATAAATGTTACGTTTAGATCCAATTTACGTGGTCTAACCAAATAAAATATTAATAAGTTTTTCTTACAAATTAATTTTATTGAGACTTGTTTTTGAAAATATGAAATTTGATTTTGATTCTCTTTTGAGAATCACTGTACATAAATAACTCTTGTAATCACTAGCATAATTGTGAACCACTGCGAACCACATTAAAAATTAACACCATTGAAAAATTAATGAGGAATAACTGACCATTATAGAATTACAAAACAACATCTTAAATGATTAAACGTTGCACAATATTAATTTGCTGATGTTTACATTAAATCCAGCACACACACCAATTCGGTATTTTTTATACGTATATTACAAACTTTAGCTGCTTAAATAAACCCCATATACTTTACAATTATTTAATTAGTGCACGATATATTACATCTTTTTAACGATGTTTTCGTTAAATCACAATATACATCAATGGGGTATATTTTATTTAATGTTCGCTCAAAAACAAACTCATAGAAATTTTAAACGTGTTCTATTTTCCGATTCGAGACATTTTTCTCAATTGGCCAGGCCTAGTCGCTGTCTTTACCATCAACTGATACAATCATTAATATACCAAAAACATGAACTTGTTTCTTCGCAGAAATCTACAGGTAAATCCATATCAAACAATTGGATAAAATACCATTCCGTAAGAAATGCTAAAAACAGACGTGACTATGTACGAGTATTGTAGGTGGCCACAGCAAAATTTTATATAATACGGATATGATACGGAAGAACTGCAAGTTAACCAAAATTCAACCAACGAGTAAAATGGAAATAAATAAATATATATGTGAGGTACGTATGCAGCCCATTACATAGTGTTATCAAGGTGTATGTACGAGTATTTCTGTGACTTCTCAGCAATTTGTTCTTTTGATTTTGGCAGTAAGCCAAAGCTGTGGACCAAACGAAAAAACATGAATGAATTATGCGGAATCCATTGATTTATTAACACAATGTGTGACACCTACTGCTTAACATGCTGTACGTACTGCTCGTATTTAGGGAGAAATGTCCCTACCCTTCAGGCATTTACAAAAAATTTTATCGAAAAGTGATTCATATTCCAAATATTGGCGGGAAAGTTGGATGGTTTACTATAAAATGGACAATCTTCAAGTTGGTAAGCTTTGGTTTAAAGCCTTAGGATATTTATATTTACAATAAAAATTATAATCTCAATTATCGCTGTCTAATAATAGTGTATTTAAGTTATTTTTCAATAACAATTGGGTGATAATGGGGTTTAAATTTCTAGTGTCAGCTTAGCCAAATTGCCTTTTACATTGACAAAAGTGCTCTACTTCGCTTAAAAATATTGAGTTGCCAGTTTTTTTCGTTCCCGAAGTAAATTTTTTAAAACGGTTGATATTTTTTTAAAAAAAATTAAATTATTAAGTTTTACCAAGAACGAACCCTATTTAAATTGGTCCACATCGGTTCATGTGTTTAAATAGCTCCCACACAAAGGTCAACTTCGCTTTAAAATATTGAGTGTTCGGTTTTTTTTCGTGTCCGAAGTAAATTTTTTTTAAAAATTGATATTTTTTTAAAATTTGGTGTTTGAATGTTTGGTCTACATCGGTCCATGTTATTACTCAGTAAACCAAATTTGCCGACAATGTCTGATATCAGACAATTATGAACAATATCGGGAATTCTTACCGAAATCTTTACGAATTCTGTTCGATTTTTCTGAGGTTTTTTTTCAGAGAAGTAGTTTGGAATTTTTGTCTCTCATATGTTTTCGTTACGAACTCGGTAAGAATTTCGATGTTATTTATTAACATTTCTTTTTAATTTGTTTAATACGGAGATATGGTATGGCAACAAACTACGAGGGTTGCAATTTATATTTCGGGTCTTGACAATACTAGTGTTCCCAGATGCAAACTGGAACTTCCGTTGGAAACTTTGACATTTTTTAGCATAACTTCATCCAGAACGTTTTGTCATTTGAGGGCGAATTTTTTTGTTTACAGTGTGGTGAAAAATTCATCTCAGTCAAAAAATGAAATTATCCCGTGAATATTTTCGTGCGTTGATGTTTTACGATTTTCGGCATGGGTTTTGGAGACAAGAGTGTTTAAATCAACTTGTTTCGACTTTTGGCGATAAAGCACCATCAAAGACCACTGTTAATAGCTGGTACCAAGGGTTCAGTCTCGGACTCCGTACGCTCCAGGATGAATTTCGTGAAGGGCGTCCAACTTCGGACACTTTGCCAGAAACCATCGATGCTGTGCGTGAACTGATTAAGCAAGACCAACATGTGACATACCGTGAGATTCAGGCATCCTGGGCATTAGTATGACAAGCATCAATAAGATATTGCATGTACATTTGGCCGTGAAAAAAATTTGTTCTCGTTGGATCCCACATAATTTGACGAATGCTCAAAAAAAGGCTCGTATGGATTGGTGCAAAGAGATGTTGAAGATGTATAACTCTGGTATCTCAAAGGCAGTGTATTACATTGTCACAGGTGACGAATCATGAATCTATCTATATAAAGCCGAAACTGAACAGCAATTGACCGTATGGGTCTTTTAAGACGAGCCAAATCCAACAAAAGTTGCTCGTGAAAGAAGTACATCGAAGCAAATAATTGCCGTTATAACCGGCCATTTTGCCACAGTGCCTTTAGTGGAACGTAGGAGTGGTATACAACCTGAGTGGTATCTGACCACTAAAGATGTCGAATTGATGGGCCATCTACCGTGCAGCCCTGATTTGTCACCCAATGACTTCATTTTATTGCCTAGCATCAAAAAAAAAATGCGTGGTCAACGTTTTTCATCGCCCGAAGCAGCTGTTCAAGCGTTCAAAAATCATGCTTTAGAGGTGTCTCAATCGGAGTGGAAAAAGTGCTTCAAAAATTGTTTTGTGCGCATGCAAAAGTGATCCTAAAGGAGAGTATTTTGAAAAACAATAAAACCATTTCCAATGATTAATTATTGTGTTTTTATTGCCGGACCCGAAATATAAATAGCAACCCTCGTACAATATGAAACTGCAAGAACAAATTTTTTAATGTTTTTTATCCTGGAAATACCCATATGTGACAGCGCATAGAGAAAGGGACCTAAGGGTAAAAAAAAATCGATTATCACTTTTTTTTGATGTGGACAACATCTGAGCATCGAATGAGACCGATCCCATGCCCCAAAAGTGTTCCCTCCCAGAGATATGCGCGTATTATGATAGTGATGGTACACCCAAGATACACGTATTTGAATCTTTAAAATGACTTTCCTGAACAAAACTGGTTCGAACTGGTTTACCCTTAGTTCCCTTTCTATTTTGCGCGTCACATATGTATATTCTTTGTAGGGTCTTCCATTATTATTTCGAGATAAAGGAAAAAACTTGAAGAAATGCGCAAAATTATTTACAAAAATCTACCGTTTAAAATGACCGGGAAAATATCTCTGCATGCAATCTCTAGTGCTATACCGCGCTCTTATCACACCACTATTTTTCCGCATTCTCTTAAAGTTTATTTTAAACCACACAAAAAGTTCAAACATTTATTTAACCGTAATTTGTAATAATTTCCTATCAAGTCAGACAATTACAGCCACGCCGCATTAGTTGTCACGCAATCCATATTTCAAATACTGGTCGCCAGTCTTCCAAAATCAATAAATTGTCAATTTGGTTTCTGATAAATTCCCTCGAATCCATTCCACACGAAACGCTCTCACATATATTTTGGAGGGAAATGCTTAAGACAGACCACGCCGATGACGGATGACGACCACAACGACGACAAATGTTTTGTTTTCATTCTTTGTGCTCGCTCGGTCTCGGCAAAGAATGAAAATTGTACGACCGAATGTCGGTCAATGAATAAAAACACAATCACAAAAATATCCGGAATAATAAACTCACGTGTTTCCTTCATCGAAATCCTCAATGAGAGCGAACTGTCAACGCATAAGGACTGTCGACAGCCCTTCAGTGCCATGTATAAGAGAGATAGAGGCAGAGGGAGTAAGAGAGCGATACAAAAGAAGTGACATCAAGAGCGCCACAAAGTGGGTGAAAGTGAATTAGAGAGTATTTGAAAGCTTTTAAAATATAATGTGCACATGTTTTTCTGAAAATTAAATTCCATCAGGATTTTACGGTATGTGTAGAACAGATTGAACAACACAAACGTTTCATTGCCAGAGAACATAAGAAGGATAACAACTACAATGGAAAAAGGAGTCCGGATATGATAAACAAAGCAACACCGACATGTTTGGAGACACACACACGAAATATTTATGGATGTATGCTCATACAAACATACATTTGTATGTAAACAATTTTAAAGGTACATACGAGTATTTGTATCACAGGGGCGGTTTCTGTGAAGGGAAATGAGAATCCCCTATATCTGACCTGAACTACAGGATATTTTTCAGCAGGTCAAAAAGGCTTTCTTTGTACATCCAAAACTAACTATTTTATGATCTGTAAAAAAACATTCCAGAAAGAAGGCAGTTCAAAAGTCGTTGTTCTATGCCTTTATTTAAAGTTTGTATATGATCGAAATCTAGTATGACTTGTCGATCACTTAAAAAAATCAAAATTTTCTACATTTTTTGCTAGTAGATTTGTTTTATTGCATTCCGATCCTAAAAAAAGAGAAAAAAGAAAAGCAATATGTCACTTGGCGCGCGCAAAAGTGTAACACATTGAAAGAGGCACTCCTTAAGTATGTTTAGATTACATTCTTTTTAAAACCGTCGTCCGTCTTATTGGCACAATTACTTGCGAAGGAGTGTACTCAAGGGTGGTCCAACCATAATACTCGTACACGGTGTTAATTGTGAGTCAAACCTTAACGTCACGTTTTTTGGCCTAATTTTATTTGACATTTCTTCGTTTCAGTGTTTGGCAAATTCAACCATGGAGAGGTACACAGTTGATCAGGGCGGTAAGATTGTTCAAGGCTTTTACGAAAATGGGCGTTAAAATCAAAATGCATTTCGTACACTTCCTATTATTTTGGTCAATATAATCGACCAAATGTGTCCAGTATGGATTCGTTCACAAGTGAATGTTGAAAAGCCGATAAATCCACAAAGAGTGACTTTGGTGCGGTTTATCCACAAGTGATTGTTGAAAATCCGATAAATCCACAGAGTGACTTTGGTGCGGTTTATCGACTGGCGGCGTCTTCGGGCCCTAATTCTTAAGAAGAGAGGTCGGTCAAGCAGTTACCGTGAATGGTGTTCGCAATCGCGAGATGAGAACGTGGCCAGAGATTGAGAATATGTACCTGGACGATATGTGGCTCCAACAGCTTAGTGCCACTTGCCAATGGCTCTTCTGCGCGAGAAATTCAATGGCGTCTTTCCTCGCGTTGCGGCGATGTTATTTGGCCTCAACGATCATATGATTTGACACCGTAGGATTTCTTTCTTTGGGGATATTTAAAATAAAAAGTGTACGTCAATACGCCAAAAATAATTCAAGAGCATAAGGGTGAGATAATTCGCCACTTAAATGGCATTGAGCCTCCATTATGTCTCAGAGTCTTGAAAATATGGACCATTGGATAAGTAATGCCACCGAAGCCGTGACGAGCATTTGGCCGATATTGTCATAGATCCTTCTACCATTATAAAAATTTTTAAGATTATTCTCTGAAAACTTTTTATTTTAATTACAATAAACATCTTTTGGACCACAATTTATTTAAAAGTCGTAATAATCGGCTATGATTAAATTATATATTGTAATCCGGACACGGTAATTTAAGCTTTAAAGCGAAGCTTTAATCTTTGTAGACATGTAAATAAAAACTTGATTCAATTTCAGCAGGACTAATTAATTAAGTTCGACCGGTCCAAAGTCTATATACCCTTTATCGTAAAGCCGGTCCAATAAGAACATTTTTCAATGGGGCTTGGCATCGCCTATTTTCTATTTTCAGAGCGTGTTTCTTTCCTCACCAACAATATACTTTATACAGCAACTACTATCGATCTTTAAACATTCAGAGTTAAATAGGCGTTACCTCGCCCTTTTGTAATTTTTTTTACACAACATAGGATACAATAATTAAATTGTCTAAGATTTCATTCTGATCAAATGGTACGACGATCGGTTCATTTCTTTGGCCAAGAATCTAATGCTATGAAGAGGCATGGCACTGCCTACTTTCCACAAGTTTGTGTTAAGTGCGTTCCAACTAACTGTGATCATTTTAACCACTATTTGTCCACAATAAATTGTGATTTGTAAAGAAAATACTCAAAAAAGAGTACTTTTTCGAGGTGCCTAAGCTTTTTTCCCCCGATGCCGATTGCGCCCATTTAGAATCCCAAACAGCTTATGACCATAAGTCGTCATCATACAAAATTTCAGGATCTTAGACTAGTTCGTTTGAATGCCATCCAGCTTTCAACAGACACACTGACGGACGAAAGGATATTGCTAGATCGTCAATATATACACTTTGAGAGGGATTTGAGAGATGTTTCCCGTTCGTTCCATAATGGGATGTTAAGGGAATTACGTAAGTAAATATAGTATACAAAGCACCCTCCAGTCCAGACCAACTTAACACCGTTATTACTTTGCTTGACCTTTTGATTACATGTGAGCAGCAAACAAAATGACTACATGCAAAAACATCGAAATAAATGACAACGACAAAGACCAAACAAATGTCGCGACGTACTACTGCAACTACACACTTGTGCATACATAACTCGTAAATAAAATAATGGGTGTAATAACCTAGATAACTATGTGTGTTGGTATAGAACAGATCTGTGCAATTTCTAAATTTTTTGAGAAATCTTCGGATTTACAAAAGAAACCCACGTTAATTTTTTATTGTGCAGTATAAAATGGAAATAAATAAAATTAAATTCAATTTTAAACGTTAATCGTACAAAAAGGCACATTTTTGGGAATTGTGTCTTAACATATTTTCAAAACTTACTGTCATTTTGAAACCCAATACGTATTTATCGCTTACATACACGTCTGTTATAAACATTTATCGCTTATATGCAGCCTAACGTGAACAATTTAAATTTGTTTTTATAAGAACCGAGTTTTTATAAAAGCACTAAAATCCGGCCAACATCATTTTTGAAAAAATATACACCGATGATTCCTTAGCTTATAGACCGCACAAAACCGTGGTTTTCTCTGGGTATAACGGCACCTCTTATAGCTCTTCTTGTTGCTCTAGAAATGGGCCTCATCACTGAACAACATTTTGGTCGAAAACAGCGGATCTTCCCGTTTCTCACCGAACGCTCATTTCCATAATACAGTTGCCCACATTTGAAGGGAATTATTTTCAAAAAATAAATGCCATAAAATGTCCTTTCAAATTACCAATAAAGATTTTACACTTGATTTGAATGTTTGTACTTTTTTGTTCTGAAAAAATACCTCTA